>CM035346.1:25655948-26855948 GCA_020226455.1 Prunus salicina | reverse complement strand
AATTGTATGTTTCTTGTTTGGGATTTTAAAAAGATTAATTTTAAGTTTCTAAATTTTTTTAACCAGAAATGGACGAAAATACCCCTAACGCCATGAAAGAAATTGATGAAATTCGTGCCTTGTCCCTAAATTGCTACAATTATGAAACTACAGGGTCACAATTGACCAAATACACCTAGGTGAGACTTATGTGCCATCTACACTTAGACGGATGCAAATTTTCTATTTGTCTTCGTTTTGTTATGATTTTCCTCCAACCATCATAGGCAGCTGCGTCTTGGAGTCAGATCTCCATCTGTGTTTTGACGTCGGATCTCCACCACCATCCTCTTTGTAGTTTCTTTATGTTCAAAATAAGTCACACAGACTCTTTGGGTTCTTTGTGTAGTTTTCACCTCTCCTTTGTGAGAGCTTTTCATCTCTCCTTTGTGAGTGTTTTTTTTTTTGTTAAAGCTTGGTTTTTTCAAGCTTTATCTCTTTTTGATTTTTGAGTTTGCAATCTAGTTGGGATGCCTATGCCAGAGTTGCTTTGATCATGCGTGATCGTTAGTGATGCGCACCAGATTGTCTTAATTTTGTGTTAGACCGCTTCTATGACCCTTTGTGGCTAATGCTTTTTGTGTTTAAATAGAAGCAATCCTAGAATTTTTCAAAAAAGACTGCATGCATGACAACTACAAAGAGTACTAATCTATTGCTTTTGCTTCTTTGGTACAGACTCTTAAATTTTTGTGTGTGAGGGAACAGTAGGTGTAATCAAACACCCAAAGCTATAAATTATGGAGGATGAGGGCAATTCACCGATGTTGCCACCAAGTAACATAGAAAGAACAGTCAGAAATGTGGAGTGAATGAAGTTGTACAACCCTAAGGTGAAGTTTGAAGATGAGAAAAAGACGGATCTTTGTATTCACACGTGTGGGTTTAATACACGACGGATCTTGTTATAAAAGGGCTTTTCACTTGTAAACTTATAAACATGGTCCAAGAAATGCTTTTTATTATAACTGTATATTGTGAAATATTACTATTATTATTATTGTGTATCATCATATTAATTTCCTTCATGGCTAGTCGTCATTAGTTCTAGGATGGAGTAACTCTCGAAAAGATCAACATCAGATTATTCAGAATTTCCATTGTTGTTGTGCCTCTAGGCATCGTACTTGAAGATTTTATTCAACTAGAAACTTGTATTTCTCCTACTTAAGATCACCTAAAGCACAATCTGGTATCCACTCAAAATGAGAATTAGAACAATTTTGTACCTCGAAACGACATATTATGTGTCCAAATTGTGCATCTATCAAACTAATAGTGAAGAAGAGAAGTGGGGCTTAGCAAACACAAAAGAAAACGAAAACAAAAATAAAATGCTGCCAGAAAACTGGGCATATTAATTTGTCTGATATGAGTTTTGTGGTAGATAATCATCAACAAACTAGAGGTACCATGCTGCTTGTATTTTAATTGCTCTATTATACTCACCCACAAATAGAACATAAATTTAAAACCCAAAAAGTCATTTAAATCAAAAGGTTTTGAGCAAAATTACCAACAACATATTACAAATTAGAAAACCCATACGTTTGAATCAGAAAAAACTCGCATTTGAATCAGTTATACACCATTTCCGCTCAATAACAAGAAAATACCTCCAAACTTTTGACCAAAAAAATACTTGGGACGGTTCCACTCTACACTTTAATTTATTTCCATCAACTTTTACTTAAAAAGAAACCAAAAACTGCAACTTGGTGAGCAGTTGTTTTGTTTTGGTCAGTAAAGACCAGATGATTCAACAATGGTAATGTAAGCATCCATTTTATGGGGTTTCCTTAGCAAACGCCATGTCTTTAGTTTGATTTGTAATTTAACTTTATAAGTTAAATCCTTTTGTGAAGGTGACTGATGCACAACAGCAAATTGGAAGGATTAAGAAAAAGCATATAGAATCCGTAATCTGTTTGATAATCCATAAGTAACTTTAGTACAGATATCACTCGGTTACAGTTCAACCTAACAGATTGCCACCAATTATGAAGTCTCTAAGACTTTGCACATCTCTTTTTCATCATGCAAGATTTACTGATTTTGATCATGAATTGTGTATCAGTCACCTTCACGAAATTCTTCTGAAACTACTATTCATCTGGTGGCATCGAAATAAACAGCAAATATCTAACCCCTCAACCATGTGTTTCTGTATGATGAATTGTCACGCAGTGAAGCATCATGTGGCTTGTATTCCATGAGATAGCTGTGTGGAAGCTTCAGGTTCCTCTTGATTGCATCTCTTAAAGCCATTACAGCCTGGTGAAGAAAAGCAAGGTCAAGATATTACACTGTACACGAACATGAGAGAGAGAGAGAGAGAGAGAGAGAGAGAGAGAGAGAAACTATCAACAGAAGTAGCAATTAGTCATAAATTACCAACCTGATGATCAGAAGCATTGCGATTCCAGACACTCAATATGTCCTCATTGAATCTAATGCTTAGTACCGCACCACATATGTTCTCTCCATAATCAAGTTGGTCACCCACCAAGGCAAGAACCTGCAAACATAAGCAAGAGTATGAAATGCTAAATTGAGATTCAAGCTCTAACTTTGGTAGACAGTCATGGTAGACATATAGACTAGTTGGTAGCCACAGCTCTCCTCTAAAGCAGAGATCCTATGTTCAAATACTCCCAGTACCCACCGCAAATATCTCAACTAACTTATCAAAATACATTAGATAAAGCCACATTAAATTAGTAGTGAATCCCCATAATAGATGCACACCAATATAAATGCATGTGTATCAATATGTATTGTGTAACGCATGTCCAGGCCTAGGTATAAACCCATGTATGTGTATCAATATATTTGAATGGCATCCAAGGCCAAAGAAGGGTTGCTTTAAGAAGATGCCAAAATGCGCTAGTTTAGGGTTTAAGTCAAAGGTTTTGGCCCATGAGCTAAAACCAAAACCTCAAATGGTTTTTACACCCTAAAGGCATCAGGCTGTCATCAGACAAGTGCAAAACGTGTTCACAAGGCCTGGGATTCTGCAGAACAGGGTCTCCACATAAAGCTGCCAGAACTGATCTAACAATTGAAAGCATCGTGCAGATTAGAGAATGATTTTCATTACTCAACAAAATCAATGAGACACAGTACCAATGTAAAGAGAAAACTACATAATATTTTGAGTTACCTAACCATAGGTTATTAGCAAAATTAAAACCAAACCCAACTTCATTACAGAAAACAGAAAAGCTGTCCAATTTCAGATTTGTGATAATTGAATTACGTTGGGGGGAGAGAGAGAGAGAGAGAGAGAGAGAGAGAGAGAGAGCAGCAAAAAATAATCTCTGTAGATCAGAAGTTGACTAACCATACCTAGGTGAAGGCAATGCTCAAAATTTTAGATTTTTTAGGGTGCTAACAACTATACAGGGGTGGATTGTATACTCTTCCCTGTATCACTGACATCTTGGCAATAGGCCACCAAGAAATAGGCAAGTGAAGTATAGACAAAAAATTTCGCAGCACCTTATCGAAAGAGGACCGTAGCTTTGATGAATATCCACCAAAACTTTGCACCTATGTGATTTACAAACCAAGAGCTCCTTGGTTTGGACCCAAGTGAGCTTCGTGATCCTGTTGGGCTCAACATAAGTTGAGACCACAGGTAGATGGTAAAACAACTCGCTAAGCTTCTCAAACTTGTGGCTTGTACTCTTTTTGGCTTGAGTCACACACAGCCAGTCACTTTCACGCATGCACATCACTCCATGTCTTTCAAGGGGAGGGGGTCATTGATTAGGTTGATTTCTTTGAGCGAGAATTTTGAAATTCATCTCAGATGGTAGACCTCAGCCCTGCCTTTGATTCATTTCTTGAACTTTCTTTTTCTTTTATTTGACAGGGCATTTGTTATTCTTTTTCTTTAAATCTTTAAAATATGCTCAGCTAGTGAAAAGTATTAAGGTTGTGAGAATCAATGGGTCACCTGTTCTTAAAAATTGGAAATCTCCTTTATGCAGATTGCACAAATCAAGCTGCTTTATGCATCATGATTCTTGTCATCAGAGGAAGAATAATTCTTTAATTCTCTCTCCAACCAATGGTAGCCAGCATCCTTTGTCCAAGTGTAGATGTTCTTATCATTTAAACTTTCCTCATACCATCAAGGTATTTAAAAAGAAGAAAATATAATATTTTCGTACACTAATATTCAATTTTCATGGTTATATGTGTCAGCAGTGAACTCTAATATCACCCTGCATGTCATATGTATATGGATATACAGAGCCTACATGTTGAATTGATGCATTAATTATTCATTTACCACCTCCAAATTTTCATTCAAAATATCTATATTTTTAAGAAAAATGTTATATTTTCACCAATATTTCAAAAATTCCGGACTACCGTATTCTTTTTTTCTTATAACAAACCACAATTTTATTAAAAACCCATGATGTACAAATTGGTGAACAAGAAATCCACCAAATATATAACAATCAGAATCTTAAACCTAAGACACCTCTCTACCACATTTCACTTGAAAAACTATCTCTATGATACTACTGCTTTCCAATCCAAATAGAGTAAATACATGGTATACTTCCTAAACTCTGAAGACGTAGATGCCCAAAACCGAATACGATCCCATAACTGATCTATCTCATCACCCTTAAAGCTCCTTCTCATGTTGCTTTTCTTTGGTTTGGAAGTTCCAGAATGTTGTCTGTGGATTTCTAACAAAGGAAAGCCCCCTTATGTTATGCCATTTGATTAATTAAAGTTCCGTGCTGCTCGCCACTCCTAAAAACTCTCCTATTCCTTTCCACCCACACTACCCAAAAATCTGCCAACATAGCACATCTTCCCAGAACTTCTCACTGTTTATTTCCTCTGACAAAATTAAACCTCTCTCCAAACAAAGCACTACATGAAGCATAAATCCAATGTAGAAAATTAAACTATATTGCCACCATAAATCTTTATATATCAGAGTTTTCCAAAATTTCCCCTTTTATAAAAATTCCACTTCATGTCAAATATATATATGCAGGCTATTATGACTATATCCCTCACATCTTTAGAAATTTAGTATACATCAAAGTATCAATACAAACAAATCCCAGTAGCACCTGGAACTAAGGGCAGAATACTACAATTTGTCAATAATCATCATCACTGTTTATTGCAGGCATAACTTAATATAGAGAGACAACAGTTTAAGAAAATACTAATGTTTAGAAAATGTGCAAATTTCCTATTGAAAGCCACTAAGCTTCAGTAGGATAATTGCTTCAAAGCAAAGCATTGGTAAAATGAACTAGTACTATCAACTGATAGTATGAAAGTAGCCTGGAAACTGCACAATAACAACAAAGAAATTTCAGTTTTTCTCCTTACCAGGTCCTCCCAAAAACGGCCCGACACAGCCTTTTTGAATCGTATTATCCATTTACCACCATGGCAATTAGCAGAGTCCTGAAAAACCAAAAATTCCACAGAAGTTGGCATTCTGTTGTCCAAAAATATTAATATCTTTGAAACAATTCTAATATAACTACATTCGGTAGGGAGGAGTTAACGGAAAACAAGAGAAGCATCCAGTGATAAGAAAGAGCAAATTGAAAGTTAGGCTTCAGATATGTACCTCCCAGAGAGGGCGAATTCCATCCTTGAAAAGATGCAAGTCTGTTGGGCTAGGCAAAGTAGCAGGACGGGCTAGATGGCAATAGCACACCCAAAAGCCTTCAACCTAAATCCAAGAAGTAAAAACTTAATAAAAATGAAAGTAATAAACTCAATCACATTTTCTCTTTCTGACATTAAAATAGATTTTACCGTAGTGAAGTCAACAATTTTCTTTATATTGTCCTCATACGGTGTCTGACTTCGCATTCCTAGTGTTCGACGAGTGTACCAAAACACGAATTTGTGCTAATCATAGAAACATAAAAGATGAGTGCTACAGGACCATAAAAATTATCAATTGGATAAAAGACAGCCTATGGACTTAAACAAAGAAAGAGAACATTCCCAACAGAGAATGGAAGAATACAAAATTGATAAGCGAGATACTGAAAGTAGAATGAAAGAAACCGGTGTTCACCGCATTATACAATGAATGAGAATAAAACGACGAAATCAAAATTAATTGACTCCTAGTTCTAGCCCTACATACGTAATTCAACAGCAAACCAACTGATTCAAGCAGTAATCATTTGAGCGCAAACTAACATATTAAAAATTTATCAAAATAAAATCAGCTCTACAAGCATGAATTCTCCTATGAAATACCACAATTTTGGGTAGATGAACAAATCTAGGTCAATAAATATATATAATATAAACAGAGAGAAGAGAGAAAACCTTGAGGGGATGGAGGCCAGCTTTGAGGTCGCGAGCTTGACGTTCACGAAATTCATCGGATTCCTTGTTATTGTAATCATGAGAATCTACAAGTGCTTGTGCATAACTAGTATTGTTGTTCTTCTCACTGTTGTTGCTGTTGTTGTTCTGCTGGTCAGACTCCTTTTCTGCTACCAACTCCATCCTCTCACAAAAAGCCCTAATTTACTCTCCTCCTCTCTCTCTAGCTCTCTGCAACGCAACACAACCAACCACCCGAAAAAGGAAAGCAAATGAAACGAATAACGAAGGAAGAGAAACGCGGCTTTACGAGATGATCGTGGGCTCAATTTCGGTTAGCCTGGAATTCGATTTCGGGTTGGACTTCATACCTCCACCCAAATCTAAGATAACCGGTTTTGACCCAAGCGGTTAAAAAAATTAATAATCAATATTTCCGGCTTTTTAATAATTTTATCAATTATTGTAAGGGGGCTTATAGCTCATAGCTCAAGCGGTTGCGAAGAATTACCCTTGCACCCGACTCGAGGTCTTAGATTTAATTTCCCACTCCTCAAATAGCACTTGCATTAAAAAAAATATCAATTATTCAACTCACTTGATAATCAAAAGATAATACTTCTACCCACAAGCAGGTTAAAAATTCAAACAAAAGTTCAATTATTTTGTGAAAAAGTACTTGAAAATGCTTCGTGAAAAGATGCTTCTCCACAAAACACTAAAAAGTACTTTTAAAATTTTAATTCACGATTACAATCTAAGGCCTTATTTGGGATTACTTTTTTTGGTCAAAAACTTGGTTCATTTTAAAATTAAGCAGTTTTGTTGACGCTCAAAAATGGTACGGCACTTTTGAGGCCAACTTAGTGATGAGGTGTGATGGATGATGGGTGAAGGTGATGACCTTCACCAAGTGTGTGAGGATTTGAGCAAGCGATAAACATACAGAAGGCAAGATATACGTGGTTCACCCTTAATGAATGGGCTACGTCCACGGAGAAGTATATTCTCATTATTATAATATTGTGTATTTACATTTGTACATGGGATTGGGCCCAAATTTAAATGTAAGAAAGGGGAAGGTCATGACTAAAGATCAAGCCCAGCCCAAGGGATCCCTTTCTAAGGGGAGAGTGGTCTCCTTTTATAGGTGAGGGGGAGCCTTCACTTCTTGTAATATTCCAATGTGGGACTCTTTGCTTTGCCTAGAGTTGCTTCTAGTTGCTTTGTCAAATATGGTATAAACAGAAGTCCCCCAAGTTCTCAAGCAAAGAGGTACTCCTTGGTTGAGGACTTGCAATTTTCAGTGCATTGACCGAGCAACACCTTAGTCTTCTTCCAAGTAGTGTAGTATCGACGGTGCCGAATGATGACGGGGGTGCCGAAGGCGATGACGGGGTGCCGAAGGCGTCGCTCTCGTCGGATGATGACATGGTGCCGAAGGCATCGCTCTTGTCAGATGATGACAGGGTGTCGAAGGCATCACTCTTGTCAGATGATGACAGGGTACCGAAGGCAGCTCTCTTGTCAGATGATGACAGGGTGCCGAAGGCATCACTTCTGTCAGATGATGACAGGGTGCCGAAGGCATCGCTTCTGTTAGATGATGACAGGGTGCCGAAGGCAGCTCTCTTGTCAGATGATGACAGGGTGCCGAAGGCATCGCTTCTGTCAGATGATGACAGGGTGCCGAAGGCAGCTCTCTTGTCAGATGATGACAGGTGTTTGTGCCTAAATAAATCACGGCCTTTGCGGCCGAGGAATCCTCCTCTCGGCCGCGGTCTTTTCTCATGGGCTCAAGAAAATGCTAAGGCAAGGTTTTCTCGACCTCTCGAGTAAAACTCGCGGGCCAAGGCCGAGGAACACACAGGGCACGGCCAAGGGAGATATTGACCAAATCATCACGTGGTTTCAAGGTCCCACGCCCCATTTAATGAAGTAACGCCTCTGTCCATCACAGCAAATCCACTAGGGCACGAAGCATTTAATGCATGAGGGCAGAAGGGAGTTGATTGGAGGCAGGATTTTGTAAACATAGTGGTTAGGAACAAACATTCCATCAGATGTTCTTGCAATTGGCAGTCCCTAAACCAACCACTAAACCAGGGCATTTAATGCGTTCCCAAGGCCAGAGACGCAGAGACCTCGATCAGAGCAGTGGCCGAGATTTACCGAGATTCATGGGGGTCACACCACCATGCTTCACAGTCCCACATGCTGATCAGACCCAGCCATGCTTGCCCTGATTAGACTCCACCATGCAGGTCTTGTCAAGCCTCGATTGTCTCTCCCGGACTCCTGCTATATAAACCAAGCTCAAGACCACATGCAAGAGGTCCAACACCAAAAACCAAAAGCCTCCCACGGAGCAACTTATTTTTTCTGTCATGTACTTTCAATATCTTTACATGCTTTCTTAGGAGTAGTGATAGATTGTAAGAAACTTCCATTCATCAATATATCATACGACCCTTGATTTCTCAAGACGCCGGAGCACCACCCTTGTTGTCGCCTCACTCACCCCATATATCATACGACCGTCGCTCTCCGAGCAACGCGCCGGAGCACCGCCCAAAACCCACCACCTACCACCAACGGCCTTGTAGTTCAGGCCGTGAACCTAACGGCCGAGACCAGTTCCTTTCTCGGCCACAATCGTTTGATAAGAAGTCCAGACCAAACAGGCGCAATATTCCAAACACCTTCTAAACCAAACACTCCACCGAACTCGACGCACGGTAGACCGTGCTGGCACGCCCGCGCACAAACCGCACCGCATTCCAAAAGTAGGACTCCGTGTTATACGCACGTCCCCTCGGCCCGGAGAACCAGGCCGAAGAGATTTGCGCAGGCAACAACAGGGTACCGAAGGCATCGCTTCTGTCAGATGATGACAGGGTGCCGAAGGCAGCTCTCTTGTCAAATGATGACAGGGTGCCGAAGGCATCGCTTCTGTCATATGATGACATGGTGCCGAAGGCAACTCTCTTTTCAGATGATGACAGGGTGCCGAAGGCATCGCTTCTGTCAGATGATGACAGGGTGCCGAAGGCATCGCTTCTGTCAGATGATGACAGGGTGCGGAAGGCAGCGCTTCTGTCAGATGATGACAGGGTGCCGAAGGCAGCGCTTCTGTCAGATGATGACAGGGTGCCGAAGGCAGCTCTCTTGTCAGATCATGAAGCTTATTTAACAAATTTACCAATGGCTTTGGCCGATGGCTAATAATCTTGGGTTTTTCTTTTGGTTTTTTTGTTGTGTGGGCGACTGGTAGATAGCCATTATGATGGCGTGATGGAGCTGTGCCGATGTCAATGATGTGCATGTAATGATGCTTATGTGCCGAAAGGCAATGTGGTATGAGTTTGCACCTCTTGGTCACTTTGTGAGTGACTGAAGTATTTTGCCGAGGGCATTTTTATGTTGTGTCCACGTTGCACTTTATGTGCCGTTCGGTATCTCAACCAAGTGGGTGCTTTGAGAAAGCCAATGGCATGGCTACCGTTCGGTAGCTGGTCGAGCAATATAAAGGAGGATGGACACTAAAGGCTTTTAGGTGGCTTGATCAATCTCCTGGATGGGTGTACCGTTCGGTGAGCAGGACAAAGATCAACCATGAGTTAGCATACTTGGGAGCTCCTCATTGGCTAGGGCCACCAATAGTGTTTGAAAGAGGGAGCTCTTTCCTGCACCGGTTATCCCTTCAGAACCAGATCTGGCTTTAGCAAGTTTCCTTTCGGCACTTCGAGTCGTGAATTCCCACCATCTTGAGCGCGGTCTTGCCGTTCGGTAGGGTTCGACGGAAACAAAAATCGAAGAGTGGCTAGGAGGCTGGGCTTCGGTGAGGTACTGAAGGCGGGGACCATCGAATTGGAGCTGGGCCTGCAAAACCTCCAGCAAGACACGGAGATGCCTTGCAAAGTCCCCTTGATCCTCTGCTCAACCCTTGCCATTCGGCAAAGGTGGTGTGATCAATTTTTTTAGGCAATGATATCAGCTGATTTGGCAATTTTGGTCTGGGCCCGTGGAGCAAGAAGCGGGAGCCTTTGCGGCCCGTTTTCACCGAAGTTACCGTTCGGCAGTCTGGTGATTTAGCAAGAGTTTTCTCGCGTGTTCTTCATCATCGACAAGAGCTTGGGCCGATAATTGAAGCTGGTCCTTCAGCAAGGCTGAGCCCGCAGGTTCTGGAGTGCAGACTCGGAGGCTGGGCTGTTCGGAGTGAGCTGAAGATGAAATAGCTTCGGCAAGTTTGGAAGGTTTTGGGAGCCATGACAGGGGCTGTCATCAGATATGTCGGCTCAATAGTGCCTTACCGATCGGTAAGGGCCATGCCAAGGAGATTCTTGAGTGTCCTGAGATTTTTCCCAAGTAGATGTCGTTTGACAGAATTGTAAGAGTGCTGCCGTTGGCTTATTGGCGGTGCCGTTCTCGGTGGGACAAGGAATTAGCGAGCTGGCCCGGACCTCGTATCTGTCACTTGCTGTGGGTGCAGATGCTTTGGTAATCTGAAAGGGGCAAAATCTTATCGCAAGCAAAACAACAGAAGTCAGCTCCATTATTGCATAGACATTTTACTGAATTGTCGAATGGCAATTGTGAGGTGTTTAAACGACACCTAAGCCACAATCTTTGCAATATATTAATTGACAGTATGTGCACTGGTAGGATTAGTACTTGCCCACCCAATAATAAATAATCAGTAAATAGGGATATTGTTTCTTATCTTTGCAGATGATGCATTGTGAGGCATCAACACCTGTGCTGGCTTTCTCTCCCATGTTTTTATCTTCTGAACCATGTGGCATGGGTGCCTTGATGAAGTTCTTTGCATGGGATGCCATACGGTATGATTGGTTCTTGAATGGCAGCTGGGTGCCGTTAGATATTTTCGGAGAGATGCCTTCGGTGTCTTGATAGGCTGAGAATATGTTTTCAAGCTCTATCGTCATCCTACTGAATCAGTTAAGTGCTTGCGGAGGTGCCTTTTGGGAACTATTATCAACTTACTGTTCAGCATGTATGACACCATGGGTGTCTTGAGAGCTTTCGGCAGGGGAGGCTATGCACGTGGTGTTCGGAAGCGTTGCCTGAAACCATGGTGGGCTTGTGAGATCAAACATCGGCAGGTTCCGTGCACACTTGGAAGGACTGGCTTAAGGCTGCCGATCGGCAGGAGCACCGTGGAGGAAACTGCCTTGTTCTACCCTTGCCGTTCGGCAAGGGTGCCTTGAGCAAATTGTACCTCACCCGTTTTGAGCTCGTTCCAAGTCTTGAGCTAATACCGTCCGTTTTGTTGCATAACCTGGATAATTTGGGAGCTCTTCGCAGGTGCCGTCGTCGGCTTGGGTGACTGGAAACAAAAAAGAGGACCGATTCAGAGATTGCTGCCTTCGCGCCATAGCTTCGGTACGGCTTGGTTCGAATGAGAGGTCGAATCTTCCATTAATTCCGACGTGAAGCCACGGTGAGGCCATGGTGAGACTTGGCTGTTTCTCTTCCTTCGGCAGGTAAGACTTGGTGAATCCGACGTGTCTTGAACAGATTTCGCAAGCCCCTGTTTCGGCACGACCCTTGCCGTTCGGCAAGGGTGTTGAGAAGTTTCTTGAGACTTTGTATGCATAGCTCCGGTAGAGTGGCCAGGAGGCTGGTTTGGTGACTGGCAATTAGGACTTCCGAAGGTGTAGTACCACTCGTGCTGGTTCGGCAGCACAAGACCTGCCGTTTGGCAGTTGTCACTTAGAGGAGGTAGGATCGGCAACGCTTGTGTACGCGGATCGAGTCTCAGAAGCTGCGGCTGGAGTTGGGCTGCATGAGTTGGGTCTGTGGAGTGTCGGTACCGTTGTTCGCTAGCACCTTCTTGAGTTCCAAACCAATATTAATAGCTTTGCCGAACGGTAAGACATTCCCCTCAAGCTTTGGGTGTCTTGAGAGTTTGTGGCAGAGATGGCGGAGATAGCCTGATAAGGTTGCTGAAAAGCATGAGACCTCTTTGCATGGATTTTTATTGAATTGCCGAACGGCAACTGTTGAATTTCAATGAAATGTAATACTTGTAAAAAAGCATGTTGGCCACAGAAATTACTTTTGCTTATTTTAATTGGATAGCCTATTATATTAATAAGGAGGAAGACTGCTTATCTTTTTGTTAGGCAACATGTTGCCGTTCGGCAGCTTTGGCTTATGTAGAATGATGATTCCACACTTGGTCACGGAAGCCATGCAAGCCATGCAACAAGGGTGGCCTTCCTCCAATACTAATTTATGTGGAAAATTATGAACAGGCCACCTATCATATGGAATCGTGGGCCGTGGGCCTCCCTTGGGCTTGAATTGTCTTTTGTATGTTGCTGCCTTAGCATTCATGGTTGCTTTAGCATGGGATTGCCGAACGGCAACTTAGGTGATGTTGATTGGAAGGGTGCCGAAGGGAGCTGCTGAAGGGCACTGCCGAAGGGCACTGAAGAAGGGGAGAATGACAGAAGCTTTTTTGTGTCGATTTCCACAGACGGCGCCAAACTGTTGATGCTCAAAAATGATTCGGCACTTTTGAGGCCAACTTAGTGATGATGTGTGATGGATGATGGGTGAAGGTGATGACCTTCACCAAGTGTGTGAGGATTTGAGCAAGCGATAAACATACAGAAGGCAAGATATACGTGGTTCACCCTTAATGAATGGGCTACGTCCACGGAGAAGTATATTCTAATTATTATAATATTGTGTATTTACATTTGTACATGGGGTTGGGCCCAAATTTAAATGTAAGTAAGGGGAAGGTCATGACTAAAGATCAAGCCCAGCCCAAGGGATCCCTTTCTAAGGGGAGAGTGGTCTCCTTTTATAGGTGAGGGGGAGCCTTCACTTCTTGTAATATTCCAATGTGGGACTCTTTGCTTTGCCTAGAGTTGCTTCTAGTTGCTTGGTCAAATATGGTATAAACAAGTTTAAAATATTTGGTAAATATAAAATATTTCAATTATTTTACAGCTAATTATTTTCAAAGCACAATAGAAGAAACTTTTATTTTAAGTAACAGCAATCTCAAATTGACCCTAAATACCACAACAAATCTAATTGAGAGTTAGCAATGCAATGTTTTGTAGAAATTTACATATTTATATAAAAGTTTGATATATTATACTACTTGTGTAAGAGTTAACATAATGGCATAATAAAGGAAGTTAAATTCGGTCAAAATAGAGGGTATTTAATCCTAATCAATACATGAAACAATTACACAAAACTTTCTTAAACTAAAAAGGTCAAGTTGTCACACTTAGATCTCCAGATCCACAAAAATCAGGCACACAAAAGTTGGAACATCATAATATAGTACAATAATATAAATAAGGATGACAGAAGTTTATTCTACAACTAATATCTCAAATATATAATATTGTATTCAGGTTACTCCCACATATGTACACAAGCTTCTACAACAGTACAAGACACAAATTACCTTCTCTTGTTTCCTTCACGCCCATAGAAACCCAAAAACACTATGATGTATGAAAATTGTATTGGCATTTTCTAGACTCTTGCATAGGTCAGGTATTAGTGTGTGAATATCTTTTACTAGAAGTTTTGGCGTAACACATTCAATCCCGGATTTTCGAAGTATGACTTGATCGATATGAGGAACTTGATTTCAGTAAATCATGACATAATCATGCATTCATTATAGGATTTCTACCTGGAGTTATTTTCACTCAAGTACTTTTATGTTAATCCTATTTTTAATACGATTAGATTTTATCTCTTGAGATTGTTTCCTAGTTGGACCTTATTTTGATTTAAGTTAAAATATTATGTTTTCATCATCTTTGACTTGGAGAGCATGTTTTAATTAGTACCCAATTTGTTTCATTGATTAAGATTGTTTCCCTCTATAAACAATTGGTTGGAGTGAGTCATAAACTGACGAAATCAATTAGGAGTGTAGGTGTATCAAATCTAATCAATGGCAAGATATTGATACATGGCTATGTGCACTTCTGTTGCAAAGAAGAGAATGGGTTCTGTATAAAATATTGTGTACATCTCTTTTGCACACATAGCTTTCCATATTTTGTTAAGCATCTAAAATTCTTAAGAAAGCTAATGTGCATATATTTGAGGTAAATCATCAAGTGTTCCTGTTGCGTCGATTCAGCTGCACCAAAATAGATTCAGCTGCATCCTCAACTTGTGATACTCGCAAGTGCACGAGCCGTTGGTAGTTTAGCATATGTAAGTGCGAGGTCGATCCCACGAGGATTGATGATAGATTGATTTAATTCAATTCCCTGTACAAAACAGAAATGAAAAAAAGAAAGAAAATAAATCAAACAAGAAAGAAGGAAAAGAAATTAACTCAAGCGAATAAGTTCCCAAGTTCAATTTAGATTAACGGATTGATTCTAGCTAAAGTATGATTAAGCCATGGTGTCTGGTCCTAACCTTGTGTTCCTAATTCCCTAATTTGATCATCTGTTGTCTAACCTAAATTAAGCATTAGGAACCCATTAAGCATAGAAGAACATTTTAAACAACCAAGCATGTATCTAATCCCTGTTGTCTAATGTCCATACATACTCTTCCTATTCATAGTTCAATTCGAATTAAAGCATGGTGTCTACTCTTAATTCAAACCAAGATAGTTAACATGCAAGCCTTAATGGTGATCAATCATTCAAACTAGTATATTAACTTATAAGCATAATGAATAAGAACAAAAACCATAATTGAAACTTGGAAACCACTTAAGCTTGAATGCTAAAGAAAAGAATTTACATTACAAAAAATAAATTACAACTAAGAAGCAAAAGGATTTTATTACAACAATTGAGAACTAGAAAGGAAAACTAAGAGAATTTGAGGGAGAGAAGGGAGGGGAGCTCTAGAGAAATGTTTGAGAGCTCCCCCCCTTGGGGTGTGTTTACAAGTTTGGAGAACTCACTATTTATAGGCTTGGGGGAGTTGAAATTCTAAATTAAATATGGTCTATGCCAATAGCACTTGTAATTAAAAACTCATCATTTTGGCTAGTGCACTTCACCAACAACTCCCACTAGATAGCACTTGTAATTAGAAACTCATCTTTTTGGCTAATGCTCTTCACCAACAAATCCCACTAGATAGTGCATTTCATCATGCATATGTCATGCATGACAATGCATTGCACTCTTCTTTTGGGTTAGTTTTGGGCTTGTTAATACATTCATAAAATTCTGGACAAATATGGATCTTCAAGCCCTTTGTCTTATCTTTCCAAGCATATGCAGCCCAACTCAAGGAAAAATTGGGAAGACCTTCAAATGTCATTTGTGGCCCAGTAACGCAGATGCTGCCGAATTTTGACCTTGATATACTAAATCATGTATAACTTCCTCTAGAAGACTCAGAATCATGAACCGTAAAATGTTACGGAAACTAGACTTCCGTATCTTTCCAATGATGTATGGCTCATTATTTGGTTCTTCTTGAGCAAGTACAGGTTAATCCATGAAATTGAATGATCTACAGACACTGTTTTGAGCTAATTTGTCTTCAAAATGCATGTAATGAGTCTCAACCTTATTACACTGAAACATACACAAACTTTATTAAAAGCACAAGTTTAACTCAAAAACATAACCAAATCATAAGTTAGAAGGGTATAAAAAGATATGTAATTATGCACCGATCAGTTCCATGTTTACTTGGTGATTTATCAAACACTTTAATCATTCATATTGCATTCATTTGCATTGTTCGGTGACTCATACGGTTGAGGGCACCAAAACCGTGGTGGCGATTTTCCTCTCGCGAGCTTGAAGCAATCGTGACCAGTATTGCATTCAACATAATGAGTATCGAAATATCATCCCTGACGGAAGTTGAGTTACGAAGAAGTCGGTAAACATTATCTAGAATGTGTCTAGGACAAGTGTGTGAGTACTTCTTGTAATCATAGTTCTATAGTGGATTTGTGTTGGACTGAGGAGTCCCACATATTTTACCCATAGGTGGGGGTTTTACCACGTAAAATAATTCTTTGCATGTTCCTTTATTTTATGCTCAACATGTTTCAGGATTGATAAGCCATATCAATCTTGCTACCAAAGTTTATTTTTGTTTATTGATTATAATTTTAAATTGGCCTATTCACCCCCCCTTTAGGCATTCTTAGTCATCCTACAGATAATTTCACACTAACATCTCAAAATAAGGACAGGATAAAGCACTAGATTTACAAAAGGAAAACAAATGAGGCATGAGCATGTGTGCTTAGTAAATAGTTACACCAATAAAGTAAGTTAAGTAAACACATATGGGAGTGCTTAAAGAACATCTCATCTACTTTCCCACGTGGGAGAACTAAAAGAATGGGCTTGGACTTCGATGCTACCAAGCAGCCCAAAGTCTCCATTATCCAATAGTTTTCATGGGCCTTCTGGACCTTTGTACCCATCCACAGCACAACCTGCTCAGCAAGTCCCGTACATTTACGTGGCCCAAAAACATTCCGAAAGATGGTGGATTTTAGGGAGTTCTTTGTTCGAACTCTTCATTAGCTCCTTGAGTTGGAATGAGATTCAATTCTTGAGACAAAATTACAAAAGGGCTTGGCATGAGGTATGGGAGCTAAATATCCATAAGTTTGGCAAATGAGAATTCATGTGTTTCCCTTGGTGTTGGCTACACTTGAGCTTGGGAAGAAGGGTTTTATGAGATTTTGGTGATTAATTTTGCTTTGACTATTGTGGGAGCAAATATTCCTGCTTCCAATCACAAAGTGCCACGTGGACAAGAAGAATATCTCCTAGGTCAATAATTGAGCCCATTTATTTGGCCAATTAATTGATACCAAAAATATGGATATTATATTTATTTTAGGGATATTACCATCAATTAGGGATTTGATCCTAATCAAAATCCCTAATTGACTCAATCTCTCCATTTTGGGGAAAAAAATATCTTCTTTCTAAATAAGAAGATATTCTTTGAAAAACCCTAGATGGCTAGAACCCTATAAATACATGGCCACATTCAACACACAAAGTAAATAAAAAACCTAGCTCTAAAACCCCCTAAAACATTTCTCTCTCCTAGCCGACTGCCTCCCTAGCTACCGGCCTCTCCCACTCTCGTCTCTCCCACACATCTAAGTGCCTCAACACACAATTCTAGCCACCCAGCTCTCCTCGTGAGAGAAAACTTCGTGCCCTTTTTAGCTATTATCGCATCTTTTCTTAAAGATCCAATCGAACTAATTTAGGCATCAGAAGGCCTTTGGCCAACACCTCGAGTGTGGTCTTTTACTCCTATTTGTTTTATAGGAATCGAAGAAAAGAGAGAATGAAACTCAAAAGGTGAAGAATCTACAGGTGAATATTCTCAAGTGAGAAATTTGCACAAACAACCATGGTGATGGAATGCATAGCTTGAGAATGTGAAGGCTATGGTGTTTATGGGTATGATTCTTAGAGATGTTTATGAGTTCTAGAGGTCAGAGGATGAAGTAAAGGCTTGGGGTTATGTTTGTGTCTGTACTTTACATGGAATAATGGCTTCAAGGAGAGGAGGTTATGGATAGGGTGCTTGTAACAACTAGAAAGGAGGTGTAACGAATGAAGAATGGGGTTGATGCTTGTTGGGATGCTTACAACAGCCAAAGGAGGAGGCTTGATGGCTGAAGAATGGTCCCCGTTTGCCTAAGCCACATGATCATGCTAATTTATAGAGGGTGAGGGTTTTCCCTTATTTCCAATAGGTAAAGAGAAGTGCTAGAACCAACCTATTTCTAACGGTTAAAAGGGAGCACTAGGGCATGCTATTTTCCAGCATGTGAAGCTAGGTACTAGAAACTAATTATTTCTTATGGGTAAAAAGGAGTGTTAGAAACAACTTGTTTCCAGCAGGTAATAGGGAGTGCTTGAAGAACATCCCATTTGCTTACCCACGTGGGAGAACTAAAGGAATGGGCTTGGACTTGGGTGCTCCCAAGCAGACCAAAGTCTCCATTATCCATTAGTTTCCGTGGGCCTTTTGGACCTTTGTACCCATCCACATCAAAATCCGCTCAGCAAGCTCTATGCATTTACATGGCTTGGGCCCACTTAAGCTTGTCGGGTGGGTTGACACTAAAGGAAGGCACTAGGCATGTCATGTTATTTGCATGTTTATGCTTGGGCTATGCTGTATTGCAGTGGCTTGGGGTTATGTTAGATAATGCTTCACAAAGCAGCGGGCTAGGTCAGCTCGGGTATGTGACATTGTTAAACTTTATAGATTTGTGTTGAAATAAAAAAATTTCATACCTATCAGATTAATTTGGATAGGCATTTGGGCTGTAACAAATCAATTTTAAATCAAGTGAGGCCCAAATGAAGAACTCACCAACAAAATGACATGCCTAGAGATAAAATCCCATATATTTATCTCTAAGAAAAAGTCTCATTACAGCCCCACTCTCAAAAGAAATTAAAAGAAATAAAAAAAATATCAAGGTGAGATCGTGCATGGAGCAGTTTATCTCCCACCACTCCACTTATCAAAACGATGGCACAATCTGGGAAGAAACAGTCTTCCTCAACTGCCACTCACCTGTTTGCCTATAAAAAGACATGAACCAAAAAAAAAGGGGATAGGAGAGAAAACGCAGAGAGGAACCAAGGGCTGCAAAGAAGGGAGGTGCTGCAGGAAAAAGGCAGAAATAGGGGCAAGAGAGAAAACGCAGAGAGGAACCAAGGGCTGCAAAGAAGGGAGGTGTTGTAGGAAAAAAGGCAGAAATAGGGGCAGGAGAGAAACGCAGAAAGGAACCAAGGTGCTGCAGGAAGAAAGGCAAAAATAGAGAAGAAAAAAATTAAGAAGGCAAGGGCGAGAAGCCTGAAGGAGGCAAAAATAAAAGCTGCTGCAGGAAAGAAGGCAGAAGTCTGGAGAGAAAACGAAGAGCCTGCTGGGATTCTGAATAAGGAGGAAGAGAAAGAAAAGGCAGAAGAAAGGCAAGGTATAAAGTTTATTTCTTCTACCAGAACATTTCATCATGTTTCTCTGTGCAGTATATTTCCCTTGCTGCTCAAAAACATCCGATGCAAAGTTCAATCCAACAAACCTTTGTAAATGGTAGATCATGAGTTCCGCGTGGATGCCGACATCTTGAAAACACATTTCTCTATGAAAGAAACAAATAGCTCTCAAATCAAGCTCTCTGGATTGAATCAGCAAAGTCCCCTTCCATTGTTGTCTGCCATAAAGGCTTAGAAAATGTGCATTGCGACATTCCTCCATGTCCTCTCTGTCAAAGAAATCTCATGAGACTATCGCAGACAAAAGAAATTCATCGTTCTCAAAAAATAATTGAAGAAACCATGTCTCTGCTGTTAGAGAAATCTCAAGAAATCATACAAGAGGGAGCTCTCGCAAGGACCTCCTTATTGTGAAAATATGCAGATGGGCTTCTGCCAGAACCCCACTGTATTAAGTGCTATGAGCACCTTGCAGGTGTTCATAGGCATACTTGATGAAAATCTTGCAGGTGTTCATAGGCAACAAACAGACACAAACCAAAGAAAGAGATAGAAGGCAATATGAGACAAACAGGAGAAAAAAAAAATAAAAAAAGCTCATTTGATGAAGAAGAAGAAGAACCCGCATAAACAGATTTTGGAAATCACATTATTCTTCCCATCTTAGTCTCTGCCAAAAGTCATAAATAAAGGCAAATCCAATAGCAGAACAAAAGAAAATTCAAAAGAGAAGAAGAAAGACTTGCCAAAGCTAAATGGATGCACAGCTTGCTGCCAGCAAGTTTTCTTCAAACCAAAATTTGGTCTTTAGACCAAAAAAATGAAGAAACTTATTGCTCAAAGAAAGCCCTCCTACCATGCCCAAGATTGAAGAAGAAAGCAATAAAAAAAGGGAGTTTCGTATTACTGAAGGAAACCAAAAACACAAAACAAGGAAGAAAAAGCCAAAAAGGACAAAGAAAAGGCAAAGTACCTATGTACTTTGACAAACAGACGTTGCCATTAGGCTACCATACTACCAATTTTAATATTTTAATGGGTTGTGTAGTCTAAGTCTGCCTTTAAGTTCCCCTACTTCCAATTTATATTTTAATTGGTTATGTAGTCTAAGTCTTGTAATTCCATACTAGGTTTTATAACTTAACACTAACCTTGGTCTAACATCTTGGTTGTAAAAGATCTTCTTCTCTACGCAACTCTTGAATGCTAATTCTCTAGATGGGGTGAGAGCTGTGTTTAGCGTAATCTATTGCTAGAGAAGGGACCTCTATTTATATGCATCACTTGACAGCCTTGCCCATCAAGGAGCTGTCAAGTGTTCCTAGTTGCATTAGGATTAGGTTGTTCAATCCATATAGGATTAGGAATTCCATTATCTCTTGTATTTCACTTAGGATAGCTTTTATACTAGAGATAATCTGATAAGTCTGAGTTTATTTCTGATCATGCAAAGCTCTAGAATCCCTATATGATTAGAAGACCACAATTTTGTGGTTAAGACAATGAATTGTCTTACATTCTCCCACTTGGTCGATTAATCATAAGAGTGTTTGCATAGATCACTTTAAGGCCTTTTGAAATACAACTCAAAACAATTCCTACTAAAAAATTGTCAATTATAATGCATGAAGAGGGGTTATCAAGACTTCTGTGAATATATTGTACTTCAAGGTCTTTATAACCACACTCATCACCCTTTATGATTACATAAGCTTCGATCAAGATTGAACTACAGAACAACATGATGCACTGTAAAAGCTGGAATTTGACCATGTTTGTTCAATGTCCCCAAATTTGGCTACCAAGGTCTTTTATTTTCACTGTCATGAACACATTGCCATGCGCAGCTTCCTTAAGCTAGCAAATGCTGCTGAATGTTGTTCATGTGTAACAATATAATTTTTAAGATAAAATTAACTTTAATTGAACCAAAACTGTATCAACATCCATCGAAACTATAGAAAACAACAACTGTTTAAACTTTAAGCAAAACAAGCTCCCACTGATTTAGTGTTGCGTCGATTCAGCTACACCAAAACAGATTCAGCTGCATCCTCAACTTGTGATACTCGCAAGTGCACGAGCCGTTGGTAGTTTAGCATATGTAAGTGCGAGGTCGATCCCACGAGGATTGATGATAGATTGATTTAATTCGATTCCCTGTAAAAAAAAAAGAAAAAATGAAAAAGAAAGGAGAAAATAAATCAAACAAGAAAGAAAGAAAAGAAATTAACTCAAGCGAATAAGTTCCCAAGTTCAATTTAGATTAACGGATTGATTCTAGCTAAAGTATGATTAAGCCATGGTGTCTGGTCCTAACCTTGTGTTCCTAATTCCCTAACTTGATCATTTGTTGTCTAACCTAAATTAAGCATTAGGAACCCATTAAGCATAGAAGAACATTTTAAACAACCAAGCATGTTGTAGGGGACTTTTTTCTTCCTGCGGCTGAAATGGGCTGGGCTGCTACAAAAGATAAACTGAGGAGAGAGTCCCCTTTGTTTAGGTTCGAAAATTAAGTCCCAAAATACCTCGAAAGGGCAGCAAGGCCTTAGGAGATATTTTGGCTATCTTCACCAACCAAAGTAATGTGGCTTTCAGATAATTTTGGCATGTTTACAGATGGTCTTTTGGGCTTGGCATGAATGGCATGTGGCATGGGAGCAAAATCAACATAAGTTTAGCACTAAGAGAGAGGTTAGGCTGGGTTTATGAGAAAAGAAAGTGTTAAGGTAAGGAATTAGGTGTGATGATTTTGGCTAGGGAAAGAAGATAAGAAAAGCTGGGTTCTTCTGGCAGCTGCTAGAAAAACGAATTGGAGAAGAAGATGAACAGTGCACGAGTTGGGTTTTTGCAGATTAGAGAGGAAGCTTGCTCCCTGAAGGTTGTGTGTTGTTAGGTTGGAGAGGCCTCAATTTATAGCCGCTGGAAACCCTTATTTTTCAAGAAACCCTAATGGCTTCTACCCATTTTGGCTAAGTTTTTTCCTCCTTTCTCCTCCTTTCTGTGACTTCCCTATCTTGGCAAAAACTGCCTCTGTCTATTTGCATGAATTCAGGAGATTTTGGGGCTCAATACCTCCATTTCCTGCAGTTGTCCAATTGGAACTTCCATTGTTGGTTACTGCTTTTTCTTCTTTCCTTCACCCTTCTTTAGCCAAATCTAATGAAGGAAAGGGAGTGAAGATGTATGCTAGTCCAAAGGGTGCTTCTGGCAGCTCGCAGGTTAATATTCCTTGGTTCTTTGAGCGTCTCTGGCTTGGGACTTGTTTCCAACGGCTGATGGAACTTTGCTTGCTGGAGCTGCCAACCTCCTTCTTCACACGTTCTCTTTTCCAAAGAGCTGTGGCTTATTTTCTTGGGCCTTTTATGTGGGCTAAGGTGGTTTTTAAGCAAATGAGCCTTTGTTAAATATTGGGCCTCTTGATTAGGCTTTTTATTATTTTGGTTGGGTTATTTTGCTTGGGCTATTGGGCTATTTTCTCTCGTGTGCTTACCCACATATTTGGGCCTAAGAAATGGGCTTGAGTCTCGAGGCTCCCAAGTAGCCCGAGACTTTTCATTTCTTGGCCCATCAATGGGCCTCATGCTGATTTATTACCATCCATGCCACAACCCACTCAAGTAAGCCCCGGGCATTTGAGTGGCTTGGGCCCACTTAGGCTTGTAGCGTGGTTGGGTGCGAAATAACGATTTCGTGCTTGGCATGGCATGTCGCTTGGCATGGCATATCGCTTGGCATGCTTTTAATTATTATGCTTGACGGGATAATTAGCATGGATTTGCAAAGATAATGCATTTTATAATTTTAATCTCAATTCCTAGCTTGACGGATTTTTATTTAGCATGGCATGCGGAGTATGACTCGTGTATGTCATATTTTCATGAGCTCCAAATCGCATCTTTTTCCAATAATATATCGTCTTGGGCTAGAAATTTATTCGGGCCCAACCATGGATTTTTTGGGCTTCAACATTAGCCCCCTTAATTATTAGGGCCATGGATAAGTGCTGGAATGGGCCGAATAATTAAACCCGACCCAAAAATCAAATTTATGTGCTCCAGCAACTATTTGTGGTTTCCCAATCTGGATTGTTTTTGGTGTTTTGTAGAGATTGCTTTGGATTGCCAAGAATTGCTTCCCCATCTTGTCTGAATTTATGATTATGACATTGAGTTTGCATGTATTTACATTTCTGCCCCCCAATCTTGCTTGAATCTATTATTCTGCCACCACCTTTGCTTATATTTCGAATTCTGCCATGACTTTTGCTTGGATTTACGGTTCTGCCACAATTCTATTTTCCTCATTTGGTTTCTTCTTTCTTTTCTTTCCTCTTCGTGTCTTCTCTCTTATTCTTCTTCAAGAATCCAAACCCGTGGGTACTGTTCATCAATTCAGAAGTAACATTTCGGAAGTTCCGATCAGAAAACTTTCTTCATGAAAGTTGTTCATCTGCTCGAAGACTAAAGCCTGTAAAATTTTGAGAATTTTCTGAATTTTTCTGGTGCCTCAAAACGGGTCTGCAGCTTCTGTATTCATCAATGGCTGGTGAGTTTCTGCATATTTGGTTTCTGCACTTGTTTTTAATATCTACCGCGCTGGTAACTGTGCTTGCTTCATGAAATTCGCTTGAGATCGTGTTGTTTACAACATATCCAAAATTGAGAATCATCCAACCATTGTAGTGTTCTATGCTCTATTTTTCTAAAGTATGTGTATGGATTGACGTTGACGCCTTTAATGCATGCTTGTTTTCTTGAAACTTGAGTTCCTTTGTATTTCTCAAAACCTGTGAATTAAGCACTGAATTCTGTGGTTGAGCTTCTGATTTAGTATTTCATCTTGGTGATAAACAAGACTTATACAAGCTCCCCTTGAATAATGCATGCCAAGTGTTTGTGATAAGTACTCATAGTAGCTTGCTGGCTGTTTTGTGAACTTTTGAAAACTTTCTTTTCGAATCTAAGTTGGAGCTTTTGATACATGAAAATAGACTTCTCAATGGTTGTGTTGGAACTGGTCTTGTGTCATTTGAAGCGAAAATGAATTTTTGGAGTAATTTCAAAGTATGAGCTAAGCTGCTGGAGCTGTACAGTTTCTGCTGCATGGGCTGCTTTAGAAATCTGTTTGACATACTTCCCTAGCTCGAAATGCAACGAAGTTTTGAGAAAATGAAGCTTGGTATGTCTAGTTCTAATCTGGAAAGTTTGGGATTTGTTGGCTGTAAGCTTGATTTATAGTGATTTTCTAAAGATGGGATGTTCTAGCTGGAATGGTTGGAAAGCTTGTGTATAAGTTTTGCTTGGCATGTTGCTTTTGCTTGGGAATTTAGCATGTCCTTTCTGTTGGCATTGAGTGCTGATCTGAGTTTTGCCAGAGCATGTTCTTGAGCAATATTATTGTGAGAGTATGATGTTGAAAGGTATTGTCATAAGAGCATGAGTTCTTCAATTTGCTTGAAATGCCCGAATTGCTTGGAATGCTTGAATGAAATGAAATTTCTTGGCATGTGGATTGGTATTACACCCTGTGAATTTGTCAGATGCATGATAGGTGAGTGTGCTTGCTCTGAGAAAATTATGCTTCCAGCGCCTTCCTTTATGTATGAGTACCTTTCCGGCGTCTGATTTTCTTTCCGGCATCTGATTTTGGCTAACATATTCTTTTGTTTAGAAGCTCCAAAGCATGATAAGGCATGAGAAGTCTAATTTTCTAGGATTTTCATAACATGAATGTGAGTCTTGGCTGCTTGCAACTTGTCTTTGGAAAAAAGTATGCTTCAATAGTGATTATGCTTCTGGCACCCCCTTTTCGTTTACGAGTTCCCTTCTTCTTTGATTTGTTCGAGCTGCTGGAAAGGTACCAATTTTTGTGTGTAAGGAAACTGTTGGCTTGGGTTTCTCCCCTTTTCTTTTTCTTTATTTTTTTCTTGCACCGATTTCCTCTATGTTTATGGAAAGGCTAGTCTTGGCATGACATGCTTTCTCCTTTCTTTATTTCTGCGCAGGTGTATACGCCTCAGGCATAGGTGAGAGCAGGTGCTAGAAGCCCTTGACGTTTCTGCTGCTGGAACCTTCAAATCCTCTTGGCCTTCTAACTTGGATTTTTGGAATTCTGGTATAGTCTTTGGTAAGGGGACTCTGCCAATTTGAGTATTTTAGGTATAAGCATAGACTGGTGCTTGGCCTAGGCTTGTTTTTTTCTTGTGAACACGCGCTTGCTTAAATATGGACTTTTCTCCCATCTTGTGGAAATAGAGATTGACAGGATGCATGCTCTGCAATGCTTGAATATTTTTTGCATTTTGAGGGAGAATTTTCTTGTCATGGGAATTGCTCGAGAATTTTGCTTGCCATGGATAAATTGCATGCTGCTTTGATATTTGCTTAAGCATTTTCTTTGGTGTGAGCTTGACTTGCCATGCTTGGAGTATATTTTGCGTGTGCTACATTCTTGACCTCCTTTTCTTTGATTGAACTATATGCATCACGAGTGCATGCTTGTAATCGTGTGATTAATGCATAAGATTTAGAGGCTATTGAAAGCTTGAGGAAAGCACCATTGGTTTTCTTTTTCAGAGCTTGGACATGGATAACTATTTATTTTTTGGCTTTATGGGGATAGATATGAACATGTGTACGACGGGTCAGCAAGAATGCCGTGTGACTCATAGGGATTTTTTTTTTTGGTGAAAAAGGTTAATAGGGGGTAAATAGTGTTTAGTTTGTAACACTTGCTTTGTGAAAAAGGGTCTGCTGGAATGATTGGTTGAGCATGGAATGAGAACTTTGCTTATCATGAGCTCGAATAATAGATTGCATGGTGCTTCGAATATATATATATATTTTTTTTTGTTTATGCATTCCGCTTGGCTTGGCTTGTGAAGTTCATATTGCTTGCATGCGAGTGTGGAAATTACTTGGCTTTAACACAGAGATGCTTTGCCTTTTTGCAGCATATTCTTTGTTGGCAATTCTTGCGGGGATTCACATAATAAGTCACAATGACTTATGTGATTAGTGGTGGCTTATTTCCCCTTGCACGACGGGTTGAAGAATGGACGACTACCTTCATAGCTTTGAAACACTTGCCAAGACTCGATCATAGGCATTGAGTAAGCTTAGGAAGCTACTCTCATTTCCAGGTGTTGTATAGAAGAAAGACATGTTTCCGGCGGCCACTTTATTAATTATTATTATTTTTTTTTTCAATACCCTTGCAGCATCACTAAGGGCTAGCCACAGTAGTTCGATTGCAAGTTGACAGCACCAACTACCAAAGATGTTTTGCGAATGATTGAAGGTTGCCAAGGAAACATCGTTTTTGACCTTACAACAGCGTGCTGAAAGAGCTTAAGCATGTGTCTTATTAGGATTTTGATGGACTTTCCGCTGAATACTTAAAAGAAGTTATAACACATCATTTTTAGAGCACGAGCTGCTTGTAGCATGAAGATGTATGCATGATCCCCTTAAGCAAGAGTTGTTAAGCCTTCAGGAACACGAATTGGAAAGCTAGTGTCGTAAGCTACGAGACCTTCTCCTTGACAAATAAGTGACTAAGAATGGCGCTTGGTGCATGGTGGAAATATCGAAAGGATCATCTCACAGTGCTTCTTCTATTCTGTTTTAGTCATGTACCGTGATCTAGTTGAGGTACTCGATTCTCCTTCTTTGCACCGTAATATGTATATATTTCTTTTAATAGAAATGGCATATCTTCCAACACCATCTTGCTTTAACACTTGTCCTTATTTCGCTTTGCAGGCTGCATTTCTTTGTTGTAGGGGCTGCCTGGCTCATTGCATAGTAGCTTTTCCTTTTGAAACTGCATGGTGTATCGATCTGCAGCATAGTTGGTTGCATTTGAGCTTGAGTTATGCCTTTTTTTTTTTGTAATAAATATTTTTATGCGCAGGTATAGACTTTGCTGGCATAAGCAGAGGTAGATGCTGGAAGCTCTGACATTCTTGCTGCCGGAACCTTGGGCGCTTCAATCTCCTAGCTTGAACACTTAGAATTCTGACATAGCACATATTTTGTACTGCTTGATTTTTTTTTTTTTTTTTTTTTTTATTTTGAGAAGAAACTTGCTTGTCATGCTTGTTGATCACAGAGTGAAATTCTCACTTGTCATGGGTTTGAATTGCACGTTTGCTTGGATGAGCTTAGCTTGCTGTACTTGATATGTATCTCGCGTGTGCTAATTTATTTGGCTTTCTTTCCACCTTTTTCGTGTGCAGGTGTTCCCAAGACAAAAGCAAGGGTAAGGGA
Source organism: Prunus salicina (assembly GCA_020226455.1). Classification (NCBI taxonomy): domain Eukaryota; kingdom Viridiplantae; phylum Streptophyta; class Magnoliopsida; order Rosales; family Rosaceae; genus Prunus; species Prunus salicina. The sequence goes on along the minus strand of CM035346.1, from coordinate 26,828,302 downwards.
GCTCTTGTGATCCCGAAGTGCCGAAGCATGAGCATCCTTCGAACAAGGTTTGCCAATACCCGCAAAAATAAGGGTGAAGACTCAGGCCCCAAGGTAGTGATGATGGTTGATGCTGATGAAAGCGATGAAGGTGCTGCTGTAAAGATAGCGATAGCCTAGACGAGGACCTTGATGAAGACCAACACCATGATCATGACGGAGGCATGCACACAGACCCCGACACTCATCCGGAAGAACTAGATAGTCCAATCATGCCCTTCGAATCTGCTACCGATCATGGGCAGCGTATTGTCACTGAATCGGTATCAAATGACTTTCTTGCCTGTTTTACTTGGTATAGTCGTATTGCATGCTGCCTATTGTGACTTGCAATTTTGTACTTTGCTTTTCTTTCGCAGGTTATGCCTATTGCAGATGACTTATCGGATGTCGGTCTTGACTTTCCTGTTACTGTTATTGGCACCCTGCTGGGTCTTCCAGCAGCGCAGCCCCTTGCTCCACTTAATTTGGGTACTCCTGACATGGCTGCCAACACTGCTCTGTAACTTCCAGCAACACAGCCACCCGCTCCTCCTTGCCTGGGCATATTTGGCACGGCTGTCGGCACCTCTTCACGGCTTCCGGCAGTGCTGCCTCTTGCTCATTTTGCAGTTTTTTTTTTTTTTTTTTGGCTTGGGGTCAGTTGGCTCGGTGCACAGCTTCCATCTTTCTTGATACCATAGGATGTACTAATCTTCAGCATGTGTAACTTTGTTTTTGCGATGGCTGTGTACTTTTCAGATAATCTAACGACTATGTCGTTATGACTTTGTAATGTACTACAGAACCACTGGAACTTTCATTAATTTCTGAATGCTTGCGGCATGTTGTAATCCGTACATCTTATATATATTGCTTGGTTGGGAAAATTTGCTCTTGTGAACTTCTTGAAATCTTTCTGACAAGTTGGCAAGCCTTAAAAACAAGGTATATGCTGCCCAAAATTTTGACAGGACCTTTAAGCTAAATCTTCGATGCATTGCTCTTTAAAACTTTTGCAAGGCTTGTCTACTCATTTGGCCTAAAATGCACCCTCTTTTCGTGCCTTAAAAGGGTCAGGCCACTATATGCATGATTTCCACGAAGGCTCCTATAAGAATTGCCAGATGTTGTGAAGTGTTTTTTTTTTTAGCATTCCGATTGGGAGTCAATGGTTTCGTTATTCCAGCGCCTCAAAATACACTTTTACTGCTCGTTTCTTTGTAATAGCTTGACTTTGCGTACCCCACATTGTTTTGCTTAGGCTTGATGCTTGTTTCAGTTTGGGATCCCATCCAAGTGACTTTGCTTGGCATGGTTACTGCTGGGAGGCTTAACTTTTTAAAGGAAAGTTTGCTTGTCTATTTTCTTTTTCTTTTCAAAGAGCATGTTTTGCAAAACAAAAGAAGATAAAAGTAAGGAAAGAATTCTATAGGCTTTTTTTTTTTCAAAATACTCCAAAGTCATTGAAAATATCATTTTATACCTTGGCATGCCATGATGGTGGTGCATTCTACCAAATTTATGAAGACATGTGGTAAGAACACAAAAGGAGTTCATTTTTGAAAAGCTAAAAATAAAAGGATAGGTGCAAAAGCAACTTGACAGTAGTAAGGCTTTAAGCCATTTTGCATTGATGCATAATCAAAATAAGCCCCCAAGTATGAAAAATCCAAGGAGTATGCACGACTTGCAATAGCATGAAATCTTGTGGCTTTGGCATGTATTTGGCATGTGTTATACTAGGATGTCACGCTATGCAGAGATATTTAATGGAGCCACAGTTGCTGCTTTGCTTGCCTGCAGCTCATAACCCAACTAATCAAAGAGTGATTGTACTTTTTTCAACCTCTGTGAAGTTATGAGAGGTTACAGCAGCTGCTTCTTGATAATCTTGATGACCAAATGAAGCCTCTGAGTGGCTTTCTTCCAGCATGTCCAATGTGGATACTTCGCTGCTGGAACCATTCTCCCATCCATTAGCAAGTAGCCATGGGGTGTTACAGCTTGCAGATTTTGAATATTTGCTCTAGTTGTCCTTCTTCATATTTCCACAAGGTTCCCACATAGCCTCCAGTGGCTTTTAGTCTTTTTTCAACGGGTGGCACAATACAGCGTCATCTAGCAAGTTATCAAAGCATGTAATGACAGCAGCCATCTTCTTTTCCCTTCATTTTGGCAAAGGGTCCCCATCAATAGCTTGCTTCTTAGAGTTTCGTCATGTATCTCAGCGCGCAAGATCTTCCTTAGAGTATGGCAAGTAGTGGTGGATGTTGCAGGTGAATAATGGATGAATATAGGAAAATACGCTTCCAGCACCCTTTTTCTTGAGCACTTGACATTGCTTAAAAATTCTGTTTGCTTAGTAAAAGAAACTTCATCTTGACAGCATTTAGGTTCTTCCGGCAGTATCATAGCACTACCTTTGCAATATTTTCCTTCTATTTGCCATGAGTTGAGATATTTTCCTTCTTGAGTAAAGCACAGTGCTTGGATTTCTTGACTAAGGCTTGGGGCTTGATGATGCTTGATTATGGAATTGTGGAAATTGAGACATTCCAATAGCCTTTTGGTATTGACTCCTAAACTTGGTCATTGGAATGATCAAGGCTTAGAAAATGCTTGAGGTGCTGGAGCATATCAGTTATGGAACTTTGGTATTGTTTGTTGCAGCTGTTGTGAACATGTTTTAGGAACCAAAAGCTTGGGCTTGGCTATTGAAACTTGAGCTTTGCATGTGGTCACTGCAGCAAATGTGTTGGGTTACAACAGCTTGAGTTCTTGGAGGTCATAGTGACATAATTGGAATTTCAAGGAGATTTTTGGTCTGGGAATAGTTGTTTTGGTAGTAATGGATTCTTAAGCTCATTTGGGGTTTTGGAATTACTGCTGTGGTGATTGCAATGAATTCCTTCCTCAGCCCCCAAGTGCACCATAATCATCAGAAAAGGATTTGATGGGCACAAGCTACAAAAACTCTTGCAACGTGGCCTTCTTAGTATTTGTTTGGGTCATTGCATGGCATGATGAACTTGGGATATCCCTTTGTTGCAATGGTGACAATTTGGCATGCTACGGTGATAGCATGAGCTTCTGGCAGTGGCTTTTCCAGCGGTGGTGTTTGGATTTCAACTACTGGCTCTGTTCTTCTTCCAGCCACTCCTCCAGCGGATTTTCTAGCAATATTTGGATTTTTATGACAAGGTTGGCTATGTTCTTCTTCCAGCCACTCCTCCAGCGGCTTTTCTAGTGGTGCTTGAACTTCTATGACTGGAAGTTTAGAGAGAGATTTGTCTAAGGAATGGATGATAATGGCAATGTGTTGAGATGTCGGGTAGAAAACATAAAAGCATTTGTTTTCTTGTTTGTTGTTTGGAGGCTTGGGTCCTTTGCACATGACCGATATAATGCTGCATGACCAAAGCTTACGGTGATTACAAAAATAATATAAGCATTGTAGCTTGCAAATGACTAACATAATTGACATAAGCATGCTGAGCAGGTATGATTTTAGTATTGAGCATGCATAATTAGCATCTACATTGCTATGTGTAACTTGGATTGATCAACACAAAGGTGGATCGATACGAAATGATAAGAAGTATAAGATAAGTTAATAGTGCATGGAATAAGGCCCTGAGAAATTTTGCTGGAGATGCAAAACTGAAAGGTGGTTTAATACATAACAAGAAAATTATGCAAGCTGGTGCACCATATGAATAACAACTAATCAATCAGCCATTTATTTATTTTTTTGGACTTGAGCAGACCGAATGCACGTGCTTTTGTTTATGCTTGATGAAACATAAATTTTATGAATGTATTAAAACAACAAACAAGTATATATGCTATATTGAGATCAACAAGGCATGATAAGAAAAATCTTATCTTGGTGAAGCCATTCGCAGAGATGAAGCTGAGAGCATTGAGCAAGTGTTCCTCCTCCCTCTCTCACCGTATTTTCACGACTCTAGAGAGGTGAGGGCTGTTACGAAGGTGATTTACGGCGACGGCCAGACTTGCTGATGATGTATTATGGTGGAGAGGTGAATGGCGGAGCTAGCCTCAACAATTGACGACGACGATCAGCAGCTTGCACGTTGGCTGAAGCCCCCAGTCCTTTTACAAGATCTTGTTTTGCTTGAGAATGGAGATCTAAGACACAAGCAAAGGGAGCATGTGAGCAATCTATATTATGTTTGTTCTACAAAATAGATAGCCAACAAAAAGGAAAAAGAAAAAGAAAGGAGAAATGTTCTTATCTCATTATTTCCTCCGGTTTATTGCTTCTGGTCTTCTTCTTTGGAGGTGTTGGTGTAGATAGTGGCTTAATCCCCAGCAGAGTCGCCAATTTATGTAGGGGACTTTTTTCTTCCTGCGGCTGAAATGGGCTGGGCTGCTACAAAAGATAAACTGAGGAGAGAGTCCCCTTTGTTTAGGTTCGAAAATTAAGTCCCAAAATACCTCGAAAGGGCAGCAAGGCCTTAGGAGATATTTTGGCTATCTTCACCAACCAAAGTAATGTGGCTTTCAGATAATTTTGGCATGTTTACAGATGGTCTTTTGGGCTTGGCATGAATGGCATGTGGCATGGGAGCAAAATCAACATAAGTTTAGCACTAAGAGAGAGGTTAGGCTGGGTTTATGAGAAAAGAAAGTGTTAAGGTAAGGAATTAGGTGTGATGATTTTGGCTAGGGAAAGAAGATAAGAAAAGCTGGGTTCTTCTGGCAGCTGCTAGAAAAACGAATTGGAGAAGAAGATGAACAGTGCACGAGTTGGGTTTTTGCAGATTAGAGAGGAAGCTTGCTCCCTGAAGGTTGTGTGTTGTTAGGTTGGAGAGGCCTCAATTTATAGCCGCTGGAAACCCTTATTTTTCAAGAAACCCTAATGGCTTCTACCCATTTTGGCTAAGTTTTTTCCTCCTTTCTCCTCCTTTCTGTGACTTCCCTATCTTGGCAAAAACTGCCTCTGTCTATTTGCATGAATTCAGGAGATTTTGGGGCTCAATACCTCCATTTCCTGCAGTTGTCCAATTGGAACTTCCATTGTTGGTTACTGCTTTTTCTTCTTTCCTTCACCCTTCTTTAGCCAAATCTAATGAAGGAAAGGGAGTGAAGATGTATGCTAGTCCAAAGGGTGCTTCTGGCAGCTCGCAGGTTAATATTCCTTGGTTCTTTGAGCGTCTCTGGCTTGGGACTTGTTTCCAACGGCTGATGGAACTTTGCTTGCTGGAGCTGCCAACCTCCTTCTTCACACGTTCTCTTTTCCAAAGAGCTGTGGCTTATTTTCTTGGGCCTTTTATGTGGGCTAAGGTGGTTTTTAAGCAAATGAGCCTTTGTTAAATATTGGGCCTCTTGATTAGGCTTTTTATTATTTTGGTTGGGTTATTTTGCTTGGGCTATTGGGCTATTTTCTCTCGTGTGCTTACCCACATATTTGGGCCTAAGAAATGGGCTTGAGTCTCGAGGCTCCCAAGTAGCCCGAGACTTTTCATTTCTTGGCCCATCAATGGGCCTCATGCTGATTTATTACCATCCATGCCACAACCCACTCAAGTAAGCCCCGGGCATTTGAGTGGCTTGGGCCCACTTAGGCTTGTAGCGTGGTTGGGTGCGAAATAACGATTTCGTGCTTGGCATGGCATGTCGCTTGGCATGGCATATCGCTTGGCATGCTTTTAATTATTATGCTTGACGGGATAATTAGCATGGATTTGCAAAGATAATGCATTTTATAATTTTAATCTCAATTCCTAGCTTGACGGATTTTTATTTAGCATGGCATGCGGAGTATGACTCGTGTATGTCATATTTTCATGAGCTCCAAATCGCATCTTTTTCCAATAATATATCGTCTTGGGCTAGAAATTTATTCGGGCCCAACCATGGATTTTTTGGGCTTCAACACATGTATCTAATCCCTGTTGTCGAATGTCCATACATACTCTTCCTATTCATAGTTCAATTCGAATTAAAGCATGGTGTCTACTCTTAATTCAAACCAAGATAGCTAACATGCAAGCCTTAATGGTGATCAATCATTCAAACTAGCATATTAACTTATAAGCATAATGAATAAAAACAAAAACCATAATTGAAACTTGGAAACTACTCAAACTTGAATTGCTAAAGAAAAGAATTTACATTACAATGGAAAGTTAAGAAGAACTCAGAAACATTTAGCAAAATGATTTTATTACAACAATTGAGAACTAGAAATGAAAACTAAGAGAATTTGAGGGAGAGAAGGGATGGGAGCTCTAGAGAAGTGTTTGAGAGCTCCCCCCCCCCCCCCCCCTTGGGGTGTGTTTACAAGCTTGGAGAACTCACTATTTATAGGCTTAGGGGAGTTGAAATTCTAAATTAAATATGGTATATGCCAATAGCACTTGTAATTAAAAACTCATCCTTTTGGCTAGTGCACTTCACCAACAACTCCCACTAGATAGCACTTGTAATTAGAAACTCATCTCTTTGGCTAATGCTCTTCACCAACAAATCCCACTAGATAGTGCACTTCACCAACAACTCCCACTAGATAGTGCATTTCATCATGCATATGTCATGCATGACAATGCATTGCACTCTTCTTTTGGGTTCGTTTTGGGCTTGTTAATACATTCATAAAATTCTGGAAAAATATGGATCTTCAAGCCCTTTGTCTTATCTTTCCAAGCATATGCAGCCCAACTCAAGGAAAAATTGGGAAGACCTTCAAATGTCATTTGTGGCCCAGTAACGCAGATGCTGCCGAATTTTGACCTTGATCTACTAAATCATGTATAACTTCCTCTAGAAGACTCAGAATCATGAACCGTAAAATGCTACGGAAACTAGAGTTCCGTATCTTTCCAATGATGTATGGCTCATTATCTGGTTCTTCTTGAGCAAGTACAGGTTAATCCGTGAAATTGAATGATCTGCAGACACTGTTTTGAGCTAATTTGTCTTCAAAATGCATGTAATGAGTCTCAACCTTATTACACTGAAACATACACAAACTTTATTAAAAGCACAAGTTTAACTCAAAAACATAACCAAATCATAAGTTAGAAGGGTATAAAAAGATATGTAATTATGCACCGATCATTTAGGCATCCATGTCAGGTGTCAATCCCATGCTGGAAACATGCCTATGAAAAACAACATTTGGTACTCCTTTAGTGAGTGGATCTGCAATCATTTGATATGTCCCTATATGATCTATGGTGGTGTAACGTTGACTGATCTTTTCCTTTACAATTATGAACTTTACATCCAGCAGCCTTGAACCTTTGGTTCTTTTGTTTCCCTTAGCAAAAGTCACTGCTGCACTGTTGCCATTCCATAGCTGAATAGGCCTGTGAATTGATTCCACCACACTTAAGCTAATAATAAAGTTTCTCAACCACATAGCCTGTGAAGTGGCTTCATAGCATGCTAGAAATTCTGCAAGCATTGTGGAACCTGCTGTGAGAGGCTGTTTAATGCTTCTCCAAGAAAATGCAGCTCCTCCAAACATAAACACAAAACCAGATGTGGACTTCAATGTGTCTTGACAACCTGCAAAATCTGCATCTGCAAAACCTTGTAATTCCAAACTTTCACTCCTTTTAAATACCATCTTGTAGTCTTTTGTTCTCTGTAGGTATCTCATGACTTTCTTTCCTGCAACCCAATGTGCTTGCTCAGGATTTGACTGAAACCTCCCTAACATGCTGACTGCAAAAGCCAGATCAAGTATTGTACATACCTGTGCGTACATTAGGCTTCCTACTAATGAAGCATAAGGTTTGTCAGCCATTTCAAGCTTCTCTTGTTCAGTTTTAGGTGCTTGCTTAGTGCTCAATTTATCACCTTTTGCAATGGGAACATCACTGCCTGCACAATCATGCATATTGAATCTTTTCAGCACTTTCTCTATATAAGATCTCTGTGATAGTCCAAGTAAACCTTTCTCTCGATTTCTGCTTATGTCTATCCCCAAAACATAGCTTGCTTCTGCCATATCTGTCATATCAAAGTGTTTGAACAAAAAACTTTTGCAATCATGCAGCATAGTTAGATTCGTGCAAGCCAATAATATGTCATCCACATAAAGAACTAGAATGATAAAATGTCTCCCATTGATCTTCATGTAGATGCACTCATCTAATGCATTTTCTATAAATCCATACGCTTTGACAACCTTATTAAATTTCAAATACCATTGTCTTGAGGCTTGCTTCAAGCCATATATTGATTTGCACAGTTTGCAGACCAAATTCTTCTCCTTTTCTTGAATAAAACACTCTGGCTGCATCATGTAAATCTCTTCTTCAAGGTCTCCATTTAAGAAAACAGTCTTAACATCCATCTGACGTAGATGCAAATCAAACTGAGCTACCAATGCCATGATTATTCTCAATGAATCCTTGGTTGAGACTGGTGAAAAAGTCTCATTGTAATCAATTCCTTCTTTCTGTGTAAACCCTTTGGCAACCAGTCTTGCCTTATACCTATCCACCTGTCCTTTTGAGTTTCTCTTTGTCTTGAACACCCATTTACATCCTATTGGTTTGCAACCTTGAGGTAAGGTCACAAGCTCCCGAACTCTATTCTTCTCCATTGAATTCAACTGTGATTTCATGGCTGCCCACCAGTTTTCACTCTTTTCACTCATCATTACTTGTTTGAATGTCATGGGATCCTCAGTTCTGTTTATGTCATGTTCAGCCCCTTGTAAATACACAAAATAATCATCTGCCAATGCAGGTATTCTAATTCTATGTGATCTTCTTAATTCTGAGTTTTGCTGCATTTCTGCATCTTGATTTTCTGCTAGCAGTGTTGGATTTCCATCCATCTGCATTGGTTCTTCAGTTTCCATTTGATCCATGACTGAATCCTCAATTTGATCAGGCTATGAGGTGTCTAAATTCATTTGAGGCAGTTTCACAGCTTCTTCTGCAGGATCTTGTGTTGTCAGACTGTCTGCAGTAACTTCTTCAAAACTGAAGTTCTCTTCTGCAGGTTTTACTCCATCAGTTTCCATAAACACTGCTCTTGATGTCTCTATGAACCTCATAGTGTGGTGAGAGCAGTAAAATCTATAGCCTTTGGTTCTCTCAGGGTAACCAATAAAATAGCAACTCACAGTCTTAGGGTCTAGCTTCTTTTCTGCAGGATTATAGGGCTTGGCTTCTGCTTTAACACCCCAAGTTCTCAGATGCTTTAGGCTAGGTTTTCTTCCATTCCAAATCTCATAAGGGATCTGATTGATGCTCTTAGTTGGAACTCTATTTAGAATATAATTTGCTGTTTTCAAGGCCTCTCCCCATAGGAAAATTGGTAAGTCTGCACAACTCATCATGCTCCTAATCATGTCTTTTAGTGTTTTGTTCCTTCTTTCTGAAATTCCATTTTGTTGAGGGGTGCCAGGATTTGTGTATTGAGCTATGATTCCTTCTTGCTGGAGAAATTTTGCAAAAGCTCCAAGGTTCCTTCCAGTTTCATCAAACCTCTCATAATACTCTCCACCCCTATCTGAACAAACTACTTTTATTTTGAGGTTCAGTTGATTTTCTACTTCAGCTTTGTATATTTTGAACATGTCTAAGGCACTTGATTTTTCTTTTATGAGATAAACATGTCCAAATCTTGAGAAATCGTCTGTTAAAGTTATGAAGTAGGTGAATCCATCATGAGTTGGATTAGGAAAGGGACCATAGATATCTGTGTGAATGAGTTCCAAAACACCTTTGCTTCTTATGGCTCCCTTTTTCCTTAAGTTTGTCAATTTCCCTTTGACACATTCAATGCATATTTCATTTTGTCTGTCATGATTCATTGGTGGCAAGATTGATTCTTTGCATAGCAGATTAATCCTTTCTCTTGAGATATGGCCAAGCCTTTTATGCCATAGTTTATAGGACACTTCATTACTTGTTTTTGTTTGCACAGTGTTAACTTCCAATTCTGTTCTTTTGCAAATTAATTGAAACATTCCATCAACAAGCTTTGCTTTTCCAACTAACTCTTTATTCTTGAAAATAGAGCAACCAGTGCCATCAAAATTCAAATTGAACTTTGATTGTACAAGTCTAGTAACAGAAATTAAACTCTTCTTCATAGAAGGAATGTAAACTACTTCATCTAACTCCAAAACAAAAAAATCTAACTCAATGCTAACTGTTCCTATGAACTCTACTTGAACTTTTTCTCCATTGCCAACGAACACATTTACTTCATCCTTCCTTGGCAATCTCCTCCTTGTGAATCCCTGCAAAGAGTTAGCTACATGAATTGAAGCACCACTATCTAGCCACCATGAATCATGAGAGAAATCAACCAAATTTGATTCGAAACAAACTAGAATCTGTTCAGGGTTACCTTTAGTTTTCTGCTTGTCCAGCCACTTTTTGTATTTTCTGCATTCTTTCTTCATGTGCCCTGGTTTCTTGCAGAAGAAACATTTCATCCCAGTTGACGGTTTCAGATACTTTTCAGTGTTTGCTTTTCTCCTTTTCAATCATGGTATTTTTTTCTTTCCTTTTTCTCCTTGACGTGAACCATATTCACCATTTTTGTTCCTCTTTCCCTTATGATGTTGTGTTCCTATTGAACTGGGATGGTAATCAAGTCATTCAAGTTCCAGCTTTCCTTTTGAGCAATATACGTTTCTCTGAGAGACTTGAATTCCTTTGGTAATGAGTTTAAAGAAAAATGCACCATCATGTCTTCATCAACTGTCATCTCTAGTTCCTGCAATTTGGTTCCTATGTCAATCATGTTCAGAATGTGAGCTCTCACATAGCCTTGTCCATCATACTTCATTCCTATCAATTTGTTTAGCAGAGTACTCTTTACTGCCTTTTCTGATTCTTTGAACCTCTGTATTGACTCATAGTATTTCTTAGCAATATCTGACTTTGGAATGCTGCCCTTAACTGATGATGCCACAGCCCTTTGCATGATTAGAATTGCCATCTTATTTGCTTTATTCCACTTAGCAAACTTGGTTTTGGTTTCTGCAGAGGCATATGCAGCAGGCTCTTAAGGAGGATCTTCTTTTAGAACAAAGTCATAATCCAGAAAACCAAGAGATATTTCCAGATCCTGCTTCCATTTCAGGTAGTTTGATCCAGTACGGGTTTCGATGGTGTTGTGGTTCACTATAAGGATTTTATAAAATTAGAATAAGCAAACTGTCCCCAAAAAACTTTACTTAAATATGTCAGTTTATACTTGTGGGTTTAAAAGGACATATTCTAGAATCCCAACCAGCAAACTGTACAAACTTCCTGTGCAAGAAATCTCACATCTATGGATGTAGAGATATCTGCTAGTCTGTGTAGTTTGTTGCTCAGATTGTTCCATTAGTATCGCCATCAATCTGTAAAATTCCCATCTGTGGATGGAGAAAAATGCAAAAGGCTGCTTATACTGATGCAATTTCTGATCAAACTTTCATTTCAAGATCTCTCATACAAACTGAGCAGCTGTGGCATACTCAGTCTGCATAGTAGATCTCAAAACTTGATCAAAACTTTTGCAGCATAATCGAGCAATAAACCTTTATGCCCTTGATCATGCTGTAACAGATAGGATAAAATATTTGAAAAACTCATATAGCTTGATTTGAACAGAAAACCATTTATGTAGATTATATCGAAACACAGATTAGATTAAGAAATAAAAGCCTAGAGCTCTGATACCACATGTAATTCCATACTAGGTTTTATAACTTAACACTAACCTTGGTCTGACATCTTGGTTGTAGAAGATCTTCTTCTCTATGCAACTCTTGAATGCTAATTCTCTAGATGGGGTGAGAGCTGTGTTTAGCGTAATCTGTTGCTAGAGAAGGGACCTCTATTTATATGCATCACTTGACAGCCTTGCCCATCAAGGAGCTGTCAAGTGTTCCTAGTTGCATTAGGTTTAGGTTGTTCAATCCATATAGGATTAGGAATTCCATTATCTCTTGTATTTCACTTAGGATAGCTTTTATACTAGAGATAATCTGATAAGTCTGAGTTTATTTCTGATCATGCAAAGCTCTAGAATCCCTATATGATTAGAAGACCACAATTTCGTGGTTAAGACAATGAATTATCTTACAAGTTTGACAAACATGAGCAGAGGAAAGAAGAAAGGACTTACCTCGGTTTTGGTTTCTCAAACACAAAGCTCTGTATTGGTTTTGGTTTCAATTGGCAGTTGGCTCTCAGACGTGGACTCTCTGTTTATGGGCTAACTAATGGAAATATCAAGGGCCGGAAACAAATTGATGGGTTGACAAAACAAATTACCCATTAACTCTCAAAAGCCCAAAATATTTAATGGGTGGTCCAAATAAATTATGTGGTTAATGGATTAATTTTTAAATCCTCAAAACCATATGTGAGTAAATTAATGGGCTCATTAAAATGCCTTTTAATTTTCTTTGGACATTAACAATAAAAAGATGGTACAAAACTATTCCAAATTTTCTCATGGGTCATTTACCCTACAAATTTCAATGAGATCAAATTTAAATCTCTCAAACACAAATTCTTTCAAAGGGTCATTCATTCTTTGAAAGACCAATCAAATTTTCTAAACTACGTTTGGTTTGATTCTGCCAAGGATACGTAGGCAATTTGGAAATTCAACCCATATACAACCGCAAGTCAAACAGAATCCCTGGTTTATCTTAACCAAATTCGTCCCAAACACTTTTCCACAAATTCTTTCAAGGGGTCATTCATGCCTTGAAAGTGCAATCAAATTATTTGAGAACTACAAAAGGCTTGATCCCCAAAATGGGGTATGTAGGCAGTCTAGGGTTCCCTGGATGCAGCCGTAACATCAAATCAAATTCCATTATTTATTTCATTCTTCATATTGGAATCAAAGGGTTTTCTCTTTACGAAGAGATTATAATTAAGATATATTTTTTTATCTTGAATGGGTCGTACTCAATTAAAAAATAAAAACTCTTATTTATAAATAAGAGTGAGATTATGTTGGGTGAATTTTTAATATCTTTATTACATTTTTTATCTAACAATTTGCATGTGAAATTTGTAAAGCCGTATTATGACCTCCCCACATGCCAAATTGTAGTCTCGCTTGGCATGGCACGAATTTCAAAGCTTGTTTAGGCAATTTGTAGCCGCATTTGATGGGCCTCTACGTACCTTGACTAGGCTTCTTTTATAGCACGATAATGCATTGGCCTAAAATATGCATAGACATTCCTTGAGATTTTTTGGACCTCAACAACTGGCATGCTACTCATATTTAATCTTATGGATGGAGCCCTCCTAACAATGGTAGCTATAAAATTAATTTTGACTGCTCTATTTTATCAATTGGAAACTTAGTTGCAGGCTTTGTCATCAAAAATGCACAAGCTCATCCAGATCATGTCCATTAGGTTTTACAAGATGAAGCCTTTGCTTTTAAACAAGCATTAATTTTTGCAAAAAGATTAAAGATTTCGTAGGTAGAAATTGAGGGGGATTCTAAGACGCTGATACATATAATCACTGGGGCAAGCCAATATACCATGGAGCTTACGATCACTTGCATAAGATATCTGATGACTTCGTGGGAATTTTAGTTTTGTGACTATCAACCATGTTTATAGAAAAGCTAACATAATTGCTAATTAGTTAGCTAAAAGAGGGCATGGATATAACAATTCATGTATTTGGTTTAGTAACAGTGCGTTTGGATGAGGGAAATAAACTTGGGATTTTGATAAAAGTCAGAATTTCTAAATTGACATGAACCAATTCCCATGTTTCGATTAAAAAAACATAGAAATTTAGAAATTCTGCTTGGGAAAAAACATGGAATTTGGAGGTCATAAATCTCAACTTTAAATTCTACTTTTAATTTTCCTCATCCAAATGCATTGTAATTTTCATGTGAATGTAATTACTATAATTAGTTTATTTTGATATGTATGGCTCTATAATGTATCTATATATATAAAGCAAAAGGCAAAGAATTGTAAAACATTCAAAATACCAGAAAATGCCTTTGGTTAATGCAAACATTAAGAATTGAAATTATTAATTAAATGAGGATAATATGGTAAATTCACACTTTTTCATATTTAAAAAAATAAAAAATAAAAGAAAAATCAGATAATGGATCCCATTTTTATGGAATACAACTATCGATCATCTTTTTTAATTCTAAAATAAATTTAAATTTTAAAAAAAAAAGACTCTCGCAAGCACAAAAGCGTGTGCGAAGAGGCTAGTTTATGTTTAAAAATATACATAACATTATGTATTCTCAATTTTTGAACATCCAAATATTATTATTATTTTGGGGGCTGATTTTTTCTCTCCTCTTTTGTTCACTTACATTCCCTTTTTTGTTATAGTAAAAATTATTTTAAAAAAATAAATGGCTAAAAGTCACTTTTGGTCCCTGTAGTTTGGCATTTCAACCACTTTTGATTCTGTAGTTTCAATTTCGTCAATTTTGACGCTATAGTTTCGTATTTGTAGAAATTCACGGACAAGTTAGTATTCCTATCAATTTCTTTGACGGTGCAATGGACAATTTCGTCAACTCAAACTCCTTGAGCTTAAAAGCACATCTCAAACTCCCCTAATTTCATATTAGGGCTTGAAATTTGTCATTTGGGTTTAGAGTTCTTCAAAAATTGGGATTAGTGGTTGAATTTCAAGCCCTAATATGAAATGGGGAGAATTTCAGACAAACTTTTACGCTAAAGGGTTTTGAATTGACGAAATTGCCTCTTGCATCATTAAAGAAATTGACAAGAATACTAACATGTCTTTAAATTGTTACAAATACGAAACTACAATGATAAAATTGATGGAATTAAAACTATAAGGTCAAAAGTGGTTGAAGTGTCAAATTATAAGGATTAAAAGTGACTTTTGGCCAAAATAAAAGGAAATGTAAATGAAAAAAGCGAAAATCACCGCCCATTATTTTTGGTCATAAAACATCCATTTTCATTCACACGCGAGGCGGGGCCGATAGAGCTACTTCTCACCTCTCTACCAACTCCATATTGAAGAACATTCAGATCACACTCCCACGCACACAAACAAAAATATCCAACAACAGCCTTTTGCCCTAGCGTTTTGAACCCAAAAAAAAAAAAAAAAACCTTTTGCCATTCTGTATTCAACATTTTGTTTCTGAGAAGAAAAAAAAAATTTAGCCTTTCGGTTTTTCTGTTTTCTTTTGTTCCTATTTTACCCTTCTTGCACCTGTGTATTCTCTTCTCCTACCTTTTCTCTGGTTCTTGTTCCCCTTCTTCGATTCGTTTGGGTATTGTTCATCTATGGATAAATCTTTAATATTCTTGTATATCACTACCTTGGCTTCGCTATTGGTTTCGTCCTCCGCTCTCTGCCCTCACGAATCGGAATTTTTCCGTTATAGTCTTCAATCTCAATCCCATATCTCGATCTCCCCCTACCCTCCCCTCAAGGTACGTGTTACCCTTCGATTTCTCACATACCTGCTTACCTATTTGTTTATTTGTTATCTGAATTGACTGATTCTTTTGTTGACTGTGTTGCTTATTGAAAATCTTTTATCTTTATTGGGTGCGAATTTGTGTATTGGTGATGCTTGATTTTTGTTTTGTTGGATTGTGTTTAAATTAATCAAAAAATTGCAAAAGGGTAGCTGGTATGTCATGCGGGGTGGTAGAGTTTGTATGGTGCAAAAATTGAAATATTAGAATGTGAGGTATTGGTTGACTTTTGGATAGCATTTTTGTCTCTGTTAGAAAAGATAAAAGATTTGAAAGAATAACAGTTGCAATTCTATAAGTTTCCCTATTTGTTATCAATTGGCTAATTACAGAATAGAAGAAAGATGGGAATTTGAGATAGCTGTGTTCTGGAATGTGGTTGTTTTAGGTAAACCTTCCCTTTACTCTTTCAGTTTGATTTTATTCATTTTAATTAGTCCGTTTGAGGCATGGTCAAGGACAAGGGCCTTGATTTTGTTCATTTTTCTTTTACTCTTCGAGTTTGATTTTATTCATGTGAACCTACGAATATGTCTTGAACCTTTGTTGTATAACTCTGCCAAAGTGCTAGGTCAGGCATTACATAGGACTTCTGGTTAATCCCTCAATGGGGTGTCTACTGTTAGTTACTATGTTATCCACTGAAGAACATTGTATGAAGTAAAAATTTGTATGATTTAAGGTATTCGTTTTTGTGCTTACATCGATGTTTAGCTGCCTTGAATAATTTTACTTCATAATACGAGTAAACAATAACAAAGTAGAGAAAAGAAAAAGCATTGCTTTTGATAAAAAGATTAATAATACTAATGAATTGGACAAAAGAAGCATTCCTGTTAACTAAGGAAATGAGTACAAAACATCATCCAAATCTTCATCTCCCATCTGAACCAAGCTATTTTTCTGGTCATCAAGCTTGAAGAGGCTAGAAAGGACTGTCTATAGTATGGGTTGACTACCTTGTCAATTCAATTTTTCCCCCAAATGCACACTGCTTCATTGTCCATCTTTGTAATCATCATGGTACAAATTGATTTGAAAACATAGTATACTATAGACATGTCCTTTCTAGCCTCTTCAAGCTTGATGACCAAAAAAAACAACTGGGTTGAGATGTGAGATGAAGATTTGGAAGATGTTTTGTACTCATTTTCGTAGTTAACATGATTTTTTTTTTTTTTTTGGGTCCAATTCTTAGTGTTAATATTTTTATGGAAAGAACAGTGTTTTTTTTTTCCCTACTTTGTTTTAGAAAAAAAGGAAGTAAATTGGATAGCTTATTTCATTTGATTTAAATGATGGAATAAACTCTTTAGTCATTGTTAAGTTGTTTATGGAAATTAAATACTTTTTTTTTCTCTACAATCTCGCACTAACTTTGTGATCATAAGTTACTTGAGTAGTCCATTCTCTTACAATGGGTTTGGTACATTTTCCATGCCTTTGTAGCACACTTCTCTTTGATTTTGGCACTAAATCGAGCCATTTATATAGTCCATTGAGAGGTTGTGAAGTAGTAGGCTGTCAATCATTGACTGTCCTGAATTAAATAAAGATGCTGTTTAATGGTATCTACTAATATCCTCATTACAGTTTTTATTATTGCTGAAAACGTTTAGGAACAATGAAAGAGATTAGGATATAGAAGATCTAAAACTTGATTAGGAGTTGGTAGTTGAAGAGGGCTTACAAGTGATTAAATCTTGAATGATGTAGCAGGAGCCAGAAAAATGCTGCACGATAGTCCAGAAATAAGGTGTCTTAAGGATTTAGAGTGTTAAGGTTAGAGGTTTGTTATAGAAAGGTTTTTCAGGAGTCAAAATAGAGTAATGCAGTGGTGATATGTAGAAATAGGGTTGGTTATGGACACATGGTCACTGCAGTGCATGAATATCAATGGAAGAAAGAGATTAAATTCTAGGCACAAAAGCTAGATCTCCATAGTTACCAGAACTATGGTCAGAACAACTATTCTCCTAGGAAGCATCTCAGCTTTTGCAGATATTCTTTTCAATGTGTTCTTTATTGGAATGAAAGCAGTACCCTGCAGAATTTGGAGTTAGTTCATAGTGTCTTTTTGTCTGCGTATGGAGAGAGAGAAATTTACACACTCCCACACAAGAGCTTCTTTGACAGGATCCAGCTTTATGGGATTCCACTTTTCCTTTAGAACAGACGAAATTTTATTGTAGAAGACAATAAAAGCAGGGGTGGTCAAGATGGCTATGGGATTCTACCTTTTAGTTTTAGTTTTTTATTGTTGTTTCCAGATGCAACCAGATTTGCTTCTTGTGCAGGGTTAAATTTAGGGTTTGGTTACAGGTGATGTTTTAGAGTTTAAGTGTAAGGGAGAAACAATGAAGTGGAAATGGATTTTAAGCATTACTCATTTATTGAATATTGTTAGAACCTAAATACCCAATGCAGAAGAGGAGGCAAAAACTAACGCTGATGAAAATTGCCTTTGTAGTACATTATAGTGATGGGTGCAATAATTATAATGAAGATAAATGCAGTGATTATAAATGGTTTTTAAAATGAGGATACGAGGTGTTGATGATTGTGAAGGTGGGTTGATGTGGCAAACAAGAATTGCTAGCAAATGGTGATGATTAACCTCAGCCTATAATGTTTATTGAAGTGATATTCTGCCTTCGTTTATAGTTTGTTTGTTGCTCACATTTATTTGATCAAAATGGGCTTTCAATTTATATTAATTTTAAAATGTTCTTGTTTTTCCTTGTATTTAGAGCCTCATTTTTTATCCGCTAGACCAATAGCTACTTGATTATTTTTTGAGCCTCCAATGCCTAATACTTATGTCAAATTTAGACCTTCACAACCTTATGAATCTGGTAGTAGATGGAAACCATAAGTTGTATATTTTATGCATTTTTTTTGTTTGGTTTTTTGTCTTAATTTTTTTTTATTCTGTAAAGAAAAGAAAAAGGACAATGACCTTTTTCTTTGCCATATTTTTCTAATAATTATATGTGAAAGTTTTGACTCTTATAATGATTCAAATCAATGTTCATTTGCACAAATGGAGTTTGATCCTTTGGAAGTCATGGCATTTGTGGTTTGAGTCCAAGTATATGTAGTGGAGGAGTGTATAATAAGGTCAACTGGAATGCCTGTTTGATTGCTACTGTGTCATCTCACAGTTTAAACTTTCTTGTCAGAAAAATTGGTCATTAAAATTCAAATATATGGTTAGAATCTAGTGACTTCCCAAATATTGACCATTAACGCAATTTTCCCTTTATTTTTAGTATCTTTTTCCTCATCTTGCCCTTAGCTTCCATTATATTTGTTCTTTTGAGTCAATAATCAGTTGATGGTAGTATGAAACTTTTTTGAAAGAATACAACAATTGCATGACATACTTTCTCTCAGTTAAAAATGGAGTCTTGTGAATGTTATTTATTTTCTTATCTTCTTCAGGTGGATGAAAATTTCCTTGAGAGAGCTTTGGCATCGAAACAGAGGACTGGTTATACTGTGGTGCTCTTTTATGCTTCATGGTGCCCATTTTCATGCAGTATGTATCCTACATTTGGAATGCTCAGCTTCATGTTCCCTCAAGTAGAACATTTGGCAATTGAGCAATCTTCAGCATTGCCAAGGTGTGAAGCTTTAAATTGACCTGCTTCTGTCCTTTATGTTTTTTCTATGTAAGATTCCTTTTGGTTTTGGATCTGTGGTACAAATACTGGAGCCTGGCTAGATACATATAATAGGCCAAAGATTGATTTGACCAAAAAAAAAGTATATTTGCTCTGTATTATGTTTGTTGTTTAAAAAAAAAAAAATTCTATGCGTTTTTAGTATTTTCCATTGCATAATCTAAGTTGCCAATGAGGATGCTATAGATTTGTTAATTCAAGTAAAATTGTATAATTTTATATGCAATTTGTTCAGTTTTTATTATCTATTATTAGTATTAGTAAATCCAATTGCATTCCACCCTTGGATGCTTTCATCAATGGGGGACACATTTACTTAGATATTTATGGGATACCCAAAGTTATATAATTATCTATTCTTTGAAGTACCATTATCACGCATACTCACCTTCCTTTGATGTGTTTGTACTGTAGTGTTTTCTCAAGATATGGAATCCATAGCTTGCCTTCGATTTTAATAGTCAATCAGACATCAAGGGTGCGATATCATGGCCTAAAAGATTTATACTCGCTTGTACGATTTTACCAAACAATCACAGGTAAAAGTCTCCCAAACTGAAGAATATTATATGCATGTGGGGGAATGCCCAATAGGTGGCCTTTTCCTTTTCGTTTTGCACAAATTGTGAAGCAGTTATCTTGTGGACTTGACCCTTGCCATCTAATTTTGTCTTTCAGGACTTGAACCAGTTCAATATTTTGATGGCAATCAATCCGTCATTTTAAAAAGTAGTGAAAAGTCCATAATCCAGTCAATGAGTAATATGTCACTAAGAGAGATATCAAGGAGCGAACCCTATTTAGTTTTTGCTATCTTGTTCCTCTGTTTGAGGGTACTCCTGTATATATTTCATAGGGTATTGGCTTGCCTCAAAGCTTTCTGGGTTCTATATGTTCCCCATTTTAACTTAGGAATATTTGGGGAGACAAGTCAAATTATGGGGCGTATCCTCCACATGGTTGATGTTAGGAGGATTTGGAACAAGCTGAGACTATGCAAGACCCAAAACTTCCACAAGGGTGCAAAGAATGCCAGGGTTTGGGCTTCTTCACTGACTTCTGTCTCTCTGGGTGAATCATCAGCTAGATCGTCATCGTCATCGTCATCTTAAATGCAGAGCTTAAAATCTTGTACAAGAAAAATTGGGGTAGAAATCTCCAACTGATAGTGTATAATCAGCTGCTGTGATGTTCTTGAGGCAGGTAGTTATTATTTCTCTCTCTCTCTCTCTCTCTCTCTCTCTCTCTCTCTCTCTCTCTCTCACACACACACACACACACACATATGTATCGTTACTGGTAGTGATGATAGCTGAAGCTGTTGTCCTTGTTTGAGTTGAGTTTTTTTTTTGGGGGGGGGAAAGGAAACCAGCAATGTAAATTTGAGAATAGCTTTGTTTTTGTAAATTACTTGTCATCTGACGTGAAGTTTCTTAGTTTATACAAGAGGAATGTAAGAATATTAACACAACTCTCTCTCTCTCTCTCTCTCTCTCTCTCTCTCTCTCTCTCTCTCTCCATTAACGATACGTGTATGATTCTCTAACAGGTTTGTAAGAAAAAATATTAATCAAAACCACTGATCGCATGCTTTTGAAACAGTTCTGATGCCTACACTCGCCCATTGGACATTGCGGATCTTATTCTTTCGTATTTGATATTAACACTTAAGAAGATACAACAAGCTCTCAAGTTATTAAAGTTCGTATATGAACAGTTGACATGCATCTTATCTCCCCACATTTGTTGTGCATCTCAACCATTTATATCTAATCTACTGATTGATATAACTTATCAAGTTTGATCCTAAACTTGGGCCGTTGGTGAGTTGGATTATGTAATTGGATATGATTCAAAATTCTAATGTTGGATGACTTAAAAAAACCTGAATTGGATTATGTTTAATCTCGCTAATGCCAAATGTAGTAGAAATATGAATTCTACTAAAGGGTTGTGATTTAAGTTGGATTGGATTATATCTAATCCTACTAAGACATGTAATAGCACATTAATCCAACACCATAATTATGTGTAGCAGTAGTACAAGAATTCTATAGTGAGGGCTTTATTTATGGCCCTTAGGTGATGCCCTATCTCTTAACCATTGGATCAAATTGGTTAGCATGATCCAACGGTTAAGAAATATGACCTCACCTAAGGGTCCTCACTATAGAATGACTCATGTGCAGTATGAAACACATCATTTGGATTAATGTTATCATTTTTCAGTTTAATGTAGTCCAATGCAATCTCAGTCACTTGATATTTCATATTCATATAAGTACTCAACTCAAGTCCGTGAATGAGGATTCGTTTTCAGTCGTTAAATTAAATCTGATGGTTGAGATGCATCTTATACCATTGAGTGAAAATTGGATGGTCCATAGGATACATGTTATTCGTCTTTGTGGGAGACAAGGAATGAGGGTATGAGAACAACAACCCTTCTAATCAATCTATCGGTTTTAAATTTTTGAGAATTTCAAAACCCATTTCAGTTAAATGCCGATTAGGTGATGGCGCAGTCGGTTTAATGGGATTGCCGTGGATTTTGGGTGGGTTGGGTTAATGGAGTTAGTGCGATGGAATGGAAAGGCAGTGGGTGGGTTCAGGGACTAATGTGACATGGGGTTTGACTTGTTGTGTCACGCGTTGTACAAAAATATTACCAAACGGACCCTAAATATGTCATATGTGTATGTATGCATGCATGTTGTTGAAAAGAAAATCATTAAAAGAACATACGTGATTAAAATAAAATTAAGTATAATATGGATGTGAATAAGTATTTATATTTAGTATAAATCTCACATTTCATCCGAATGAGGAATTATCCAATAATATACACCAAATGTGATCATCATATTCAAGTAATTTTTTACAATTGTAAATTAAAAAAAAAGATAACTTTTTATAATATATCTTGTGAAGAGAAAAACATGTATTGGGTGAAGAACCGGTTCATTGTTTTGAAAATTACTCCAACTCTATGTATATTTACTTGTAAATTCATTTTATCACATACTATCTTAGAGCATCTACGATGGTTGTTTAATGGCTCAATATATAAAATAAAATAAAAACCCTAGCCGCCCTTTGGCCCCTTTTCTTCTTGCCAACAACCAACCGCAATGAAGCTAAGGGGGGGGGGTGGCCACAGCCCCTCCTTCTCTCCGCCCATCTTCCCCTTCCTCTCCTCATCTCCCCATCTTTTTTTCTCTCATATTTTTCCTTCCTCTTATCCCCTATTCTCCTCCCTTTCCCTCCCTAGATAATCTAGATCTGTTTATCTATTTGTTTTGTTTCATTGTTTTTGCAGTGTTCTAGGTGGCTGGTGTTGTCTTTATCTCGACGGCAGCAACAGTAGTGATGTTGGATTGTGTCTCTCCTCGGGAGAGTTGTGATACCTAGTGGCTAATGTTTTGTCTCTATTTCAACGGCGGCGACAGCAGCGACGCTAGTGGTAGTTGTTGGGATGTGGTGCTATTCTCTACTCTGCGCTGACCAAAGAACTATGCTTGGCCATAGAAGGTTTTCTTTGCTCGGTTCTAAGTTGAAGTGGAGTGCTTCTCATGGGTCATTTTATTATTGTTTATGTGGTGATGTTGGATTGTGTCTTTCCTCGGGAGAGTTGTGATACCTAGTGGCTAATGTTTTGTTTCTGTTTCAACGGCAGTGGCAGCAACGACGTTGATGGTAGTTGTTGGGATGTGGTGCTCTTCTCTACTCTGCGCCGACCAAAGAACTATGTTTGGTCATAGGAGATTTTCTTTGTCCAGTTCTAAGTTGAAGTGGAGTGCTTCTCAGGGGTCCTTTTACTATTTGTTTATATGTTCCTCTTACGTGTTCTCTCCTGATTTCTACTATGGTATGCCTGGCAGTTTGTGTGGGAGTCAAAGGACTATGATTTTGCTCATAGAAGGCTTCTTTTGACAGTTGGGATGTTCTGCACTCCTCTTATGTGGGTATACTGTGTTGGTCTATAGTTGCGGTTCTTGTCAAAGGTCTATGTGTTAGTTTCGTTTTTGATTTGTTCTTTTATTGTAATGGTCCAAAGTGACCTGAATCAGACTCTCTTATTAGTCCATGACATGTGTGGTACTATTTCCTCCCTTGGGGTTTGTCCCATGAGGTTGTCCTAGAATGGTTTTAACAAGGCCACTGTATCATGTCGTTCTTTGTAGGTCTTTGGTTCTATGAATGAATTCTCTTTGTCATAAAATGGTTCAATGTATAGGTTAATTAATTGAACTTTGGCATCTATTGAATCGAATTGCATTTTTACTTGTAATGATACAGTTCAATAGCTTCATATTAATAGTTATATCTTCTTACATCCTTTTTATCATACTCAAATAAAATAAAATTGATAAATTTTAATAACAATATAAATTGTACCATTGAATTATTCTCAAAGCGATCTTTAAAAAGAGATCAATTTTGAATATATTTGAAAAAAATTAATTTCATGCCAAACTTGTATATTTGGAATTTTTTTTTCAAAACTATAGGCAAAGAAAGGTATAATAGAGATGTGTGTCCCATGGTTAGCCTATTGTAATGCAATAATGACATAATGCATTAATTGCCTTATTTTTTTCTATTTTTAATTAGCATGTGGGTCCCATGGTTAGCCAATTACAATTGAAATAGAGGGTTGATCACATAGCACCCTCTATTGCAATTGCATCTATTGCAATGAACTAAATCACACAATTGCAGTAGTGTGTGTGAGTTTATTATATTATCGCTCTTCTCAATAGGAAATGTCCTAAATAAAAAAACTATAAAAAAATCACACCATTGCAAGTGAGATTTTATTGTTTTAGTTCAATTTTATGCAATAAAATTGCTAAAATCCTAACCATTGCTCTAAACTCTTGCATATGATATCTCTGTATGATTTTGAGTTTAAGTTTCGCGCAAAATACAAATTATCAAGGTTGAATTAAAGATGAGAGAACAATTGAAAGAAAAAACCCATACAATTAATTTTACATTCAAACGATTCTATATGCAATTTAAATTCTAAGTTAAAGTAAGCTTGAGCAACTCAGATTCAGACCTACGTCAGTAAAACCCCAAATCTCAAAACACATTCTAGATAATGTTTATCGACTTCTTCGTAACTCAACTTCTGTCATGGGATGATCTTTCAACACTCCTTGTAATGCAATCCTAGTCACGATTGCTTTAAGCTCGCCGGAGAAAAACCGTCACCACGGTCTTGATGCCCTCAACAATATGAGTCACCAAACATGCAAATGAATGATGAAAATATTTGATAAATCATCAAGTAAACATGGAACACTTGATGATTTATCTCAAAGATATGCACAACAGCTTTCTTAGGAATTTTAGATTCTGAAACACCAATCTTAAAAGTTGTCACAACAAAAGAGAGGCACACCTTCTTTTTATACAAAAGAGGTTCTCTCTTCAAAAATCTAAGTGCAAGAAACCACGACCTTGTCATCATATCAGATTTGATTCTTTCATAACACTAATAAAAAACTCATCTTTTGCACAATATGAGAAAAGATGTCTTTCACTACAATCAAATGTTATAGAAGGAAATAATATCTTCCAAGATAAATCAATGAGATCAATTAGGTAGGAGAGGACTTTAATAGAGCAATGTGCCCTCCAAGTCAAAATAGGAAAAGTAATGATTTAATGAGAATCAATATAAGGTCCAACTAGAAAAGTAATCTCAAGAGATAAAATCTAATCCTATTAAAAATAAGACTAACACATAAGCACTTGAGTGAAAATAACTCCAACTAAGAATCCTATCATGAATGTATTATTATGTCATGGTTTACCTGAAATAAGTTTCCTCATATCAATCAAGTCACACTTCGAAAATCCAAGATTTAATGATCACACATCAATCCAATATAGAACACACTAGAAACATGCGGACACAACACAATTTGTGTGCTATTGTACACTCTTTTCCCACATTAGTTGATTAAATTCAACTTTGAACTTTGATGTTCTTCTCCAACACTAGTTTTTTTGGTAGACAAACTTTAACTAGTCATGTGAGAACTTGTATTTATTCTTAAAAGCAAATTAAACATTTTTACAGTTTACTTAGTTTATATATGTATATTTATAGTTAATTACCTTGGTAAGTAGTAAATTATATATAGTTGTTATACTTTTATAATAAATTATATGTATTCTATATTTATAATAATATTTAATTGCTTTGTTGATTCACCTAGTTCATGTTCGTTCATTTAAGATAATTTTCTTAAGAATTTCTTTTAATATTAATTAGTGGTAGAAACATTGTTTTATGGATGGTTATTTGATTAGAATGTTTTATGCATAGACTCCACGTGCGAACCACGGTGCATTGATTGTTATTTATTTAAAGAATGAAACTATACTTCACATTGATTTTGATATTATTCATATTCAAGGGACTGAGAAATTTTTTTTGGATCAATTCAAGCGATTTTCACCAAATGTCTTTGGTTAATGCAAACATTAAGAATTGAAATTATAAATTAAATTAGGATAATATGGTAAATTCACACTTTTTCATACTCAAAAAATTAAAATTAAAAGAAAAATCATATAATGGATCCTATTTTTATGGAACACAACTACCTATTATAATTTTTAATTCTAAAACAAATTTAAAAATTTCTAAAAAAAGCCTCTCGCAAGCGCGGAAGTGCATGCCGAGAGGCTAGTTTCTTATAAAATGGCTTCTTATGAGTTTCAAGAAAAGGATTAACTAACTCTAATCATGCATTTTTCCAATGTAGTATCCTTTGATCAAAGTAATTATATGACAATACTTGTCTCAATTATAGCATGTTTGTATCAATTACATGAAAATCATTTCTTTATTTATTCAAATATTCATTTTTAATTAATTGGCTGAATTAATCTCGGGATACTAGAACTAGAAGTTTACTTGCTTTGTATTTAATTTCCACACATATATAGTGAAATTGATCTAATATAAAAATGATATGATCTTGACTTTTGGCTTTTGGCTTAGGTCACTATGTCCTTTAGGATAAAATGAGGTAAAGTTACATTTTGGCATCAACAGATGCAACAGTTATATAATTTATCTTTGAAACTGGTATGTTACAATATTTTGTGGTGATCTAAGACGTCTAAACAATTCATAATAAATAAATAAAAATTCAATTTCATGCATATTTCTTTTAGATGTACTTATCCATGTAACAAAACATGTAAAAAATTATTCTTCTAAGTGTTGGATTGGTCAATGTTGGTCATTGCAATATCACCTGATTTGGTCAGGATTCTTCATAATCTTAAATAAGAAACTAACCAGAACTTAGAATAATTGTACTCCAAGTAATCAAAACCATCAAAGAGAATGACTCTTGCACAAGTTAGGTTAAAGTCTTTTATATAAAAAGGTTCCAAAATAAGTAAAGACTTTATGTAGATCAACATGAAGACTTTTAGGCTAAGGCCAAAAATCACAAAGTATATGAAGCTACAAAAGTTGCATCTATGGACTTAAATAAGCTAGTG
This sequence comes from Prunus salicina, assembly GCA_020226455.1. Classification (NCBI taxonomy): domain Eukaryota; kingdom Viridiplantae; phylum Streptophyta; class Magnoliopsida; order Rosales; family Rosaceae; genus Prunus; species Prunus salicina. The sequence continues at coordinate 26,801,581 of CM035346.1, read as the reverse complement.
AGAGCTAGGAGCATTCACTTATGCAAATGAATCTATTGTTATGTAGACTACATACTACTTTTGGAAACGACAACATATTCCTTCTTGAATAAAGTTATGGATAAAATATTCTTCAAAATTTGATTTGGGAGAAATACAATGTGTACTTGTGAAAAAAATTTATCTTTATAAATTTAGAAATTTAATTAGGCAAATTAAATTATCTCAATCCATTTGAAACATGAAAATCACCTCTCTAAAGGCATGTGCTCAAGAATCCCAAAAGTACGCAAGCGTATGGTTAAATTCCTTTATGCATTTGTAATAGGATATTTCATGTATGTTAGGTTGTGCGATAGGCTTGATATTGGTTATGTCGTGTGCATCACAAGTCGATATCAATCAAGCCCAAGATCGATCAACACCCTAGAAACTGCCAAGTATGTCCTCAAGTATTTGAGAAAAACTAAGGACATGTTCCTAGTCAACATTGCAACATCAAAATTACAATTGGAATGATAAACTGATCGGTGCATAATTACATATCTTTTTGTACCCTTCTAACTTATGATTTGGTTATGTTTTTTAGTTAAACTTGTGCTTTTAATAAGTTTTGTGTTTGTTTCAGTGTAATAAGCTTGAGACTCATTTAATGCATTTTGGAGACAAATTAGCCCAAAACGGTGTCTGCAGATCATTCAATTTCACGGATTAACCCGTACTTGCTCAAGAAGAACCAGATAATGAGCCATACATCATTGGAAAGATACGGAAGTCTAGTTTCCGTGCCATTTACGGTTCATGATTCTGAGTCTTCTAGAGGAAGTTATACATGATCTAGTAGCTCAAGGTCAAAATTCGGCAGCATCTGCGTTACTGGGCCACAAATGACATTTGAAGGTCTTCCCAATTTTTCCTTGAGTTGGGCTGAATATGCTTGGAAAGATAAGACAAAGGGCTTGAAGATCCAGAATTTTCCAGAATTTTATGAATGTATTAACAAGCCCAAAACGAGCCCAAAAGAAGAGTGCAATGCATAGTCATGCATGACATATGTATGATGAAGTGCACTATCTAGTGGGAGTTGTTGGTGAAGTGCACTAGCCAAAAGAATGAGTTTCTAATTACAAGTGCTATCTAATGGGAGTTGTTGGTGAAGAGCACTAGCCAAAAGAATGGGTTTCTAATTATAAAAGCTATCTAGTGGGAGTTGTTGGTGAAGTGTGGGAGTTGTTGGTGAAGTGCACTAGCCAAAAGATGAGTTTTTAATTACAAGTGCTATTGGCATAAACCATATTCAATTCATATATTCCCCTTCCATTCTCCCTATAAATAGCACTCCAATTCTAAACACAAATCATTCACAATTCTTCTCATTCACTTCATCCTTCCACAAACACTCCATTCATCCCCAAAACACCAAAATAGCTCCAACAAGCCTCTATTCCAATTCCCTACGAATTTCCTCTTTCTTTTCCATCACCACTCACCCAAACTCATCCCAAATCACCTCTTTAGTTGCCATACTCTAGATGTGAGGAAGCTTTTGGAGCAGCATTAGACGTGGAGAAGCACTTGGAGAAGCCTTGGACACCACAAACAACTTCAGAAATGGGTTTTTCTACTCTTGTTGCATTCATTATGTTTTCTCATTTCTGTTTAAGTTTCATTTCCATTATGAGTAGCTAAATTCATAACTAGGGCTTCGATGTAACCTAACATGAATATTCTGGGTTTATAAGTTGAAGTTTTGAGTTTCAAGTTTGATTCATGATTCATGTTCTTATTCATTATGCTTATCAGTTAATATGCTTGTTTGGATGATTGAACACCATTAGAACTTGTTTATTAGCTATCTTAGTTTGAATCAAGAGTAGACACCATGCTTTGATTCGAATTGAACTATGAATAAGAAAAGTATGTATGGACATTCGACAACAGGGATTAGATACATGCTTGGTTGTTTAAATTGTTCTTCTATGCTTAATGGGTTCCTAATGCTTAATTTAGGTTAGACAACAAATGATCAAGTTAGGGAATTAGGAACACAAGGTTAAGACCAGACACCATGGCTTAATCATACTTTAGCTAGAATCAATCTTTGAATCCGAATTAAACTTGTCACTTGACGCCTTATAACCTAGAATTGAATTGTTATGGTGAATCGAATGCCCTAGTTTCCCAATCTATTTTCCAACCTACAAAAATACTCTTTGTTACATTTGCTCACTTTGCTTTTGTTTGAAACTTCGTTTTGCCTCATTTGTTCAACAATTACAATCACTCTTACTTTAAATTCTGTTTTAGACTTAACCTCCTACTTTCTTGAATTTGGTAATCTAAGTACATAACTAATTTTAATTTCTCAGTCCTTGTGGGTACGACCTCGTACTTGTCTTGCTATACTACTAATTGGCCCGTACAATTGCGAGTTAACGTTTTTAACGAACATAAACTAACTCATATTTGGAGTCTGATGTTGGTAAAAGAAAATTCACTTTTGGGTACATCTTCATTATGATCGAAGGAACCGTTAGCTGGAAAGTTTGTTGGTAGAATACTACAACGTGCTCCATAACATAAGCAAAATATTTCGTCAATTTAGAAGCCAACAAGAATTTTTTTGCTTAAAAGTTCATTTGTGAACTATTAAGTGGTTCCAACCATAAGGTTGCTAGTGCTTTTACATTGCAACATCAATGATGTGATAACTTGAGCCACATGACCAAGGTCTCATGAAGAGTCAAAACACATTAAGACTTAACCACATGATTAGAGATTCTTGAATAAAGGTCGTTAGTAATCTCAAAGTTTCTTATGCATATAAAACAACATATCCACTCATAAAGGCTATGAGTCAACAACAATTGGACCAACATCTTGATAAGATGGGAATTAGATATATGTTCAATTGGCTTTAAAAGGAAAAAAAATATGACCAATCTATGTTACGCTCAATGAACTCTCAACAAAAATAAGTTTGAAACCCTAACTATAAGAGTTCATGTATGAAAAATCAACTCACTTAAAAATGATGTTTGAAGTAGAAAGGTATTCCATTTAAGCATGTGAGTTATTGTAACCCTAATTCTTATGAGAGCCTCCTATTTACATGTTATAAAACATGTATGTGACTAAGATTAATAATAGGAAGGAACCCCAAATAGGTTAGGAAGGAAAAACACGTGCAAACCCAAAAAGAAAACAAAAAATACATGACAGCTACTCGAACGCCCCAGTCCACTGTGGAAGAAGTGCTTAACCCTCCCTTTGATAGCTCGAGCATCCAGCATTATGAGACATTTCTAAACCATGTCTTTCAATTCTTGATCACTCCAAAAATCATATGACACGAAAAGCAACATATAGAAACATACTGTAAAATTGTAAAAGCATCTAACCTCCTATGAATTCATAGATTCTCTATAGATAACACTTACCTTTCCTAGAACCATATGGAGAGTCACTTGACGTTGAACTTCGAAACTTTGACAACTTCAATGTCCATTTTCCTAGCCCTCTCTGTTAGATTACTATGAAAATATACTATCTTGACGTAAAGGTATGTCTTCTAAATCTTAAGGGCTCGATTGAATGATATATCTTTGATAACACGGAATCCACTCGTAGAAAAGTTCGGAGTGAGATTAAGAAGGTATGCTATAAGCTGGTATTATTCTCTAGCAACCTTTCACTGAAGTTGTTCTTAATAAGAAACACCACTACTTAGAATTATTGTATGATTTCTTGTCTAAATCTAAAGACAAAGGGCTTTGAATTGTATGTACTTGGCTCATATGACAATGGTAATTGGCATGATGATTTCTTGTTTTCATATTGATTCCTCATGCTTATTTTTTGGGTATAAATTGGAAACTACAGTCTCTGTGTCTTTAAGATTGCATGTTTATGTCCATCTCATCATTCTCTTGCAAGCTAGAGGCTCATACTCAAGGGTGTGTGGCGTCTAGTGTGAAGGATGAGATGTTATATGTTGCAGACTACTTCCCTTTTTTCAAGTGTACGTTGTTCCTAATTATGTATAGTTTTTTGGCTTAAATGTTAAAATAGTCCCTGTGTTTTATCTTGTTGGCCAATTTAGTCCATGTGTTTTTAATTTGCCCAATTTGGTCCCTGTGTTTAGCACTGTTAGTCAATGTGGCCCATTCTGTTAAAATTGCTGTTAAATAAACATGATAATTCTTTTTTTCTTCTTCTTCCTTTGAAAACCTAGAAATTTTGTTGAAATTAATTTAAAAACATATTAAAACTTCATTAGAACTAAAACATAGCATTAGAAAAAAGATTTTAAAAAACAGGATGGGCGCGGGGCTGCTCAGTAATGTGGTTGGGGGGAGTGGGGCAATGACTGCATGGTGAATATTCTACTGGGAGATGGTCAGGAGTTAGGGATTGTTCTTGAGAGAGAGAGAGAGAGAGAGAGAGAGAGAGAGAGAGAGAGAGAGAGAAGGGGGAGGGGTGGGGTGGGTGACTGTGGCTTAGGGAGTTGTGGTTTTTGCATGTGGGTGAGTTGTTGCTGGGGAGAAAGGGTGTTGCTGAAATGGTGTTGTCCTTTGGTTTTTAATTGCTTTTAGCTTTTAAATCTTATTTTCATTTCATAATTATTTATTTTATAGATTGAATTCAAATATTTATATTTTTTATTAATATTTTAGTAGAAATTTTGACTTTTTTTTTTTTTTTTTTTTGGCTTAAAAGGAGTTTGTGATTTTTAAAGAATGTTGATGCGTAAAAATCGCTCAACCAATCAGAGTGCGGTCAATCAAAGTCCGCCCTTCCTCAAGGATAGACTTGGTCAGGACGTTGTACCTCTGTATCCTTTGGTTTTACTTGGAGTGGCCAAGTAAGGTGGTCTTTGGTTCCTATTTTTTGAAAAAGAAACCGAAATGGGTCAAGTATGTAGGAGATTCATTTTTTTAAGGGTAAACGTCCGAAAACCCCCCTGAACTATAACGCTAATTGAAATGTCAACCCTGAATTATTTTTTCAGCCAATTTAGCCTTCAAATTATTTTAAATGGCCAATTTACCCCCTGCCGTTAGTTTCCATGTAGTTTCATCCAATTTTCCGTTAAAAATAATTAAATCTTTAAAAACTAAAGAAGCAAAAAACAAAAAAAACCCTAGCAATCGTCTTCCCTCACAGTCGACAACCCTCTTCCCCCCGCCCCCTTTTGCACAGCCGTCACCTTCTCCCCTCCATAACCACTGCAACCCTCCACTCCGACCGACGAGACCGGACCAGATTGAACCGCCGCCTCTTTCCCTTCCTTTACTGACCGATCCCTGCCCTTGGAACCGTCTGATTTTGCATCAACTGGAGGGGTGGCTACAGAGGCTCTGCTGCCGACCTACAACTCTGTGATCACGGATTCAATAATGCCTCCGAAGACCTCAACAACCGCAGCCATGAAATCCGATAGCGGCCTCACCTACAACGTCCCTATTAGTCTACCAAGAAAGCGGTCCAGAGACTCCATTAACAACATCAGCCATCCCTTCTCATACCCAACTGCTCCGGCTAATTACAAGAACTCATGAGGGCCTTTCTCTTTTCTGGGCGAGGACATTTCTCTGCGCATACAGCAAGAGCAATTCGACATCGACCGTCTCATTTCTCAACATGTACGTACCAAATATAGAGCAACGAAAACTATGCGATTTGGTGTCTTTTTTTTCTTGATGGGTATTTTCATTTTTCATTTTATTGATTTGGGTTTTTCTTGTTTTGGGATTTTGTAGATGGAAAAGGTGAGATTGGAGGTCGAGGAGAAGAGGAAGAGGCAAGCAAGAAGAATAATAGAGGCCATAGAGGGTTGGGATGACGAAGAGGCTCATTACCAGGAAGGCAAATTTGCTTTGGTTGGGTAGGGTTTCATCAATTCCTAGCAGAGAAAACAGAGGGAAGAAGAAGAAGGAAAAGGAAAAAGAATTTAAAAAAAAAAAAAAAGAATTAGTATAGCCGCGCACTATATTATTTTTTGGTATTTTCCTTGGAAAATGACAAACTTACCCTTATAATTAACAGAAAATTGAATGGAAGTCTAAAAACTTGACGGCATGGGGTAAATTGGCCATTTAAAATAATTTGAAGGCTAAATTGGCTGAAAAAATAATTCATGGTTGACATTTCAATTAGTGTTATAGTTCAGGGGGATTTTCGGCCGTTTACCCTCTTTTTAAATAGGGAAGGTTGGACTTCTCTATAGTCTTTTTCTGATGTGAGGACTAAATAGTCGTTGATGATGTGGCATCATTTGATTGGGTGATCGATGGTGGTCTGACGTGTGTCCTTCCTTTTTGTGAACAACAAGCGTCAATAAAATGTTCTGTGGGCCCTTCTTTGGCACTTATATCCCCACATGTGGGCCTATGAGGAGAGACGCCTGGGGCTATGCGCGTTGGGCTTTGGCCGCGTAGGCTCTTGTTGGGCTTGGTCACTCTCTCTCTCACCCTTACATCATATGAAAGATGCGCTGAACTAACAATGCAAAAAGTAAAATTACAATTTACAATAATGAAAGTAAAAATTGAAATAATTTACAAGGATCATTATTGTAATTTTCCAATAATAAAATAACTAAAGAAAGTTTTGAAAGAAAGAAAAAAAAAAGGGGCTATTTACATGTTCTCCCCATCCCACACTCACACCCCCAACTTCAAATATATTGTAATCAAAATTGAGCAGTATATATATAGTAATAAAAATAAATAACTAAAAGAACCAAATAAAGATTCCAACCCAAAGACAGTTGCAACCGACACTGTAGTTTTCTTTCCCTTCTGCAGAGTGAGACTAACAAAAGAATCTCCCTTGGATGGGTGAAAACTTCGCTGTCTCCTCTCTCTCTCTCTCTCTCTCTAAAAGTGTTCACAAGGAGATCAAAAACAGAACCTTAAGTTGAGAGCTATTTTGGCATCCTATTGTGAGCATGAACATTATACTCCACCCCTAACCCAAGTTACATTATAGTAATCAAACTCTGCATTTAAATAAGGGATTAACAAATGGAAAGAAATATCAACCAAATCCCATATGGAAGGAAGGGTGATTCTCCTTGGTGGGTCCCTTAGAATGGATAAGCTCTCTCAAACCTTGTCAATATCTTCCTCCTCGATTCTGAATCAATCTTCTTCACTCCAAGAGCAAGAGGACACACACACCATTTGGGGGGTGCCCTCTTCCCATTCATTTCCACACAAAACTCCATGAAAGCCACCGTCTTTGATTCAATTATTATTCAACAACAGTACCCAAGTTTGAATTAAATTCCCAATTGTTTCCTACTTTTAGCAAACACCCTCCTCCTCCTCCTTTGATCATCTACTTTCATTAAAATCCCAAAATTTTGTTCGGAAAGAAAAAAAAGATGGATCTTGATGAGTGGGAGTACCTCCCTGATGATGGGTTTCTTGATTTCCATGAAGAGAAAGAGGAGAAAAGGATTTTCTCAAGCAAGACATACTCTGGTTCCAAAAGTGTTTTCAACATGAACTACTTCATAATCCCATCACCCAATTCAAGAAAACTCATCGAGACACCACCACCAATTCCACCACAAGGGTTTATTAATTCAAGGGTGCCTAATCAGCTTGTGCCTGTTCCAATTCAATTGGAGCTACCTCCAAGCTTTGTCAAGGCCTCAGAAGAAGAAGAACAAGTCCCTGCTGCTAGGGTTCTAGTTGATGAGAAGACTAATTATAAAGCAAAAGCTTTAGAAGCTGATGATCAAGACACACAACTCTCCCAAGTCTACTTCAAGAAAACTTGGGAAAATGAATTTGCCGACATGAAAATGGACTCACCAAAGTCTCCTACCTGCAGATCACCAAGATTTATGCAGCATCAAACTACTGATGCTTCTATTGAGAGCAAGATCACCTCTCCCAGAATGAAAATTGGTGAGAAAAACAACAACTTGTTCGACTCAGAAGACACCAAGAAGGAGGAGGAGGAGGAGGATGATTTGGTCAAGAATGGTAGGGATCCTAACAGGAACAACATCTGGAAGCTGAGCTTAACTGGGATTGGAGCTATTTGCTCTTTTGGTTTTGCTGCTGCTACTATTTGTGTTCTGTTTTTTGGTACGCACCAGAGAAACAAACAGTATCAACAGAACCAGAATCGCTACCAGATCTACACTGATGACAACAAGGTCAGCAAATTTTCTCCAACTTTATTAATTTATCCAAATTCCCATTACATACCTTTTTTGATTTCTTGATGTTAGCTTTTTATTGTTATTTACTTTTGTTTTAATTAATTACTAGTCATTAGATCTCATATTTCAGGTAAATATGAGTTGCATATGAGGTTTTTTACTGCCATGTTACTGCTGTTGTGGATGCTCTTACAATGTTCGGTTAGCTATTAAACAGAAAATGCGACATGAGTACATGAGTGATGTTAATTTGTGAATGTTGAAAAATATGTTTAGAAAGAAGACAACGACTGCTTACGACGTCCTCTCAAATTACATTATATGAGTATTAATAACCATTAAGAAATTCAACACGAATAAATCTTGTTATTAATCTTTCCATTTCTTATAGAAATAATAAATTCATAACATTATGTCATCATCATTTAATTTTTCAATATCTTATAAAAGTAAAAATACATAATAATAAAATGTTGTGCATGTCACGTGATGTTATATTCATATTTTTCCCATATATAGTTGTAGCTTATGTATTGTGGAGCTAACCCGATCTAATCCCACTTGTGGAAATGCAGAGGATTAAGCAGGCAGTTGAGCATGCAACCAAATTCAATGAAGCATTTTCAGCAGTTAGAGGGGTACCCATCACCAGAGCTCATGTCACATATGGTGGTCACTATAATGGTCTATGAACACCTCTCCTGTACATATATATATATATATATATATATCTGTAAAAGGTCTATATTTTAATTTTAATTTTTTTTTTTGTCTAAGCGAAGTCAATTAATGTTTGTACACTGCATGGGATGTTGTATAAGTATTTTAGATTCCCTACTGTCTATTAGTTTGGCAACATATGTGATGTATTGAGAGTGTATAAGTTTAGAGACTATCGAGACGATCGCTTAAATAAATAATAGGGCTTGTCCAATATAGGTCCCTACAATTTCTATTTCCTAGACATATACCCATCATTCTATAAATCTATGTGTAAAACCCAATTTCAAACTTAAATGATAAGAGGTCGTAGTATTCCTATGTTTTTACATCCTTGCCATCAGACTTCATATTTTATTTATAATTTATTCCAAGCATTTCATTAATGTCCATAATTATAATTAAAACTCCCTATTAATAGCATATCAATCACCCCATTTCTTTTGGTTGCCATTCCCTCTAACATATGGCACCTTAAAATTACAAATAAAAAAAATTTGTAAATTACATATCCAATAATGTACATATGAAAAATATAAATATAAATATATATGTATAAAAATATAGGTATATTATTTTCCAAAAAAAAATTAATAAAAATAGGTCAATTACTTTGTAATTGAAATTTCCGTACATTTTCACAAATTAAAAATAGGTACACAATAATTTATAGAAAATAGGTACGTTGTATAATTGAAATTTATGCACATTTTTTTTAAATTAAAAGCAAGTACATTATTTATAAGAAAAAAATAAGTTCATTATACTAGGTAAATTGTTTTACTAGGTATACATTATTAGAGAAAAAAAATAGGTTCATTATACTAGGTAAATTGTTTTACTAGGTACATTATTAGAGAAAAAAAATAGGTACATTATTTTGAGAGATAAAATAGGTACATTATTTTGAGAGAAAAAATAGGTTCATTATTTTGAGAGAAAAAATAGGTTCATTATACTAGGTACATTATTAGAGAAAAAAAAAAGGAACATTATTAGAATGTACACTATTATTCATAAAACTATAATAAAAAAGAATACTGGTCGTACAATTCCTAAAAAAAACAACATTAATTCATAAATTTAATATTAAATTTAGATTATTAATACTTTAAATAGATTACTAGTAGTAATTCATAGAAGGAAAACACCATTAATTCAAAAATAGATTACTAGTCGTAAAATAGATTACTAATACTTTAATGTGGAATTTAATATTTAATTTCAAATAAGTTTCTAAATTAGTTCCTACATCCATTACAACTATTTGGAGATATTTCCAAATTCAATGGATGTCATTAGTTACACTCCCCCATAACACATTAACTCATAAATAGGGGTAGTTTTGGAATCCAAAAAATACAATAAATCAGATTTTAAGTTATATTAGGTAACTTGCTTAGTTGGATCCTAGTCAACGGGTATTATTTGAAAAAATTGGGTATTTTAAATAGAAAACTAAAAGAAAGGGTTGTAGGTGATTTAAAATGAATTTTATGGGTCTAAGCTCAATTTACTATAAATAATAATAATAAAATATAATAAAATGGCCCATGTGGTCAAAAAATTATCATGCGTGATGTATTGAGAGTGTATAAGTTTAGAGACTATCGAGACGATCGCTTAAATAAATAATAATAATAATAATATAATAAAATGGCCCATGTGGTCAAAAAATTATCATGCGTGCGCTTAGATGCTTGCTTACCAATCTCCTCCGTGCATTTGCCTTATTTTTAGCCTTTATAAAAAAAAATTAAAAAAAAAGGAGACAGAGATCCTAAGTTTAACTTACTTACAAGAAAAAAAAATCCTTATCGTAAAATAGATTCTCTGATTGGATAATCTGTCATAGATTCTCTGATTTTTATAAATAAATAAATAAATAAAATCCTTATCGTAAAATAGTTTGTATGGGTAGGGTAAGGTAAGGTAGGGATATTCAAAACATCATTATCTCTTTCAATAAGCCTAAAAAATTTCTGGCAAGCCAACACTAGTTGTTTTTTTATTTTTATAAATTTTTATTGAGAAAAAGTAAATTTCACCGAAAGCATTGATTACAAAAAGGTCATCAATAATATAATTCATCGTGTTGAATCCGTTAACTGCTCCTAATAACCAACTTTATTATATAACTGATATAAACCATTGCTGAATGCCTAATTTTGCTTCTTTTATACGCCAATTTTAATTTTGACAAAACTTTCTTGAAAGACTTGATATCTTCTTAATCACAATACAAACCATTATTGTAGATAGTTGTTTTTGGCCTCTTGTAGAAGCAAGCAAAAGCAAGATGCTCCAGATCCAGAAGCAGCTGATTGCGTAAGAAGATCTCTCTTGCAATCAAATCCCTCGTAGATATTTTGATTGGGCTCCCATGGCCGTGGGCATGAAGGGGACTCTGATTGATTGAACACCATAGGCATCCAAACAAATGAGGTTATTGAGTCATGACCCACTTTTGAATTTGAGTCCCCCACACATGCACAGTGACAATTTGTCAAATGTGATACACAATTGAAGATGTGATGTGATAGGCCGACGGATGCATGCATGTTCTGGTTGGTGACACCTTCAATTATTATAGAAATCATTCACTGGTGTAATTTATTTTTCTTTTTTTGGGTTTGCTTGGAGTAACCCTCAAGGCCTGTCCACCAGAATCGACTTTTATAATTACATTAAATAAATAATGGCTTCAAACTCATCTTGGGTGACTTCTAATTTGATTAGATTGATTACGACCCTCAGAGGACTCTTCTCAACAACAACCTCCCTTGTGCTGGCGTTGGAAGTTAAACCACGTGTACACTGTAAAGTACAGAGAAAGAAAACATTTTATATACGGTTGATGGTCGGTATATTTACTAATTTATAATCGGGTTAGAAGGAATTGAATTGAGGAGGAGTTGGAATCTAGATTTTTATTAAAATTGTTTACTAAAATATGTGGAATTGAGGTAGGAATAGTATTGATTCCTTATAAATTATAAATTTACTAAATTCTCATGAATTGGAATTGAAACTAATTTGATTACTAAAATGAACTTGTTGTAAACAAATTATTGGGTTAAAGTGGATGACAAATTTAGAATTTTAAAATTTGTGTGAGGATATAATGAGTAAAAATAATGGATTACTGATGGGCTAATGCTCCAAGAATGAGAATATTACATCCCAATCAAGAGTCCAATTTCTCCAAAGTTCAAAAGTGTAATTCTTGATTTTGTGTGGGTCTCACTTACTTTTTCATTTCTTTATGTGAAGTAAACACATGAGTAATCTGTAATCGGAATTCAACTCCTTATTTTGATTTCCATTACGGATTAGTAAGCATGTCATCAATGCATTCTCACTTATGTTCGTCAACAAGTGACGCGATGTTAATTGCTAAAATGAAACAGTTTTTGGAAGTTAGTTAGTGACGACAATTCTAAGATGCTCTAAATAAGTGAATAGGTGATGTTGATTATGTAAGAAGTACACGCGTTACAATTTGCGGTTTACTCATACGAGTTGTAAAGGCTTACGGAGTTTGTCAATGATGACTTGGTACTCCATTTTTTTTCAGCTGCAAGTTACTGAAGGACTTTCACTGTTAAATTTTGGATTTTAGCCCCAAATTTCTTCTCCAACGCATGTTTAGGCCAAGCCCACAAAAGAAAAAATGAACTCACGGTCATAAATTCCACACAGGCACCAATCCAGGCGGAATTCCGCCTAGCTTTTGAGTTTAACCTAAATTTTGTGGACCGAAGCTGATGTTAAAGTGTAGCCCACGTGTTGTTGCTAAAATACAACCCATGTGTTGGTGCTAAAAATCAGTCTTTGTGTTGATTCATGACCAGCCACTTGTTGCTTGTTTGTTTTTTGTTTTTTTATTTTATATAAAATAACAACTTAGACATTTACCTCCCATCAAATGGCCATGATTTTTTATTATTATTTAATAACTTTATAAGAGCATCCACAATGATGCTATATATTTCTTAGCTAAAAATATAAGAAAACTATTTTAGGAGCTCTCTAAAATATTTTACAAATTTATAAAAAAAACCCAAAATGGGTGTTGAAATTATAAAAAAACCCAAGTACTATTTAAACTTAGAAACACACCAAAAAGTGTATTAAAATAGTATTTTTTGGGTGTAGTTTTTGGGGGTTTTAAATGTGTGTAATAGTACTTTTTGGGTGTGTTTCTAAGTTTAAATAGTACTTAGGTTTTTTTATAATTTTAACACTCATTTTGGGTTTTTTTTATAAAAGCCCCAAAATATTTCAACTCTAAGAGCATCCACAATGGGCTCTTTAAATCACCTCCTTAGACAAATTTTAGGGAGGAATGGTAAAAATGCAACTCCAACCACGCTCCCTATCCACCTCATAAAATATGGAGTCCTCTAGGAGCTCCTAAATCTGAGGAGAGAGAAAGGACTCCTAGTGGCTCCCAATAATTTAATGCTGCTTTATTTAATGAGTATTTCAAACCTTTATTTAATGCTAACCATTTTTTATTTTATTTTTTAATATAGATGGACCAATCAAAAAAGAATTATAGCATTTATGACTCTCCAAATTAGGGAGTATGATTGAAGTTGAAATTTTTTAGAGAGCTCCTAAAATAGCTTTCTTATATTCTTAGCCAAATTTTAGCTAAGAAATAGAGAGCATCATTGTGGATACTCTAACCATACTCCTTAATTTGGAGAGTCATAAATGCTATAACTTTTTTTTGATTGGTCCATCTCTATTAAAAAATAAAATAAAAAATAATTAGCATTAAATAAAGGTTTGAAATACTGATTAAATAAAGCTGCATTAAATTATAAAGAGCCACTAGGAGTCCTTTCTCTTTCCTCAGATTTAGGAGCTCCTAGAGGATTCCCTATTTTAGGAGGTGGATAGGGAGCATGGATGGAGTTACATTTTTACAATTCCTCCCTAAAATTTGTCTAAAGAGGTGGTTTAGGGAGCCCATTGTGGATGCTCTAAAAAAAATCGGTCCAAAATGAAATTCAATGGCCAAAATATTAATTAACTAATTCAACCTCAAAAATCATCCTAAAGTACACGAATACATACTCTTTTGATGATAGTAAATTAGGATTTTTTATTTTAAAATGTTCAGAAAAATAAATCACCATGGAATTAACTTAAGAAAAATTAAACACAAAATCTTTTTAGAGTGAACAATTCTTCTGCAAGACTGGAGAAAAAAACTAAATTTTGGGTCACTCTCATTCATGAAGATTGTCCTTCGGTATAGTTCTTTTATTGGAGTCGTTAAGGTCCATAAATACGGTCAGTGAGGACCTAATTTTAGTCGTTGAATTACTATATCTTGTCAAAATTTTCCACTATCAAATACACCTTTTGAGAGATGTGTGGTTCGTTTTAAAGTCCATAAAGGCCTCATTATATCGAGGCCCAAGAGTACACAAGGACCAATATTAGATGCAGGCCCAATCAAAAACTGCAGCTTAACATCTCATTGTTAGCCTCTGTTTTGAACCAGAAGGCATATCATCACCTTCCTGTTGATCTCAAAGGCTAACAATGTATCTGGGTCTACAATTAAACAACACTAACAAAATTATAAATATAAATAAAATAAAATTCATAATTAATTAAAAAGAAATTTTCGAAGCTAAGTATAAAAATACTTAATTGAGGATGAAGAATTGAAAGCTCGTCACCCTCAGATTGCTTCGAAACACTATATGCCCCTGTCTGAACCAAACGGCGTCGGATTTGCATCTCGCCTTCTGGTTATTCGAAGGGCAAGCATGAATTGAAATTGAAACTGATTGAAGAAGAAAGAAAATGGAGAATGTGTGAGGCTGCTTGGAGGACAGTTGATGAGAAAGAGACAGAGAGTCCCCTCAAAAGGCCTCGGTCACAAAACACAGAATTCATATCTGCCTCTTAACTAAGCCATAAACGAAATCAAAATTAATTCATAGGGCTACTCAAAGAGGCATCTACATGAACATATAATCACAAACCCTAAATTTCATTAACATATACCAGAGAGAGATACTCACTCGCGCAGCTTCAAACTCTTATCTGTGGACTGCTAGGGTTTCTTATGGTTTTTATAGAGATCATGTGTGCAATTTACTTTTATGTCCCATATTGGTGCATTTAGGGCCATTGTTGTATTGGTCCAAATCACTAGCTCCATGAACAAAATAGCCCAAGCCCAAACCCAAGCCTCAAACTAGAATTCGATATTGGCTGGGTTGACACTGACGGGTATCGGATTGGTAACTACATATTTTTTGTCTACATTATAATTTATAATTTTTTTGCTTTAATTTTGTAAAATAGAACTTATTTGTGTCAATAATTATGTCAAATTCAACATAACTTATTTATTTATTTATGTCTATGCGAATCATCAGCGAAGTTAATTGTTGTGATATTTCAGATTTGACATGATCTGTTCTTGATTCCTCTTCGGAATTCGTGATAAATCCTGCTTCTAATCCTATATTTAATCGATGTATGATTCACTGTCCTAAAAACCCCTTTAGTCCTAATTTAAACTAATAGGGCTCGTTTGGTACGCCTCCCTAACTTGGACTGGCTTTGATAAAAATAAAATAAAAATCTCATGTTTGTTGTCACATGGTTCTAGTTTTAAATGGGATTAGTAATCTGGGGCCTACCAAAAACACCTTCTTAACTGGGCTTCTTGAGACCCATGTGTGAAGGGGGGACCAAATAATCCCCTCCTCATCGCTCACGACTTCCTCCCCTCTCCACGCCTTTGTCTCGGCCATTACCTCCCACCCCCACCACACACCTCGTCGCAGCCATCATCTCCCACCTAAGCACACACCTCGTCGCAACCATGGCCTCCAACCCTCTTTCTTGTCCTTTGTCTGTGTGTGTGTGTGCGCGCGCGCCCGCGCTACAAAACCCAAATGGAGGAGTGTGCGCTACAAAACCCAAATGGAGGAAATAAATCAATAAATTCAAATGGCTTTTTCTTTTTATGAAATTGGGGGAAGAACCTCATAAAACAATAGCTAACTATCAAGCGAATCACCATCAAAGAACCCACCTAGGCAGGATGACAGGACCCGACCCAAATTTCACTTTGGAATCTGAGCCAAATCTTGTGTGTGTCTGACATCTGGCGAATGCTGGGCACAAATGACCAAATTGCCCTTCTAATTAGAAACCAAATTTCCTTAAGTTTGACTTCTGCCGAAAATTCGGCAGAGTCTCCTCTGTAAATTGATCATTTCCCCAAAACTTCCACTTGTCAAATAAGCATATACATATAGAGTAATGTTATACTTACCACATTTTTATCCCACATTTCTATACCACATAATGTGACATGTTCATATTATATGCCACATCACTTAAATTAATGAAGTGTATTTTAATTAAGACAATTGGAAAAACAAATACTTGAATAAATCATAAAAGAAAATAAAATATTAAATAATTTTAATTGATGTGGCTGTCCACCTCAGCTGTCATATAAAATGATATAGGGACGTGGTATACAAATGTGGTAAGGTGCGTTCCAGCTTAAATGTAATATAAAGCCCAAGATGATACGACGTCGTCCCATAGCGAAAACCTAAACGGGAAAAAAACACGCGTGCTCTCTTCTTCTCCTCGTGCAGCTGCGCCTCACACGGCCAGAAACCGGCGCCTCCGTACGCCTCGCCGGCAGCGCGAACATTAAGTTTGCAAACAGCTCGACAACGGGACCCCTGAGCTGAATTTTTGCCGCTTCGCATCGACGCGCCTAGGCAACGCCTTTCAAAACCTAGCATTTGAAAGTAGGTCAATTTCTTTTGTTATTGACGTAGAAAATATACGCAAGTGCTTTTTAGATGCTAGCATACAGTTCCAAATATCACTGTTGGTTCAAACAAAATTTTTGACGATGTCTTTTATTTTTATTTCTTTCTGCTGCAGAAAGTTTCAATTCATTGTGATTGAGCTTTTGGGAAGGCTTTGTTTGTCATTGTCTTCACACTTGCTGTTTGGTTGAGGTCTTCAACATGGTTAGCTTCTTTTTCTTCATAATTATAAGTGTTATTGTTATTTCGTCTTCTGTGTTAGATATGATTAAGTTGTTCTTTCTGTTTTTATTCTCAGGAAGTGTTCAGGAGGGCCATATTGCAACCTGGCCCACCAGAAAGTTTTGCTCTACAGACAGTTCAACAAGTTATAAAACCTCAGGTAACCCATTAGATCCCTCATGTTCAGGGTTAAGTTTTAACAGTATTATGTGGTACCCAATAAAAAAGATTTTGATAAGTTGAGTCTTCGTGTAAATGCATGTATAGTGATTTATGGTTTTGTGCCTGAAAACTGAAACACAAGTATGATTTCAGTCTCTGGCTACATTTGGATACGCATGTTTTGTTACCTTTGTACTATAACTCCAATTGCTAATTTACCAATTAGTGTTTCACTTGATTCAATGCTCGATCCTTGGTGGGCGGTAGTCATCATTGCATTGCTTTCTACACATACATCCTGATTGCACATGATGACATGTACAATTATCGTGATACATCTAACGACAAGTCAAACATATGAACTTTAGCCTTTTGGATGTCAATGTTTGGTTAATTCTAATTAGGCCAACTGATTTCTTCATGACAGAAACAGACAAAGTTAGTCCAAGATGAGAATCAATTGTTAGAAAATATCCTCCGGACATTGCTTCAGGAACTGGTGGTATGTTTCTCTTGCTGGTACTTGTTCACAGGATGCTTTGATTGTTTGATTGTACTTGTAGACTACTGTATTTCTACTTTATTCTGCATATTCAAGTATCACTTTGACATATTAGATTTGTTTTCATTAGTTTTCTTTTTGCCTGAGTATTCTTGGTGCCTGACTTTTTAAACCTATAAAAATGGTTGATTGGTAATTAGAAAATTTGACAGAGCGGTTTGTCCAGATTTCCTATATTTAAAAATAAAAAAAATCTTTATTATGTGCAATCACCATGATTACATACAGAGTCCTTTGTTTTGGCTATTCTTGGTAGGATCCAGGGCAGTTGTGCTTTTTGTGTGCTTTCTGTTTTCGCCTGTAATGTGTTGCATCACTCTCTTTCCTTTTTTTTAAATATGTTTTTATTAAATCTGGCCATCCAAGATCATTGGAATGGCATATGAACCACTCAACTTTTAAATGACTTGTAACTAGGGATTGGTTAAAGTAATAATATGCGTATGACTATTAACGAAGCAAAAGAAGCATGACAAATGTAAGGTGGACTTCTGATAACCCATGGGCTGATCTAACAGGATTCATGAGCATTTGGGCTTAGTGTTTTATTAGACACCCCTTCATCATAGGAATATGATTCGAATTTGAATATGGAAATTTGTGATGATGGATATTTCAACTTGGCTTTGTGAAGTAGAGCATTCTGCAGTTGATGTGGCAAATTTTGTTACTTTTGTTTTGAAGATTATGAATATTAGATCTCCCCATCAACCTGAACCCTCCTTACATTTAAGACATGAACATAGAAGTTATGTTTTATGCTTGGTAACTTGATATTTTCACAGTCTTCTGCAGTACAGTCTGGGGAGCAGATAATGCAGTATGGTCAATCAATTGATGATGGAGAAACTACCCAAGGACATATTCCACGTCTTCTTGGTCTGTACATATCCTTGTTAAACTTTTATTAAGCACTTAGTTGGTTGCATCAAATGCTGTTGACTTCCTTTTTCAAAGAATCGTGTATTCAATTTCTGTAATATTTGGAACCTTTTTGTAAAAAGTACGGTTCTGATAAGCCAAAACTTGTGAATTAGTGATATAAAGATCTAAAAACTACATTTATGTTGTTTCTATATAAGAATTTTTGTTTGTGCTGTTAATTTTTGGGGTTTACCTTTTGACATTTAGATCGCACCTAAAATTATTTTTGACAAAATTCTGTATGACTTTCGATTTTCAAATGTTGAACTGTATATCGTCTAATAGAACAGTAAGCCTGTAGATTAGCTATTTGGATTATAAGAGCTATTCAATGGCTAAATGCTTGTAAAAATTGTTTTGATGAAGAAGAAAATTAATGAGTCTTATAGCCTACATCACTCTCTCTCTTACAGTTCTGTTATCTTTTTGTGCACCAGATATTGTGTTGTATCTTTGTGAGAACGAACACATTGAAGGCGGCATGATATTTCAGCTGTTGGAAGACTTAACAGAAATGTCTACTATGAGAAACTGCAAAGACGTTTTTGGTTATATAGAGAGTAAACAAGATATATTAGGAAAGGTTTGTGTATTTAAAATGTCAAAAGATTTATATTGTTTGTTTTTTTTTTTTTTTTCGTTTTGGTTTTGTATTTCATTTTTAAAGTTTTTGATTATCTCTGTTTGCAATCTATTTTAATCTATATGGATCCTCACATGCAGCCAGAGCTTTTTGCTCGAGGAAAACTTGTGATGTTGAGAACATGCAATCAACTTCTTCGTCGCCTGTCAAAGGTGGTGTTACTAATCATAGTAGTCATCACTGGATTACAGTCTACTTTCATTTTTTAAAATTTTCCCTATATTGGGATTTTTGTTTGCTTTTCAAACAGTAAATTGTATATCCATGCCATTCAAAAGTCACATCTTTTTTGTAATGTTTATAATTAACTGGTGCTCAGTTTGATCTGTATTATACTCAAAACTTGTGATGGTATGCACATATTTGACATGTAAACTTCAGGATGGTGCATTGTGATGTTGACCTTGAATTAATATTCAAACCTTACCAAATTTAGAAGTTGCATTCATTATTCTTGCTGCTCTGCTCTATTTTTCAGATTTCAGTTTTAGTTCATAAATGAGGATTGCTATTTTTGGCATTTACTTTATGCGGCACTGTTTGTGGAGTGAAAAGCTGCCTTTGTTAGACACTAATTTAATAGATTACATGGTGTGATAAATGTAAAAGGTATTCGTGCCCAAAGAATCTTACTTTTTATGGAGAAACTCTTCTAGAAAACACTGAAGGAAGAACAGCATAACTAGCGTTCAGTTATGCAAGCAAATATTTTTATGAAATATGGTGAGAATATGGTTCTGGTCTGAGAATTATGTCTGTAAATGGGAAGACTGTAAATTGAAAAATGTGGTGTAAACTCATGCTGATGTTTTTGTTTTTTGTTTTGATTTTTTAAATAATAATGATTTTAAGTAAGTGTTTAGCTACACATCTTATTGTTCACTTTTTGATAAAAGTAAACTGTAACTAGTTTGATAATAAAATTTCACTTGCAAAACTTATTGTTGTAGTCTTGTTTCGTACTAATGTCTTTGAACTTGACTTACAGGCAAATGACGTGGTATTTTGTGGACGAATTCTAATGTTTTTGGCTCATTTTTTCCCATTATCTGAGCGTTCAGGTACCTGCTTGTCTTCAACCGTTGTCTTCACTTTTAGTTTAATTTCTCTGAACCCTGCTGTTCACTTGTTCTTTTAAGTAATTTTGTTGCTCTTCTGATTAACGCTCGCAGCTGTGAATATAAAAGGAGTTTTTAACACATCAAACGAGACAAAATATGAGAAAGACCCCCCTGATGGTATATCCTTGCTAGGCAGTTGCTTGATATCTTAACTTTGACGTCTACATATATATAATATGATTGTATATAGTTTGTATAGCATTTCTTGTGAATGTAGGTCTCTTAAGAATATATTTTAATGTTTTACGTTTTCAGGAATTTCCATCGATTTCAACTTCTACAAGACATTTTGGAGTTTACAGGTAAACTTGGCCACTTGGAAGGATAAATTATGACATAAAAAAAGGCCTAGGGGTTAGAATTATGCTTTCTCCATTTTGATTTAAGTTTTGAATTAGAGCGTGTCCATATATAATGCTATTGTTATATGGTTTTCAAAGTCATTTAACTCAATACTCAGATTTTGTTTGTGTAATTCTTCTTGTAAACAGATATCATTATGCTAAAGAAACCTCTCTAGTTTGCCTATAAATTCTTTTGTGAATTGCCTGGTTGAAACAATCCCCATTCCCCATGTTCAAAGGTTAGGATATGGGGTTGGAGATTTGGTTTAATTATATTATTATTACTTTATCCTAGGTTTTGGAGATTTTCAATATCCCCATATCAAGTCTTGTCATATCCTGTATAGTCCTCTTTATTATGGTCCCCATTAGTAAAATTGTCCATCACTGTACTCTCCTTAATTTGTATTTTCTGTTTGCTTTATTGACAAAATTTTTGTTTCCTGTCATAAAAAGACAACAAGATTAGCATCCCTATACTTTTGGCATCACCGAATTACTAACATAATATTTTCTATTGCTAACAATTATGTTATGTGGGGCAAAAAAATTTCAATGATTCTTTCAATTGTTACTGACTTTTCACATGGAAATGTAAATAATTTTAAAACTTGTTTTAGTTTAGCGTTCATGAAACTGTGCATCAGATTATTAGACCACTATTTATGCCAATCTGTGTTCGATAAAATCAGATTAAGAATAGAGGGAGAGAGAGAGAGATTACATACAAGGTTTTCAGTTTTGATGGGCTTGGCATTTCACTTATAAGATTATGTATTATCATTTTGCCCGAATTCTAAGCTAACTATGTAAATTTTTTTCTTTTTCTGTTTCATTTCCTTTTTATTTTTATTTTTGAGTTTTCCAGAATTGCCTACTTATTGGACAAATTCTCTTATGAGCATTAAAAAAGTGAGCATGCATAAGCATGGATGTCAGAGTTGTTGGATTGCTAGATGTGTTGTTCTTATTTAAACTCTTAGCAATCCAATGGCTCCAGATGTCCATGCTTATGCATACTCTCACTAAGTAGTGTTCATATAGTTTACAAAAAAAAAAAGTTCGTACAATGAAGCAAATACATTGTCGGTTGTAACAAATGGGTTTAATTTAGAGAGAGAGAGAGAGAGCGCGCGCTAAGGTGATGATTTTTTTTATATTGATTGGTTTTAAGGTCATACGAGTCAGTGCAAATTGTTTTTGCCTTGCGCCATAAGTTTATCATTGATATACTATCTTATGAATTTTACATGTTTCATTAATGTATTATTGATTGACATGGCATTTCCTAAAGTTACATTCAAAACTTTTATGTTTTAAGCAATTTTCTGTAATTTTTGTTGATTTTTTTTATTTTTTATATTTCCATCATTGACATTTCCATACATCTAGATTATATTTCCATGGGTACCGATTTTTTCATCTTGGTTGTCAGCAGGATATTGATGTTTTATTAAAGTTTCAGTACTAGTTATACTAGAGCTCTCAAATAGGCTCAATGTTAATGTCTGTTTGGAAAGCTTCAGCCTGGAGTTGTTTTAGTTAACTTGGATTGGTGGTATCTCAAATTATATTTGCTGAGAAACTGGTCTGGTTGGGTTTTCAGGAACACTTTTGTAACCCTCCTTCCTTAACTCTTGCTCCTACCAAGTGGAAGAAATTTACATCCGGTTTAATGGTATAATAATTATCTTCTGATATATTCTTTTTTTGATCTTCATGGTATAACAGTTTTTCTTTCTCTGTTTCATTACTCAGCCAAATAATTTTTCTTGAATTTCTTGTTTAGGTTGTCCTGAATACATTTGAAGCTCAACCATTAAGTGATGAAGAGGGAGATGCCAATAGTTTGGAGGAGGAGGTGGCAAATTTCAGCATAAAATATCTTACGAGCAGTAAACTAATGGGTTTGGAGGTTAGTAATGCTGGAGTGTTGATTGACTTAGATTTATTTTTATAGTGGACCATTATTTTGGTTTCAGATCTTTATTTTTCCTGTTTTCTGGTGGGCACAGTTGAAGGATCCGAGTTTCCGACGTCATATTCTTGTGCAGTGCCTCATATTGTTTGATTATCTGAAGGTAGCAGTTGAAACGGTCTTAATATTGATTCTGGGAAATATTACCATAACTCCTTGACCTTTGGGCTAGTTCTAATGTCCTTTTTCAACTTTCAAATTGATCTGTCACCCCAAAATATTGATAGTACTTTAATATGGTAAATGTTCTTACTAACTCTTATTTGCTTGTAGGCCCCTGGAAAGAGCGAAAAAGATTTGCCTTCCGATAGCATGGTTAGTGCTGTGATTGTGTCTTGTTAAGTTTTGCAACCTTTTTTGTTTTTCCTTCTTTAAACTTGACAAAGAAACTTTATGTTGGCAGCTCTATTTATAGTAAAAGGTGTCAGTAGAAAATTGGATTATTGGTTATTGTGACGACATATTTGTTGGACAATTGAGAAGCCTTAGGTGTATTATGTTTGTTTTGTCTCCAAATTTAGGGATTGGAAACAAGGATGGATTAAAGTACTAAAAACTGAATTCTTTCCATAACTTTTATGAATGTAATATCATACCAGGCATCTACATCAGTTTTGTCTGGAGTTGAGTGATTTCGCTAATTTACTCATGCAATCAACGAGTTCATTGTATTCTTTTGAAGTGTATGATGGTCTCTGGGCAATTCGATTTGGCAGTCTTTTGCTTCTATGCCTAGAAGCAATCTTGTTTCCTACTTCAGTTGCAGTAGGAATATTATCTTATCTTCGTTAATACTTGAATCCTTACCTATGGACATCACTTTAAGCACGAAAACTGAGTGAATTTGTGTGGTATGCCTTTCACTCTCTGGTTAAGACGATTTACTTTTATTGGCACATGGTCAGATGCATAAAATTTTGTAAGATATGATAAAGTCTACTTGAGTATATCTGTGCTATACTATGGGGTCTCCTAAACAACTTTTCCTCGTTGATTTCAGAAAGAGGAAATAAAATCTTGTGAGGAGCGTGTGAAAAAGCTGCTTGAAATGACTCCACCCAAGGGGGAGAATTTTCTTCATAAAATTGAGCATATATTAGAACGTGAAAAGAATTGGGTGAGTGCTGTCCGGCCTTGGTTACTATTGTTTAGAAAATGTTATCACTGTTGTTAAGCATAATTGGTGTTTAAATATGCTTAGGTATGGTGGTGGAAACGTGATGGTTGTCCACCATTCGAGAAGCAGCCAGCAGAGAAGAAAGTGGTCCAAGAAGGAGCCAAAAAGCGGTATGCAACTTGTTGGTTGTTTATTTGGGTCCTATTATGCCTTTTAATGTGTTTTACTTTAACAAGAAACAAATTGAGCCTTTTTTTTCCTTACTGTGTAAGGTCTTAATAAGAATAAGCAGATAGAAAGACAACTCATCCTTTGTTTTCTACCCCTGTTAGGCAATTCCGCTTTAGTTATTTCGTGTTGGCCATAGTAATTCTTTTAGTGTGGGTATGTTTTGTGAGTCGGATTTGCCTCCTATTTAGATCACTATATGCTAAACTTTTGGTGAAGGCATTGACAAATCAATTTGATATTTTAGTTCTTTTTGGGTCAAAATTTTGGGTGATGCAACATGAGGTGAATAATAATTCTTCCTGTGATTGCAACTTCCGAAATTTCAGTGATATTTCCATGAAATTTTCCATAACAGAACAAGAACTTGGAAATTACTTCTGTATTCAGAATCATCTAGAATTCTCGCCACTTTCAGTAGGAGGGCTGCAAGTACTGGAGTGAGAGAGACAAAAAGAACCAAGGGGCCAAAAAAGAAAAGAAAAAGCTAGGGTGGTTTTGAGATGAGGTCTCCTTTCCAACTAGCGTGGATTAAAACATTGTGGTGGAGATTATTAAACTTTAATGGACAGATGTATTGGGTTTGAGAAAGACAAACCTACCCTTATAAAAAAAAGTTGGTAATACAAATGTGAAGGGTATTTTGGTTATTTTATAATATGCTATCATCTGAGCACGAAAAATAAAAAATTTACAGTCTAGATTAAGGTACTGTATTTTAATTGAAAATACGCAGGTTTTTTTTTACATGTAATTATGATGGAGTTCGATTATATTTTTTACTTTTTGGGCAAGAACCTTTAAGGATCTATGTTTCTCAACCCCTATACTCCAAAGCACACTATGATTATTTTATGGGATTCCATAAACTAAATCATCTATGTAATTTCATAAAGAAATGAAATTAAGTTATTGCACATTACTTCTGAAAACAGACATGGATTGATTTATCAACAATATACTATTTTATGAATTGGATACAAAACTGTTTATAGAAACCACAAAATCTTAATATGCATGTATCAATTAGACGATTAGGAGTTTTCATACTTTTAAGAAATGACTAATATACGTATGAAATGATTAGTTGTGCTCCATGTCTTTCCGCTGACATATACCACTGCCTACAAATTAAAATTTTGGAATTGTTCGCCAACCTTGCTGCAGCATTAGGTCTGTTTGTTGTAATGTAACTTTTCATATAAAATATTTAATGAGTTTGCACTGTCCATTTAGATTTTTAAGAAACATACTTAATCCCTTTTTATCTTTATTTGTCTAAATTCAACAGTAGGCCGAGATGGAGAATGGGAAATAAAGAGCTCTCTCAGTTGTGGAAGTGGGCAGATCAAAATCCGGTATGCAGGATTTCAGTTAATCTGTAATGCAAGCCTACTGCTTATTATGTTATAATATTATAGCAACTTGCTGATTCTTCTGACCAACTTTCCTTTCTGAATTAGTACATTTACACTCGTAAAAGAATGAAGAATCGATGTGTAAATTATGGCATTATATACTATCAATTAGCGCACTCTGCACAGTTGCAGATGTGTAACACCATAAAGGCAGGAAGTTAGTGGCACAAAACATATTTTTTATGTTGCAACTTAGCAAATGTAGTTCAGATTCATTCTGGAAATGAAATGGGAAAAAAATCAACTAGGGCAGACCAAATATGTGGTTTTAAGATAGCATGTTTCTATATACTTCCTCTCTTTGATTTTCTTGGCTACAAATTGGACAGAAATGGATAACTCACAGAAAACTTATAAATTGAATTTGGAAACAATAGTAGAGGTTCATTTTTCACGTTTTTCTGTTCAACTCTTATTATAAAGAAGAAAAAAGATTACATATCGAGTCAGTGAGGGAGAAACATGAAACTATGTAGTAAGATTTTCCCTTCAATCATGTTAACTACAAAATTAATTTGAATAAATTTGCTATTATTTTTTCTCAAGAGACTTTTGACATGTCCAGAATGCTTTAACTGATCCTCAACGTGTTCGAACACCTGCCATCACTGATTACTGGAAGCCCCTGGCTGACGATGTGTAAGCACTCTTTGCTTCTCAATGTCCAACTAATATGCTGTTTGTGTGTGTATGTGTGCTCTCCCTCACTCTTGTCCCTTCTGATATTATGAGATTTTCATTTTCAATGTAACTTTTTATTAAAGATGAAGTTCATTTCTTTAAATTACAGATGGATCCAGCAGCTGGAATAGAAGCTGAATATCACCACAAAAATAACCGAGTGAGTTTTGGTTCTTAGACTTAAGTTATCATATTCAATTTTGTGGAGTATATTGTCAAGAGCGATTTACACTGCTTCTACATGAGCTTATTACTATCAAGCAACTTGTATTTCTTCTCATGACATGCTTTTTCAAGATGACTTTTTTGAATCCTCAGACTATAGTTTCTGATGATAATGGAAACAATGTGAAAAAGGGGGCTTGTTTGTCCTATAACCCACCCAATACAACAAAGAAAAAATCTTCTTATATCATAACTGTATGGAAAAGTTACAAAATATAAAAGATTTGGCTTGCCATTGAGCCAGGCACCCTTACTTCTGATAGATAACATGAGACAATCTTTTTATTGTCTTTTGCTGAATTAGAGTATGGAGTTAGTGATCAATGTATCATTTGGGTGATAGAGTTAACTATTGAACTATCTCTTGGAATTGTGCTGTTTCAGCCTCTTTTTGGCAGTGTGGTGGAAAGAAACAAAAGAATCTTTTATCAGAGAGAGAATTAGGTGACTTCACTTTGATATAGAATCGGATTTTGCTTGTCTTTGGGCTTACATCTCTAAACAGTTAAAGGATTACCCCCTTGATCCTTCTGGATTGGTCTGTTTTCTTCTCATAAGCTCGTGGTTTAGGTTTTCCTTGTTTGGCTTTTGATGCCTGTTTTATTTCTTTTTTCTCATTGGCTGTCCTTGGTTTTTGCTGTTTCTGATGATATCCATCTTGTTTTATACTCTTTTTTTTTTCTTTCTTTTATGATGTAAATAAGCCAAACATATGAAGTACATCAAACCATTACAGCTAGGTGAGAACTACTCCAAACATCGTTGGAGCTTAGATTTCTAAAGTGAAATCAAGGAGAACCTTTAGGAATTTTCAAACTGATAATACTTCCATACAAATTCTTCTAGGTTGAGTCCTCTGACCACAATTCTTATCCCTCTAATAATACAACATTATTACCCTAGACCTTTCCAGGAGGATCCTTCAGAGTTGCCATACGGCGTTAATAACCAGTTCCCAGGCAACATTAATAACATCTAGACAAACTCTTAGACTCCCAGTAGAACATTAATAGCAATAAACAGATTCCCCATTCATAATTAATAACAATGAGACAGGCCCTTTAAAACATATAGTAAACTTGCCTAGGCATCTCTCAAAGATCTTGTAAGATCTGTTTACAACATCATTTTATAACATTCCAGTTTCTTATATAAAATGAAAAATCGTTTGTCCTTCAAACTTTTGGACTGAAATTAAAAAAAAAATTATATACATATTTGATTTACTAAGCCTGTCAGTTTGAAGTAATCTTGAATTTATTATATATATATATATATTTAAAAAGAAATAAAAATAGTAGATCTTTATCAAACATTGGTAAGAGTATTTTTAAAATTCATCAACTGTCTTCTGTAAAGGTTCATTGCTATTCTAAGACTGACATGAGTGCAAAGGAACCAATTGCTCTGAGGAAAGGTTTTGGGTTCGAGTCCTAGCATCCGTGTAGTGTGTGCAAGTTTAGTATACTATCGCCCCTCTCAATAGGAAAGGTCCCAAAAATAAGAAAGATTGACATGAGCAAAAAGGTATCTTGAAAAACTAACTGGCCTCCGAAATCAGAAGATAAATATGTAAATCGTTTGAAAAGGATTTAGATAAAAGTTGTGGACTTTTAACTACTGTTCATTGTTAATATGGAGTGCTATTTTATTTAGTAGTTTGGATTGTTCAACAGCTTCACCATGTGATTAAATGTGTGTTACTTTGTTTTTCTTAATTATTTGAAGTTATTAGAATTGTTGAAACTAGCATTCAACTTACAAGTAGATTTTATTTTATCCTATACTAAATTTTCATTATGCAGGTTTATTGCTGGAAAGGTCTTCGATTTTCAGCTAGACAAGACTTGGAAGGGTTTTCTAGAGTATGATTAATATGCCAACCGACTATGCAAATATTTTAAAATATATGATTAATTTTTTTCACCGAGCTTACACGAATTGTATTGATGTAATTGCAGTTTACCGAATTTGGTATTGAAGGAGTAGTCCTCTGGAACTTTGACACCTGAAGAGCGGTCTAAATACCAAGCTAAACCAAATGACAAGTCTAAACGTGCTAAAAAGGAAGAAATAAAGGGTGCTGCACATCAAGTAGAAGAAAATCAGGTATAATTGGAATTGTAGTGGATTTCTAGATTTTATGTTTCTTGAGATCTTTGATTCCTGTGAAAGTTGAACATGTAAATGACAAAATAAATATGAAATAAATATGTATATTTTGTGTTCCTTTTTTCCTTTGGAGAGGTGTTTTCAAATTTGAGGATCCGGTAAATTCATGCGTGCGTATCCAGAGTGGAAGTGTTCTCCAAGAATTTTCACAATAATACTTTGTTTTTAATTTTACTGAAGATTGCAACAGCTGCAAATGAGATAGATGGTGAAGGAATCAGAGCTGTACTTGAAGCCTCAGTGACACCAACGGACACTGATGCCACTGTTGCAACTGGTGACATGTCCCAAGGTGGTAGTCCAATACCCGATGAACATCAGAAGCAAAGCTCTGATACGGATGTAGGTCAAGAGGCAGGCCAGATGGAAGCAGATGCTGAAGTCGAGGCTGGGATGATTGACGGTGGAATGGACACGGAGGTTGATTTAGATCCAGTTGGCTGAGAAATGTAATAGATGGTTTCTTCTTGTTTGCATAGCATATGTAAGAGGAGTATTTGATTGAAAGGAGGTGGCATGTTTGACAATCCTACAATAGGAACCAAATTTGACAAATGTTTTGTAACTAGGATGTGGTATGTTCCTTGGTCAATTAACTTGTACTATGGCATATATTTCATGCTCTTCCGAGTCTGCGACCAACTTTCAATGAATTCGGACCAACCTACTTCATAAATGCCGAGGGCACTTGTAATCAAGAAACTCGGAAATCTATGGTAGAAGCATATGGCCCACCAACACTTTTCTAATAGTTTTCTTTACCACCCACAATATCCTTCACCCATACAATAATTCATAATTTTATAGATTAAATATTAGAAACTTAATTCATAACGAAAATTTGAAGTTCAAACCAAACTGACCATGTATCCTTTATTACCTTGTAGGATGAGACCATGTTTTCTATTCTATGTTTTGGTCTCTCTTTCTTATCTTATTATTTCCATAAAATCTTTTATGTTCTCTGTTTTTTATCTCTTTTTTTTCCTTTTTTTCTTTTTATATCACTCAAAATCAAATACATAAAGACTATATAATGTTCTCACAAACAAAGCCTTTAGATTCTCTTTCCGTAATCTATATTGCTGAGTTCACAATCTCATTGTATTTAGTCCAAGCCTTTGGCCATTTTGGAAGATCTTTTTTTAATTTCTCATTTATTGCTTTATTTTCCTTTTTAAGGCCTTTGGCCATTTTGGAAAATTTTTTTTTTTTATATTTCTCATTTATTGCTTTATTTTCCTTTTTGCTTGTTGGTACCTATCAATTGCATGGACAAGAAGGACTACATTATAGCTTGCAACAGATTCGCAATAGAGGAAAATTCAAACAGAGCCAAAAAAGAAAACCCAAACATTCGTGCCTCACCCACAGCCCCTTTTAGTTCTCTCAAGTCACAAAGGTTTAAAAACTGTGCCCAGCCGTACTCTGAGGAAACTCCATCTCCAAACTGTGCCCAGTCGTACTCTGAGGAACCAGCCGTACTCTGAGGAAACTCCATCTCCAAACTGTGCCCAGCCGTACTCTGAGGAAACTCCATCTCCAACCCTTTTCACCTACTCACCACCGCCACAACTTCAGATCTTCTCGCCACCACCATTTGCAGAAATGCAGGGCTTGAAGGCTCGGATCCTGGCCTCCGTCACCGTGCTGCTGTCTCTTGTTCACTGTGGCTTGACGACGCCGTCCACCTTGTTTCTTTAGAAGGGTTTATCGCTGAGTCACCGAGTACAGATCGAGCAACTCGAGCTCGTGACATGTCAGGCCGCACGACTCTTGCAAAACCGTGGCCGGCAGCGTTGTGGACTTCCCAGTCTATGGCACCTCCGATCCAATGGTGGCCGGGTAATTTTTATAGTAAATGCTGTTAATGTTGTTTCGGTTGTTGATGATTGATGGATTTTTAGAGTAGGGAATATATAATTTTGTTTTTATAGATTAAATATTAAGAAACTTAATTTATAACGAAAATTTGAAGTCCAAACCAAACTGACCATGCATCCTATTATTACCTTGTAGGATGAGACCATGTTTTCTATTCTATGTTTTGGTCTCTCTTTCTTATCTTATTATATCTATAAAATCTTTTATGTTCTCTGTTTTTTATCTCTGTTTTTTTCCTTTTTTTCTTTTCTATAACTCAAAATCAAATACATAAAGACTACATAATGTTCTCAGCAAACAAAGCCTTTAGATTCTCTTTCCGTAATCTATATTGCTGAGTTCACAATCTCATTGTATTTAGTCCAAGCCCTTTGGCCATTTTGGAAGATCTTTTTTTAATTTCTCATTTATTGCTTTATTTTCCTTTTTAAGGCCTTTGGCCATTTTGGAAGAATTTTTTTTTATTATTTCTCATTTATTGCTTTATTTTCCTTTTTGCTTGTTGGTACCTATCAATTGGTATTAGAGCCGTTCCAACTATGGGATGGCATTATTGGAACCCCCAAACCAATGTCTCACAGTATGAGAAACTCATTCCTATTCCCCCTTATTCTTATGATCCCATCTATTTCAACCCTTCTCTATATCTGCCTGTTCGGACTCAACTTTTTTAAAAACCCCAAGCACGAGTAAGCTTAGCAACAACGACTCAGGACTATTTGGGAAAAGGGATGGGGTCATCATGCATTAAAAGCTTAGTAAATTTAGTGAAAATTAAAATTTTTTTGCATGGACATGAAGGACTACATTATAGCTTGCAACAGATTCGCACCAGAGGAAAATTCAAACAGAGCCAAAAAAGAAAAGCCAAACACTCGTTCCTCACCCACAGTCCCTTTTAGTTCTCTCAAGTCACAAAGGTTTAAATACTGTGCCCAGCCGTACTCTGAGGAAACTCCATCTCCAAACTGTGCCTAATCGTACTTTGAGGAACCAGCTATACTATGAGGAAACTCCATCTCCAAACTGTGCCCAGCCGTACTCTGAGGAACTAGCCGTACTCTGAGGAAACTCCATCTCCAAACTGTGCCCAGCCGTACTCTGAGGAAACTCCATCTCCAACCCTTTTCACCTAATCACCACCGCCACAACTTCAGATCTTCTCGCCACCACCATTTGCAGAAATGCAGGGCTTGAAAGCTCGGATCCTAGCCTCCGTCACCGTGCTGCTGTCTCTTGTTCACCGTGGCTTGACGACGCCGTCCACCCTTCTTTCTTTAGAACGGGTTTATCCGCTGAGTCACCGAGTACAGATCGAGCAACTTCGAGCTCGTGACAGAGTCAGGCACGCACGACTCTTGCAAAACGTGGCCGGCAGCGTCGTGGAGTTCCTAGTCTATGGCACCTCCGATCCAATGGTGGACGGGTAATTTTTATAGTAAATGCTGTTAATGCTGTTTCGGTTGTTGATGATTGATGGATTTTTAGAGTAGGGAATATATAATGTTGTTTTTATAGATTAAATATTAAGAAACTTAATTCATAACGAAAATTTGAAGTCCAAACCAAACTGACCATGTATCCTATTATTACCTTGTAGGATGAGACCATGTTTTCTATTCTATGTTTTGGTCTCTCTTTCTTATCTTATTATTTCTATAAAATCTTTTATGTTCTCTGTTTTTTATCTTTGTTTTTTTTCCTTTTTTTCTTTTCTATAACTCAAAATCAAATACATAAAGACTATATAATGTTCTCAGCAAACAAAGCGTTTAGATTCTCTTTCCGTAATCTATATTGCTGAGTTCACAATCTCATTGTATTTAGTCCAAGCCCTTTGGCCATTTTGGAAGAACTTTTTTTAATTTCTCATTTATTGCTTTATTTTCCTTTTTAAGGCCTTTGGCCATTTTGGAAGAATTTTTTTTATTATTTCTCATTTATTGCTTTATTTTCCTTTTTGCTTGTTGGTACCTATCGATTGGTATTAGAGCCGTTCCAACTATGGGATGGCATTATTGGAACCCCCAAACCAATGTCTCACAGTATGAGAAACTCATTCATATTCCCCCTTATTCTTATGATCCCATCTATTTCAACCCTTCTCTATATCTGCTTGTTTGGACTCAACTTTTTTAAAAACCTCAAGTACGAGTAAGCTTAGCAACAGCGACTCGGGACTATTTGGGAAAAGGGATGGGGTCATCATGCATTAAAAGCTTAGTAAATTTAGTGAAAATTAAAATTTTTTTGCATGGACATGAAGGACTACATTATAGCTTGCAACAGATTCGCACTAGAGGAAAATTCAAACAGAGCCAAAAAAGAAAAGCCAAACACTCGTTCCTCACCCACAGTCCCTTTTAGTTCTCTCAAGTCACAAAGGTTTAAATACTGTGCCCAGCCGTACTATGAGGAAACTCCATCTCCAAACTGTGCCTACTCGTACTCTGAGGAACCAGCTGTACTATGAGGAAACTCCATCTCCAAACTGTGTCCAGCCGTACTCTGAGGAACCAGCCGTACTCTGAGGAAACTCCATCTCCAAACTGTGCCTAGTCGTACTCTGAGGAACCAGCCGTACTCTGAGGAAACTCCATCTCCAAACTGTGCCCAGTCGTACTCTGAGGAACCAGTCGTGCTCCGAGGAAACTCCATCTCCAAACTGTGCCCAGCCGTACCCTGAGAAAACTCCATCTCCAAACTGTGCCCAACCGTACTCTGAAGAAAATCCATCTCCAAGCTGTGCCCAGTCGTACCGTACTCTGAGGAAACTCCATCTCCAAACTGTGCCCAGCTGTACTCTGAGGAACCAGCCGTGCTCTGAGGAAACTCCATCTCCAAACTGTGCCTAGTCGTACTCTAAGGAAACTCCATCTCCAAACTGTGCCCAGCCGTACTCTGAGGAAACTCCATCTCCAACCCTTTTCACCTACTCACCACCACCACAACTTCAGATCTACTCGCCACCACCATTTGCAGAAATGCAGGGCTTGAAGGCTCGGATCCTGGCCTCCGTCACCGTGCTGCTGTCTCTTGTTCACTGTGGCTTGACGACGCCGTCCACCCTTGTTTCTTTAGAACGGGTTTATCCGCTGAGTCACCGAGTACAGATCGAGCAACTCCGAGCTCGTGACAGAGTCAGGCACGCACGACTCTTGCAAAACGTGGCCGGCAGCGTTGTGGACTTCCCAGTCTATGGCACCTCCGATCCAATGGTGGCCGGGTAATTTTTATAGTAAATGCTGTTAATGCTGTTTCGGTTGTTGATGATTGATGAATTTTTAGAGTAGGGAATATATAATGTTGTTTTTATAGATTAAATATTAAGAAACATAATTCATAACGAAAATTTGAAGTCCAAACCAAACTAACCATGTATCCTATTATTACCTTGTAGGATGAGACCATGTTTTCTATTCTATGTTTTGGTCTCTCTTTCTCATCTTATTATTTCTATAACATCTTTTATGTTCTCTGTTTTTTATCTCTGTTTTTTTCCTTTTTTTCTTTTCTATAACTCAAAATCAAATACATAAAGACTATATAATGTTCTCAGCAAAACAAAGCCTTTAGATTCTCTTTCCGTAATCTATATTGCTGAGTTCACAATCTCATTGTATTTAGTCCAAGCCCTTTGGCCATTTTGGAAGATCTTTTTTTAATTTCTCATTTATTGCTTTTTTTTCCTTTTTAAGGCCTTTGGCCATTTTTGAAGAATTTTTTTTATTATTTCTCATTTATTGCTTTATTTTCCTTTTTGCTTGTTGGTACCTATCGATTGGTATTAGAGCCGTTCCAACTATGGGATGGCATTATTGGAACCCCCAAACCAATGTCTCACAGTATGAGAAACTCATTCCTATTCCCCCTTATTCTTATGATCCCATCTATTTCAACCCTTCTCTATATCTGCCTGTTCGGACTCAACTTTTTTAAAAACCTCAAGCACGAGTAAGCTTAGCAACAGCGACTCGGGACTATTTGGGAAAAGGGATGGGGTCATCATGCATTAAAAGCTTAGTAAATTTAGTGAAAATTAAAATTTTTTTGCATGGACATGAAGGACTACATTATAGCTTGCAACAGATTCGCACCAGAGGAAAATTCAAACAGAGCCAAAAAAGAAAACCCAAACACTCGTTCCTCACCCACAGTCCCTTTTAGTTCTCTCAAGTCACAAAGGTTTAAATACTGTGCCCAGCCGTACTCTGAGGAAACTCCATCTCCAAACTATGCCTACTCGTACTCTGAGGAACCAGCTGTACTATGAGGAAACTCCATATCCAAACTGTGTCCAGCCGTACTCTGAGGAACCAGCCGTACTCTGAGGAAACTCAATCTTCAAATTGTGCCTAGTTGTACTCTGAGGAAACTCCATCTCCAAACTGTGCCTAGTCGTACTCTGAGGAACCAACCGTACTCTGAGGAAACTCCATCTCCAAACTGTGCCCAGTCGTACTCTGAGGAACCAGTCGTGCTCTGAGGAAACTCCATCTCCAAACTGTGCCCAGCCGTACCCTGAGAAAACTCCATCACTGTGCCCAGCCGTACTATGAAGAAACTCCATCTCCAAACTGTGCCCAGTCGTACCGTACTCTGAGGAAACTCCATCTCCAAACTGTGCCCAACCGTACTCTGAGGAACCAGCCGTGCTCTGAGGAAACTCCATCTCCAAACTGTGGCTAGTCGTACTCTGAGGAAACTCCATCTCCAAACTGTGCCCAGCCGTACTCTGAGGAACCAGCCGTACTCTGAGGAAACTCCATCTCCAAACTGTGCCCAGCCGTACTCTGAGGAAACTGCATCTAAAACCCTTTTCACCTACTCTGAGGAAACTCCATCTCCAAACTGTGCCTACTCGTACTCTGAGGAACCAGCTGTACTATGAGGAAACTCCATCTCCAAACTGTGTCCAGCCGTACTCTGAGGAACCAGCCGTACTTTGAGGAAACTCCATCTTCAAACTGTGCCTAGTCGTACTCTGAGGTCGTACTCTGAGGAACCAGCCGTACTCTGACGAAACTCCATCTCCAAACTGTGCCCAGTCGTACTCTGAGGAACCAGCCGTGCTCTGAGGAAACTCCATCTCCAAACTGTGCCCAGCCGTACCCTGAGAAAACTCCATCTCCAAACTGTGCCCAGCCGTACTCTGAGAAAACTCCATCTCCAAATTGTGCCCAGCCGTACTCTGAGGAACCAGCCGTGCTCTGAGGAAACTCCATCTCCAAACTGTGCCTAGTCGTACTCTTAGGAAACTCCATCTCCAAACTGTGCCCAGCCGTACTCTGAGGAAACTCCATCTCCAAATTGTGCCCAGCCGTACTCTGAGGAACCAGCCGTGCTCTGAGGAAACTCCATCTCCAAACTGTGCCTAGTCGTACTCTTAGGAAACTCCATCTCCAAACTGTGCCCAGCCGTAGTCTGAGGAAACTCCATCTCCAACCCTTTTCACCTACTCACCACCGCCACAACTTCAGACATCTTCAGACCCTTTTAGTTCTCTCAAGTCGGTTTAAAACCTGTGCCCAGCCGTAGTCTGAGACGGTTGAGTCCTTGAACAAGAAGAGCTTGCCTTGCTTGAGCACGAACCACCGGCGACGCCACGTCTTTTTGTACTCGCCTTGCTTGGTCAACCAGCCGGCGCGTTCAGGGTTTAACCAGAACTCCACTCCGTCGTAGTCGTTGGGCTTCTCCGTTTGGCCCGTCGCGACTCGCCATAGGCTCGCCATCGGACTTTGGGTTAGGTTGAGGAAACTCCATCTCCAAACTGTGCCCAGCGAGGAAACTCCATCTCCAACCACCTACTCACCACCGCCACAACTTCAGATCTTCTCGCCACCACCATTTGCAGAAATGCAGGGCTTGAAGGCTCGGATCCTGGCCTTCGTCACCGTGCTGCTGTCTCTTGTTCACTGTGGCTTGACGACGCCGTCCACCCTTCTTTCTTTAGAACGGGTTTATCCGCTGAGTCACCGAGTACAGATCGAGCAACTCTGAGCTCGTGACAGAGTCAGGCACGCACGACTCTTGCAAAACGTGGCCGGCAGCGTTGTGGACTTCCCAGTCTATGGCACCTCCGATCCAATGGTGGCCGGGTAATTTTTATAGTAAATGCTGTTAATGTTGTTTCGGTTGTTGATGATTGATGGATTTTTAGAGTAGGGAATATATAATGTTGTTTTTATAGATTAAATATTAAGAAACTTAATTCATAACGAAAATTTGAAGTCCAAACCAAACTGACCATGTTTCCTATTATTACCTTGTAGGATGAGACCATGTTTTCTGTTCTATGTTTTGGTCTCTCTTTCTTATCTTATTATTTCTATAAAATCTTTTATGTTCTCTGTTTTTTTTTCCTTTTTTTCTTTTCTATAACTCAAAATCAAATACATAAAGACTATATAATGTTCTCAGCAAACAAAGCCTTTAGATTCTCTTTCCATAATCTATATTGCTGAGTTCACAATCTCATTGTATTTAGTCCAAGCCCTTTGGCCATTTTGGAAGATCTTTTTTTAATTTCTCATTTATTGCTTTATTTTCCTTTTTAAGGCCTTTGGCCATTTTGGAAGAATTTTTTTTATTATTTCTCATTTATTGCTTTATTTTCCTTTTTGCTTGTTGGTACCTATCGATTGGTATTAGAGCCGTTCCAACTATGGGATGCCATTATTGGAACCCCCAAACCAATGTCTCACAGTATGAGAAACTCATTCCTATCCACCCTTATTCTTATGATCCCGTCTATTTCAACCCTTCTCTATACCTGCCTGTTCGAACTCACCCTTTTAGAAAACGTTAAGCACGTGTAAGCGCGGCAACAGCAACTCAGGAAGAATCTTTAAGAGACATCATGCATTAAAAGCTTTTGCATTTTTAGTGAAAATTAAAAGCTCCATCTCCAACTTCAGACCTGGCCTTCAGACCTCTCTCTCGTTTCGCCCAGACATCTCCAACTTCAGACCCCGCCTCCAGATCTCTCTCGAGTTTCGCCCTCTCCAACTTCATACCTCGCCTCCAGACCTCTCTTCAGGCCTCACCTCTAGACCTCTCTCTCGTTTCGCCCAGACATCTCCAACTTCAGACCCCGCCTCCAGACCTCTCTCGAGTTTCGCCCTCTCCAACTTCAGACCTCGCCTCCAGACCTCTCCCGAGTTTGGCTCAGATATCTCCAACTTCAGACCCCGCCTCCAGACCTCTCTCGAGTTTCGCCCTCTCCAACTTCAGACGTCTCCAACTTCAGACCTCGCCTCCAGACCTCTCTCGAGTTTCGCCCTCCCCAACTTCAGACATCTCCATCTTCAGACATCGCCTCCAGACCTCTCTCGAGTTTCGCCCTCCCCAACTTCAGACATCTCCATCTTCAGACATCGCCTCCAGACCTCTCTCGAGTCTCGCCACCACAATTTTGTGGAAATGCAGGGCTTGAAGGCTCGGATCCTGGCCTCCGTCATCGTGCTGCTGTCTCTTGTCCACTATGGCTTGACGACGCCGTCCACCCTTCTTTCTTTAGAAAGGGTTTATCCGCCGAGTCACCGAGTACAGATCGAGCAACTCCGAACCAAACCTGGCCGGGTAATTTTTATAGTCAATGCTGATAATATTTGCATAAGTTTATCATCAAACGTAGAGGGCTTGAGTCTCTTGTTAATGCTGCTTTTTTTCTTCTTCTTTTTTTGGGTGAAAATGTTAATGCTGTTTCGATTGTTGATGATTGATGGATTTTTAGAGTAGGGAATATATAATTTTGTTTTTAACAATTTATGTTGACTAAGTTTGGCTTTTTGCTGCTTGCTTCTGGAAGTTCTGGACATTCTTTTCTATTAGGGACATGGACGATGAATCTTGTGTGTTTTGTATTTTTAATATAAAATATTGGGCCCAAAAATCTATTTGGGAAAAGGGATGGAATCATCATGCTTGCTTACAGCGTCGTTGAGGGTTTCCAAGAAGCTGGAAGAGTTTGGTTTCCCATTTTACCCTTGTGGATTGACATCGTTTGGACTCCCATTTTACCTTTGCGCGACGAGACTTTGCGTGACGAAGACAAATTCGTCGCGCAAGCATCACAGCTGCGACGGAAGAAGAGATTCGTTGCGCAAAACTACAAACTCTTGCGCGACGAAAAATTTGGTCGCGCGACCACACAACTAATCGTCGCGCAAAAGTGGACACGGGAAATATTTTTTTCAAGCCAAACATTTGCGCGACGATATATTTCGTCGCGCAAAATTCCATGGCGCGATGGTTACATTTTTCGTCGCGCAAAAGTGGACACGAAAAACTGCGATACGGATTTTTGGTGGCAAACTCTTGCGCGACGGAAATTTTATTCTTCACGCAAAGTGAGATGTTGGCAAGTTCTCGGCGACGGAAATTTGCGTTTGCGCGACAAATATTGGCGCGACGAAGAGTACTTTGTCGTCGCGCAATATTCCGATGTTGACAGGCCTTTGCGTGATGAAAAATGGTTATTTTATGCGACGAAAAAGTTGTTTTGCGCGACGAAGTGTGCTCTTTCGTCGAGCTAAATTCCGATATTGACAGGTCTTTGCGCGACGAAAAATGGTTATTTTATGCGACGGAATGTTGTTTTGTGCGACGGTATTTTGCGCGACGGAAGAGATGCTTCGTCGCGCAAACTGCTTCTTCTACATATCTGCATTTCGCCATTGCAGAGTCAGAATGCAAAGAAAATTTTGAAAAATCTGTCTGTACTGTGCTGCGCTGCTGTCTCTGCTGGGAATTCAATATGCTCATTGGGTAAGTATTATTTGTCGTTTGTTTAAAAGTATTGATGTAAATTCGTACTAACGGTATTAATTTTGTTCTCATTATAGACATTTGTAATTTGCTATTGTGGAGAACGATTGAGAAGGTATGTTATTAATTTTATATTACATTATTTACATTATGTTGAACTTAGTTTGTTATAGTTATATTTTTTGTTATGAAATTATATTTATATTATGTTGTTAGATGGTGCGTGTCATAGCACAATGTGGTGTGATGTACGAAGTTAATTGTAATTAACTTCGTACTTTTATTATTATTTTTTAGTAACACTTAGTTTCCCGTTCGAGATTAGTTGGATTTCGTGCATGGATGCGTAATGCATAATTGCGGTCCAATTAATTCTTGAATTGTCCCATTATTTGGACAGTTTGGTAATGCATAGTGTTGTCACGTAATCTACAGCTACAGGATTATGTTTCGATTGTGGAGATTTCAGTGTCATCTCGGTACGTTCTTCGGGTGGTACGTAGGTATTTATACCTATGGCCACCTCAAGAATTGTAGTGAGATGCTGGCGAGA
The DNA here is from genome assembly GCA_020226455.1 of Prunus salicina. Taxonomy (NCBI): domain Eukaryota; kingdom Viridiplantae; phylum Streptophyta; class Magnoliopsida; order Rosales; family Rosaceae; genus Prunus; species Prunus salicina. Next base: position 26,761,862 of record CM035346.1, on the reverse strand, counting down.
TTCATCCACGTCGAAATCTAATCTCATATAGCTGTAGGTTACGTGGCAGGACTATGCATTCCCGAATGGGATAGCGCCCTTACCGGAGGCATAAGGTGACATTATAACTTCGTATGAAGTTGTTGTGATTGTTGTGTTCTGATTCTGGTTTCAGGAATTATGGACAGAAGGTGGATACAGAACCCGAACATATGCGCAGACGAATACTTGGATGGAATCGAGGATTTTATTGAGTTTGCACGTAGACACAACCCGGGTGCAACTAGAATCCGTTGTCCTTGTAGGAGGTGTAACAACACGTTGTGGGAGACAATTGAAAATGTTGGATTTCATTTAGTAAGGAATGGAATGATTGAGACATATAGCATTTGGAACCTTCACGGGGAACAATTAGAGCATGCTTCGTCTTCAAATGCCACAAGAGTGGACAATGTTGAACCTATTGTGGATGCTAATGATCAAGTCATGGATATTATACAGGATGTTTTTCCATTTGCATCGACCAACATCAATCAAGAAGAGGAAGATGATGGGCCTACACCAATAGACAGTGCGGAGTTTGAACAATATGAAAAATTGTTAAAAAATGTCAACGAAGAGTTATACCCGGGGTGCGAGAGCTTTTCTGTTCTCACGGCCATTGTGGAGCTAATGCACGGAAAAATAAAGTATCGTATGTCGAACTTGTGTTTCGATTACTTTTTGGGGGTTTTCAAGAGAATGCTTCCGACAGACAATTGTTTGCCGAAAGACCATAAACACGCGCAGAAGGTGTTGAATGGTCTTGGATTGGGTTATGAAAAAATTCATGCTTGCAAAAACAATTGCATGTTATTCTACAAAGAGCATGAATTGTTGGATACATGTCCTATATGCAATGAGTCGAGGTTTAAGATGACATCTCAGAATAGGACGACGAAGATCCCACAAAAAGTCATGCGTTATCTGCCCCTGAAACCTAGGTTGCAACGATTGTATATGTTGACGCATACTGCCACATACATGAGATGGCATAAGGAAAAACAGGTAGACGATGATGTGATGCGGCATCCTGCAGATGGGGAGGCATGGAAAGAGTTCGATCGAACGTTCCCCGAGTTTGCTGCTGATCCCCGAAATGTTAGATTGGGACTTGCCACTGACAGATTCAATCTGTATGGGGTTCTAAACCAACACCACAACACTTGGCCGATTTTCGTATTCCCATATAATTTGCCGCCTTGGAAATGCATGAAAAAAGACATGATGATGACTGTTTTGATAACTGAGGATCCGGGAGGTCAATCGATGTTTACTTAAGGCCGCTGGTTGATGAACTAAGGATTTATGGACAAATGGTGTTCGCACGTACGATAAATCAACTGGGAAATGTTCACTTTGCGGCAGCAGTTATGTGGACTGTGAATGATTTCCCAGCATATGCAATGGTTTCTGGGTGGAGCACAAAGGATATGGCATGTCCTGTATGCAAGAAGATGTAACTTCTGGTTGGCACGCTGAAAAGTTTGTTACCTTGGTCATCGGAGATGGTTGCCATGGGACCACGAGTGGAGGGAAAAGATAAAGAGTTCGACGGGAACACAGAGCGTCGCCTTAGACCTAGAGAATGGTCCGGTGATGAGATATTGGACCAGCTTAACCGGTTGGATTTTGCTCCCGGGAAAACAGTTAGTCGTATAGACCTTCTACACATATGAACTGGATGCACAAGCCTATGTTTTTTGAGCTCCCATATTGGTCGAAACTCAAATTGAGACACAATCTAGATGTGATACATGTTGAGGAAAATGTATTCGACACATTGGGGCACGATTTAGATATCGAGGGCAAGATGAAGGACACGATCAAAGCTCGTCTTGATTTGGAAAGAATGGGCATACGAAGGGGTTTATGGATGAATAGGACAATGATAAAGCTAGAAGGGATCTTGCATTCTTTTCTATGAAACCGAATGACAAGAAAGAGTTTCTAAAGTTTGTATCGTCTGTAAAGTTTCCGATGGGTATGCTTCTAATATCGCACGTTGCGTGAATGTTGACGGGGGTAAATTTACTGGACTTAAGAGCCTGACTGCATGTGTTTATGCAATGCCTACTTCCTGTGGGTATTCGACACCTATTGCCGGAAGATGTAGTGAAGCCAATCATTTTGTTGTCCAGATTTTTTTCCCAACTGACGGCAAAAACATTGCGAAAGACGGACATGTTTCAGTTGCGCCATGACATTGTCCAAGTCCTATGCAAGTTTGAGATGATATTTCCTCCAGCTTTCTTCACAAGTATGATCACGTGATGGTTCACTTGCCAGAAGAGGCATTGCTTGCTGTCCTGTCAACTATCGCTGGATGTATCCAATAGAAAGGTATATAATCCTTATCATTTGTGTATGCATCATTATCACATGCTTGATAATTTGTATCATATTGTTTTATTTTGGCAGGCTTCTCGAGAGCTGAAAAAAAGTGTACGTAACAGGGCGAAGCCCGAAGGATCAATTGTAGAGGCTTGGGTTCAATATGAGTCGCTTACTTTCTGCGGAATGTATTTAAAAGATGTGGAGACGGTTTTCAATCGTCCTCAGCGCAATCATGACGAGGTATGAGAAATGAAAAACTTTCTGTTTTTGCCCAAAGCGCACGACCCTTTGGAGATCCTGGATGAGGAGAGTCGTTTTCTAGAAATGACATGGAGGTAGCGCATTGGTTCGTACTGAACAATTGTGATGAGATCATGGCATACTTATATGAGCATGAAGAGATGATGAAGCGAGAACATCCATCACATTTGGTTGCCTAGAAACACCGTGAATTGTTTCCACAATGGTTTTTGGATTCTGTAAGTTATAAGTGTTTGTTATTTGAGAAATATAAATTGTAGTTTTAATTTTGTCAGACTAACATGTGAATGGTTTTGTATCATATTAGGTGATAAGTTGAAATCATCGAATTCCCCAACTTACAGTGATGAGTTATATAACTTGGCGTTCGGCCCGATTCGCGAATTGTTCTCGGGTTGTAATGTTAAGGGCATCAAATTTTTGGGGGTTGCACGAGATGAAGTTGTGTACGCAAAACAGCAGTGTCCATGTCCCAGGTGGAGGCGAAAGTACGACATTGATTTCTATGGCAAACTCACAACTGTCGTGCAATTGCTTTACAAAGATCGATACCAAGTGATCATGTTTAAGTGTCGATGGTTGACACCAACCCAAATAGGCCGGGAAGTGTTAAAATCGATCGTGGCTTACTATTGTGAACATGAACAGAACTTGGTATGATGACGACCCTTATATTTTGGCAAACATGGCAACACAAATTGTGTATCTAGATGACCCTAAAGCCAGGAGCGGTTGGAACGTTGTTCAGAAGATGGATCATAGGAACGTGTATGCTATACCAGACTAGACCCAACTGACAACGACGTCGACAATGTGGCTGACCAACGTTTAGAATCTTCAATGGAAAATGATGCGCAAACAGTTCGAGATACAAATGTTATACAAGAGCCATTTCAAATACAAGGAGTGTCTTCAATCGAAATACCGATTCAGTCAATTACAATTGACCTCGGTGATCTTCCGCGATACAATGTTGCAGCCCGAGCAACGATGATGATGTAGTTATGGAGGAGGAAGGAGGAGGAAGAGGATTGGGAGACCGAAAGTGATGATAGCGACGATAACGAAAGTTATTATATTCATATGATGAATGATGAATTTTTTTTAATTTTATTATGTTAGTGGACATATTTTGTGTAATGCAAATGTTTGAATATATGTAGTTGCTATATCCAAACATTATATATGTGGAGAAATGAAACATTATTAAAATAAATGTAGTTATAAACCATTGGTAAATCAATATATCCAAGTAATTTTAATAATAAAGTTTAAATTTATTTTGACAAAACACTTTTAAAAAATGAAAATCATAAACAAGAAAGAGAATTGGGGAGATATAGAAATATGCAAGACCCAGTTAACCAATTTCACGGAAGAAAGTAAAGGAGCAATAATAAATTTCTTGTTATATCAAGAGGTTTGTTATTGATCCTTTACTATTTAGTAATTTATTTATTTACTACGTAATAAAATATATATAACTATATATTTATAAACTGAATTATTGATCATTATTTAATTATTATAAATATGTTATTATTCATATAAGAGAAAAAATGAATAAAAAGAAAATAAGATATACCAAAAAACTTTCTTTGATTTGAACTCACAAAATCAACAATCCTTCAATTCTCAAATCAAAAGAGAATAGAATAAATCATACTTTCATACAATTAATTATATGTAATGATCAATAATTCAGTTTAATAATATGTAAATGAAAATAACCTTGCGCGACAAAGAAACCATCGTCGTGCGGATTTTGCGCGACGGAGAAGATGCGCGTCGCGCACACTTAAAATTTTGCGCGACAAATGTTTCCGTTGCGCAATTACATTTTGCGCGACGAAAAAAGATATCTCGCCGCGCAAACATATATATATTTGAAATTGACGATCAAAGTAGTTCATTGTATTCATATAGCATTAAAGAGTGTAGCTGTAAAAAACATCAAAATTGGAGTCAAAATAACCGTTAAATCATGACTTTTTGTTTATAACCGTCGAAAAGTTTTGTCCCGTTACTTTATCTCTGAATGTTTTTTTTTTTCCAATTTTCGATGTATACGATCTCGAAGTATAAACAAACAAGTTTGACGGCAGGATTACTGAAACTAGTTTCGTAGAATGCGTATGCCATCAAAACACAATATTCACCAAAAATGAAGAATTTATTTATACTTTCCTTCAATATAACATAAGATTATATGATGTCCCGTACTATAAATATCTGAAATTGAAGATCGAATTCAGTCAATGTATTCATATAGGGTCAAGAAATGCAGCTGTAAAAAAATTTCAAAATCGAAGTTAAAATCACCGTTGAATCGTGACTTTTTGTTTAGAATCGTCGAAAAGTTTTGTCCCGTTACTCAATCTCTGAATGTTCAATTATTATGATTTTCGACGTATACGATCTCGAACTATAAAAAAACAAGATTGCCGGTTGGATCATTGAAACTAGTTTAGGAGTTAGGGTTTAGGGTATAAGGGTATGGGTTTGCGCGACGAACACAATATATTCGTCGCGCAAATTTCACAAGAAAAGCATAGCGCGACGAATAAATGGTCCTTTCGTCGCGTAATCTCACTCAGAACAAAGGCACGCTAAAACACTTAGTCAAATGTGGTGGCAAATCAGAGAGTTGCGTGACGAAAGGACCAATTATTCGTCGCGCAAAGGTTACAAAAAGAGGCTTGTGCGACGAAACTAATTCTCTTTCGTCGCGCAATCTGAGGACGAATTTCAGCCCCTCTCTGCCCCAACACTTAGTAAATTTTTTTTTGGCAAATTGTAGCTTGCACGACGAAAGGACCTTGTATTCGTCGTGCAAAGGTTACATAAAGAGGCTCGGCGATGAATATAAGTCTCTTTCGTGGCGCAATCTGAGGAAGAATTTCAGCCCCTCTCCGCCCCAACACTTAGTAAATTTTTTTTGCATGTCAGAGCTTGCGCGACGAATGTTACTTTTGGTCGCAGTAGCATTTCATTTATCTCCCCCGGCCAAATCGAATCCAAAATTTGGGGATGGACAAACTTGCGCGACGAAACAAGATTTCCATGCGCAAAGTGGATAATTTAAAATTGGGACGTAGAACTCTTTTGTACGCAAAATGGCAAACCCAAACCTTAATAAATTTTGGCGGAGATGGCAACATTGCGTGGCGAATGTAATTTTTCGTCGCGCAAAATTCATTTAAATGATTTTACATGACACATTTACTTATTCATCGCGCAAAGTCGAATAAGTTTTCTAAACCTCGCGATCTTCTCCTTCCCCAGTTTCTCAAATCCGTCCTAAAACCTCTCTCTCTCTCTCTCTCTCTCCGCCGTGACCTCAGCCCCAACTCTGCCCCAATTCAAACCCTGCCGCCACAAGCGTCGAACCCCGGAGCTTCCCCGCCGTCGCCGTCCACCCTACCGCCGTGATTTCCTCCGTTTAAGCCGAATCTTCGCCGCCGTTGTTCTCTCTCCTCCGTGCACCAAATCCGGCAATTGAGGTATGCTTTCTGGACTATTTTTTATGCTTTAGCTGATGGTTGGGTAGGATTTCATTGATTGTTTTCATAGGGTAGTGAATTTGAAACCCTAGGTTTCGACCGGTTTTTAAATTGAAATTCCAGCCACTTCAGGCCGTTTTTCGGGGTAGGTCCGAGAACAAAAGTGCCTCCAATTGATGTTTTGAACCTAGGGTAGGAACCTTGGCCCTTAATTTTTAGGATTTTCCGCGATTGTTAGGATTTTCCGGCGATTGTTATCGCTTTGGGCACCCACGCGATGCCGGCGCGTGTGGTGGCGCGTGGGGTACTGTAGCATTGGGCATTGGGTCCCAGTGCAATCCCCTCGTTGTCACGAGCGCGTAGGTGTGCTCGAATTGGAATTTGGTTACCGTTTGAGTTTCGAAAGGATTTTGCCTATTGTACGATTTCCGGGTTTGATATGTTCAGACCGTTGGATTGAGCTGAAACTCACGTATGTGGTACCATGTATTTATAGGATCGTTTAGGATTCGATGGATCGTGGATCGGAGTCCCGGATACTCTGAAATCGCAAACCCTAGGTCAAACTATGATTTTAATTAATTAGTTCAATTTTTTAATGACATTGTATGTGCTAAATTTGATTAATTTGTATGTGTATTAATGAAATTCTGCAGATGTCGGACTTGATTAGACGTCGTAGGGCTGTGACGACTACACCGAGTTCGGAGCCCCCGGCTCAGCTGGCATCAACTGCCACTGCTCCAGCACTGATGGAGCAGGACCACGTGCTAGCTGGTCCTGGGGGATCCCAGGCGCCTGCATCATCAGCTTCTTCGGTGGTGCAGCCTGTTAGCGCTAGGCGGCGGCACCGGCCCGTCAGCACCATTGACACCACATCGACCGACGGTACTGGTGCTTCTGGGGCACCGCCAGGTATATATACCCTTCCACTTTCGTTTTTTTGTTTTTAAAATTTTTTTAATTGGGAATTTTATGGTTAAATTTGTTATTTATTTAACAGTATTGTCCTATCCCTTTGCAACCAAGAGGAACACCCGAGGGCCGTGTCGGTAGCTAAAGACGGCAAAGGTCACCCGGGTGACTAACAGTCATATCAGCATCGGATATGACGAGTGCCATCGGGCTGCACCGACGGCGGAGTTGCGTAGCTCCTTGGCCCACGACATTGGCCACGTCGTTCGGACCCATTGCCCGATGCAATGGAAGTCTTGGAAGGTCATGCTTGACGAGATCAAGATGCAGGTTCGCGGCCAGTTGTCGGTATGTTTCCTATCTTTTAATTATTTTTCTTTCAAACTTTATATATTTCTATTACTTAATGTTTGTAATGAATTTATTGCAGACGAACTACCACTTAGAGGACCTCAACGAGGAGTCGCGTACGTCAACAGACTCTTCGGTGAGAGGTACAAGCAGTGGAAGAGTGACTTGCACCACCATTTTGAGGCGTTTGATGATCCGCAAGTCGCTCTTCAGGAGGGTTGCCCAAAGGAGCTTGAAGGGCGGGAGGATAGTTGGGCGTGGCTGTGCACTCATTTTCAAGCGCCTGATTATGTGGTATTTTTTTAATAATATTTGTTTAATTATTACAGATTTCTTATTAATGTTTATTTTATTTTTTATATATCATTATTATTTAATTTATTTATATTTCAACTAATACGTTTTATTTTTTGTATAACAGAATAAAGCCCAAGTGAATAAGGGCAATAGGAAGAAGAAGACTCTTCTCCACCATTCCGGCTCCAGGCCCTTCTCATATAGGATGGATGCACGGCGTCGGGTCAGAATAATATAATTTATATTTAATTTTTAATACGTCATTATTATTAATTTATTTTGTTAATACTAATATTTTCCTTCTCTTGTTCAAGTTAGGGGGGTCGAAATTCCTAGAGATCGACGTCTTTGGTGATGTTTATGTTCGACCTGGGAATGAGTTGGCCGAGTCCCTTCATGTAAGTATTATTTAATTTTAATTCTTATGTTACGCTTTCAATTTATATGCATGTTTTAATTTATATTTTATGTAATGTTAAACAGACGACGATGGTGGAGAGGAGCCAGTTGGTTCTTCAGGAGTCCGCCTCCCAACTTCCTCCCGAGACTCCGATCGAGTCTGTGGATCCTCCGCAGGATGCTGGATTTCAGATTTTGACGCAGACGTTGGATCAGACTCTCGGGAGGAGGCCGGGAACATATTGTAGGGGGATGGGAATGCACCCACAATATCCTTCGCCCCCATGCACAATACAATAATTCATAATTTTATCGATTAAATATTAGGAAACTTAATTTCATAACGAAAATTTGAAGTCCAAACCAAACTGACCATGTATCCTATTATTACCTTGTAGGATGAGACCATGTATTCTATTCTATATTTTGGTCTCTCTTTCTTATCTTATTATTTCTATAAAAATCTTTTATGTTCTCTGTTTTTTATTTCTCTTTTTTTTTCTTTTTTTCTTTCTTTCTATAACTCAAAATCAAATACATAAAGACTATATAATATTCTCAGCAAACAAAGCCTTTGGATTCTCTTTAGATTCCCTTTCCGTAATCTATATTGCTAAGTTCACAATCTCATTGTATTTAATCCAAGGCCTTTGGCCATTTTGGAAGATCTTTTTTTAATTTCCCATTTATTGCTTTATTTTCCTTTTTGCTTGTTGGTACTTATCAATTGGCATCAGAGTCGTTCCAACTATGGGATGCCATTATTGGAACCCCCAAACCAATGTCTCACAGTATGAGAAACTCATTCCTATCCACCCTTATTCTTATGATCCCGTCTATTCCAACCCTTCTCTATACCCGCCTGTTCGGACTCAACCTTTTAGAAAACCTTAAGCACGTTTAAGCTCGGCAACAGCGACTCAGGAAGAATCTTTAAGACACATCATGCATTAAAAGCTTTTGCATTTTTAGTGAAAATTAAAAGCTCCATCTCCAACTTCAGACCTGGCCTCCAGACCTCTCTCTCGTTTCGCCCAGACATCTCCAACTTCAGACCCCGCCTCCAGACCTCTCTCGAGTTTCGCCCTCTCCAACTTCAGACATCTCCAACTTCAGACCCCGCCTCCAGACCTCTCTCGAGTTTCGCCCAGACATCTCCAACTTTAGACCCCGCCTCCAGACCTCTCTCGAGTTTCGCCCTCTCCAACTTCAGACATCTCCAACTTTAGACCTCGCCTCCAGACCTCTCTCGAGTTTCGCCCTCTCCAACTTCAGACATCTCCAACTTCAGACATCGCCTCCAGACCTCTCTCGAGTCTCGCTACCACCATTTTGCGGAAATGCAGGGCTTGAAGGCTCAGATCCTGGCCTCTGTCATCGTGCTGCTGTCTCTTGTCCACTGTGGCTTGACGACGCCGTCCACCCTTCTTTCTTTAGAAAGGGTTTATCCGCCGAGTCACCAAGTACAGATCGAGCAACTCCGAGCTCGTGACCGAGTCAGGCACCCACGACTCTTGCAAAACGTGGCCGGCAGCGTTGTGGACTTCCCAGTCTATGGCAACTCTGAGCCAAGCCTGGCCGGGTAATTTTTATAGTCGATGCTGATAATATTTGCATAAGTTTATCATCAAACGTAGAGGGCTTGAGTCTCTTGTTAATGCTGCTTTTTTTTTTTTTTGGTGAAAATGTTAATGCTGTTTCGGTTGTTGATGATTGATGGATTTTTAGATTAGGGAATATATAATTTTGTTTTTAATAATTTATGTTGACTAAGTTTGGCTTTTTGCTGCTTGCTTCTGGAAGTTCTGGACATTCTTTTCTATTAGAGACAGGGACGATGAATCTTGTGTGTTTTGTATTTTTAATATAAAATCTTGGGCCCAAAAATCTATTTGGGAAAAGGGATGGAATCATCATGCTTGCTTACAGCGTTGTTGAGGATTTCCAAGAAGTTGGAAGAGTTTGGTTTCCCATTTTACCCTTGTGGATTGACACCATTTGGGTTTTGGTGTTTTTGTTTGCGCAAGGATAAAACAGGAAATCAAATTTGTATTATATAACTCTTTTGGCTTTTTTGAAAACCTAAAGCACGTGTAAGCTTGCCATCTTAGTGAAAATGAAAAGCTTTTGCATGGCCATGAAGGAAAAAGAAAAATGAACGAAGAATATGCCATTCTCGGCTAAAAAGGATAAGTGGCCACATGGTGGTCCACCACGGACCACTGAAAGAGCATGCATGCTTCTGGTCTCTCTTCTTGAATATCCTAGGTGGGTTACTGCCGCTTTCAACCAAATTGTTGGAGAAGAGAAGCTCATGTTTGCCGCCAACTCTTTATTACTTTGATTTGTGTGCTTATGGCTGCTAATCTTTTGTAGCTTCAGATATGGAATCATGTCCTTTTTCAAAATATGAGAAAGACCCCCCTGATGGTATATCCTTGCTAGGCAGTTGCTTGATATCTTAACTTTGACGTCTACATATATATAATATGATTGTATATAGTTTGTATAGCATTTCTTGTGAATGTAGGTCTCTTAAGAATATATTTTAATGTTTTACGTTTTTCAGGAATTTCCATCGATTTCAACTTCTACAAGACATTTTGGAGTTTACAGGTAAACTTGGCCACTTGGAAGGATAAATTATGACATTAAAAAAGGCCTAGGGGTTAGAATTATGCTTTCCCCTCCATTTTGATTTAAGTTTTGAACTTAGAGAGTGTCCATATATAATGCTATTGTTATATGGTTTTCAAAGTCATTTAACTCAATACTCAGATTTTGTTTGTGTAATTCTTCTTGTAAACAGATATCATTATGCCAAAGAAACCTCTCTAGTTTGCCTATAAATTCTTTTGTGAATTGCCTGGTTGAAACAATCCCCATTCCCCATGTTCAAAGGTTAGGATATGGGGTTGGAGATTTGGTTTAATTATATTATTATTACTTTATCCTAGGTTTTGGAGATTTTCAATATCCCCATATCAAGTCTTGTCGTATCCTGTATAGTCCTCTTTATAATGGTCCCCATTAATAAAATTGTCCATCACTGTACTCTCCTTAATTTGTATTTTCTGTTTGCTTTATTGACAAAATTTTTGTTTCCTGTCATAAAAAGACAAAAAGATTAGCATCCCTATACTTTTGGCATCACCGAATTACTAACATAATATTTTCTATTGCTAACAATTATGTTATGTGGGGCAAAAAAATTTCAATGATTCTTTCAATTGTTACTGACTTTTCACATGGAAATGTAAATAATTTTAAAACTTGTTTTAGTTTAGAGTTCATGAAACTGTGCATCAGATTATTAGACCACTATTTATGCCAATCTGTGTTCGATAAAATCAGATTAAGAATAGAGAGAGAGAGATTACATACAAGGTTCTCAGTTTTGATGGGCTTGGCATTTCACTGAAGCTCAACCATTAAGTGATGAAGAGGGAGATGCCAATAGTTTGGAGGAGGAGGTGGCAAATTTCAGCATAAAATATCTTACGAGCAGTAAACTAATGGGTTTGGAGGTTAGTAATGCTGGAGTGTTGACTGACTTGGATTTATTTTTATAGTGGACCATTATTTTGATTTCAGATCTTTATTTTTCCTGTTTTCTGGTGGGCACAGTTGAAGGATCCGAGTTTCCGACGTCATATTCTTGTGCAGTGCCTCATATTGTTTGATTATCTGAAGGTAGCAGTTGAAACGGTCTTAATATTGATTCTGGGAAATATTACCATAACTCCTTGACCGTTGGGCTAGTTCTAATGTCCTTTTTCAACTTTCAAATTGATCTGTCACCCCAAAATATTGATAGTACTTTAATATGGTAAATGTTCCTACTAACTCTTATTTGCTTGTAGGCCCCTGGAAAGAGTGAAAAAGATTTGCCTTCCGATAGCATGGTTAGTGCTGTGATTGTGTCTTGTTAAGTTTTGTAACCTTTTTTTTTTCTTCTTCTTTAAACTTGACAAAGAAACTTTATGTTGGCAGCTCTGTTTATAGTAAAAGGTGTCAGTAGAAAATTGGATTATTGGTTATTGTGACGACATATTTGTTGGATGATTGAGAAGCCTTAGATGTATTAAAGTACTAAAAACTGAATTCTTTCCATAACTTTTATGAATGTAATATCATACCAGGCATCTACATCAGTTTTGTCTGGAGTTGAGTGATTTCGCTAATTTACTCATGCAATTCAACGAGTTCATTGTATTCTTTTGAAGTGTATGATGGTCTCTGGGCAATTCGATTTGGCAGTCTTTTGCTTCTATGCCTAGAAGCAATCTTGTTTCCTACTTCAGTTGCAGTAGGAATATTATCTTATCTTCGTTAATACTTGAATCCTTACCTATGGACATCACTTTAAGCACGAAAACTGAGTGAATTTGTGTGGTATGCCTTTCACTCTCTGGTTAAGACGATTTACTTTTATTGGCACATGGTCAGATGCATAAAATTTTGTAAGATATGATAAAGTCTACTTGAGTATATCTGTGCTATACTATGGGGTCTCCTAAACAACTTTTCCTCGTTGATTTCAGAAAGAGGAAATAAAATCTTGTGAGGAGCGTGTGAAAAAGCTGCTTGAAATGACTCCACCCAAGGGGGAGAATTTTCTTCATAAAATTGAGCATATATTAGAACGTGAAAAGAATTGGGTGAGTGCTGTCCGGCCTTGGTTACTATTGTTTAGAAAATGTTATCACTGTTGTTGAGCATAATTGGTGTTTAAATATGCTTAGGTATGGTGGAAACGTGATGGTTGTCCACCATTCGAGAAGCAGCCAGCAGAGAAGAAAGTGGTCCAAGAAGGAGCCAAAAAGCGGTATGCAACTTGTTGGTTGTTTATTTGGGTCCTATTATGCCTTTTAATGTGTTTTACTTTAACAAGAAACAAATTGAGCCTTTTTTTTTCCTTACTGTGTAAGGTCTAAATAAGAATAAGCAGATAGAAAGACAACTCATCCTTTGTTTTCTACCCCTGTTAGGCAATTCTGCTTTAGTTATTTCATGTTGGCCATAGTAATTCTTTTTGGTGTGGGTATGTTTTGTGAGTCGGATTTGCCTCCTATTTAGATCACTATATTCTAAACTTTTGGTGATGGCATTGACAAATCAATTTGATATTTTAGTTCTTTTTGGGTCAAAATTTTGGGTGATGCAACATGAGGTGAAATAATTCTTCCTGTGATTGCAACTTCCGAAATTTCAGTGATATTTCCATGAAATTTTCCATAACAGAACAAGAACTTGGAAATTACTTCTGTATTCAGAATCATCTAGACTTCTCGACACTTTCAGTAGGAGGGCTGCAAGTACTGGAGTGAGAGAGACAAAAAGAACCAATGGGCAAAAAAAGAAAAGAAAAAGCTAGGGTGGTTTTGAGATGAGGTCTCCTTTCCAACTAGTGGAGATAAAAACATTGTGGTGGAGATTATTTAACTTTAATGGACAGATAGATGAATTGAGTTTGAGAAAGACAAACCTACCCTTATAAAAAAAAAAAAAAAGTTGGTGATCCAAATGTGAAGGGTATTTTGGTTATTTTATAATATGCTATCATCTGAGCACGAAAAATAAAAAATTTACAGTCTAGATTAAGATGGAGTTCTGATTATATTTTTTACTTTTTGGCCAAGAACCTTTTAAGGATCTATGTTTCTCAACCCCTATACTCCAAAGCACATTATGATTATTTTATGGGATTCCATAAACTAAATCATCTATGTAATTTCATAAAGAAATGAAATTAAGTTATTGCACATTACTTCTGAAAACAGACGTGGATTGATTTATCAACAATATACTATTTTATGAATTGGATACAAAACAGTTTATAGAAACCACAAAATCTTAATATGCATGTATCAATTAGACGATTAGGAGTTTTCATACTTTTAAGAAATGACTAATATACGTATGAAATGATTAGTTGTGCTCCATGTCTTTCCGCTGACATATACCACTGCCTACAAATTAAAATTTTGGAATTGTTCGCCAACCTTGCTGCAGCATTAGGTCTGTTTGTTGTAATGTAACTTTTCATATAAAATATTTAATGAGTTTGCACTGTCCATTTAGATTTTTAAGAAACATACTTAATCCCTTTTTCTCTTTATTTGTCTAAATTCAACAGTAGGCCGAGATGGAGAATGGGAAATAAAGAGCTCTCTCAGTTGTGGAAGTGGGCAGATCAAAATCCGGTATGCAGGATTTCAGTTAATCTGTAATGCAAGCCTACTGCTTATGTATGTTATATATATTATAGCAACTTGCTGATTCTTCTGACCAACTTTCCTTTCTGAATTAGTACATTTACACTCGTAAAAGAATGAAGAATCGATGTGTAAATTATGGCATTATATACTATCAATTAGCGCACTCTGCACAGTTGCAGATGTGTAACACCATAAAGGCAGGAAGTTAGTGGCACGAAACATATTTTTTAGGTTGCAACTTAGCAAATGTAGTTCAGATTCATTCTGGAAATGAAATGGGAAAAAAATCAACTAGGGCAGACCAAATATGTGGTTTTAAGGATAGCATGTTTCTATATACTTCCTCTCTTTGATTTTCTTGGCTACAAATTGGACAGAAATGGATAACTCACAGAAAACTTATAAATTGAATTTGGAAACAATAGTAGAGGTTCATTTTTCACGTTTTTCTGTTCAACTCTTATTATAAAGAAGAAAAAAGATTACATATCGAGTCAGTGAGGGAGAAACATGAAACTATGTAGTAAGATTTTCCCTTCAATCATGTTAACTACAAAATTAATTTGAATAAATTTGCTATTATTTTTTCTCAAGAGACTTTTGACATGTCCAGAATGCTTTAACTGATCCTCAACGTGTTCGAACACCTGCCATCACTGATTACTGGAAGCCCCTGGCTGATGATGTAAGCACTCTTTGCTTCTCAATGTCCAACTAATATGCTGTTTGTGTGTGTATGTGTGCTCTCCCTCACTCTTGTCCCTTCTGATATTATGAGATTTTCATTTTCAATGTAACTTTTTATTAAAGATGAAGTTCATTTCTTTAAATTACAGATGGATCCAGCAGCTGGAATAGAAGCTGAATATCACCACAAAAATAACCGAGTGAGTTTTGGTTCTTAGACTTAAGTTATCATATTCAATTTTGTTTAGTTTCTGACATGCTTTTGCAAGATGACTTTTTTGAATCCTCAGACTATAGTTTCTGATGATAATGGAAACAATGTGAAAAAGGGGGCTTGTTTGTCCTATAACCCACCCAATACAACAAAGAAAAAATCTTCTTATATCATAACTGTATGGAAAAGTTACAAAATATAAAAGATTTGGCTTGCCATTGAGCCAGGCACCCTTACTTCTGATAGATAACATGAGACAATCTTTTTATTGTCTTTTGCTGAATTAGAGTATGGAGTTAGTGATCAATGTATCATTTGGGTGATAGAGTTAACTATTGAACTATCTCTTGGAATTGTGCTGTTTCAGCCTCTTTTTGGCAGTGTGGTGGAAAGAAACAAAAGAATCTTTTATCAGAGAGAGAATTAGGTGACTTCACTTTGATATAGAATCGGATTTTGCTTGTCTTTGGGCTTACATCTCTAAACAGTTAAAGGATTACCCCCTTGATCCTTCTGGATTGGTCTGTTTTCTTCTCATAAGCTCGTGGTTTAGGTTTTCCTTGTTTGGCTTTTGATGCCTGTTTTATTTCTTTTTTCTCATTGGCTGTCCTTGGTTTTTGCTGTTTCTGATGATATCCATCTTGTTTTATACTCTTTTTTTTTTCTTTCTTTTATGATGTAAATAGAGCCAAACATATGAAGTACATCAAACCATTACAGCTAGGTGAGAACTACTCCAAACATCGTTGGAGCTTAGATTTCTAAAGTGAAATCAAGGAGAACCTTTAGGAATTTTCACAAACTGATAATACTTCCATACAAATTCTTCTAGGTTGAGTCCTCTGACCACAATTCTTATCCCTCTAATAATACAACATTAATTACCCTAGACCTTTCCAGGAGGATCCTTCAGAGTTGCCATACGGCGTTAATAACCAGTTCCCAGGCAACATTAATAACATCTAGACAAACTCTACTTAGACTCCCAGTAGAACATTAATAGCCATAAACAGATTCCCCATTCATAATTAATAACAATGAGACAGGCCCTTTAAAACATATAGTAAACTTGTCTAGGCATCTCAAAGATCTTGTAAGATCTATTTACAACATCATTTTATAACATTCCAGTTTCTTATATAAAATGAAAAATCATTTGTCCTTCAAACTTTTGGACTGAAATATCAAAAAAAAAAAATTATATTTGATTTACTAAGCCTGTCAGTTTGAAGTAATCTTGAATTTGTTTTATATATACTAGCCTTACTGCACGCGCTTCCGCGCGTGCGAGAGGCTTTTTTTTAATCACGCGCGCTACGCGCGACTTATAAAGTTTCGTAAATATTTTTACGCAATTGTATTTATATAGATGTCCGTTTCAACTGTTTCATATTTTATATAGCGTGTGTGAACTGCTAAGATGGACATCTAGAAAAATACGGGCGATAAAGGAAAACTCTTAAGACGACTTATCAGACACGCGCGATTAAAATATGAAACTGTTGAAACGGACATCTATATAAATACAATTGCGTAAAAATATTTACGAAACTTTATAAGTCGCGCGTAGCGTGCGTGATTAAAAAAAAGCTTCTCGCACGCGCGGAAGCGCGTGCAGTGAGGCTAGTATCTTTTTATATTAACTGTCATATTATTGTTTCTCAAAATTCAAGCTTGTGTAAGCATCCCAATAATATAAACACCAAGTTTGAAAGCCATGGGGTTAGCTAAATGGTGAGATTAGGTGGTGTAATATATTAGAATTACGGTTCACCAAAAGGTTAAATTTGCTCCCATTATTAAGAAAAGAATAAATACAAAATTACTTTGGTTTCTCAACGAGATTTTCCTTTGACGGTGAATACCGCAAAACTTGACACCACCCCGCAGAAGACACAATCAAATAATAAAAACAGATTTGTATTTCACCTAAGCAACTCATGATTTTGGCACAAAGACAAATTATCCAGTACAATTTTCCTTTATTTGTTTTTTTACATGTATCCATACTCTTTTTCAATAACCAATGCAGTGATGTGAACCTTCCTTGCAGTGTATGGGCCTACAATAAGAAAAATGGAAAAAATTAGAAGCAAGAGAAATCGTAAAATTACACAATCTACAAATTTGAACAGCAAGAAAGAAAAAAAAACAGTAATTAGAATGAACTACAACAACCAAACAATGAGAGAACTTCAAAATACAACCAATCAAATTCTATGATGACAATTACCCAAATTGAAGTAAATAATTAAAGTTTCATAATTCTAATAGTGTAACTAAAAAAGAAAATTATCGCTATTCTTAAAAAAAAAAATTACAATCATGAAGCATGAAACTTAAACTGAATACAGAGCAGGAAAGAAAAAAACTGCAACCAAATGTTCGTACTGTAGGAAAAGGGACTAATATGGGCGTACAATTGGAAAAATGGAAATATTAGAAGCCTTTAAGGCTTTTTATACAAAGAGAAAACATTACCAAATTTCATAAAGCAATTCTGTACTTAAGCAAATTCTTCGCCCAAAAAAGGAAAAGAAGAGAAAAAGTAGAGCTATATTAATTATTTCTCCAAATCGCCAAAAAGACAATCATATTAGTAATGTATATCCCTTAAATGCTTCATAGCTTTATCTCTTAATGGTTCCTCTCTGAAATTTTTTGAGTTCATCCATTATGCACAACAAAATGGAATAGATAGTATAAAGAACAAAAGTTCACAATTACAAAACTCCTTGATGTATTGAACTCCTTGCATCACTAAGCAAAACATGAGGAGATGATGAGGACGTAGCTACCTTTTGCTAGTAATATGAACTTCCCCATACCAACCAAATTTCCTATCAAATTGTTGTCACCATACAAAACTAATATCAACTAATGAAAACAGGAATAGTGGCTGAATTTATGTTCTATTGCCAAATTACATACCAAATGGATGCTTGTTAATAAACCAAAATTGAAGCTATTGATCTGCAAAACAGATAAATAAGTTTAAACAAACAAACAAAGGCATAGTCACCCAAAGACTCAATCTTTGGGTTCAAATACTAAAATAATTTATTCAACATATAAAGATCATATAACTTGGATTAAATATCATCCAATTTGTTTCTTTCTTGGAAGATCTGCATTAGAAGGTCATTTTCAGCCAAAAGAAAAAGGAATTTCACAGAAAGTTGAAATAGAAGTAACTCAAAGAAAGCATTTTCTTCACCTAACTGCTTCTAACCCTTCAACTCCTCTGCCAAAAGAATCCCCTGAGAAAACATAAGAAGAAGAACAAAAACCAAAGCTTAATCTGGACACAACTCTAAATAAATGAATTACTGAGAAAAGCAGAGATAAAGAGGAGAGCACCGAAAAACTGCAAGCAACTAAAATGAACTGCTGATTATGAATATACCAACAAAGCTTCTTGAAGCAAACCCATCTAAGCTTATAATCTACAGTGGAGCATCCATCCTAGTACTCTTACATGGGAAAAAAAATGCATAATTTAGATTTCTGCAACAGAAATTGACACATTAAATCTAATACAAATCCAAAACAGTGAGAAACAATGATTGACAAACCTCTTCAAAGTCAATAAACATTCTGGGTTGTTCTAGAAAAGAGATTACGAAGAAGACAGAACATCATAGAACACCTTCAACACAATAAGTCTAGAACCGAAATACGTGAAGAAATCTATTAAAACTTTTTAATTTTCATAAGTCATACTTGAAGCAATTGGATCACTGCCTAACTCTGATTCATACTGAAAAAAATAAATAAACAGTTATTAGAATGAAGTACAACCACCACATAATTACATAGCCTCAAAATACAACCAACAAACCAACTTGAAGCAAATACTTAAATTTCAGGATTCTAACAGTGTAACTACAAAAGAATTGTAACATTACAAATCATGAAGCATGAAACTTAAAGTGAATCCATACAACCAAAAACTAATATGAAGTGCACAGTGAAATCTAAGTAAGCAGAAAGGAAAACATGATTAGACATTCATGAAACAGAACTGAAATCAGAGTGTTACCTAAGAAAGAATAAACATCTTCATAAGCAGACCAAATACTATCTGCAACGTAGGTTGAACATGTTAGAGCTGAAAGGGATTTGCTTGCAGAGGTTGCTAGTCACTGCATTGTGAAACTCTACTATTCCTTTCAAGATGTGAAACTCTACTATTCCTTTCAAGATGCTGACTACTTGTATCTAAACATGGAGTATCTACTTGGTGGCGACTTGATGACTTTGCTTATTAGAGAAGAGACTTTGACTGAAACTGTTGCAAGATTTTACATTGCCCAAAGTGTTATGGCTATAGAATCTATTCATAAACATAACTACATTCACAGGTTGGTTTATCCAGTTGTTTACAGGCTTGCCAACATATTAGAAGCTGGATTCTCTTGAACAGCAATATTATATTAATACTTGTGCATCAGGAACATAATGTAACTCTTGCATTTGTATTAATAATTGTGCATCTGTAACTCTTGCATTTGTTACACCAAGTCAAATGCAGCTAGCTGATTATCATTGAACCCACCAAAATTAATTCACAAATAAAAATGAAAGAGACAGAGAGAAACCAAGACAAAATTAGCCAAAATAGAGAAGATTAAACTTCGAAAATCAAACACCCAAATTCAGAAATCCTAACAAATTCACAAATAAGAATGAAAGAGACAGAGAGAAACCAAGACAAAATTGGCCAAAATAGAGAAGATTAAACTTTGAAAATCAAAGACCCAAATTCAGAAATCCTAACAAATTCACAAATAAGAATGAAAGAGACAGAGAGAAACCAAGACAAAATTAGCCAAAATAGAGAAAATTAAACTTCGAAAATCAAACACCCAAATTTAGAAATCCTAACAAACAATCTTTAAAACTTGGAAGAGCACGTGTGATGACAAAAAAGAGATAGGATTTGAAATAATAACCTAATAAATAACTTGAACACTATCCCTCCTGAACAAATTTAAATCTTCTCTCTTTCTGAGTTTGAACCCTACCTCCTTTATCTGAGCACAAAGGATTTTTAATTATACCAGCACCAACAAAAAACACATCATAAGAAAATCAACAAAAATTGGAGGAGACTATATTGAACCCAACAAAATTAGAAATATACATGCATTAAGACAAAAAAAAGGATGCTTTACCTTCAGTTACAAGATAGCAGGTGTGGTGCGGAATGAGAAAGGAAGTTTTTCGAGTCTGGCCAGTCTTTACACCGGGTGCTCCTGGGTGATTACTCGCAATTTCGATTTCGATTTCTGAAGCAGAAAAGGGTGCCAGTGAAGTGGACGAAGAAAATATAGGTAGCATGGTGGTGATGGGTTCTGAAATTGTGGAAACCGTCAGCTTAGTGGGTTCTGAACCCGTGCAATTTTTCTCCACGTTCTTCAGCTTTTCTTCATTGAGAGAAGTTTGTACAGCACGACTCGCTTTTTCTTTTTCTTTTTTCTTTTTTCTTTTTCTTTTTAAATCAGGGATGTTTTACTATTTCACCCTCTTTTAATTAAAATTGTGTCCTTTTATTTTTTTGTTTAACAAAGGGCATATTTGAGGTTTTTGAATGTTTCACCATTCTCTTCCTTTTGCTTTATATATATAGATATATATATATATATTTAAAAAATTATAGACAAGACTTGGATGGGTTTTCTAGAGTATGATTAATATGACAACCGACTATGCAAATATTTTAAAATATATGATTAATTTTTTTCTCCGAGCTTACACGAATTGTATTGATGTAATTGCAGTTTACCGATTAAGCCCAAGAAAGCCCGGCCCGGCCCGCCCACAAAAGCCCGGCCCGTTAGGCCCGCATACATATATAATTATGTATAAATAAGAGTTTAGGATTAGGATTATATCACTTAAATCACATATAATTTGTTTCATTTCATTTACTTTTCTTTACTCATTCCTAGTTTATAATTGGATGATTAACACATTAATTTGTGTCAATTATTAATACAACAATTATATATATATATATAAATAAGATGAACAATATATCATATCACTAAATATAATCATATCACGAAACATAATCGTACCACCAAATATAATCATGTTTTTCTTGAACACATCACCAAACATTTACATATTTATTTATACCATCCTTTAAAAAAAAATATCTTTTTGATACTTATTATTTTTTAAAATTATTTCTTAAAACGTATTACGGTCTAATTATGTAATAACCTCAAAAATAATACTTTGTTTTATTATTTTTGTGGAAAATCTTATTAAGTTGTGTGACTTTATTGGGTATTTTATGAATTTGGTTTGATGTAAAAATATTGGAATTAAGTGAGTTTAATCTCAAATTCAGACTAAAATGTCCTTATGATTAAGTTTATGATCTTTTTCGAATGAAGTGGGCCTGTTTCGGCCCAGCCCATTGGGCTTAGCCCGGCCCGGCCCAATGGGCTTTCTCAAGCCTGACCTATGAGTCGGACTTGGGCTTTGAATTTTCTAAAAAAATCCGACTCGGCCCGGCCTAAGCCCGATAAATTTGGGCCGGGCTAGCCCGGCCCGGCCCATTGGCGAGCCCTAATTGCAACAACTACAAATGAGATAGATGGTGAAGGAATCAGAGCTGTGCTTGAAGCCTCAGTGACACCAACGAACACTGATGCCACTGTTGCAACTGGTGACGTGTCCCAATGTGGTAATCCAATACCAGACGAACATCAGAAGCAAAGCTCTGATACAGATGTAGGTCAAGAGGTAGGCCAGATGGAAGCAGATGCTGAAGTCGAGGCTGGGATGATTGACGGTGGAATGGACACGGAGGTTGATTTAGATCTAGTTGGCTGAGAAATGTAATAGATGGTTTCTTCTTGTTTGCATAGCATATGTAAGAGGAGTATTTGATTGAAAGGAGGTGGCATATTTGACAATCCTACAATAGGAACCAAATTTGACAAATGTTTTGTAACTACGATGTGGTATGTTCCTTGGTCAATTAACTTGTACTATGGCATATATTTCATGCTCTTCCGAGTCTGCGACCAACTTTCAATGAATTCGGAAATCTATGACCAACCTACTGCATAAATGCTGAGGGCACTTGTAATCCAAGAAACTCGGAAATCTATGGTAAATTAACTTCTGTTATGGCACGCCAACCTGTCCCCACACCAATCCGGTTGGTTCCCCCACGCAAGGTGAGCCAACATTCCCTCTTTTTGGTCAAGTTGGTCAATGGAAGGATTTTTTGGTCCTTCTCTTGAGATGTGTGGGTGTGTGTCACCACCAAGCTACTTGATGGCTATGGAAAGATCATGTGAGTGTGTTTGTGCTTCTGAGTTCTAATCGAATAATTGATCGGCCAAGCAAGGAATCTCCTCTTTGAGCTTTGTATGACTATTTTTAGAATTCTGGTGATAAGTGCAATGAATGTAAATGCGAGAAATGAAATGACAAAAATGTAAATGCAATAAAATAGATTAAAGCTATAAAGACTTGAATTAAACTTGAATTTAAAGACAATTGAAATTAAATTGCAAGGAAGTAAACTTACACTAGGGAAATGAAGAACTTGGATAATCTAAGGCACCGTTTGGTGAGCTGGACTGGACTGGATATTTTCCATTAAAATGGACATGTATCCTAGCCATTGTTTGGTGAGCTTAAATTAGTCTTAGACTGGATATGGGCATGGGATCCATGTCCCAAATAACTTTGGCTCCAGAACCCAAGCCCAGATGTGGGTTTAGAATTCGAGTCTCTTCCAGAGACACGCCTCTTCTCTCTTATCTCCGCGAGAACGCCTCCTCTCATTAGTTTCTTCTCTTCTCTCTCTCCCGCTCTCTCTTCTCTCTTCATCTCTTTCTGTCTTTGTGATTTTCTCCTCTCTTTTTTTTGTTTTTTCTAGAGCCCCCTTTCTTCTTCTCTGATGCTATCTCATATTTCAAGCAATCTTCTCACTTCAATCTCTCTCTTGGAAATAGGAACAAGAAAAATGGAAGGAAAAGGGTGGGTTTGATGCAAAGACCATTGATTTAAATCTTCTCACTTCAATCTCTTCAATGCTATCTCTTTTTTTTTTTCCTTTTTTTTTTTCTGCTTATGTTTGTTTCTGGTCCAAGATGCAAAGACCATTGGTTGTAATAGGGGAAACCCAGATTTTCTCCATCTCCTTTTGGCTGCATTTTTTTTTAACTGTTGTTGTTAACAGTGGTTAATGGGTTGATGGAATTGATCTCAATTGTTCTGAGTAAGTTAGATATGTTGAGTTAATTTTGTTGGATTTTGTTGCTTGTTCGATTGTAGGTTCCAATATTTTATTTTTATTTTTTTGAGACAGTCTCGATCTCTTTATGTGTATATATATATATATTTATTATTATTATTTTTTAATTGAAGTCCCAATCTATTTGAATACGATGGTTCTATAATAATTTTTTATATAAATATTGGTTCTATAATTTGATACATTTTTAATTAATTATTTATTTATGATATTAAATAATCTAATAAACAGTAAACAAATTTCATGTTAAAAAAGAAAAAAGAAAAAAAAAGTCCAATGTTGTCCAGCGTGGCCTTGTACCAAACAATGGATTGGACTTAAGTCATGTCTAGTATAGTGTTCTACCAAACAACTCAACATAGGACTGAAGTCTAGCCCAGTCCAGTCCAATACTTCAAGCCTAATCCTAAGCAGTCCAGTCCAGCCCACCAAATGGGGCCTAAAGTGCTTGAAAGATAAAATCCTAGACTAGGAAAAGGGCGCGAAATTGAAATTGGGGCCTCACATAATCTAATACGAAAATACTATAAAATTTTTCCATAACTTAATGTCATAAACAATTTTTTAATAACTAAAAGTTTCCATCAATAAATATGCAGTGACAATCAGAAATCAAATTCATAAAAATTTAAGAGTGCTGCTATTTCCACCCACTTGTCATATTTCTCCACTCACCTTATCTTCCCATTCACCATGTAAATTTGAAAAAAAAAATACAATTCTATCTTTTCACCCATCATTATTCCTAAAATACCTTTTATAAACCACCTTATGTGGCATGCCAACTCATCTAATACAACTAAGTCTTTTTTAATTGTTTTATTATTATATCCTAATTAAAGCAATAATTATCAAAAAGTCTTTCCATCTCCCTCTTTCTTCTTCCTCCTCCCCCACCCTCTTCCCACAAAATTTCCATTATCGCTAGATTTCTCACCAACGCTGCTAAACCCATCTCGCTCACTCTTTCTCCCATGACAGTACCCTTTCTTCACCATGGCAGTTGTATCGGATTTCTCACTGCCGCTGCATCATTATTCATGCCTCTCTCATCTTCTTTATTTTCTAGATCTATATATGAACATAATTTGTTTAGATAATTACATTGTTTTGGGTGTTTGGGATACCATAACTAATAATTATAAAACCTATCATGAACCAATTTGTTTTAAGACTTCAACTAGGACAGTTATTGAGATATTTATTGTGGCAATGAAAGAAAATATTTTTTCAGAAATGTAGGAAGAGTGTACTTGAATTTTTTTAATAGGACCTTTAGCTAGAAAATGTAAAGAAAGAACTACATGAATTAAAAGAAAGGCATTTTTCATTCATGAGCCAACCTCTGTACTCGACTACTGAGTACTTATACAATTCCACTAGCCTAGACACGTGGCTAGCCAGCTGGAAGGAGGATAATGGCCTTCCTAACTTTACGGAAAAGGAATCTATGCTATTACAAGGTAATGGGTTAGGCACCTGTAATCCTGAATGGTGAAGGTCCTATCAACTCCTACCCCGTTAAAAACAGACTTGTCCTCAAGGCTGAAAATGAGGAAAACAGAGTTGGATATCTGAGGCATCCTCCCACGTAGCATCTTCAGTTGGGAAACCTGCCCATCGAATAAGCCAGCGAACCACCGGAAGGTTCTTATGCTTAAAGAGTCCAAGATTCAAAATTTTCTCAGGTACCCAGTGAGGAGAGCCATCAGTTGACATAAGTGGAAGGGATGAAGATGGAGTAATCTTGTCACCTATCTTCTTCTTGAGCAGAGAGACGTGAAAGACATTGTGAATTAGAGAGCCCTGGGGTAATTCTAATTTATAAGCCACTGATCCAATCCGAGCAACAATCTTATAAGGACCATAGAAACGGGGAGAAAGTTTCGGACAATGATTGCTTTCCATCAAAGCTTGCGATATGGTTGTAAGCGTAAAAATACCCAGTACCCCACTGCAAAATGACGTTCAGTGTGCTTATGATTGGCAAAGAAAGACATACGTTCTTGTGCAACTTGCATATTGTGACGCAAGTGTCGTAATAAGGTATCACGCTCACGCAGTGCTAAATCGACAACAGCAACTGCAGTAGAACCCGGGAAATAAAAATCAACTGAAGGAGGAGGTTGGCCATACACAGCTTAGAAGGGAGTCATCTTAATGGTGGAATGGTAAGTGGTGTTATACCACCACTCTGCCCATGGCAACCACTGGATCCACGTAGTAGGTTTATCGCCAACATAGCAACGAAGATAGGGCTCCAAGGTTCTGTTAAGAACTTCAGGTTGCCCTTCGGACTATGGGTGATAGGCTGAGCTGTGGCAGAGCTTAGTGCATTGTGGAGCGAATCAGGTTGTCCAAAACTAGCTTGTGAAAGTAGGATCATGGTCACTGACAATTGAACGTGGCATTCCATGTAATCGGAAGATTTCATTCATGAAAACCTCTGCCACTTGAGAAGCCGTGTAAGGGTGTGCAATTGGAACAAAATGGCGATACTTAGAAAGGCAATCGATGACTACTAGTATGGCATTTTTTCTTTTGTTTGCTGGCAGGCCTTCAAAGAAATCCATAGAAATATCTTGCCACACAGAATCAGGGATTGGCAACGGTTGAAGAAGGCCTGGAGGGTGCAAGGCTTCATAGTTTTGGTGTTGGCACGTATCACAGGCTGCGACAAAGGCTTGTACATCTTTCTTTAATCTAGGCCATCGAAAACTACGTAAGATCCTTTTATAAGTACGGAGCTGACCTGAGTGGCCTACTGCTGGACTTGAGTGAAATTCTTCCAAGATTAAAGCTCGCCATTTGGAAGAGGATGGAACAAAGATACAACTCTTGTAATGTAAGCAATTGTCTTTCCATAAATAATGAGGCTTAGCATTAGATTTGGCTTGAAGGGCTTGGATAAGCTATTGAGTCTCGTGATCCACTGCATAGTCTTGTATAATCTAGGAAAGACAATCAAAGACTGGGGTAGACAGTCCCATAAGTGCCATCAATTCTGTTTTGCTTGATAAAGCATCAGGACCAGCATTTTTGGTTCCAGCCCTATATTGGATGTCATAGTTGTTGCCAAGAAGCTTTAACAACCACTTTTCTTGAGTGGGGGTCATTATACACTGCTCCAAAAAATGCTTAATCGTGTTGTGATCTGTAACTATGGTAAACTTTCGACCCAATAGATACGGATGCCAATCTTGCACGGCAAGGATGACAACCAACATCTCTTTGTCATAGACTGAAAAGGTGCAATGTTTGTCCGACAAGGATTTGTTGATATAAGCAATTGGGTACTGTTCTTGAGACAAAATAGCTCCAATTCCCCTATTCGAAGCATCACACTCCGCCACGAATTGTTTTGAAAAATCAGGTAATGCAAGAACAGGGGTGGTTATCAAGGCTGTTTTGAGTTTTTGGAACGCCCGTTATGCTGTTGGTTGCCATTGAAAGCCATCTTTGTGAAGCATATCAGTTAATGGCTTGGAAATGTTCCCAAAATTCTTCACAAATTTCCGGCAATAGCCAGCAAGGCCTAGAAATCCGCACAGGCCCTTCACAGTTGTGGGTTTTGGCCAATCCACAATACATTGGATCTTTTTCTGATCTACAGCCACACCGTCTGCTGAAATTGTGTGACCCAAATAATCAACTGTAGATTGGGCAATTGAGCACTTCGATGCTTTAACATTCAGTTTAGTAGATCTTAAAACCTCAAAAACAGTGGTTAGATGTAAGATGTGATCTTCCAGAGTCTTACTATACACAAGTATATCATCAAAAAAAACAACCACAAACTTACACAAATAAGGGCGGAAGGTGTCATTCATAAGAGCTTGGAAGGTGGATGGAGCGTTGGGTAGCCCAAATGGCATGACCAAGAATTCATAGTGCCCTTCATGAGTCCTGAATGCAGTTTTGTGCACATCCTCTGGCCACATTCTGATTTGGTGGTAACCTGACCGTAAATCTAGCTTGGAAAACCATGCAGCTCCATGCAACTCATCTAGCAATTCATCAATAATGAGAATATGAAATTTATCCTTCACAGTGACTAGGTTTGGGGCACGATAGTCTACACAAAATATCCAAGTGCCCCTGTTTTTCAAGACTAATAACACTGGGGATGAGAAAGGACTAGAGCTGCGTCGTATGATGCCTACTTGTAACATCCTCGTCACCTATGATTGATCTCAGTCTTCTGACTGTGAGGGTAGCGATAAGGCCTCATATTCACTGGCCCAGCTCTCGAAATAAGGGTGATGCGATGATCAACGGACCTGCGTGGTGGCAAACCTATGCATTCTTCAAAAAGGTCTGCAAATTGGTCCATTAAGGTTTGAACCTGTATGCAGTTGGATATTGTTGACCTAGTACCCTGCTCTAGGTTATTCAAAGAACCCAAAAAACTTTCATCTTTCCCAAATAAGGCCAGCATGGGTGAGGGTTGAGAAAGAGAAAATTGGTTGCATGTTTTGTTTCCTGATAAACGATAATTGCATCGACTGATCGTGAATTCCATTACCCATTTTTCAAAATGCCATCCAATCCATCCAAGGGTTTCCAACCACTCCACTCCAAGAACTAGATCACATCTAGAAACAGATAATCGTTCTTAAATTTGTAGCCTTGGAGATTCACTTCCACATCATAAACTACACCCCGTGTACTGTATGACTGACCTATGGCCATAACTATGCAATTGTTGAGCTACCTTTGGATTGAGGAAATCATAGTCTACCCCTGAGTCAATGAACACTAATATGGGAATCCCCTCAATTGTGCCTTGTAACTTCATGGCACGGCCTCTTGTCCTCTTCTTAGTCGTGATGACATGTAAATTGATCGGAGAATCATCAGTATGTGGTAGTTCATCCTCCTTGGTGACATCAGTTATTTCAGTGACTGGTTCAGCATCTCCTGCCACCTCCCACTCTGACTCAATCATCAATATTTGGGGTTGTTTGCAATGATGGCCAGGCACATAAGGGTCGTCACAACTGAAACAGAGGCCCTTTTGTCATCGTTCTTGTAATTCTGGTTGGCTGCGGCGATAGATGGGACGACTAAGCTTAGGTGAGTCAATATGGGTTTTCAACGATGGTCCAGGTGGTGTTGACTGGGTTCTGAATCGGGTAGGTCGAGTTTGGGGGTGAATCTAGGATTGATGGCTCGTGGGCTTATATTTGTCTTCTGTCTCATCTGTTTATTCTCAAATATTTGGGCCAATTCCATGGCCCGTCCCAGAGTTTGGGGTTCAAGAGCCAAAACGTCATCTTGGATATCCTTCTTGAGTCCACCCATGAAGACCCCCAACAATTGTTCGTATGTCCACCCCACCGCCCTACATAAGAGTTTAATGAATAGAGCCACGAATTCCGGCACCGTTCTCATTTGATGGATGTGAGATAGTCCTACGTTGACGTTTAGGGACTCTCCCAGTCCAAACCTTTGTAGCAACATCTTCGAAAATATGATCCACAAGTCACGAGAGTATCGTGACTCAAACGATTTCATCCACAACGCTGCATCTCTGCCTAAATGCATTGTAGCAACCAACACCTTTCGATGTTCTTCCACCTCATGATATTCCAGAAATCTTTCCGTTATAGCCAACCATCCGTACGGGTCTTCTTCATAGAAACGTGGAAGATCCAATTTCATGGGTTTTATTAAGCTGGACTGAGAAAAAGGAGTAAACAAGGGGTGTGGGTTGAGTGTGTGGTGTGGTAGTTGTGTTGCGGGAATGAAATTTGGAAATGCCGTTGTGGGGCTGGTGGTGTGAAACTGAGGGTTGGTGGTTCGGAGTGATGGCCCAAAACTTGGGGATGTACCCATTGAAAAGCTCGGCAAGATCTGGGTTGTTGGTGCCCCTGTGTTGATAGTAAACTGTGGTTACGACATCAAAGCCACCAGTGGCGACTTTTGAGCCCCGTAGCTCACGGTGGGTCCTGATGGTGAAACCGACCAAGCCGGTGCATATGATGGTGATGATCCTAAAGGTGGCTGTGGTGAAATCGTGGATGGTGGTCGCTCCGGTCAGGTGTGGTGAGTTTGGAGGTCGAAGCGCACAAAATTCTTCCATCACCATCCTTTGGAAGCTCGCGTTTTGGGCTTGGTTTTTGCTAATTGTAGCAAGCGTTTTCAACATCTCCGAGATGTTGGTCTATACTTCGTCTTGCCGCCCGAATATGGTTGTCACCGTATTCTAAAATTCTTGGAGCTGTGCCTCAAACTTGTCATGCTGGACATCGATTTCGGCCTTCGTCATGGATGTCAGCTCCGCCGCCATAGTCGTATGGCCCTTTCTCCCCATGGAAAGACCTGGCTCATGTAACAAATAATAGGATCCTTAGCTAGAAAAACTAAAGAAAGAACTATAGGAATTAAAAGAAAGACATTTTTCATTCATGAGCCAACCTCTGTACTCGACTACTGAGTACTTATACAATTCCACTAGCCTAGACACGTGGCTAGCCAACTGGAAGGAGGATAACTGTGACAACCCGAACCTTAACTAATATTTAATTATTAAAATATTAAGAAGAAAGGACAATTTTGCCCTTGGACTAATTTAGTAAAGGAAAGGTTGACCTTTTGACCGAGAATGAATTTGACCATTCCACTTGCACCGTTGTGTAGAGCGCGACGAAACGAGTCCGTAGACACGTATTGGGCTCGAATCGGAATTATAACGAAGTTACGGTCAAAATACTTTAAGGGGCAAAATGGTAGCCACCCCATCCTCTTCCCTTCCTGATCGGTCTCAGCCCCTGGGACCGCCGGAGATTGCCGGAATTGCCATGGAAATGGCCGGTTTTTGACAGATTTTCTCTAGCTTCGTTAGAACAATTCCAGGCACCAATTCGGACGAGTGAGGTATGGATTTCTAGCTATTTTTCATGCTCTAGCTGCTGGTTGAGTAGGATTTGAGAAATTTCTAGCATGAGAGGGTTAATTACGAACCTAGGGTTCGGCCAGTTTTGAGATCACAGCTTCGGCCACTTCCGGCCATCTTTTGGGGTAGGTCCAAAAAGAAAAGTGGTTCCAAATAGGGTGGTTTACCTAGGATAGGAGTCTTGAGCCGAGATGTTGAGATTTTCCGGCGAAGCGTTATCGCTTCGGCAACCAAGCGCTGCCAGCGCATGCGGCGGCACGTAGGCACTGTAGCAGAGAGGCTTTGTGTCCCATTGTGATCCTCTTGTTGTCACGAGCTCGTAGAAATTCACGGATATCAATTCGGATAACGTTTGAACCCCGAATGGATCTCGCCTGTTATGCGGTTTTCGGGTTCGATACATTTGAACCGTTGGATCGTAACCATTTTCAGATATGTTAATCTAGACATTCCCAGGATTGTACAGTTGAAATTGGTACTTAGGTGACGAGGGGTAAATTTAAATGCTATTCAAACAGACATAGCAATATTCACACACTTTAAAAACTTGACCAAAGAACACACACACAGAGCATACCAATCTGTACCTGCAAGCCTAGAAGATTATTAATGACAACCTAGGCACTCAGAAGGACCCATCAATCTAGGCATCCTCTGTGCTAGCAACAACTATGGTGAAAGTGTGTGAAAGCATCATAATCAAGTAAACAACAAACAGCAGATAATGATGACTAGTCAACCACCAGAACAGAAACCCAGAAATACATGAACATCATGCGATGACTAGTCAATTATCAAGAACACAAACTCAGAAAATTGTGAACAACAAAAACCAGAAAATTGTTCACCCAGAAACGCACCACTGGGAAAAACTGGGGGTCATCATTCGACTAGGCAATCCACTAAGCAAAGAAGATTCTTATAGAGAATACACAAGCAAGCTAAAGAAATCCTAGATCTATTTAGGAAACAAGCTATACCTCCTCTGTGCAATCTTCTTCTCCAACTTAGTTAAGTTAGTAGCTAGTCCATCATGTAAGTGGCAGCTAGTCCATCAGCTCCTTCACTCCATGGCACCAGCGACTCAGCTCCATATCGAACAAACATAATGAAATATAGATTCTGACATGAAAATGTCAATTCCTTCAAGAAACCATACTCTTGAAGAAATCAACCAAGAATCTGCTCTGGACTAGGAACGATGACTAGTCATAATGAACCCAGAGGACTAGTCATAATGAACCCAGATGTAGACAAAGAAGATGACTAGTCATAACTGAACCCAGATGCAGATTTTCAAAATCATTTTCAAAATCTCACAATGAAAAACCTTAGAGAATGCAGAGTATAAGTTTTACTCTCAAAATTTCTCAATGGGTGAAGTAGATTTTGAAAGTAAAAGCATATTTCAAAAGCTATTTGAAAACCTTATTTGACAACTCAAACCATACCCAGCTGCAAATGCAGAGAAGAAGAAGAAGACCACTCTCTCTCTCTCAAAGATGCAGACCTCATTCTCAGAGAGAAGATGCAGAGCAAAATCAAAACTCTCAAAACCTTTCTCTCTGAAAATGACAGAGACAAAAAAATGCCTCTCAAAAATCAAAACCCATACCTAGTCTCTCACTGGAGCTCCCTCTCTCTCTCTCTCTCTAGAAATTATATCAGAAATTGTAAATGAGAGAGATAGATGGGTCCAGACCAGCCCCAACCTTTTTGGTAGGTCAGAAGTACACTTGGTAGCCAATGATTGGACTTACAATAAGCAAAATCATGTGCCTTGGTTAAAAATCCCGTGCTGGAAATATTGGCCCATATGACTAGTCATCTCGACAAACCTATATGACTAGTCATCTCGACAAAGTATATGGATGCAAATGCTAATTTCCTTATTGATGCTCATTATAAATGAATGCACAAATTACCTTGGTTTTGTAGCCTCATAAGCTCTTCAATGTACTTCAACTTTGTAGCAAATACCCAATGCCTGATTTCTAAAGTTGAGCCAAGAGGAATTACATGAAAGAGTACATTTCGCAAGGAAAGCCAATTCTAACAATCTTAAAACTAACAATAGTATTTGACGGATCGTAAAACGGAGTCCCGAATACTCCAGGAATGCCAACCCTAGAATCAGGTTTACAGTAAACAGTTCAGTTACAGATCAGGAACAAAGGAAAGAACTACGTATGGCTTGATCCCGCAGTAAGGGTACGTAGGCAGCCTACAGTTATCAGGCGCAGCCACGAGTTGGGAGCTCAGGGTTTATGTTATTGTTTTTCAGGGCATTTTGGTCATTTACGACCCATGTTTACCATGTATCAGTTTTAAACAGGTTTTGACCCGGATTCCAAAGTGGAAATTGGGTCAGGTCGTTTCATAACGGCCTTCCTAACTTTACGGAAAAGGAATCTATGCTATTACAAGGTAATGGGGTAGGCACCTGTAATCCTGAAAGGTGAAGGTCCTATCATTTTTGGATGGTCTCAAGAGGATATAAGGTTTCTATAGGATTAGCCTTTTGAATTATCCAGCAGTACTTGAGTTGATGTAGAGAGAGAATGATGAATGTATTGATGCGATTTGTGGCGCCAGTGAGAATAGCATATATAATGGAATTTCCAAGGAGAAGAGGAGGGTGAGGGAAGTTGGAGGAAGACGGAGGGTAGGACATAGAAAAAACATATATAGGTAATTGTTTAGTGATTAAGAGATAATAATAAAAAATTAAAATACCATACCCTTTAATTATTTCTAAAATATCTTTTTTTTTCTTCCTTAAGTCTTTAGAAGTAATTTTACAAAAGGATAAATTTGTCTTTGAAATTTTGAAAATTAGGGGGGTGGGGAAATATGACAAGTGGGTGGAAATAGCATCACTCAAATTTAAATGTTTCCATTTGATAAAGTGAAATGTTTGGTACAAAAATAAGCTCCTTGTGCCCCTATAAGGTCCCTTGTTGCCTCCAATAAGCAATCTGTGTTTAATAGGAAAAAAAATTGGCAATCACAAATTAAAGGGTAGTTGCACACAAATGTTATTAACAAATTAGATTATATTGCATTAAACATAAAAGCAACAACAAAAACATACCTGACTATCCAAAAATCATTCACATTGTATTTGCTGTCTTTCTTTGAGATTGAGTCAATCCCTCAAATTTTCTATTTTCTAAGCCGTTTTGTATATCCAAAAACGTATTTTCTAGTAGGTGACATGTTTAGATTACAAAGAAAAATTCCAAAACCCTATAACCTGGAAGAAAACCCCAGCAAGAAATAAATAAATATTTCTACAAACTATATTCTCATATAACCAATCATCAACATGGTAATAATTTAATAAAATAAGTCATGTAATATATAGAATAGGTTGAAATTTAGATACATACCTGAATTTGAATTGAGATTTGAATATAACTATTTGATTTTGAGTGGTCTTTATGAATTTAGGAATTAGGGTTTTCTCTTTTTGGTGTTGAAATTCCTGAAATTGAAAGAATAACAAAAATTGTCAAAGGATTAAAAAAAGAACGAAAAAGAGATTGATGAATGATGATGATTACTTACCAGAAAATTAGAGTTTAAGAGAAAGAAGAAGCCATTAAGTTTTTTTCGTTTTGTTTTGAATGAAGAAAGTTCTTTTCTTGGAGGAGAAAACCTTTTTTAAAAATAAAAAAAAATTTAAGAACGATAGTTTGGGGCAAATATAACGAACTCACCGAGTGTCAAACTCTGGCACTTTTGTTAAATGTATATGGGCTCCATCCAACTCCTCTAGACACACTCTTGTGCAAATATTCAGCACACTATACTATATATACAATTCCTACAATATATATATATATAATATAAAGAAATTTTTTTTTTCGGGGGCCCTGTGCACCACCCCAAGGCCGCCCTTGCTAGGAATTGAAAGGTGCAAGATAATAAGATAGGTTTTGTGTGTTCAGTCGGAGGTTCTTTTCCCTTCTTCCGAGGAACTATTTATAGAGCTTTCTTCAGTTCATGAATTTGACCATTAAATGGCCTCAATTGGCTTTCATTGAAAATCCTTCGAAGATTAATGTCTTCCGAAGCTCTAGGCATTTAATGAGAACTTCCCAACTGCCACCAACCCATATGGTTAGTCAATGATCAATGACATTGGAATTGTGAAACTCTTCTCTTGATTTGAGATGCAATAAACTTTGGTGATTAATCCTTCCGTCTTTGGACTCTGCTAGTTGCAAGGACACTTTTGTTGAAACTTCCAATCCTAACATCATAGGTTGAGCCTGGACTTGTGGATGTTTGGTATGACATCTGGTAGAACATTGTGACTCCGAGAGCTCTTGCCTTGCCTCTACCTGACTTGGAGTTTGGCAACTTGGACTTTGGTTTCTAACCCGGCTTGGTCTTTAGTTTCCAATCCGACTTGGACTTGGAATTTCGATTTGGACTTGGAGTCTCGACTTGGACTTGGAATTCAAGTCCAGCAAGACAGACCCATCAGCTACACTTGGTATAAAACTGTCATTCCTGGTTATGATTGTAAAGAATATTATGAAGCAATATTTCACATTTGAGATTCAAATTCTGGATGACAAGGATGTCAGGCGATGTTAAGTTTGCCTTGCCTATGTTTATATATGTTCATCAATTGCCTTGTGGTCATTTTTCTTGTTCTCTTTGTATTAATTCTTTCCCGTTTGGTATTTCAGGGAATGTTCTGGTAAGAAATGATGGCTGCTTCTTAATTATGTTTCTCAAAGACATTTATTTCACTAGCAATTCTAAGCTTTTTGGTTGCCCTTTTAAGGTCCATTTGGTGTAAAATTGGCATATTTCATGATGACTTACTTGCACCGAGTTTCTCTAG
Source organism: Prunus salicina (assembly GCA_020226455.1). Lineage (NCBI taxonomy): Eukaryota > Viridiplantae > Streptophyta > Magnoliopsida > Rosales > Rosaceae > Prunus > Prunus salicina. The sequence goes on along the minus strand of CM035346.1, from coordinate 26,726,613 downwards.
CTGCATTATTGACATCATTAACAATTTGTGATTTGTTGCATTTGCTAGACATGTACCTATTTGAGGGGAAAGTCATGTACCAAGGAAGGATACTAGGGTTACTTGTTTATTTGTTTATCTGCAACACGAGTGCGGCTGAGGATGGATGTTTACCAGGAGTAGATTAAGTTGTACCTTCCTATGCAGGTAAGATATATATGTTCTAATTAATAACAGTAATTATGCTTCTGTACCTTTCGTTTTCTGTCCACTCATGCTAATAATGTTTGTGCTGCACAGAGACTCAGAGAGCATGATTTAAGGCAACAAAGGAGAGATCAAACTCATGGGAGCTGGTTTTTGAGACTCTTTAATATTTTGATTTTCTAGTGCCCCTTTTATTAGAGAACTAAACACGTATTATCAGTTCTAGTTGTGCATGTTTGTCAATATTTGATCACCCAGACGTTGTAGAGAATTCAGAAATTCCAATTTGTTTATGTTTCAATTCTAAGAATAGAATAGAAATGCAGCATTTCGTAGTAAAATAGTAGAGATATGTGGCATTTGATGATATTCTCATTCAGAATATTCAACGAAAAGTCACTGTACATATGCATGTGACCATAAATAACCAAGGCAAGGGCATATGATCTATATTATACGAATTATTATGATTTTTTTTTTTTTTTTTGTAACATTGTGGTACATACATGCGGTTTTCTTAATATTTTTTAAAGTAAGTTAAACTCACTCTAAGTGGTTGTTGAGGCCCAAAAATCCAGGGTTGGGCCCAAATAAATTTATGGCCCAGTGCGACACCTTATTAAGAAAAGACCCGGTTCAGAGCATGCAAAATTCGTCATTCACACTTGCACGAGCCACGACCACATGCCATGCCAAATAAATATGTAATCTCTCATGCTAAGAGTTGAAATAAGCACTGGCTTTATGAGCCCAAGCTAATTATCTCGTCAAGCGTCACATCCCTCTTCAAAGCGACAAAATTCAAGCACGTTAAGCGACATGCAATGCCAAGCGAAAAATCATTATTATTACACCTAGCCACGCTACAAGCTTAAGTGGGCCCAAGCCACGCAAAATGCTCGAGGCTTGCTTGAGTGGCTTGTGGTATGGATGGTAACAAGCTTTCATGAGGCCCATTGATGAGCCAAGAAATGAAAGTTTTGGGCTACTTCGGAGCCCCAAAACTCAAGCCCATTTCTTGAGCCCAAATACATGGGTTAGCATGAGAGAGGGGAGAAAATGATCCAATGCTTTAGGAGGATATCTAGTAGTCTGCCATAGCACTTAGACAAAGCCAGCATCAATAAATTGCCTAGAATTAAATAAGCTATTTCCAGCAGCTTGACAAAAACCCATTAAGCACAGGAAATAACATGCTAATAACCCAATATTGCGCTCACGAGCCCAGCCCAGCGACCTGTGAAAAATCTGGCATAATGCTTCATCCTTGTTAGAGTTCCAAGGTGGTTAACAAGAAGCCATGGCAAAACCAAAGGAAATCCATGAACATAAGAGGAATACTCAGCGGACAAAAGACTCCACCCATCTCCCTTTCCTATTGTAAGCACCATTTTGAAAAACCCAGAAGGAAAGCAAGTGGCGCCTCACCCTCATGGGGAGGTCCAACCACACAAAATCCTTGGAACCCCAAAGGGCTCCTTACCCATGCACCTTGGATAGGAGAATTTCACCAAATTAGATTAAGTAGGAAGAAACAACGAAAAAGGGAGAGAAAAGTTAGATGAAATTAGGATTCTTTTAGCCTATAAAAGGGACCTTCTTCTACCCAACAAAATGACCATTGACAGCCTGACCAAGCTTTGTCAAGCAACTAAGAATTTACTCAAGCCACCCAATCTTCTTCTTCGTTTGTTTTTCTTCTTCCTTTAAGATAGAAATCGTTCTAGTTCTCCTCTGTCTTACTTCAAACTTTCGTTCTCTGTAAGAAATCCATGCTTCTCTCTCTCTCTCTCCTCTCTCTCTCTCTCTCTCTCTCTCTCTCTCTCTCTCTCTCTCAAATTGCTAAACTTGTGAAAGCTTAGCTCCCATGCCACAGGCTCCTCAAGCTAAGACATTAATCGATTTATCATGCTTATTTGGCTGTTGGTGAAAAGAACCTAAGAGTCTTTTTCTAAAGTCTCATCAGACTTTTTCAAAAACTCTTTTGGGAGCTTGGTTTCGAACTCAGACACTTGGGGAATTTTGTTTCTTTTTCTTCTTATGGCAGCCCAAGCCCATTCGTCAGGTTGCTGGAACAAAAGGACCCCCATAGTGGCATTAGCAGACCTACACATGAGCAAGGAGGTGCAGCTACACCTCCCTTCGCCTTCGCCGAAAAATCCTTTGGGGTGGCTGGAATTTGTCCCTCTGTTAGTGCCCACCATATGTTTGATTAAATGTCTAAAAGAGACTTTGTAAAATTCAATTTGATTTCTTAGCTTAATGGTGTATCTCTATTTAATAATTATCCATAAGCTTTAATCCCCTTATTTGGCATATGTCCTTTCTTACTTTCTCAACCTAAAATTTAATTTTGTTTTATGCAGATGTCACGTTTATTTATTGAAAGTTTCTCTCCTTCCCTGTCGACTAATGTAGATGGATTCATGGACTTCTTGTACTTGGATTTCCCTCACATACTTTAGCCTTTTAAATATTGTCCCTCTCTTGAAAAATTCTCGAGTCCGCCAAGTGTTAAGTGGTCCTGAGTTCAAACTCTTGTGATACCTATGTGTGTGAGTTTCTCCACCTCCCGCTTCCTAACTTTGACCCCCCAAGGTTTGGGGTGATTCTTAATATGGGTCACCGGATTTTAATTTCATCATTTTACACTCCATAGTTTTCAAATTCAATTTACACTGTCCGTCAAGTTCACCATTAAATTTTCTATTAAATTGGTGACGTGGCAATTGTGGTACCCACTTTGATGCTGATGTGTGAACAAAAATAATAAAAAATTCTTTTAAAATATTATTAAATTAGATTTTTAAAAACATAAAGAAAAAAAAATTCCCCACTCTCTCTCTCTCTCTCTCTCTCTCTCTCTCTCTCTCTCTCTCTGCCCAGAACTTGAAAACCCCACCCACATCTCTGACCCATCTCCTACCACCTCCCCACCCAACCACCCTTGAAGTCATACAAACACCACCCACATATTCGCCCGCTCCCCGACTCACTATCTCAAATTCTCTTCCTCTCTCACCGTCTCTGTGTCTGGGTCGAGTTCGCAAGAAAGGAGTCGGATTTGAGTCATTCTAGAGACATCTGTGCAGGCTTAGAATTATGAGTTTTCGGGTTGTGGGAGAGTATAAAGCTTGAAGAAGAAGATGAAGGAGGAGAAATGGAAGAAATGGAGGAAGACAGAAAATAGGGCGCACAGTAAAGGCCAAAAAAGGAGATTTTGGAGTGACGAAATATTTGGGGTTTGGGAGATTTTGGAAAGTCCTAAGGTTTTTACCCCCATCAACTGAACCTCCAAGAAGCCTGATGATTTTTACCCCCATCATTTTCTTCTTCAAACTAAAAACCAATACAAGCAAAGCTAGAGCTTAGCATATTCTGCATTTCTACTGCAATCTACCCAAACCCTCAGCTCCTTTATCTCAATGTCCCAAATTCTCAAATCCTAACGAACCTTAAAACAAGTCAACTCAATCGATTGAAGTTGATCTCAGCTTCCCAAATGGACATACTCTTCGCTCAGATCCAAGCGGACCTCCATTCCAACGACGCTCTCCGCTAGTCCCATGCTCTCCTTCAAGCCCTCCAACAATCCACAGCCAACCGCGACATATCTGTCATTGCCAAATTCGTTGTCGAAGAGATCGTCACCTCGCCTGCCCCCGCTGAAATAATTTGATATTTTATTGAATAATTATTGACAGCCTCCTCCTGCCATTATATGGCGATAGAGAATTGCTTTTACAGAATGGAAACAGCTTTTACAGAAAGGAATAATGGACTAAGGGACCTATGAAATGATTATGGAATATACAGCCAATCAATGGGGCCTATGCTATGATTGTGTCTAACACTTTCTTTTAACACTCCCCCTCAAGTTGGAGAGTGGATATCACTAACGCTCAACTTGCCAAGAAGTGAACTAAAAACGGGTGCCTTCAGTGGCTTGGTAAATATATCTGCTATTTGTTCCCCTGTTTGCACATATTCTGTCTTGATCTCTCCTTTCTCTATTCTTTCACGGACAGTATGACAATCGAGCTCAATATGTTTAGTTCGTTCATGATACACTGGATTTGCTGCAATATACAAGGCGGCTTGATTATCGCAGAATAACTTTGCAGGTTCAGAATGATTCACACGCAGATCTTGTAACAGATATCTCAACCAAGTTAGTTCACATGTGGTTGCAGCCATTGAACGATATTCTGCTTCGGCTGATGATCGTGCAACTGTAACTTGTTTCTTGCTTTTCCAAGACACAAGCGCATTACCAAGAAATATGCAATAACCTGTGACTGACCTGCGTGTGATTGGGCATCTGGCCCAATCTGCATCACAATAACCAATCAGTTTTAACTGATTCTGTGAAGGAAAAAGTAACCCTTGACCTAGAGCTTCCTTTAGGTAGTGGAGAAGACGATACGCTGCATCAAGATGTTGACGTCTAGGTTCTTGCATGAACTAACTGAGGGTGTTGACTGCATAAGTGATTTCTGGTCTTGTAATTGTGAGATAAATAAGCTTTCCAACTAACCGACGATATCGAGTAGGATCTTTGAGTAACTCCCCTGTAGATAACAACACCAAATCATGGTCCATAGGGACTTTGGCTGGTTTGGCTCCAAGTAATCCAGCTTCTTCCAAAATATCAAGGGTGTACTTTCGTTGGCAAATAGGAATTCCAGATTTTGATCGTGCCACCTCAACACCAAGAAAGTATCTCAGGGGTCCGAGATCTTTGATTCGAAATTGACTACCAAGGAAGTGTTTCAGTTTACAGAGGCATCTTCATCATTTCCTGTGATTATCATGTCATCTACATAAAGCAATATAATGGTTAGAGAGCTTCCATGAGCCTGTGTGAACAGAGAGTAATCAGCATGCGACTGCTTGAAGCCAATGCCACAAACAGCCGATGAAAACTTTCGAAACCAGCTTCGTGGAGCCTGTTTGAGTCCATACAAGGACTTGTGAAGTTGACACACAACCTGCTCCCCCTGTCGACGAGAACCAGGCGGGGGTAACATATAAACCTCCTCTTGGAGATCGCCATGAAGAAAGGCGTTCTGCACATCCATTTGATGTAGAGGCCAGTGGCGAACAGCAGCGATGGACAGTAAGCAACGAACAGTGATTAATTTTGCAACAGGGGCAAAAGTGTCGTGGAAATCAATACCCTCGCGTTGGTTGAACCCTTTGGCAACGAGGCGGGCTTTGTAACGATCAACGGTGCCATCAGAGTGATATTTAATCCGAAATATCCACTTGCAGCCAATTGGGCGATGGCCAGGAGGAAGAGGGACCAAAGACCAGGTGTGATTGGCATCAAGAGCTTGGAGTTCAGATTGCATAGCAGCAACCCAGTTGGGATCACGACAAGCCTGTTCATAATTAGTGGGCTCGACCAAGCGAGAGACATTGCACACAAAATTTTGATAATTGGGAGATAAGCCAGAGTAAGAGATGTGCTTATGAAGAGGGTACCTGGTTCCAGACGTGGATGAAGAAATGACGTCGGGTGCGAGCAAGACAGTGTGATGAGCTTGATACTCCTGAAAACGAGAGGGAGGTCGTTTGATGCGCTCGGATCGGCGCAGGACCGGGAGGCTATCAGGGAGAGTGAGAGAGACCGGGGGAGGGGCAGGGAGTTCAGATGGCAGGTCAACAGGAGTTGAAGAGGGGGCCGGGGAAATAGAGGCGCCATCAAGAGGAGGAGGAGCCGTGGGTGAGATCTCAAGGGAATTGATCGATGCATAATTACATATCTTTTTGTACCCTTCTAACTTATGATTTGGTTATGTTTTTGAGTTAAACTTGTGCTTTTAATAAGTTTTGTGTTTGTTTCAGTATAATAAGCTTGAGACTCATTTAATGCATTTTGGAGACAAATTAGCCCAAAATGGTGTCTGCAGATCATTCAATTTCACGGATTAACCTGTACTTGCTCAAGAAGAACCAAATAATGAGCCATACATCATTGGAAAGATACGGAAGTCTAGTTTCCGTAGCATTTTACAGTTCATGATTCTGAGTATTCTAGAGGAAGTTATCAATAATTTAGTAGCTCAAGGTCAAAATTCGGCAGCATCCGCGTTACTGGGCCACAAATGACATTTGAAGGTCTTTCCGATTTTTCCTTGAGTTGGGCTGCATATGCTTGGAAAGATAAGACAAAGGGCTTGAAGATCCATATTTTTCCAGATTTTTTCGGAGCAAATACCAAGCCCAAAACCTGCCCACAATCTGACTGCAATGTCATGCATGATGTATTGTTGATTGTGGGAAGGTTAGGTGAAGCATATTCAAGTCTTATAATTGAAGTGGGAGCTGCAACACTAAGTTTAAAGAATGAAAAATTGTTTTCAAATGTAATGGTGTGTTAGGTGAAGTTGATGAAGTGAGTGGAAAGCAATATTTAATTTAGATTTTCAACTTCCTTAGGCCTATAAATAGTGAGGTTTCCCAAGCTTGTAAACACACCCCAAGGGGGGGAGCTCTCAAACATTTCTCTAGAGCTCCCCTCCCTTCTCTCCCTCAAATTCTCTTAGTTTTCCTTTCTAGTTCTCAATTGTTGTAATAAAATCCTTTTGCTAAATGTTTCTTTGAGTTTTTCTAAGTTCTTCTTAACTTTCCATTGCTATGTAAATTCTTTTCTTTAAGTATTCAAGTTTGAGTAGTTTCCAAGTTTCAATTATGGTTTTTGTTCTTATTCATTATGCTTATAAGTTAATATGCTAGTTTGAATGATTGATCACCATTAAGGCTTGCATGTTAGCTATCTTGGTTTGAATTAAGAGTAGACACCATGCTTTAATTCGAATTGAACTATGAATAGGAAGAGTATGTATGGACATTCGACAACAGGGATTAGATACATGCTTGGTTGTTTAAAATGTTCTTCTATGCTTAATGGGTTCCTAATGCTTAATTTAGGTTAGACAACAGATGATCAAGTTAGGGAATTAGGAACACAAGGTTAGGACCAGACACCATGGCTTAATCATACTTTAGCTAGAATCAATCCGTTAATCTAAATTGAACTTGGGAACTTCTTCGCTTGAGTTAATTTCTTTTCTTTCTTTCTTGTTTGATTTATTTTCTTTCTTTTTTTTCATTTCTGTTTTGTACAGGGAATTGAATTAAATCAATCTATCATCAATCCTCGTGGGATCGACCTCGCACTTACATATGCTAAACTACCAACGGCTCGTGCACTTGCGAGTATCACAAGTTGAGGATGCAGCTGAATCTATTTTGGTGCAGTTGAATCGACGCAACAAGTTTTTGGCGCCGTTGCCGGGTCTGAAGATAAACGGGCTGGGAAAGGCAAGTCAGCTTGGGGAATAGGTAGAATAGGTGAGTCAGTTTGATTTTCTGCTTGAAGTTTAAAAAAAGGAAAGGTGTGTTCGTGAAAAATGACATCTCGAGAAACAAAAAAATTTTGTGTGTCAAGTTCATGGACGCGATAACCCTTTTGGTTGAGAGGATACCCAAGAAAAAGGCAACGGTGAGCATGAGTGTCAAATTTGTGATTGGGGTTAAGATTAGTGGCATAACAAAGACACCCAAAAACTCTTAGGTGAGAATAAGTAGGCGAGTGCCCATGTAAAATTTCAAAGGGTGTTTTATGAGACAGCGATGGAGTGGGAAGGCGATTTATAAGATAACATGCCGTTTGAAGGCTTTCCCCCCAAAATTTTAAAGGTAGGTTGGCTTGAAAACGTAGTGCCCGACCAATATTCAAAAGATGACGATGTTTGCGTTCAACTACCCCATTTTGTTGAGGGGTATATGTGCAAGAATGTTGAAAATTTGTGCCAAGGTTGGTGAAGAAGGTGCGCATGGATAAGAATTCACTACCATTATCGGAGCGAAAAGTTTTAATGGTGCGATTAAATTGTGTTTTAACCCATGAGAAAAATGATTGCAAGATGAGTTGTGTATCAGATTTAAAAGTCATAAGATGAACCCAAGTAAAACGAGTAAAATCATCAACAATAGTCAAGAAATATCGTGCCCCAGAGTGTGTGTGTGTTTTGTGAGGTCCCCAAATGTCACAGTGAATAAGATCAAAAGGTGCAACTGTTTGAATTGAACTAGTAGGAAAAGATAATCTTGTTTGTTTTGCCAAAGGGCAGACATCACAAATATGCTGGGAATTAAACATTATTTCAGGAATATTCTTTGACAGAGAGTGAAGAGGAGCAGAGGAAGGGTGACCTAGACGTTGATGCCAAAGATTTGAGGTGCGGCGAACATGACTAATGAGGTGAGGATTTTGGGCAGGTGTGAGGTAGTAAAGCCCATCAAAATGCTTGCCCAGGCCAATCGTCTTCTTCGTATCCACGTCCTGCACAACACAAAAATCCGGATAGAAAGTTACTATGCAATGCAGAGCTTGAGTTAACTTACTCACAGATAGCAAGTTGACATGAAATTTGGGAACATGAAGAACTTCATCAAGAGATAAGTCTTTTGTTAATTTAATAGACCCAATGTTGTGAATTTCTGCCTGTTCTCCATTGGGCAAGCCCACAAATTCATGATGAGGCGTAGTGTGATTATGTGTAGGAGGCGAATGAGAGATGTGATCTGTGGCCCCGCTATCCACAATCCAATATAGCTTGGAATATGATTCATGTTGTGCAATGTGACAAGTGGGTGTAATGGTACCTGTTGCATGTGCCAACGACTGGCCATTACCCTTCCTATTGCGAATCATAGCAATAAGTTCGTTGTACTCCTCGTTGGTGAAGGTTGGACCATCAGTGATTGGCTTGACCGTATCAACATGTTTGGTGGTTGGTGGATTAGCTTCAACGTTGTGAGCAGTGGGTCCTGAACGCTGGTTTCTGGGTTTGACATTTTTTCCATGCCATTTGTGGCCCACGGGAAAGCCAATGATGAAGTAGCATCGATCTTTCAAATGTCCGTCTCCATCGCAGTATGTGCACTTCAGAGACTTGCGTGGTTGTGAAGGTCCTGGAGTTGAGTATCGGCTGATTTGCATTGCATGTGAAGTAAGTGGGTTGTGATTTCGGTTGGTCACCTCCATTTGACGCTCATGTTGAAGGATCAGTCCATGAACTTTGCGTGTATCTGGTAAGGGATTCATCATCAGAATCGATCCCCGAACGGTGGAGTATGAATCATTCAAGCCCATTAGAAATTGCATCACTCTTTCTTTTTCCTCTCTCTCTGCAAGTTTCTTCAGCCCTTCACAGTCACAAACAAGAGGCTCCTGGTAAGAACCCAACTCATCCCAAAGTGCTTTCAATTTTGTATAATAGATGGAGATAGGCTTTGATCCTTGTCGACACTCGACAATTTCTTGTCGAATCTGATAGATCCTGGAATCATTGCTTTGTGAAAAGCGATCTTGGAGATCTGTCCATACGGCTGCCGCCGTTTTGGCATAGAGAACACTACTGGCTATGTCTGGATGGAGAGCATGAAGAATCCATGACAGAACCATATCATTGCAGCGCTGCCACTGCGAGAAATTTGAGTCATTTCGTGAAGGGGCTTTGATTGATCCATCAATCAATCCAAGCTTGTTCTTGGCGCTGAGGCTAAGGTGTATAGATCGACTCCATTGGCCATAGTTATGGCCTTCAAGTTTGAAGTTAACCAAGGAGAGTCCTGGTGTGTCTGAGTTGTGTAAATTGAGCGGGTCGTGGACGGTGGTCTTTGGCTCTGTGGAAGTTGATTCACTCATGATGCTGAGTTGATGGTGGCTGTGGCGAAAGTTGTTTTGGCAGAAGATGGTAGTGGCGGAAGGTGCTTGGGCAGAGTCACCAAGAGTGGTGCTCTGATACCATGAAATAATTTGATATTTTATTGAATAATTATTGACAGCCTCCTCCTGCCATTATATGGCGATAGAGAATTGCTTTTACAGAATGGAAACAGCTTTTACAGAAAGGAATAATGACTAAGGGACCTATGAAATGATTATGGAATATACAGCCAATCAATGGGGCCTATGCTATGATTGTGTCTAACACTTTCTTTTAACACCCGCCATCTGCAAAAAGCTTGCCTTTGATCTCATTCGCTCCACCTGCCTCACCGCGGACTCTAGGACACCGTCTGCTTTGGAATTCTCGCAGATCTCGACTTCCTCGACCTTGACGTCAACCCTACCACCTTCTACATCCTCTCCGCCATCCCCTCCTACCGCCTTTCCAAGGTCATCATCGACGCACAGAAAGGAAATCAACAGTTGCTTCGATTCTCCGAGCGAAAATCTCCGCTTCTCCATCACCGAAGTAGAGAGAGGGAGGGAGAGGGAGGGGTTTTCAAGTTCTGAGGAGAGAGAGAGAGAGAGGGATTTAAAAAAAATATATATATATATAATTTAATAATATTTTTAAAGAATTTTTTATTATTTTTATTCACACATCAACATCAAAGTGGATACCACAATTGCCACATCACCAATTTAACTGAAAATCTAATAGTGAACTTGACGGACGATGTAAATTGGCTGAATTTGAAAATTATGGAGTGTCAAATGATGAAATTAAAACCCGATGACCCATATTAAGAATGATCCCAAACCTTAAGGGGTTGTTTTGATGTTAGTCCTAAAAAAAAAACGTAAAGTGAAATTAAACTCAAGTAGCCCATGTGCAAAAAATATAAACTTATCCAGAAGAAGTCAACTACAGTTTTGGCAAATGAAAAACCCAAACTAGTATTTAACCCAAATTTTCTAAATAGGAATAGGATTTTTCAATGTTTCTTTACCAATTTAATAATTTATTTCAAAGAAAATGGAAATGAAAACATGAAATGAAACAGGTCTCTCTCTCTCTCTCTCTCTCTCTCATTCATCTCTATGTGTCCGTCCGTCTGGGACAGTTTGAGACGAGTCCATCTCTGTTCCAATGGCGTATTCTTCACTGGTGTTGTACTATTTGTCTCAGCGGCGTGTTCCAGGCCGCTCATTTAGACATTTTTTCTTCATACCCACAAGCTTAGCTCTCGTAACCTCTCTCCTCATTCTCTTTTACATTTCCACAACCTCCAATCTCTTCACTCATCATCACCCCAACCCAAAAACACCACTTCAAATCAATTCTTCTTCTTCTTCATCTACCTTTTCTTTCACAATTCTACGTCACAAAACTTCCTCCACACCCTTTGCAATTGAAGCTCCTTTGACAGAGGATGGTGGTGGTCAGAGAATTGAGAGTCAACGCTCACTAGGACCTCAACTGGGTTCAGATGGTATGTCAATCTTGAATCTTTGCTTCTGGGACTTGCTAATTATGCTAATTGTTTTTATATGTTTGCTGGGTTATCGTTATATTCATATGCAGACTTCACTTTTGGACAAAACCAATAAAATTTCATTTTCTTATTTGGCAATTGGCATTGTAACGGTAATTATAAGCTTGTAATTTGGGCAAAGAAACTTTAATAAATAAAAAAAGTATAGGCTTGACGAATTTACCAATTGAATATAGAATGAACAGCACCAAAGAATGATTAGCAGGAAATGACATGCTTTAAGAAAATCCTGGAGTCGATAGTTTTGTCTTTCATCTAATCAGGACACAGGATCATGGATACTTCTATTGCATAAGGCCTTGTACAGTTACACAACTAAGTACCCTTAGCATTGAATTGATACATTGCTTCTTTCCACTAAAATTTTAAATACATGCAGTCTGCTCAGTGGTTACAGCACAATCTACTAATGCATTTCATGGTTCTCGGATTACGTATTGTAAGTTGAATCTAATTAGGAGGTTGGAAAGATTGTAGCGGATCCACGTGAAGATGTCCAATTAAAAGATATTTTTCCTAGCTATTGATTGTTGGATGTGGGACTTCTCAAAGGTGTTCACCTGAATATGTTAACAAAAACAACTTTTGGTATGGGTGGGTGAGTGGCAGGTTAGAGAAAGTTTCTGTTAACTTTCATGTTTTTAATTTCAGTATCTGGAAACCGTTTGTTTTTATGGTCCAGGAAATCATGTCAATAACAACGAGGTGTTCCATGATAGACATATCTTTCTGGAAGACTATAAAGAAATGAAAAGGAGCTTTAAGATATATGTTTATCCTCACAGGCAAGATGATTCCTTTGCAAATGCACTTTTGCCTGTGGATTCTGAACCTGGGGGTAATTATGCAAGTGAAAGTTACTTCAAGAAGGTCCTTATGAAAAGTCGTTTCATCACAAATGATCCAACTAAGGCAGATCTTTTCTTTCTGCCTTTCTCAATTGCAAGGTTGCGACATGACCCTAGAGTTGGTGTGGGAGGTATCCAAGATTTTATAAGAGATTACATATTCAATGTTAGTCAGAGGTACCAATATTGGAACCGGACAGGTGGAGCAGATCACTTTTATGTTGCTTGTCATTCTATTGGGCGGTCAGCCATGGAAAAAGCAAGTGAAGTGAAATTTAATGCCATTCAAGTTGTGTGCTCTTCGAGTTACTTCCTTCCTGGTTACATACCACACAAGGATGCATGTCTGCCGCAAATATGGCCGAGAAAAGAAGAGCCACATGACCTTCTTTCATCAAATAGGTGGATATACTTTCGTTAATTGCTATTTCTCTTTTGTTAAAGCATGGTCTTATATTTTCCATAGTTAATTTATATTTTGGAGAAGCAAGCATGAAAAAGTGATTCTTTTTTCTTCTTTTCTTAATATTGCTTTTTAGTGTTGCATTTTTTAATATGATCAGTCAAGACATTCATCAAGAGTGAGTTTTTCCTTGCATCCTTTTGAGTCTCCTTGATATCTACTGATGTGTGGGTAGCAGTTCTCTCAGATTGGTGGGTTGCACTCATCTTGCAGTGATAAATGCAATGTTCTCTTTATAAATTTATTTTGGTAGTTTCTATCAGCTGGGCTGTTTCCTTTTCAAAATACGCTGCTGAATTATAGCTCATAGAAGATAGTTGGTACTTTCCCCAAGGAATATGATAGATAGTTGGTATGAACCACATGGTTAAATATACGTATGTTCAACTATGTGCACTATTCTGATTGCGCCTGTACCACTCTTTCATCGTTTCTTCACCCTTTGGGTTTTGGGCCTGCAAGATGATGATGAGGTGATGCAGAGGAAGTCAGAGTATTTTGGTTGAATTATATCATTTCTTGTGTCTAAGAAAATAAATTTCTAATAGAGGCCAGGTTTGTAAAACTACAATGTAAATGTTCTCTTCTTTTTCTTGGAAACTGATGTTTACTTGTGCTAGGCATTTGAGTATACCTTTGTGGCTTTGCATAATGTTAAATTCCTCGATCATACACTTGTGAACATTTTTGGTTCCCCATAGCTGATGGTGAATCATGTTAACTGGGATATAGCAGCGTAAAATTATGACATAGGAAGAAAAGACTCTGAGTGAACAGAATTGCTGTATCATTGAACTTCTCTGGGTGAAAATTTGAAAGTATGCTCATCTTTTCCTTTTGCCTCCAAAAGGAAGTGTGTGATAGAATGCAATTTAACATTTAATGAAAGCGCATTTGTAACTTTAAGCATGTTTTGGAAATATGTTGCTTTGATCTCTACATGAACTGGAACTCATTTTTCTTCCTTTGATAAAAAAAAACAAACATGCAGAACAAAACTTGCGTTCTTTGCTGGAGGAATTAACTCCCCAGTACGGGAAAAGCTTCTTCAAGTGTGGAGAAATGACTCTGAGATTTTTGCACACTTTGGTCGGCTTACCACACCTTATGCGGATGAGCTGCTTGGTAGCAAGTTCTGCCTCCATGTTAAAGGCTTTGAAGTGAATACAGCTCGTATTGCAGATTCATTATATTATGGTTGTGTCCCAGTGATAATTGCCAACTACTATGATTTACCATTCGCAGACATACTAAACTGGAAGAGCTTCTCAGTGATTGTTGCCACTCTAGATATCCCATTGCTTAAGAAAATCCTTAAAGGGATCAGCTCTGAGGAATATACGTGGTTACAAAGCAATGTGTTGAAGGTGCGCAAACATTTCCAATGGCATCTTTCTCCTATTGATTATGATGCTTTTTACATGGTTATGTACGAGTTGTGGCTACGACGAAGTTTTTCGACAGTTACCTCAAGTAATTCTTGAAAATTCTAAATCAACAAATCATTTTACATGATTCTGTCCATTTCAATTGGATTTCTTCATGTATATATTTCTTTTATAGTTATATTCTTTTATAGTAAACGTAGCTTACAAGCTTAAACCTCAAAATCTGGCTTTGTTCTGATTTGTAATTTTCTGAGGCCATGTTTTGATTTGTAATTCACTTCCAATAAATAAGAAAAACTATAGAATTTTTTTTTATAAATGCCTCTAGCTTAAAATTTCTTCCTTCCTCTTTTCTATCCTTCTTTGAACAGAAGAAAATGACTATATTTTAAGAAGGAACTTAAAAGGCTCTTGTCAGAAGCTTTCACTGTTCCGCTCACCTATGGAACATAAAATGAGGAACTGTGAGCAACTACTTCACAAGAGCTGTTGGATTAATTCAATGGCACACGTTTTATTAACTCAAAGCCTTAACTAGGGCTGAGTATCTCAAACCGCGAACCAAGCAAATCGGTCGAATCCCTGACCTCCAACATTGAATTATAACACCTCACCACTACAATGGCAAGTGTTGTGTTATAATTTACATCAGGATTAATTCAGATACATAGAAATACATTGGAAACATCAAGCGCACAAGGTTTATATCCACTAATAGCCACATAAGGTTTACGGATGGTGAAAATCCCGATGGGTCGGGTCTCCGACCTTAATGTGAGGATATTTCAAGCAAAATTGGGGGTGGCAAGATCCCTAAATTTAAAATTCCCTTGTCAGTGACAGGCCAAGGATGGTATTGTTATCCTCATCTCCGAACCCGGATTTTCACCCTAAGTTGACTTGACTTGAAAAATTGCTCTAATTGGCTCCTTCAAGTATCTTCAAGGTCTTAGCTTCGCTTTCCAACTGGCTTTGCAAAAGTCATTTTTTACAACAAATTATCCTAAAAAAAGAGAGCATATAAATGAATATATTTATGAACCTATCCAAGTTCCTCTCATTTCACTCAAATTTTAACCAAGAGATGCAAAAAATTTAGAAACTCTATAGCGCTTGTAGTGTATAAGAAGACCTCGAGCTTGTGTTTTACATTTAGATGGCTTGAGTGAATTGAAATCTCTCCACGTGAGGGGCACTTGGTCAAAACAACGGAATTTGGAGGAATTTGACAAAAATCGAAACGTGTCCTTAAATTGCTCAGAATTGAAACTACAAGGATAAATTTAACAAAATTGAAACTATGTGGACTAAAGTGATAAAACCAACAAACTATAATGACCAAAACTTAATTTTCGCCTTTTTTTAATAGTAAAAATTCATTGTAGGCCCCTATAGTTTACCACTTAGGTCCTTGTAGTTTGAATGTGATCAATTTTGTCCATGTAGTTTGAACGTGATCAATTTTCTATCAAATTACTCTAATTTTGTTCACATAGAGGGGCATTTTGGCCCAATCTTAAAGCCCCTCCCCAACCACCCCCACAACCACCTTCTCTCATCCTTTCTCTCTTCTCGAGCAAACCTCCTCCTTTCCCGACCAAATCTCCTCCTCTAGACCCAACCAACTCAACATCCTGTAGCCACAACCGAATCACCCACACAACCAGCTTCTCCCCTCCCTCTTCCCCCTCTGGACCCAATATTCTGCTCCCCTCCTCCACAATCACCTTTCCCCCTCTCTCTATTATCAAACTCCAACCCTTATTCTATGCATTGCCTAAAACCTTTCCTCATCAACCCAAATTCCCAAAATCAAAAGCTAGAGATTAAGAGTAAGAGTCACACAATTTCAAGATTGGAGGTGAAGGACTTCGAGACTTGAAAGCAGAAGAAAAGCTACCACAAGGGCTTATGGGGTGACTGTGGGAGTGGTTGGGGAGAGTTTGCAAGATTGGACCAAAATACCCATACACGTGAATATAATTAGGGTAATTTGACAAAAATTGGAGATTGTCCTTGAATTGCTTTGCATTCAAAACTATTGAGTCAAAATTGATCAAATTGATATTATGAAAATTACAAGGACCTTAATGGTAATTGTAAGTAGCAAAATGGCTTTTGGACCTTTTTAAATTAGCTGATGTAAACGTGTCATTTTGGAAGAATTTTCTAAAGTGTTTCTTAAGCAAGATCAAGAATAAAGAAAAGAACTTGGCAAAAAGAAAATAGCAAAAAAAGAAAAAAAAAAAGTCATTTTAATTTATTTAAAGAAAAAAGAAGAAGAATGAAATAGAGAATCAAAGTAGCAAAGTTACTATTCATGTTAGGAAAGTAAAAGCAAACAAAACAAAACTCAAGATCTTCAAAAGAGTACAATCCGAGTACACTTCACCACGAAAGAAAAGAGAGAAAATTCCAGGAGAAAATTCCACAGCATACATATTTTACTTCCCTCCGGATTCAAGGACAAGGTGCCACTGCCATACTCTCTCTATCCTCTTTTCTTTTTCCCCTTTCCGTTCCTTCCATTTTACCCGAAAAATCCCATCTTTCCTGAGAAATTCCTTTTCTCCAATACACTAAAACCCATATATTTCATAAAAACTTACTCTAGACACCAGATTTGATCTTCCTCCATCTGCTCGCTGTTTTTTTCCCCAGAAAATATTTTCATGATCGATTTTTTATTTGGATTTTAATCAGTTAATAGTCCCTGCTTCCAAGGTTCGTTGACTTTAATTATCATTATTTTAATTTTGCATATCTGGTATAATAGCCCAGATCAGTTGATTCGGAATTGGCATTTGTTTGGAATTAAAGAAGGATATGAAAGATTCCCAGCTACCAAAGTGAGCATTGCATGGGCATTTCTTTTTTAAACTTAGCTTTCTTGGTTAACTAATTTTGATTTTGTTATTATCTTTTCTTACATGGAGGTTGATCTTGAGTAGGAATTCTACTTGAAATTGGATTTGGAATGTGATGTTATTGGGGAAGTCGAATTCTGTGCTTGATGAACCAAGATGGCATTCAAATCTAAGATAAAATGGGTTGCTCTGTTTGTCCTCGTTTTATCTTTTGCATCATTGCTTCGGCACCTCTCTATAGCAAAGTATTCCACTGTCGATTTAGTCCAGTATAGTGCATTGACTGCATTCCATAACGATTTCGATACCCTATCCGGGAGACAGGTGAGATTTGATTAATTTGTGTGTGTGTGTGTATGCAGGCGTTTTGAGTGTATGTTTTGGGTTGTTTAATGATGGGTTTGTTTTCTTTGTTACAATCTGGCAGAGTATTCCTAATAAGAAGCTATGGGAACCTGTAAAGCCCTTGCAGTCTTTGCAGCCTTATGCCAACCCCAGGAGCAACTATCCTGGTGATGATTTTGCTCTTATTCTTCCATTTGTGTGTTTTCTCGTTTATTTCGTTGCTGGGTTATCATAATCTTGTATGGAATAGTTTAAGAATTTGACAGTTAGGAGATAGGACCTAGATGACTTGTTTTTGCGACCAATTTTGGTATTTAAGTAGGAGGTGTCCATGAGACACTTACAATGGTAAATTGACAAGTCGGTTACATTGCATCCATGACCCAACACATTTTGTAGTCACGATGTTTCTGTCACCTGTCCAAGATCTTGAGAACTGCAATAGTTAATCCTTTTCAACAAACCGATATCCTTGGTATTCTGACTTTTAATTGAATTCCATCTTTCTTTGTTCTTGCTTGTCGCTGGAGGGTTTGGTGAGCTTCAAACGTTAATTTTTAAGCTGATTGATTACTTTTATTTTCTTTACAGTTCCAAATGAACAGAGCAATGGCTTCATTTATGCGAAAATATTTGGTGGATTTTCAAAGATAAGATCTACGGTACGATTTGTCAAATGTGTGAAAGTAATTCCATGATAGTTTGTATATGGTGTTCATAAATCTTTGTTAATTTTCTAGATCTGTGATCTGGTCACCATATCCAGGCTTCTAAATGCTACTCTTGTCATTCCAGACATTCAAGAAAGTACTCGCTCAAAAGGCATCAGGTTCTTTATTCTATCTTGCTTAGTGGTTTTTTTCAAATGCCAATTTTCTGTAATAGTAGATCATATAGTTCATTCCTTCTTACCATTTTTTTTCTCTAACTTTGTCAGCCATCGTTTCAAGAGTTTTACATATCTCTACGACGAGGAGCAGTTTATTGCATCTCTTAAAAATGACATAATCATAGTGAAGAGCCTGCCAGACAATTTGAAGGCAGCAAGGAAAAGGAATGAATACCCTTCTTTTAGACCCAAGAATTCAGCTTCTCCTAAGTTTTATATTAAAGAAGTCCTACCAAAGTTAAAGAAAGCCAAGGTTATTGGCTTGGTTATTGCTGATGGTGGATGTCTGCAGGTAGTCATTGTTCTACTATTATTAATAATATATTTAGCTATTGAAAAAAAGTCATCTTGAGGAAACAACATATTCTATTAATGTTGATAACCACGTATTCTTTTGTGCCCTAGAGCTGTCAACTATGAATATTTTTTGTGAAGAAAAAGAAATTCCAAAAAAATCAGTTACTATAACTACACTAGATCTGATGTTGATGTTCCACTACACTACTTTAAGATGAGGCAGGAGCTTAGGTAGCACTATTTTATTAGACTTTCGATGCCTCTTGGATGATTACACTGTTTATAATCAATAATAACATGATTATTCTCTGTATTACCCTTGGTGCATTTAAAATATGTGTTCTGTAGTATATAAAAAATTTACATGAAAAGGTAACATCGTGAGGATCTTAGCTCCATTAGTTGATACATGTAGGCATGATCTATCATTTTTACCCTCTGTTGGCCTGATTGAAATTTCTCTTCCTCTTTGCTATTGGTCTAGAGAGACCATTCTTTTCTCCCATGATCATCGATATGGTTGTCAGTAGCCAGTGTCTTTTCCTTTCTTTTTTGCTTTAGCGATTTCTGCATTCTCAGCTTGCATGCTTGACAATTGAGTTTTAAGTATTCTTGAAATAATAAAATCCTCTTTTCAGTCAATCCTTCCACCAGGCATGGCTGAGCTTCAAAGGCTTAGATGCAGGGTTGCTTTCCATGCACTTCAATTCAGGCCAGAAATTCAAATTCTTGGTCACCGGATGGTGGAGAGGTATGAATCTACCAAGCCACTTTTTTATTTTTTTTGGCTGAGATTTGAATCGATTGAGCGATATAGGTGTGATGCAGAATGCATATTATTAGTTTTCCTTATTCTACTTGGATTAGTTTTCCTATTATTAGTTCTCCTAACTCTTAAAGGTTCCTTCTTGGTAAAGGATCTCTTATTAGCTAATTTGCTTTCCTATTTCTTAAAGATTCCTTCTTGTTAAAGGATCTCTTATTAGTTAATTTGCTTTCCTATTTCTTAAAGTTTACTTTTCCTTTTCCTAGGCTAAAAAGGGTTTTGTCTATATAAATAGAGCTGTTTGTAATCTTTTAAGGCAGACTTGATTAATGATAAATTTCCTTACTTTAAACTCTCTGATTCCTTCCCTTTCCCTTCGTCTCTTCGATCTCTAATTCTTCTCTTCGATCCCTTATTTCTTCCCTGCTCTATTGCTCCTGTGTTTACTCTAAACCTACGGGCTGTTTACTCTAAACCCACGGGCTGTTCTACATCAAGGTGTTTAGGGAACTTGATTGTTACAGACTGCTCTTAGACAATAAAATGAATTTTTTATTTGAAGGTTATGGGTGGGTTGGAATTAGGCATAGTAACGGCTAGACTGGAGGGATAAGGTTATGGGATTAGGGAATTGAACCAGTACATGTTAGGTCTGGCTTTCTGGCAAATAAGATATAAATATGCACGACATATGAAAATTGAAAGTATAATCCTTGGTGTTTATGCCTGGGTTTTCTAGACAGGCAAAGTGAACACATCATAGTCTTAAAGAGCTTAAAAGGCCGCCTGAAATTTTCTATAATAATTTTGTTAAAATCCTTTTGTTTTATATAAAACATTCAGACTTTCTACGATAATCCTTCAAAGTTTTGGAAGAAGTGTTGTAGGCTCTTGGCACTCGTGGTTCTGAATTAGTATAGTATTTCCTTTTGGGACTAAAAGACTTCAGAAAAGGAATATGTTTAAGTGAACAAGAGTGGCAGATGCTGGAAAATGTAGAAATAATCATAAAATAAAGGAGAAAGTTAGACGAACAAGTTTAAAACTACTTGAATCGCTCTAGGAGCTAGAATCACTCTTATTTGTGAAACAAGGCCTTGTAGCCTCTCTAGATTTGTGAATTAGTCACAAGAAGTAGATTTTTCTGTAAATACTATTCAACAAACCACAGACTTACATGCTTTATATGGATCTGTAACCATGACTTTATTCTGCCACACATTACTTAAAGTCATAAGTTTTATTTGAACCTCTTATTTTAGTCACCCAATGATTTCTAGTATTCACAAGCCTGAACATATTTAAATTTCCTGGCACACAAGACTCTTAGACTTAATTTAAGAATCTGGACCTCTAGACTTCTTGTGACTCTTCAACATTATGTTTTACTGAAAAAAAAATCAGCAAAATTATTCTGTGCCATACTAGGGCCTGCTGCAACTTGATCCCACCAATTTACAGTACTGGGCTGAGGAATAAGTTTCTTCTTTGTTTGCTTACACACTTTCAAAGGGGTTCTCCCTGGCTCGACAAAATTTGGATCTGGTGAGGCAAGACTTTGGTGTTCCTCATAGAAATCTGAATTAAGCTGTTGCTTCTCTGATTATGCGTTCCAAGTACAAGCTTAAGGTGGTCACTGTCTCCATTTGACTAAGAACTCTTTCTATCCTCCATTCCTGGTAGAAACGATCTGATCATGGGAGTTGTTCTCTACATCATCATGATCTCTTAGATGCTTTTTTTTTGGTGAAACAGGGGGGTATGACACCCCAGAACAGAACAAGAACAACTAAACAGAATTAATAATACGGGTCTTAGTAACCCCTATTGAGTCATCCAACAGCAGAAGCCCAAGCCAAGTCGGATTTTCCTCAAGAAACCAGCACCCCAGCTCAATGTTGTGGCTCCAAGCAGCCAATCTGTCAGCTACAGCGTTCTTCTCTCTGTAGATGTGGTGAAGACTACATCTTGGAATTTGGCTCAGAAGTCTCTTGCAGCTGTTAACCAAACCAGCCATAGGATGACAAATATTCAGATCATTACTCAGGATAAGATTAACGGCATTGACAGAATCCATTTCAGCAACAATATCCCTTATACTCCTTGTGATAGCTAAATTTAGACCAAAAAATAAACCCCACAACTCAGCTTCAAGGATTTGTCCTTTCCCCAGGTTGAGAGCAAAACCACCAATCCAGTTACCCAGGTGATCTCTAATAACTCCTCCAGCTCCAATGGACCCCGAATTTCTCATGAGGGAACCATACACATTAAGCTTTAACACACCAATCTCAGGGGGGGTCCAGGCCAAACTAACCTGAATTTTATCACCTCCCACTTGATTATTAGTAGAGGCCTTGATCCACTCCTTGGTAGCAGATAGAATCAGCTCTCTAGGATTAAAAGGCAAATCATCCTTATTTTTGAAAATAAACTCATTTCTCCATTTCCAGAGGTGCCAGCAGATGAAACCAAACAGGATTTTCCAAGGGATCTGCAGGAACATATTCTTAGAGCAAAAGTTGCTGAGCAGCCAGGGGTGTAGCTCAGCATGGAAAAAAGGAACATCCTGGTTAGTGTTCAGAAAAAGGTTCCACACCCTTTTAGCTCTAATGCAGTCTCTTAGATGCTTTCGAATATTGTATAGTTGCCTCATCATACGATGTCCTTCGCGTCAGACATCGTGAAAATGGGAGCTAGAAAATTGACTGTAAGTTGAATTCGTTTGATGATATGAATTCAGTTGGAACACTATCATGAGAGTATGTTCAAGACACTTCGAACAAGGCATACAGATCCTTATAAACTCAAGAATAACTACTGCTAACACATATTTTGGAGCTACCATAAGATATGAGACTTAGGCCCATTTTCAATATTGAAGATATAATGAAATTTTCTAGAAAGCATGTATGCTCTCTGGAGACTTGTTCTCATGGTCAAACCTCATATAGAGCATATAAGTCTGCCATCCTTGTTCTAAACTAGTGCATATATTCCTAACTTCTACTCTAGTGATTCTCATGTTTTGGTTATTTCTAAACTTTCTACCATCTGCCACTCATACTTTTCACCTGAACGAATTCATCTAATCCTTCCCTTGCTCTTCTACATCAACACTACCAAAGACCACATAAGGTTCTAATAACGCAGCTTGACCAATAATGATATTTGCATGGCATAATTTTACAGCTCATCTCCTGAACTTTCTAGTAAGTATTACATACTGACTCCAAAAACAAGCAAAAAGCATGGGTAAAACTAAATATCTGGTAGTGTGGTTATATCCTTCGGGTAGTACTTAGACTAGAATTGCTCTAAGAACTATTTGCCTTAAGTTGATCAATGTTGGTTTTACACTATATTTCCATAGGTTACGTGCATGGGGCCAACCTTTTCTAGCATTTCATCCTGGTTTATTGAGAGAAACCTTGGCATATCATGGTTGCGCTGAACTTTTTCAGGTACGATGTTTAAGCCTGTCTATCTTTTATATTTGTGAGAAAATAAAAAAATTGTTGATCCACATGCTAATAGCTTAATATTTCGGGAATACTGGTAAATAAACTTTATCATGGTATCAGAGCAGGAGTTCAAATCTCTGCAATTGCAACCTTTTCCACATGTTGGCCTTTAGTGATTGAAAGAGGCCCACATGTGAGGGGGTGTTCCAACTTAAACATAATTATTGTCCCACATCCTACCAGCTTAAGCTGTCGGGTATAAAACTTTCCATATTTCTGCCTCTGAAGTAGAAGTTAGTGGTAAACAAATTGTTGTATTTTGTTCCTTGGTTAGATTTAATTCCAATATAAATTCTGTTTCAGAGCCCTCTACCCCTCCCTGCGGGTAAAAGTGATTCCACCTTAAAATAACTCCGAAATCTAAACAGTTTATTCATTCACTTTCATGGTTATCAAAGTTATCATGTTAACTTGGTAAATTTGTGTAGGATGTTCACACTGAACTCATACAATATCGAAGGGCACAAATGATTAAACGGGGCATTGTTCATGAGGAACTAAGCATAGACTCACACTTGCGTAGAGAAAATGGTTCATGCCCTCTGATGCCTGAAGAGGTAAGCTCAGTTCTAACTTTCATATCCAGTGTATGTTTATGTAAGCACTGTTGTATTGTGTAGTGGTGTTTCCTTCCCCTGGTTTTTCCTTATTTTTTTAAAAAAATTTACAGTGCCATAGGAATTCTTACATATTAGTAGTGAACTTCTTTGCTGATTGTGATTTTAAGTTTCTAGGCACCTAATTCGGAATTGATTTCAGGAGTTCAGCAAAAGCAGAACCTCAAGCATCCTTTCATCAATTCCACCCTTAATTTTAAATACTAATATCTGGAGTGAATTTGTATTTCCAAAAAGTTCTGCGTTATATGTTTAATAAGTAGAGGATGCAGGCCAAAATTGTTTTTGTTCTTCGGTTGTGGTTGCCTTATCCACCTCCGTGTTCTTTTGCTAATAAATTTAGTTTCTTCTAAATAAAAAAATAAAATAAAAAATAACTGATTTTAATATTTTTACTTGAAATTTTTTATTTTTGAAGGGGAAAATGATGGAATAGACAATGAATAAGAATTAGAAACGATCCTTTTTAAAGATATCCACTTAAAATGTGGGTTTTGGTCACTGTGATTCGTAAATTACATAGTTGGCTGGCCCTAATTGGGTCATCACCTTCACAGAATGCTTTTATTATTATTATTATTATTATTATTTTTTTTTTAAAGAAAAAGAAAAAAAGGTGTGGGGAAGAAATACAACTAGAGTTCGGGTTTGCTAATGAAATGCAGAGTCTTCTTTCTACATTGTAAATAGTACTGAAAACAAACAAGGGTGTTCATAAATAATGCGGCCGACTTGAAAACAACCTTGTATATTTTCCTTTGTATAATTGTGAAAGCAACCTCAAGCCTATATCTCTTGCCTTGATTAATAGAGAAGCCCAACTCCATACGTCTGTGAGCAAGCTCGTTACAAGGAAGCATAGAATAAATTTGATATATATATATATATATAGATATAGATATATTTAAATGTTACAATTTTGTATACACGCTATATAATGTGATCTTTTATTTGCTAAAGGTGCATCAATGAATCATCTTATAACTTATAAAGTGCAATGTAAGGACTTATTAATTGATATATCAGCCTACTTAGTTAACTTGACTAAATCTACATTTGATGTCACTTATGTGTAAAGAATAAAGAATGATTCTTTTAGGTGTATGAGGAGGTATTTACTTATTACTATTAGGAACTGAAAAAAATAAGGAAAGAAAGAAAAGCTCCCTCTGAAATATGTATGAACCAAGTTTGAAGGTAAAGTCTCTGCTGGTGCATTAGCTCATTTATTCTTATTGGAACTTTCACAGGTTGGAATTCTTCTTCGTGCAATGGGGTATCCGCCTAAAACAATTGTATATTTGGCTGGTTCTGAAACATTTGGGGGTCAGCGTGTTCTGGTCCCCTTGCGTGCCATGTTTCCCAACTTAGTGGATCGCACTTCTTTGTGCAGCAATAAAGAATTGTTGGATATACTTGGACCTGAAACACCTCTTCCTCTAAATCCTTTTCAACCACCTCCAGCAAAAAGTGAGGCACAACTTAAAGAAGAATGGAAGAAGGCTGGTCCTAGGCCTCGGCCTCTTCCTCCACCTCCTGGTAGACCTATCTATCAACATGAAAAAGAAGGCTGGTATGGTTGGATTACTGAGACTGCCACCGAACCAGACCTTTCAGCTGTGGATCTAAGGATGCAAGCACATAGACTAATTTGGGATGCTCTTGACTATATTGTCTCCATGGAAGCAGACACATTCTTTCCTGGCTTTAATAACGATGGCAGTGGATGGCCGGATTTTTCAAGCTTGGTTATGGGACACCGTTTGTATGAGACTGCTTCTTCTAGAACATACCGACCAGACAGGTATGATTTGATGGACTTGAAAGTAATTTCATGAAGTGTGGATGACCCATTAAAATTGATTTAATCAATGTTTCAAATGGCATATGAAGGATTTTGGGTTAATTTAGCTTCATTTATTCTACAATGCCCCAAGTTCATTTGAATCCTAAAAGGCCACTGGTGGGTGGGTTTGGGTTGGTGGAGAAGGGAAAGAATGGTTTGATGGTGATTGGTTAATAGTGTACTTCTATTCGTATATTTCAAGAATTTACTTCTTTATTTAGTTTTTTGATAGGTAATTGTGAGGATTTATTGAAAGTTGTTGGTTTGCATACATGGTTTTGGACCTCTTGTTTTTGTCTTTTTTATTTTTATTTTTTTTATTTTTAAAGGATAATAAGGTGAACACAAAATGTTTTTTCCTTTGCAATATCATGTACTACATGGGGCATATCTGCATGCTCAATTGTGTGTATATTCACGCACACACAGATGGACATATATTTGTCGGGGTGCGAGTCTGGGAAATACATGCGACCTCATTAAAGCAATATATTGAAATATACGTGTTCGCTTCTGCTTTGAAGTGCTATATTAGCTTTCTACTTTCTTGAATAGTTAGCTGATTCTCTTTAATAAAATAATAGTTTTCAGAGAGCCTGTGCTGATGTTTAACCATTTCCATAAGATTATTGGTTGCAAAGGGTTAAAATTTGTCTGCTTTTTACTTCTAGGAAGAGCTCTTGTTTAACAAATAATTCTTGTTTGTATGTAATAGAAAAAACAAGAATTTTATTATTCGACCTTGTGTGATAAATATTCTTATGTGACTTTGTATGTGCTCTTTTCGAACAGGAAAGTTGTAGCAGAACTTTTCAACATGACCAGGGACAATGTATACCATCCCAAGCATAATTGGACACTCTCGGTGCAGGAACATCTTAAGAAAAGCTTAGGTGAGGAAGGCCTAATAAGGCAATCCCTTTTGTCGAAGCCAGGCGTATTCATTTCACACCCACTCCCCGAATGCTCTTGTAGAATATCTTCTGCTGAGGTTCCAGTTCATGTAAAAGGTAATGACGGACGAAGTGTGCATGGAGGCGAAGAAGAGTGCCCCAAGTGGATGCAGCATGGTCAGGAAGTTCCTTTGGAATCGGCTGGGGAAGAGGATAAAGTGGAGGACAATGAATTGTCAGAGTACGGAAGTACTCTGGTTGAGCAACCAGAATCAAATGACAGTGACAGAACTAATACAAGTCTAGTCTTTGATCAGGATGATGAAATGGACCCGAATGACTAAAATTGGATTTCCATATGATACAAGTTCTTTTTACTGTATGGCGGCATTCAGTTTCCATCATTTTCTTCTGAAATGGAATAGTTTTGGAGGTAGAGTAATACTAGGGTTTGATTCCCGGTTCCAACTTTGCCATTTGGAGAGGTATAGGTATTCAAACATATTCTTTGGGTCGATTCTTGGGTTTACTATAACAACAGGAGGAGTTATTTGTGTAGCTAGCAAAATGAGGATCAGATAAGTATCAATGAACTTGGGGTAAGCTGATCAGAGTTTGTACACCTTTTTAGCCATATTGAAGCTTTTCAACCATAGGACTACATGTTAGATAAGCCACCTGTGTAATATTTATTCTTTTTTATTTATTTATAATTTTTATAATTTTTATAATTTTTATAATTTTTATTTTTTATATATAGAGAACAAATGACAAGTACACTGGATGATTCACTGCGGATGTTTTGTTAAATTTTTATTGGAAATTGATTCTTTTGTTGGTTTCATTTCCTGTCAAAATGAGCTTTTGCTTTGACAGCAAGTCACAATGGTTTGTTTATACGCGGTTGAAGTTGGATGCCGCACTTCAGTGGAATCTTGGTTGTTTCTCCTTTTTCACGGGCATGAATTACTTTGAAGCTTTATGTTGTTTTGTAGTGAATAGTGATGCAGCATTTCCATGGTGAAGTGATCAAGCTTTGGAAATTTACGGATGAGCTTTTATGTTGATATTTGGTACTTGCAAAATTATTTACCCAAGAAAGAATATTGACAGCTCAAAGTTTCGGGCACATCTTCACTTCAACTAGAGCTAGTTATCTCTAACAGCACAAAGTTGACGCACTTGCATGTATCGGAGTAACCGCAAGATTCCTTAGAAGAAACAAAATTAAATCCAACTTTAATTTCATATAGAAAGTTCCGAGAGAGTCCTAAATAATTGTTTACAAACAAACCAAAACTCGCAGTAACTTAAACCAAGTATCTGTCATCACATTGTTGTTAGTTGTTACTCATGCAAACTTCCTTGCTACAGCTTACAATTATTTGCAGTACCCTAACAAACACTCACCAGAATGGGAGGTTGTTGTAATCTTAGTTTCATACAAAACATATTAGCTTCCACATGTAAATAAAACATAACAGATTAGTTTTTTTCATTACTATTAACACCCTTTATTCACACAACATATAAATAAAACATGGATTGCAAAGCATGGACCATGGAGAGCTGAAATGCACTACCACAGAGGTTTTATGCTGCATCAGTAGCCGCCAGTGCCGCATCTGTGGGCTTCTCAGCAAGAGTGAGACTTTCACCTTCAGCTTCTTTTATCTGCCTCATGATGTCTAACTTTGTTTCATGAAGGGCTTCTATTTTGCCATTAATCTTCTCTAGCTTCTGTTTCAACTTTCCAACATCCTTGGACTTTTCCTTCTTATCAACTTTTCTTTTCTTCTCGCCCTTCTCCTTTTTATTTTTGTCTTTCTTCTCTTTACCTTCCTTTACTTCATCTTTCTGGCTCTGTTCCTCCATTTCACCCTCTGATTCCTTGACATGTTCTTCTATTTCAATCTCCCTAGAAGTAACTTCAACCTTGGTCTTTTCCTCATCCTCTACATTATTGTGTTTCTCCTTTCTCTCCTTCTTGTCTATTTTCTCTTCTTTTTTCTCGTCCTTCTTCTCGTTCCCATCATCATCACCCTTGTGTTTCTTCTTTTTATCATCTTTGTCTTTCTTCTTCTTCCCTTCTTTTTTGCTGTCATTGTCTTTTTCCTCATCCTTTTTCTTCTCCTTCTCATCATCATCACCCTTGTGTTTCTTTTTTTTCTCCTCCACATCGTTCTGCTTCTTCCCTTCTTTTTTGTTGTCATCGTCTTTTCCCTCATGCTTTTTCTTCTCCTTCTCATCATCATCACCCTTGTGTTTCTTCTTTTTCTCCTCCACATCTTTCTGCTTCTTCCCTTCTTTTTTGTTGTCATCGTCTTTTTCCTCATCTTTTTTCTTCTCCTTCTCATCATCATCACCCTTGTGTTTCTTCTTTTTGTCCTCCACATCTTTCTTCTTCTTCCCTTCTTTTTTAATGTCATCAACCTTTTCCTCATCATTTTTCTTCTCTGTTCCATCATCATCATTCTCATGTCCCTTCCCTTTCTTCTCTTTCTTCTTTTTCTTATTCCCTTCTTTTTCCTCATCCACATTATCCACATCCTCCTCTTTTTTATCTGTGTCCTTCCTTTTCTCTTCATCTTCTTTCACCTTGACCTTATCCTTCTTTTCCTTCTTCGACTCTTTTTCATCCATATCTTTCTCTTTGTGTTTATAATCATCCTTGCCTTCAATCTCTTCTTCCCCTTCGTCTAAATCTTTACCCTTTTCCTTCTTCTCTTTTTTATTTTTCTTCTTTTTATCTTTTTCTTCCCCCTCTCTATCATCTTCTTTATCTTCTGAGCCTATAATATCTTTGTTCTTCTCCTTTGTCTTCTTCTTCTCTTCCTTGTCCTTCTTTTTATCCCCATCGCTCTCTTTCTCTTCCTCGTCCTTCTCTTTGCCACTGTTGTTTTCTTTC
Source organism: Prunus salicina (assembly GCA_020226455.1). Lineage (NCBI taxonomy): Eukaryota > Viridiplantae > Streptophyta > Magnoliopsida > Rosales > Rosaceae > Prunus > Prunus salicina. The sequence goes on along the minus strand of CM035346.1, from coordinate 26,697,475 downwards.
TTCTTTTCCTTCTTGGTTATGTCTTTCTCCTTCTTCTTTGATTTCTTCTCATCTTTATCAATATGTTTCTCCCCATCCTTTTTATGTTTCGGCTTCTCTTTTACCACTGACTTGGTCTTTAATTCAAGTTCCACCTCAGCCTTCTCCTTCTTTAAGTCACCTGGTTGTGCATCCTTGGTCTTGATCACTACATGGGATTCTTCCTTTTCAACCCTTTCTTCCCCTGTATGTTCAATTTTGTCTTCCATCTCCAGATTATATCCTAAAATTTTAAATGTAAAACTGTTTCCTCTGGACCTGAGATTACCCAAAACAAATGTAAATGTAAGACGAGTAATCTGAGAACAAATGCAGTAGAATATGAAAATCCTAATACTTGGTGAATTATAAAATCTCATAATTAACAAGAACAAGAAAAGCCATTGTGTTTGCCTAAATAAGAATAAATTGTTAAGGTTTAGAGCTCTGTAGTCAGCACATCACAGCCAATGCTTAAACAATTGGAAGATTACAAATATGTCATCTACATGTTTTACTATAAAAATGCAAGCTAATGAAACTTATATTCCTTTCTTCAATCCTCATGAAAAATAGACCCAAAGAGCCTTCCAAAGAACAAATGCATATCTTTTGTGGCATGCAAAAACGAGACAAAGAGGCTATACACATGTACTAATTAAAATAAATATTTAAGCTTCAAAATATGCAGTTTTGACTGATCACTGCTAGAAAGTTATATCAAATGTCTCGTCTTTTTAGTATATAGTTCCTAGAATATTACTATAGACTGACTATCAATTTTGGTGTGCAAAACTGACAACTTGAAAAGGTATGGAGGATGGATCTCAAGCAATGAAAAATTTCAAAGATGTGAAATTCGGTAGGACTGCAAGACTGGATTATAGACCATAGACCTCATTACATTCTGCTTTGTTGCACACACTAGTTCCTGAAAGCAAAAGTAAGGCTCTCCCCAGATAAAAGGGGATTCTTCATCTACTATGATATGATTGGTTCTGAGGAAAAACTATCACTCTATCCAAGTTTGCTACAAGCAGGAATTTTGAGGCTTGTCTAGTCTACAAAATATCTTAGCAAAAGCATTAGAATCCCGTGGAAAGCCGTATTCGATGACAGTCGTATGTATGGCTTGGAGAGATTAATTTCAGTTGATTTTCTTTAAACATTAGGGGGTTTCTTCCAAATTGACTTTTATGTTTGATTTTCAACACAAAACACATTTTGACCCCCTGAAACTTGAATTAAGGAACCCTTTTTGGTCCTTCACTGCTATATATATTTTTAAACAACGGTTTGAGTACAGAATACGTAAAGTATTTTATAACTTTTTCTCTACATTCCCACTACACGAAGTAAGTAAATAATTTGATAAAATCAAACTAAACTGATAAAAGAAAGAAGAAGAAAAAAGAAGCCATTTACAGATTCAAGAGAGAGACAGTGAGAGTGCACTTGAATAGTAAGGAATTAAGGATCTGTACTCAACTATCTAATTGTGTGCTTAAATTGTGAAACCAGTAAGTAAACAAACCAAGATGAATACAAAAATATAGGCAAAGCTTCTGCCTCACATCAAGTAAAAGCAACAACAACAAAACTTCATTTCTCATTCACAATTCCGAAGACGAAGTAGCAGCAGCTAGACCTATAGTAATTTGCAAGAAAAATTGGCAACAACTCCAATCCTGTGTGTACCTTAATTTGTGTTTCCTCAAAGGAAAAGAAGAACCCGATACGGATTGCTGTGTTGTGTTTGTAAGTAACAGTGTGAGAGAGAGAGCGAGAGAGCCTGTGGCTTTGCAGGTTAGCTTAGAGTGTGAAAAGTGGTGTGACTATTTGTTTTGTATATATATAGCCTATTACGAAAGGCTGTTTGGGCATTGATTACTTCACAGGTAGCCACCTGTCGGTCTATTCGTCAACACGGAAAGGACCGAAATTTTACACGGACGGACCTTAAACCTTTGCGTACGTATCCAGGGTTGTCTTCAACTCCCTCCCTTCTACGTCGGTTCTTTCTTCTCCAACACTTGCGACAGCTACGACTTGACAAATATTACACTTCTGAAGCGGTTTATTGGTAGTTTTATTTCATTATTTACTGTAGTCCCTTTGAAACTAAATGATCCATTTTACTCACCTACCTCACCAACCATTTTATTACCTACCCTCAACTTCATTCAAAAATCTATTAATTTTGATGACGTGACGTGAATATTTTGGTAAATTTGCACAATTGAGCCAATCAAATTCGGCGACTTATCTGGTAAACTGGAGCCCACGTGTTGAATGTGGCTTTTGCTTTGCCTAATTTTGCCCCAAATTGGGGAGATGATGATAAAATTGGTCCTATTTGCGAGTAGTTATAGTGTAGTACGAGAGTACGGTCACGTTGTATAACTTGTGTTGTGCTTTTTCACTGATGCACTGCCTATTAGCTATACCAAAAGTCAAAGATTGCTACACCATATTTACCTTGTAGCTTATCCCACACTTTTAACTTGTGGGTCCAATTACCATAATATTTTCACCAATTTTAACAATCTCCACCTTGATGAAAATGTCATACAAAACTTGGGGCATCGCTAAGAATAATTAAACCATTGGTCTTCACAAAACACACCAGCTACACATCACATAAATCAACAAATTTGGTCCAATCCCGATTCATGTTACAAGGCCAATAAACATGTGTAGCAGCACCAAGCTAACTCCGCTAGTTAGCTTCAGAGGAAGGTCTCGATGCACCCTCGTCTCCACCAACAAGCTTTATCCCCTCACAATTGTCTCTACCATGAACACTTGTCAACACTTCCCGTTTCCAGCAATAACCCATCAAGATCTTCATGGTACTACCATCCAGACAATACGAACCACCACACTTCCTCCCTTTCATTAGGACCAATCCACCACACGTGATTTCCATGGCTCCACCTGCAACAAAGTATTTGCATCCCAAAGAGTTCAATCTTCCAAGAGATATTAGATTCTTTATCACCTTTGGTACATATGCCACATCACCTATTGTGTGAACCACTCCATTATACATCATTATTTTGACAGTTTCAAATCCTCAACTTTGCAAGAATATCCATCACCCATAACAAAAGTTACCATCCTTACATTCATGGAATGTGTCAAAATAATCTTTCTTGGAGGAAACATCCATAGTACAACCAGAATCCAAGCATCACCAGGAGAAGTGTTTTTACCTTCGAATACTATGAGGACAAATCCGAAATCTTCTTCTGCTACAGAAGAATTAACACTTGAACCACCTTCATCTTTTTTCTTTTTTTTTATTCAAAGGACAAAAACGTTTGATATGACTGAATTATTTACATTCATAGCACTGCACACCCCTTCCTTTGGAACTAGATATAAACCTGTTCTCTCTCAGATCTATCATCAGATGTCCTTCAGCAATTCTATAAAACCCCATATTTTTAAATATGTATATTAATATTTCATAAAATTAATTATTTAAAATTATTAGTTTTCAAAACTATATATATATTAGTTAGTTGTATGGTAAGTTACGTGAATCTAGCTATAGCCTATCAAACCTCATTGTATGACTTTAACTACAGCAATTCATTTAATATTTATTCTATACACACAAAAGCATTTAGAAAGGTATTGGTGCTTACTAAGCTTTCTCTTAAGTGACGTGTTGCATTAGGGAGTCTTCAAAAACCAATTGAAGCATGAGGTGGTATGTTTTGGTATGAGGTGTAAGAACAATAGATATTCTTATATATATAAATGTAATTGGCAAGTGCTCACTAGCACTCTCCGGAAGCCAACACCTAAGACTAAATGGAGTGGCAGTTTTACCTTCAAGCCACCCATATAGTCTATAAATCCTAGGATGTAGTCTAGAGATCCCTAGGTTAGTTAGGTGGCATAATGTTAAGCTTCATCCATATTTTCTTTACCGACTCTAACCTACTATGTATAGTTCTAACTAATAGTTATTGAATCATAAGTTCTTCAAGTTATAGTAGTTTCCTAAAAAAATCGTAGACAAAAGAAAATAAGAGAACTAAGTGTGGTGAGGTTTTGAAGAAGCTCAAAGTATTTGAACTTACAAGTGGGAGTTATACAATAGCTTTGGATTTGAGGTAGGGTTTTTCTTGGGGAAGTTTTGCATGCATTGATTTAATTAAATATTGTAAATATTATATTATGCTTGATAATATTATTTTAGTTATTATTGTAAATCCTATATTATGCTTGGTTATATTGTTTGATTGTTATCCTTGATATTGGATATATACGTGTTGTCAATTATCATTATAATTTGATTAATTTTGACATATTCATATGTTGTCGGTGGTGGTTGGAATTTTTGGGTTGATAAAGAAATTATGGAAAAGAGGATAATGGGAAGAATCTTTTGTGTAGTTGAGTCTAACCATTGTAGGGACCAAGTTCAGGCGAGCCCATGTGCACAGTAGATTAGGAAATCGGCGGTATAATTGTCGATTGGGTGATTTGGGCTTGGAGATCAATGGTGTAGATAAGATGACTGGCAAAAGGGGAATTATGGGATGATTGAAATGGGTGTTAGTTTATATAATGGGACATTCGGAATCACAGTGGTAAAATGCATGGCATGGGACATGCTGATTTGCTTGCCCTATTATATAGATTAACGGGTTGAGTAGAAATGAAGTTCATTCATGTATTGCATAAATTGTACATTATAAATCTCACTAATCACATAAGACATAGGACCCCTACTGAGCATGTAATGCTCACCCCTTATTGAATCTATTGCAGGCTTTGAATCTGAAGTTTAGTTTTTGTTGAGGAAACAAAAAGAATGAGTTGTGGATAGTTTTGAGTGTTTTGTTGAAAGTTTGTTACTTTCTTGTTATTTTGCTTGTAATAGTACAATGTAAATTACTTTGACTTAAATAAAAGTTTATGTTCAATTTTCATGTTTCTTGATATTTAAAATTTTAGTTTTAATTTTTCTTTTACCTCACATTCCCAAAAATAATAATAATAATAATAATAATAATAATAATAATAATAATAATAATAATAATTGGGGGTGTTACAAATTCCTTCCTTAAATTGCTAACGTAGACTCGTGCCCACCATCACTAGTAGATGATTTCTTCTATGTATCATGGGACACCAATGATGCATGCACATGTTCCAAGCTCACTGTATCTTTACCGTACAACAAAGTTGTAACACGATTTTTCATACTATTGGGAAGAGAGGAAAGAAGGAAAAATGCCTTATCTTCTTCCTCAGTCTTAACATCAACTTTTCGCAATTGATCCACGCGCTGTTGAACACATTCATGTGGTCCATTAGATTCCCACCTTCCTCCATCTTCAGCTTGTACTTCTGCCGCTTCTAATGTAACTTGTTGGTTAGGCTCTTAGCAATATAGAGCTACTCCAACTTCTCCCATAGAGCAGGTGCAGAATCCTCATACATAAAATTATTGATAATGTTATCAGCAATACAATGTCGTATTGTGCTAACGCACCACAACTCTAGCTTTTCCCACATCCCATCTTTCATTCCTTAAGGTGTTCCATCTTTCCCCTTAGAGGTCTAGCCAAACCTTATTGACCCAAGAGGTCCTTTACTCTTCTCTGCCAAACAATAAAGCTGCCTTTACCATTAAACTGCTCAATTTAAAATTGCAAGTTGTTGCAACGCTCATGGTGAACAAATCTGAATCTCACACGAACCAAAGCTCTGATACCACTTGTTGTGCCTTTTTTACTGTGAGATTCAGAAATAACCACACCACAATATAAACCACAATTGAACATAATAATATAAACAAAGAATAAAGATAGTGCATAATAGATTGATGAGGTTTGGCAAAATCATGCCTACTTCCTCGGATAGAGTACTTTGTTGAAATGTAAATTCTTTACTGGTTTAATCTTTAGCTAACAAGTGTAGGGCTTAGATTAGATCACATGGTGTATGACTCATATGTCTTAGATTTGTGCCAAGTGTCAAGCTTATATTGTTGACATATTTGTATAATATAAACCACAATTGAACATAATAATATAAACAAGGAATAAAGATAGTGCATAATGGATTGATGAGGTTTGGCAAAATCATGCCTACTTCCTCGGATAGAGTACTTTGTTGAAATGTAAATTCTTTATTGGTTTAATCTTTAGCTAACAAGTGTAGGGCTTAGATTAGATCACATGGTGTATGACTCATAATTTTTTGGGAAATGACCTTGAGTACCACCCATTTCATAATTTCAATTAAAAATACCACCCCTTCCCATTTTTTTTTACAACTATCAACTATAAATATAAAATTATTGTACACTTATTGCTCTCCTAACACTTCTTCTGAAATTTACCTCCCGCCAATCACCTCCCTCTCGGCTCCGTCGCTCAGTCTCTTCACTCTCTGGTCATTCTGCTCTCACTCTCTCGTCTCTCAGCTCCAACTCTGTCATCTCTCATCTCTCGTCGCTCAGCTGTCAGTCTCTCTTCTGTCTTCCTCTCCCAGCGAATCTGTTCATCGAAGAGCAACACTATCGTTCACTGCAAACAGGTACTGTTCATCGACCTTCTTTTACGGCTTAGGGTTTATGGGTTTGTATGAAATTGGTTGATGGGGTTGTTTGAAATTGGTTTAGGGTCTGGGGGTTTCTTTGAAATTGGTTTAGTGGGTTTTCTGAAATGGGTATAGGGTTTTGCTTTAACTCTGTTTTGCTATCACGAACGATGGTACAAATTCTTATCCCTTTCCTTTTCTCTCTGTGATTATTGGATTCAATGTTTGATTCCAACTTCTTTTCTCTGAAATGGTAATGGGAATTTTTCAAGGGGTTGTGAAACTCTGCTCGTTCTGAGAAGATACTCATTGCTGTTATACCATCAGATAGATCTTATGCATATTGCAATGGTTCGCGGAAAGTCTACTATAAATGTTAAAGTGGTCCAATACTTATCATTTGAATTTGTACAAGAATTTGGAATCTGTTTGTTCTAGTAAATTGTCCTATGCACTATTGACTAATATACTTTGCTCAAGAAATCTTGAGAGTTTTCAGCAAGCAATTTTCTCACTCTTACTGCTTCAAAATAAAATAACAATGCCACATATAAAGAGGGAAGCTCCCTGATGGAACCTTTGTTACTATAAGAGGCTTGAAAATGAGAAAGAGGCAGAGTCCACAGGTCTACACACACCTCCTTGAGCAGATTTCAAAACTGAGACATAGCCATTTGGTTAGTGCTCTTGGACATTGCTTGGAGTGCCATCCAGATGATTCAGGCGTTAGTAGAGTATTTCTTATACATGCCATACAGGTTGCAATGGAGAGTAAAACCCCACTCACTACTTTCTTCTTCTTCTTCTTTTTCTTTGATTGATTTCCTCCCTCACTGTCTTAGCATTTTCAGCAATTAAATATTCATTGCTAACACTTGGTTTGGCAGAAGGACCTCCAGGACGGAAGCTTACCTGGCCGCACAGAATAATAGCCGCAATTGGAGTTGCAAAGGGGATTCAGTTTCTGCATACAGGGATTGTTCCTGGTGCTAAATCAAATAATCTGAGGATAAAAAATGTCTTATTGGATCACGATCTTCATGTAAAAATAAGCAGCTATGTCTTATTTGTTAGTATTTTCTAAATATAAAAATCAGTAGTAACAAAAACAATTTCGTTTCGTACCAGCGGTTATTGTATTACAGACTAAACATCAGTAGCACAGACTGTCATGTACATACATACCAAATGGTTTTGTTAGACTGAAAAGATTGGCATAGGAAATTTATTCATGTGGTATAAGGAACCGAGTCATGAATGGAAATTGTGATCCAAAGCATATTGGTTACTTTTATAAGACTCTTTAGATTAATAGTAGTTGGCATATCAGCTGAGGCCTTTATGACTGTATTCTTAAAGATGTATGCTTAATAGTAGTTGTAATTTATTTTTTGATCTCTTTGTAGTTGAATAAAGATGTATGGTTTGAAATTGGTAGTAGATAGGTAAGTCTTTTCTAGGTTTCCATCAACGAGAAGGTTGTCTAGGAAAAGACCAATTTATTATCTCAGAACTTGCAAACCTTCCATATTGAAAGAGACTCAACAAGTCTGAATTAGTTAGGTGTCTTAAATTTGTTTTGAAATTTTGGGGAGATTTTCAGTTAACCATTGGAACCTTTACCATTTTCCTATCAATAACATTCAAATCTTTTCCCAACAAATTTTGAGACAGTAGGTTTCTAAGCATTGTGTCCATGTCACTCTTGCTCATTCACGTGGACAGTCACATTAGCCATGTAATGCTTCTTTAGTTTTGTTTTAAAAATGGATTTTCTGTGTATGAGTTTAGATATGGTATTGGGAAACTTTCTTGTTAGAAATTAAGTTCAAAAGCCTTTTGAAAATACTATCTACATAAGCTTTTTAAAATCTTACCAGAAACTCAGTTTCTACGATATGCTTCTTTCTTAATAGTAGAAAACGTATTGGATTATTTGTTATTTTCTTTCTTGAATGTTTTCATACTTATTTTTTGTTATTAGTGTCATTTTGATCTTGTAGATCATGAGGGAGATAATATTTGTCACACCTTGAGCATTGGAACAACTTAAACACCTTATGCTGGGCAATAGGGTCCATATCTGGTTCCATGATGGAAGAACAAGTATTGTTTGCTCTTTGTTCATCAGTTTATTTTTATGCTTAACTGAAGTCTTAATTATCTTTGATTTGATGTATAGCTCTTATTTGAGTTTTGAGTTTCATGAAATTTTCAATTATTGTACAATTCTTTAATCACAATTTCATTTGCGCTCTGCATCTGCACATGGGTTGTTTCAGTCATTATTTCTATATTAGTTTGTGTTTCATGAATATAACGATTGTATATAAAAAAATTCTTTATTTTTTATTCTCTTATGAAAGAATCAGTATTAACTGGTCCTATATTTATTATCTTGATAGTATGCGGGTCCTATATTTTCGTTTTCACCATTGGCCATCCATACACGGAATCTGTTAGCTGATCCAAGATGCATACACAGAATCTGTTAGCGGGTCCTATAGGTTAGTGATTTTATATGCATGTTTAGCTTAAATATGTGTATGGTAGACAATAGAGAAGAGTTTAGTGTAAATATTTTTGTAAATAATTATTCTTTGTTTGGTACAGGTCTGGTGGATAAGTTTCTTTTAGTATATCAACATGGTTGAAGTTTCCAGGTATTTTTTTATTCTTCTATTTTTAATTCTTGACTTTATCTTCAATATTAACTTTCAGCTGCTCTATCTCTCTCTCTGTCTCTTATGAATTTTTCTTTTTGTTTAATGGTTCTCTCTTTCTTTTTGCTATTTTGTTTTTTCCTTTATTTTTTTTTGTTTTCTTGGTTGGTAGTGTAAAAATCTTGTTTTTCATTTGAAATTATCTTTTTGCAAATCATTATTGTTTGTTTGATGCAGGTCTGATGGATAAATTTCTAGTATATCAAGGGACAGAGGACAGAGGACAGAAGACAATCTACTAGTGATGAATCTTATGTTCTTTGATTTTGGGAATCAATTGACATTTAGGTTGAACTTAAATATCTAGCATTTTGTTTTTGAGACATCTTGTGAATTTGTTGGAAGAATGTTAGATATATGGATTGCTTTTGAATGCAATGAATTATTTGAAATTAATTGTGATTTCATATTGTAATACAATAAATAATACAATAAATAAATAACATGGAGTGGTAAACCTAATTAGTTACCAATTTTTTAGAAACATTAGTGACCAAGCAAGTAGGTCACTAATGTGGGCACGTGACCATGAGATTTGAATTCAGGATTACTTTCAACGAAGTGGAGACTCTTGTTAGACCAAATGGCCATTGACATACAATATAATAGCAATATTAGGCCAATATATGTACACTATAGAGGCAATATTAGAGCAATATAACCACAATACGATAGCAATAGTATTACAATTATCACCTATAAAAATATAATTATTGTCCACTTATTGCTGATTTTTCACATGTTCAGAAATTTTGTTCTCTCTTAGCTCACTCAGCTCAATCTCTCTGGCACATCTCTCTTTCTCTTTGGTATCTGTCTATCGCAGCTCTCTGTCTCTCTCTTGGCTCTCTCTCTCTCTCTCTCTAGTGCAACTCTCTGTCTCTCTCTTTGCTCTCTTTCTGTAGTGCAGCACTTTCTCTCTCTGTCTCTCTCTCTAGCTTCGTTCTGTCTCTTTCTCCCCCTATTCGCTCTCTTGCTCTCTGTCTCTTTATTCATACTTCCTTTTTTTGTAAATTTTTTTTATAGTTGTTATTATTTTTTAAAATAATTTCTCACAATGTCTTACAATGCAATTATGATGCACCTGACTACCTGTTTTTGAAAGGCACGTTGTTTCTTTCTCCTCCTCTTCTTCTTTTTGAATGAAGTATGGCCTAAACCGTAAACCCATTGATGAGCCGTAGTCAATATACATGCAATATAATAGCAATATTAGGCCAATATACATACATTAGAGAGGCAATATTATGGCAATACGACAGCAATAGCATCACAATATACATGCAATATGGTGGCAATATGCATACAATATATATACAATACATAGGCAATATTAGTACAATACACAAGCAATAGTACAGCAATATTAAGTCAATCTACATACAATACACACACATCCATTACAGACTACAATTTAGACATGGAAAATAAATCGCCACCGAACCCTAACAATACTATCCTGCGAAGTAAAAATTATTTCTTTCATAAAACTTGAAAATTCAATTGTTATTACATAGTCAACCAATCTTTGCTCTATTACATACATACTTCCTACCTATAATTATAAATAATGGAGAGCTCACAAATTCTACTAATTTGATCTTAACTCATACAACGAAGAACAAATTGATGACTCACCTTGTTATATGTTCATTGTCTTACATGGCACATAAACTGTTTCCATTTTGAAGTTGAACTATTTCGTATATATAAACATAGTTGCTCTTTATGAACGTATAACAGTTTACTTGTTAGAAACGACGTGTTGGTTTCCACTGAATTCTACTAATTTTTGTATCCATTGTTGACATTTAGTCTCTATGGTTTTCTTTGCAATTTATGTGATATAGGTATATTTCATTGTTTGTTAGAAATGTTAACTCGCAATTGTACGGGACAATTAGTAGTATAGCAAGACAAGTACGAGGTCGTACCCACAAAGACTGAGAAGTTAAAATTAGTTATGTACTTAGATTACCAAATTCAAGAAAGTAGGAGGTTAAGTCTAAAACAGAATTTAAAGTAAGAGTGATTGTAATTTTTGAACAAATGAGGCAAAACGAAGTTTCAAACAAAAGCAAAGTGAGCAAATGTAACAAAGAGTATTTTTGTAAGTTGGAAAATAGATTGGGAGACTAGGGCATTCGATTTACCACAACAATTCAATTCTGGGTTATAAGGCGTCAAGTGACAAGTTTAATTCGGATTCAAAGATTGATTCTAGCTAAAGTATGATTAGGCCATGTTGTCTGGTCCTAACCTTGTGTTCCTAATTCCCTAACTTGATCATTTGTTGTCTAACCTAAATTAAGCATTAGGAACCCATTAAGCATAGAAGAACAATTTAAACAACCAAGCATGTATCTAATCCCTGTTGTCGAATGTCCATACATACTTTTCTTATTCATAGTTCAATTTGAATCAAAGCATGGTGTCTACTCTTGATTCAAACCAAGATAGCTAATAAACAAGTTCTAATGATGATCAATAATCCAAACAAGCATGTTAACTGATAAGCATAATGAATAAGAACATGAATCATGAATCAAACTTGAAACTCAAAACTTCAACTTATAAACCCAGAATATTCATGTTAGGTTACATTGAAGCCCTAGTTATGAATTTAGCTACTCATAATGGAAATGAAACTTAAACATAAATGAGAAAACATAATGAATACAACAAGAGTAGAAAAACCCATTTCAGAAGTTGTTTGTGGTGTCCAAGGCTTCTCCAAGTGCTTCTCCACGTCTAATGCTGCTCCAAGAGCTTCCTCATATCTAGAGTATGGCAACTAAAGAGGTGATTTGGGATGAGTGTGGGTGAGTGGTGATGGAAAAGAAAGAGGAAATTCGTAGGGAATTGGAATGGAGGCTTGTTGGAGCTATTTTGGTGTTTTGGGGATGAATGGAGTGTTTGTGGAAGGATGAAGTGAATGAGATGAATTGTGAATGATGTTGTGTTTAGAATTGGAGTGCTATTTATAGGGAGAATGGAAGGGGAATATCTGAATTGAATATGGTTTATGCCAATAGCACTTGTAATTAAAAACTCATCTTTTGGCTAGTGCACTTCACCAACAACTCCCACTAGATAGCACTTGTAATTAGAAACTCATTCTTTTGGCTAGTGCACTTCACCAACAATTCCCACTAAATAGTGCACTTCATCATACATATGTCATGCATGACAATGCATTGCACTCTTCTTTTGGGTTCGTTTTGGGCTTGTTAATACATTCATAAAATTCTGGAAAAATATGGATCTTCAAGCCCTTTGTCTTATCTTTCCAAGCATATGCAGCCCAACTCAAGGAAAAATTGGGAAGACCTTCAAATGTCATTTGTGGCCCAGTAACGCAGATGCTGCCGAATTTTGACCTTGAGCTACTAGATCATGTATAACTTCCTCTAGAATATTCAGAATCATGAACCGTAAAATGGTACGGAAACTAGACTTCCGTATCTTTCCAATGATGTATGGCTCATTATCTAGTTCTTCTTGAGCAAGTACAGGTTAATCCGTGAAATAGAATGATCTGCAGACACCGTTTTGGGCTAATTTGTCTCCAAAATGCATTTAATGAGTCTCAAGCATATTACACTGAAACAAACACAAAACTTATTAAAAGCACAAGTTTAACTCAAAAACATAACCAAATCATAAGTTAGAAGGGTACAAAAAGATATGTAATTATGCACCGATCATTCATTTCCTGCACTGAGAATCTGTTAGTGGACTTAGTGAAGCATACAGCTTTCTTATGATTTCTCAAATTAGTTTTGACTTTGTTCATTTTAAATAATTTCTGCAGCAATTCTACTTTTGTGCTTAGCATTCTGTTGTTATTGGAATTTGAAACCTCATAATGTTTAGAAAGGGGTAAGATATACTTTACCCCCATGAACAGATGTGGAAAATCACTTAACACGCTTCCACCATAATATTAGAAAAATAAGTCCCTCGTTTGTTTAGAAATTTTCATTAATAGCTATTCTGTCAGTATATTTACCATTAGTACAGTTTTAGGTCCAAGTTAGTATGAGCAGATGACTAATTTGAAATATGTAATCGATCATTTTGCCCTCTGACTCAATCTTTGAAACATTGGTGTGGTGATTAATAGATGCCCAGATGTGCAATACGCAGAGTGCATGTACAAATAAATGTGCAGATTCGTTTGTTTACTTCCATGTGTTAGAAATCATGGTAATTTAACAGTTTTATCACAGAAGAATGAAGGTTTGGAATGCATAGAAGCCTGCAATATACACTAAGTATAGAGACGGTTGCCAAATATCATGTTGAGCACTATGACCCGTGCAAAGTTAAACTGCATACATTAGTTTACTAGTTCTTTATCTTTTTGAAGATTCATTAGTTGTTCCAAAAATTAGTTATCCCTATTAGATCACATAATGTTTGAACTAATGGTCATCAACTCAATCTTGCCTTTGCTTGCTTGGAAAAGCTCTGCTGCTTACTTTGTTTTGCCAAAAAGTTTAATGGAAAGCTATCTATCCATTCCAAATTAAATTCATGTGTTCTTTGTTTTCCTTACAGGAAAATGGAGGTCAAACAGTGGACATATGTCAAAAATGAAAAACAGAGGAAGTGCATGGCGTGAGAAATAACTAACGCACAAATTAAACCCTATAAATCATGCAATCATAGTACGAGTAAGTAGGGATCGTTCTATTCCGGGGATTAGGAGGGATGCTAATCAGCACAAATTAAATTTATTAAACTAGAACTAAGTTAAGGGAACAATGATTGGGGGGAGTTGGATGATTTAGACCAAAGTAAAATTGACAGCAGCAAATAACTAAGTTGTGAATGAAATATGGATTAAGGGATAGCTAGAGGATTCTTCTCCACACATGGAACATATGCATACAAATAGATCTCCAGTTACTCTTTCTATAAAGTACGAATGACAAAGCCCCAAATTAATTGTGAACTGCACTAATTAACTCTCAGATTTTCCTAAGTTCATTGAATTGGACTCAGCGACTCAATCAAATTATTCTTATCAAGTTCCCTATATGAACAGCATGATAGAGATACATATCAAAGATCATTAAGTTCTATGAAAATCATAAGCTTTGACAAAGCAATTGTAACTATGAAAAGCATGATACTTCTGCCAGGAATTTACTTAACACAATCATGACTAGTGACTTTTACTACTTGTGAATATAAGTTCATAACGATTAGGTGAAATTCCCTCATATTCTAGCATCAAATCCCTGCATGCAAACTAAGTATGCATCCTTAATAAACATGCAAGAATAAGTCCTGAATAAAACAGAAAAGTAAATCACATTCATACTTTACGAAATCATAACTGGAAGTGATCAATTCATATAAAACATATGTCCATGGCTTCGAATTCACCTCTAACTAAGAAGAAATTCAGTTACTCATATTTAATAATTGAAAAACAATATAGAATGGAAATACATAAGATAGGATAAAGAGAAGAAAAGAACTAGATGATGGCAGCAAGGAATTCCCAAGACAGCTCCAAGCTTTGCTCCTTTTGCAACTAGCTCTCTCTCTCTCTCTCTCTCTCTCTCTCTCTCTCTCTCTATTTGAATGTGTATGAGTAATGGATGAAGTGAAGTGATGGATTGTTGAATGATGTTGTGTTTAGAATTGGAGTGCTATTTATAGGGAGAATGGAAGGGGAATATTTGAATTGAATATGGTTTATGCCAATAGCACTTGTAATTAGAAACTCATTCTTTTGGCTAGTGCTCTTCACCAACAACTCCCACTAGATAGCACTTGTAATTAGAAACTCATTCTTTTGGCTAGTGCACTTCACCAACAAATCCCACTAGATAGTCATGCATGACATTGCATTGCAATCAGCTTGTGGGCCAATTTTGGGCTTGTTATTCACTCCAAAAAATCCTGTAAAAATATGGATCTTCAAGCCCTTTGTCTTATCTTTCCAAGCATATGCAGCCCAACTCAAGGAAAAATAGGAAAGACCTTCAAATGTCATTTTTGGCCCAGTAACGCAGATGCTGCCGAATTTTGACCTTGAGCTGCTAAATCATGGATAACTTCCTCTAGAAGACTCCAAATCATGAACCGTAAAATGCTACGGAAACTAGACTTCCGTATCTTTCCAATGATGTATGGCTCATTATCTGGTTCTTCTTGAGTAAGTACAGGTTAATTCGTGAATGTGACTGATCTGCAGACACTGTTTTGAGCTAACTTGTCTTCAAAATGCATGTAATGAGTCTCATCCTTATTACACTGAAACATACACAAACTTTATTAAAAGCACAAGTTTAACTTAAAAACATAACCAAATCATAAGTTAGAAGGGTACAAAAAGATATGTAATTATGCACTGATCAAATACCCCCAAACTTAGATTTTGCTAGTCCTCGAGCAAAACAAAACAAAACTACAACTTAGGAAACATGAAATAAGCAACTAGCCTTCCAAACAATATCCTCAAAGAATCACCAACGTATATGGTTCCAAAGAAACACAACAATCACAATCTAAGTTCCACACATGATTCACGAGAAAGCAAAGCTCACAATGACACCCTTAAGTGTAGTGTGTGAATGCCAAATTAGAACAACCCCTGCCACTCAAATAAGTATATGCGCACACACTTAGAGCAAAATCAATAATTCTGAACCCCATAAGCTCATTATCCAATCTGCTCTCCACAGTAATACCATGCAACACCAAGGATCAAAAGGACTTTACAAGGGTAGTAATGAGGTTCAGGGTAGTGGTAGAATGAAAGAAGGGATATGAGATATACAATATTTTTAGCACAATTAAAGAACAGGTAAGAGCATAAGAGATTTTTGAACTTTGTAACAAGCAAGGAACACATACATGAGCAGATTTTCAACATAATTTCAGCACCTTCAAATGTGTTTATTTGGCCTAATTTTGTGGCTCTTTACCCTAGATCACCATGCTCTTCTATTTTATAACACCCTAGGGCCGTGACTACATTGGTCACACTTCATTACCTCTTTTGATTAGTTACCAATACCCCCAAACTTATTTCTTTTCAACACTTGGGTAATGGCACTAATGATTCACTTTTGCTCCAAAAACCTTGCATTCTTTATAACTCTCTTTTGAAGATAACTTTAATTGCTCATAGAATAAGTAAGAATAAGAAAACAGAGGTTCATTATGGTAGGAATGGTTTACACAAAGAAAGGCTTAATACAGGCTCAAATGGGTTGACTAGGGATGAATAAATGCAGAGGGATGGTTAGAAAAGCTCAAACGGTTTAAACATGGCCTAAATCACTTCCTAAGCATTGTATGGCAACAAAATGTCTCAAGAGATATTCAAATAAGTTCTAGAGTACAAAATCAAGATCATGAGATAAGTAGAATTGCATAACGTCTCTAAGTAACAAGAAATTGGACTAACTTGGCAAAGTGCTCAATAAGTGCAAGGGTGGCATGCAAGACAGAGTTAACTCAGAACCACACAAAGTCCTTAAAAAATGACTCTCAATTTCTGATAAACCATATTAGTATTAAATCCAAGTCTTACCATAGGTGTTTGGAAGGATAACGAAACAACACACAAAAACCTGCGTTTTTAGACGCTAAACACACAAAAAAAAAATTTAAAATTTGACAGTAAAACAACATAACCAAATCCTTCCCCCCAAACTTAAATGAAACATTGTCCTCAATGTTTAGAACGTAAGAACATGCAATGCCTCATAAATGCAAGGAAAGAAGAGAAGAAAAGACATAACCAAATGTTAGAGTTTAGAAAAACTCCCCTTTGAAGCGATTAGGACGGTTCATCTTTCAATCCGACTCACTTTCCGAAGGGTCTGAAATAGAAGAATCATATTGGGCTCCATCTATCATCAACTCCTCCATCTGCTCCACGAAGTCTCGGAGTCTTGTGGTCATGTACACTAATTGGAAGTGAAACTCGTCAAGCACACTTAAGTAAATGTCAAACTCGTCTCGAATGTTACCTGTACAATACATGTGACTGCTCAACACAACAGTTCTTGCCATAAACCTCCTATCTAGCAGATATACCCTCCAAGTATATAGACAATGTGCCAGCGCCGCAAGCTGCATCTCTTCCAATCCACAATCCAGATCCCAATTTGGAATCATGCCTTCAATTTCCCCTATCACCCTATCTCTATGAAACAGAAAGGCATCTATGGTAACTTCTGAGGGATCCATGGCAAACACAACCACGAGCACCTCAATCACCTCAAACACCCGTTGCATAATGGTGTCCTCTCCCAAAGGATCTTCTGGTGGGATAGCTGGCAGTGAGTTCAACAAAACCATTAGGTTAGGCACCTTCACCATGCTCAATTCGGACTCCTCCTCCTTGAGCTTTCCACAGACGGCATCCTTGAGTTTCTCCATTGACGAGCCCTACAATAAGCAATAATTTAGAGAAGGCTTGGGAAGAGAAGGTTTGGTTTCAGGGGTTAGCGGGCGGCTAGATCAAATGAAAGATGGAGGGTTAGGGTTAATGTATGTAGTGTTTCAGAGAAAGAGAAGGTTTTTTTTTTTTAAAAAAAATTTTTTTATAATAATAATAATTATTATTATTATTATATATATATATTTTTTTTAATAAAACACACAAATATACAAGTGACTCGTGGATTACCAGTTAAGAACCTCAGAAAACACAGCCAGGGGATCCGGGAAGTTTGGAGAGGTCACAATGGTCCCGCTTAAAACCCAAACTTCTTAGACACCGAAGGTGTCGCCTATAGAACTCCTAGACACTGTATTAACAGAGGTGCTTATTGGAGTTACCAGAAGTCAACTCATATGAAAAATCTTTTTTTTTTTTTTTTTTTTTCATAGGCTTGCAAGACATTTATACTAAGCAAAACAAAGCTCACACAACTTAACTCTACCACAAAACCTAACAAAATTGTCAATCCCTACCCCCAAACTTAAATGGAGCATTGTCCTCAATGTGAAAGCATATAAGATGAGTGAGAACATGTAAATAATAAGGGGAAAGTTTAAGACAAAGGATTAGAGAAACTCCCTCTTGATGCGATTAGGTCGACCGCTACCAAGCACCTTATTCTTCAACACATGGGTTGCCTCCCAAGAAGCGCTAAGTTTTATGTCTTCAGCCGGACATCCAACTTGTTATAGTGAATGGGGAGGTTTGGGCTCAATCGGCACCGCATGCAATGCAAGAGAGTTCACCAAGCTTGTCTTCCATTTCCATCGCTTCCTTGTTGCAACATATTGTGGCAATGACTTTAGGGCAGCCACCATCTCGCAGATTTCTTCATGATTAGGTTCGGCCCCATTTTTGATGAGTTCAATTCCTTGAACAATGGTGGTTTCAAGGGCATCCCTATCTAGGGTTTTGAGATTTTCCTGCGCCAAAGAATCAAATGCATCAACAAAGAAACACGAGTGATCATCCATAGGGTACCTCATAGCTTCAGAAATATTGAAATCAATGATAACGCCATCAAATTCCATTGTCAACGTCCCTTTGAACACATCGATATTGGTTCGGGCTGTTTTCATGAAAGGTCGTCCAAGTAAGATTTGCAATGGTATTGAATGGGCCGAATCCTCCATCTCAAGCACATAAAAATCTGCTGGAAATATCAAGTGGTTAACCTGCACCAAAACATCTTCCAAAACTCCTTTCGGATATGCATTAGAACGATTAGCTAATTGAATTACAACTCCATCCTTTTTAAGCTCTCCTAAGTTCATAGATGCATAAATAGAGTATGGCATGACATTAATGGAAGCACCTAAATCTAACATGGCATGTTCAAACTTGGTGTTACCAATAACACAAGGGATTGTGAAACTACCTGGATCTTTGCATTTAGGTGGCAGTTTTCGTTGCAAAACTGCAGAAACATTCTCACTTACCCTTACCACTTCTTTGTTCGAATTCCTCCTCCTTGTTGTACAAAGCTCTTTCAAGAATTTAGCATACTTTGGAACTTGCTTTATTGCGTCAAGAAATGGGATATTTACTTGTACCTTCCTGAAAGTCTCTAAGATGTCTTTTTCATTCTCTTCTTTCTTAGACTGCATAAACCTGCGAGGGAAAGGCACATTTGGTGGGATAGGGTTAGAATGAGTTGAATTTGGAACAACCTTACCTAAGTTTGGTTGTGCAGGAGCTTTGGGGGACTGCAGCAATGGTTGTTCCTCCCTTGCCGTGGCTTTGTCCTCCTCCTTCTCTTTGAAGAGCAACTTTTCATTCTCTGTTGGGCTTTATTTGGACATTTTGGGATTGGTTCCAATCTCTTTACCACTCCTCAAGATGATAGCTTTAGCCGTTTCAAAACCTCCTTTTGGGTTGACAATGGTTGAGCTAGGTAGTTTGCCTTCTTCTCTAAACTGTCCCATGAATTCCGCCATCTGCCCAATTTGCTTCTTCACTTCGCTCATCTCTTTGGCTTGATTTTGTAAACCCTGAGTCAAAGAAGTTAGTACTTTAAGCATTTGATCATTATCCATTGGAGAACCTGAATTTGATTGGGCAGTTTGTGGTTGAGGTTGTGGTGGTGCGAATGGCCTTTGATAGAACCCCGGAGGTGGCTGTCTATATCCGCCTTGTTGTTGAGTTTGTTTAGGCTCCCTCCACTTAAAATTTGGATGATCTCTCCAGCCTGGATTGTAGGTGTTTGAAAATGGGTCATACCTAGGTTGAGTTTGGCCTTGATAACCTATGGCATTGGCACTTTCCCATCCCCCATTCACTATTAATTGAGGACATTGATCAGTGTGGTGTCCATGCATAGAGCACACGCTACAAGTGGCTGTACTTTGCACCTTGGGTCCTTCAACAACCTGCGAAATAAGAGTAGAGAGATTAGCCATTTGAGATTGAAGTTCTGAAATAGCACTTACCTCATTAACTTGACTTGGCTGTGCATGATCTCTCCCTCCAACTCCTTCATATTGTTGTGCATTCAAAGCTCGGTTTGCTATTAAGATCTTTGCAGCAACTGGTGTTTTGTCAACCAAAGCACCTCCTGCTGAAGCATCAAGCATTTGTCTCTCCAGTGGAAGTAGCCCTTCATAGAAATATTGAATTAAAAGCTCTTCCTTCATTTGATGTTGTGGGCAGCATGCAACTAACGTCTTAAAACGCTCATAGTACACTGGAAAGGATTCTCCCGGGCCTTGTTGAATTCCACTAATTTTCTTCCTCAAAACAATGATTCTTGAAGTTGGAAAGAATTTCTCTAAGAATGCTTTCTTCATACTTTCCCAAGAAGTAACGGTTCCAGGTGCTAGTTCATAGAGCCAATCCTTAGCCTTGTCCATAAGAGAAAATGGAAAGGCTTTCATCTTCAAAATATTTCCATCCACGTTAATGGGTGTCATACTTGAACATACTACTTCAAATTCCTTCAAATGCTTGTTTGGATCTTCCATGGACAGCCCATGGTATCTGGGAATGTGATGTAGCAAACTTGACTTCAATTCAAACACATCGGTCTTGCCTGCAGCAGCCCTGGGGTATTGAATGCAAAGAGGGACTGCATTGTCCAATTCAGAGGCTGAAAGTTCCTTCATTGATCTATTGTCTACAGTCATGTCTTGTTCCTCTTCCAAGTCCGTTTCTGCTTCAGATTCGGGTTCGGAACTAGAACTAGGGGGACTGAGTTATGGTTGTTTCCTCTTCCTTCTCAAAGTTCGTTCGAGATCGTCGTCAAAGTCTAATATGTGCGCATGAACACGGTGTGAACTTCGAGTCATACACTTGTACCTAAAACAAAGAAAACAAAACAAAACAAAATCAGAAACACAAGAACAACGAAAATGCACGGAAGATTAGCAATTTTGCTAATCCCCGGCAACGGCGCCAAAATTTGGCGTGAGAAATAACTAACGCACAAATTAAACCCTATAAATCATGCAATCGTAGTACGAGTAAGTAGGGATCGTTCTATTCCGGGGATTAGGAGGGATGCTAATCAACACAAATTAAATTTATTAAACTAGAACTAAGTTAAGGGAACAATGATTGGGGGGGGGGGAGTTGGATGATTTAGACCAAAGTAAAATTGACAGCAGCAAATAACTAAGATGTGAATGAAATATGGATTAAGGGATAGCTAGAGGATTCTTCTCCACACATGGAACATGAAAGTGCCTAGGACATAAAAACTATAATGAAAAGGAGAGAAAAAAAGTAAAACAAGTAGGGAAAAGAAATAGAACCAAACTATGTTGCCAATCCCCGGCAACGGCGCCAAAAACTTGTTGCGTCGATTCAGCTGCACCAAAATAGATTCAGCTGCATCCTCAACTTGTGATACTCGCAAGTGCACGAGCCGTTGGTAGTTTAGCATATGTAAGTGCGAGGTTGATCCCACGAGGATTGATGATAGATTGATTTAATTCAATTCCCTGTACAAAACAGAAATGAAAAAAAGAAAGAAAATAAATCAAATAAGAAAGAAAGAAAATAAATTAACTCAAGCGAATAAGTTCCCAAGTTCAATTTAGGTTAACGGATTGATTCTAGCTAAAGTATGATTAAGTCATGGTGTCTGGTCCTAACCTTGTGTTCCTAATTCCCTAACTTGATCATTTGTTGTCTAACCTAAATTAAGCATTAGGAACCCATTAAGCATAGAAGAACATTTTAAACAACCAAGCATGTATCTAATCCCTGTTGTCGAATGTCCATACATACTCTTCCTATTCATAGTTCAACTCGAATTAAAGCATGGTGTCTACTCTTAATTCAAACCAAGATAGCTAACATGCAAGCCTTAATGGTGATCAATCATTCAAACTAGCATATTAACTTATAAGCATAATGAATAAGAACAAAAACCATAATTGAAACTTGGAAACTACTCAAACTTGAATTGCTAAAGAAAAGAATTTACATTACAATGTAAAGTTAAGAAGAACTCAGAAAAACTCAAAGAAACATTTAGCAAAAGGATTTTATTACAACAATTGAGAACTAGAAAGGAAAACTAAGAGAATTTGAGGGAGAGAAGGGAGGGGAGCTCTAGAGAAATGTTTGAGAGCTCCCCCTCTTGGGGTGTGTTTTGAATGAGTGTGAAGCTCTCTATTTATAGAGTGTGAAGCTCCCCTTTGGCTGATCAAGCACACCCATGTGTGAGCTGCCCATGTGTGAGTGTGAGCTACCCATGTGTGAGCTTTGGGCACATGGCTTTTTATCTCCCCTTTGTGGCTGTTTTTCTGTGTAACACAAGGCTCTAGGAATGGCAGGTGCCCATACTTCTGAGTTTACATGCTGGTTTGTCTCCCACGTGGCTGCTTTAAGCACATGGCTCTATAGTTGGCAGCTGCCTATACTTCTGAGCATGGTTCAGTGTTTGAAGGGCTAAGGACTCTATATATCTTCAATTGGGCCGAAATTTGGATATGATATACTAGACACCCATTGGAACATTTTCTGTGAAGGATGTCTCTTCATCCAAGTAGTGCAGGTTGCTGGAATGAGGCCTGTAAGATGACCCACGAAACTGGACTGACATGAGTGTCCCAAATTGGTTCTGGAAAATTCACCTCCACATTCATGATTGTAATGTTCATGCAATTGCATATGTCCATATGCAATTACTAATCACCTGTATGCCAATCCAAGTAGTGCCTTGCAATTGCATATCGGTACATGCAATTACCAATGACCTGTTTGCCAATTGCATATCGGTACATGCAATTACCAATGACCTGTTTGTCAATTGCATATCGTACATGCATGAATTGTATCACTTTGCATATTTTCCTATCCAAAGCCACCATTGTAACCTAAAACCCAATGAACTGAATAACAAACCAAAATAGATTAAAAGCACAAGTTTTTCTTAAAAACATAAGCAAATCATAAACTAGAAGGGTACAAAATGATATACAATTTGTGAACTGATCAAATACCCTCAAAACCTAGATTTTGCTAGTCCTCGAGCAAAACAAAAGAAAACAAAGTAAAAAAAAAAACAAAACAAGAAGTTAACTAAACCACTTCTGCAGGTAACTAGATTGCATTGAGCATATGCAACAAGCCTTTAAACCTCTAAGCATCCTTAGTAGGAGGAGTTGTGTCTCCTGAGGGTTTAACAGTTACGATACCCACAAACGTTTTACTGACTCAACAAAAACAAAAACAAAAACAAAAACAAAACAAAAAAACAACAAAGAAAATAAAACTCAACATGACTCATAAGTTTTTACAATAAAACCTAGGTTTGGATATTATTTACAAGGTGGCAATGTTCAAAACACAACATGCTCAAAATGTAGTAGTGTGATAGCCAAATGCAACAAATTCTCAATCTTAGTTTTCACACAACTTCAAATATCATACCAAGCACAAATTTTGCCTTCTTGAGAGGGTTTAAAGTGTTTCTATTCCTCATCTCTACTTATTTTCTTCAATTCACTCTAAATGATCTCATTGTTCCATTTTGATTGAATACTAAGGATGATTCTCTTTGCAAATATCAGGTGCATGCTTTCACTCATGAATGAACTCATTGAAGTGATGCTAGGCTATGTGTGTATAACCATTCTTTGTGCTTTCTTTTCACCCTACCCATTTGTGTGTTCCATCAGCTATGTTGCAGCCAAACACTTCAAGTCATTTTCTTCTATCACCCTTATAATTCCCCTAACTTTGTATCTCAATCTGAGATATTTAAACCTATTATAGCCATACCCTATAGCTTAGAAATATACCAAGGTATGCCAAGATAAAGTTTGAGCAAGGAAGGTGCTGCCCCATGCCTAAATGTAAATTGTTGTGAATCTGTGCAATAAAGTTAAAGAAGAAGTAGATCAAGTCAAAAAAAAAAAAAAAGATAAAGAGAAAGTGTTTCGATTTGATCTAACTGTGAAATATAAGGTCTATGCCAAATGATGCTATGAAGTTGCAGCCATACCATTCTAAATCAATGATACCTTGCAAATCAACGAAGAATGCAACCTTGGTATGTTCTTAAGTTAATCGTGTTCCTTCCAATTCTTCCATTTCCCCTAACCTTAGCCTTTCATTACAACCTTGTGAAAGACCTAGCTGATCTTTGATGATGTATTCATGGGTGCTGGTATGTATGAGTGTATCTGTATTCTTAGTATTTGATTCCCATTTGAGATCTAACCAAATATTGTGCTTCTATTTCATATACTCATTATGCTTGTTTGAGAGAATAAAGCCATAGGTTCTGAGTGATTGAGTGCTATATGTGAGAATTAGAGTTGAAGCATGTTCTTCCTTCAAGATTTGAGTATGTGTACTTTGAAGCCGTGTGCCTTTGAGCTATAGCTTCCACTTTACACACTTATTGATCATCTATCTTGGCAATTCTATGATGTTGGAGGTATGATTAAAATTTTCTTTCATTAGTTGTTTTCAAAGTTAGTTTTCTAACCTTTTGTTTTGTAGAGTTAGTAAAGCGTTTGTGGGTATCGTTTCTGTTAAACCCTCAGGAGACACAACTCCTCCTACTAGGGACGCCTAGAGGTTTAAAGGCTTGTTGCATGCGCTCAATGCAATCGAGTTACCTACGAAAGTGGTCTAATAAACTTCTCGTTTTGTTTTTATCTTTGTTTTCCTTTTGTTTTACTCGAGGACTAGTAAAATCTAGGTTTGGGGGTATTTGATCGGTGCATAATTACATATCTTTTTATACCCTTCTAACTTATGATTTGGTTATGTTTTTGAGTTAAACTTGTGCTTTTAATAAAGTTTGTGTATGTTTCAGTGTAATAAGGTTGAGACTCATTACATGCATTTTGAAGACAAATTAGCTCAAAACAGTGTTTGCAGATCATTCAATTTCACGGATTAACCTGTACTTGCTCAAAAAGAACTAGATAATGAGCCATACCTCATTGGAAAGATACGGAAGTCTAGTTTCCATAGCATTTTGCGGTTCATGATTCTGAGTCTTCTAGAGGAAGTTATACATGATTTAGTAGATCAATGTCAAAATTCGGCAGCATCTGCGTTACTGGGCCACAAATGACATTTGAAGGTCTTCCCGATTTTTCCTTGAGTTGGGCTGTATATGCTTGGAAACATAAGACAAAGGGCTTGAAGTGACTTTTAGAACTGCGAGGATAAGCTTTGGCTAACTAGCTTGCAAGTTGCAAGTTTAAGTCAACAAAAACCCACAAGTTATCCTTTTTGTATTTTCCGTGGAGTATATAACACTATGAAGTGATAGTGTGATTTCTCAGTCGCCTACGGCAACTGCGATTAGAATTCCTCATGTTGTAATGAATGATGATGATGATTTAGAGGAATAATTGCTTCAGAATTAAGTAAATCTAAAATATTATAAGTACCAACTGATGAATGTGGGCATTATTAACAAATTGTCATGTCATCTGTCCCATTATAATTGAGAAATTTTTGCAAATGACCCACTAGTATGATGGTCTAGAGAGCAATTGCTCTCTAAGAGAAGGTCTTGGATTAGAGTCCCAGCATCCGTGTAATTGAGAAATTTTTCTGATGCCTAGGATGTTACTAATATGAGTTATAATATTCTCTAATGAATGGTCTTATACATTGATTTAAACCTTTTTAGGTTATTCCAAGAGAAGCAAGAAACTTCGAGCTTGGGGAAAGCAAATACTATGTGGTGCTTGTATTTAGTGCAATAGTTTGGCAGGGTTTCTTTCTGGGAGCCATAGGAATTATCTTCTGTGCCTCATCCTTGCTCTCTGGTATTGTAATTGCTGTTCTGCTCCCAGTTACAGAGATTCTAGCTGTTATTTTTTACCACGAGAAGTTTCAAGCAGAAAAGGGGGTTGCTCTTGTACTCTCTCTGTGGGGTTTTGTCTCATATTTCTATGGGGCGAGAAAATACAGCAAGCAAAAAGAAAGTGAGATGAAAAATGAAAAAGAAAAAGAAGTAGAAATAGGAAAGAAAGATACCCCAGAAACAGCAGAAGTTTCTCAACTCGATCCCTAGGCCATGAAAGCTCAAGCTGTTGTTTCATGTCTTCTTCTCTGTTGGAGTTTCCGAAGGAGGGAAAGGCTGCATCTTCTGTCATTGGCAGTTTATGTGAATTTGTAATTAAATGAAAAGGTTAATTTGAGAATATACATTGTCATAGATATATATATGCTACTTGTGCACTTAATCACACCAAATAGTTTGAAGCGAAAGCAATCGAATATCCAGGATTTGAGAAATATTCCAAAGGAAAGAGGTTTTCAAGTAATTGTACTTGTGATAGAGAACCAATTTACGTTTAAAAGGCATTCACATTAACAAAAATTCTGAATTCTCTTGACCACAAAGCAATCAGGCATGAGAAGTAAAACAAGGAGCCGCGGAGCTCACCATGTGTTCGATACAATGCCTCGCTCAGCGAGGAAAGCCTACGAGGCCAATCAACTTGATCAACGGTCCAACGACGACACCAAACGCCTCCGAAGCTGCATTTCAGTACATATAAATTCTAAGCATAAAGCGAAATTGATGAAGACAACAGAATGAGTCGTTGAGCTTCGTCTTCCTCACCGGACCAAGTAAGCACAATTTTCGCATTTTAGAGGTGTTTGGCTACTGTGAAGGATGAAGCTCCTCAAATTGTTGTGATTGGAAGCTCTGGAAATTCGAGAGAAGAAGAATCGAGAAACGAATAATCGGCGCGACTTTAAACAACACGTTGCGTGGTGGGGTTAAGTAGATGAAAACGGTGTCGTTCGGCAACATATTTACTTACTGACTTTCAGATATTCTGGTCCCGACACGTACCGACGCCCCTGATCTTTCTTCAACCAACAAAGAGGATCGGTGAGCTCTGCAGTTTGGACTTCCATGGCGACTAGCTGTGGGCTCTTCACCGGTCTGAGACGGTGCGCCCCACACTTCGCGAACTCAGTCAGGTGGAGGAGGCAGCTGTCGTCGCTCTGCTCTTCGTCTTCGCCAGTTGAAAGGCGCAAGGACGACGAGCTCAAGAGCAAGATTTTTGGGCTAAAAAATCCGGGTCGGAGCGCAACCACTGTGATTCAGAAATGGGTCGACCGAGGCAACAAGGTCTCTGTTCTCGAACTCCGTCGCATTTCCATTCAGCTCTTGAAATCTAAGCGCTTCGACCACACTCTCCAGGTTTCAACTCTTCGTTTGTTTGCTCAAAATGTGCTTAAAGCTTGAAGATTAGGATATTTTGTAGAGTTTTTCAATCGAAATTTCTTCCTTTTCAAGATGAAAAATTGGAAAAATTGTCACTTTAGAAAAAGTAAGAATAAAATTTTCACAATGGTTGAATGGTGTTTGTTTTTTGAACTTTTAGATTGTTTTTCTGTGGATGTCAGATACTAGCATGGATGGAGGCTCAAAGCGATTTTCAACTGTCGCCGGGTGATCATGCCACAAGGTTGGAATCAATCATAAAATTGAAGGGTATGTTGAAAGCTGAAGAGTATTTTGAGAATTTAGCTGCCACAGCTACAAAAAAAGCTGCTTGTCTTCCTCTTCTTCATGGCTATGTTGTGGAAAAGGACACAGAGAAAGCAAAGGCTCTGATGCTGAAGCTTGGTGGGTTGGGGCTGATTGTGAGCCCTCATCCCTATAATGAGATGATGAAGTTGTATATGGGCACATGTCAATTTAGGGAAGTGCCCCTTGTTGTAGTTCAAATGAAGAAAAACAAGATACCATTAACTGTTTTGTCCTACAACCTCTGGATGAATGCATGTGCCAAGCTATCTGGGGTTGCTTCAGTAGAGATGGTTTACAAAGAAATGGTGAATGATGTGAATGTTCAGGTTGGATGGAGCACTTTGTCTACTTTAGCCAATGTCTATATGAAAGCAGGCCTTGTTGACAAAGCCAGTTTGGCCCTAAGAAGGGCTGAAGAGAAGCTGTCTGACTGTAACCGCCTTGGTTATTTTTTCCTCATTACGCAATATACTTCTTTAAAGATGAAAGAGGACGTCCTGCGTTTATGGGAAGCTAGTAAGGCGGTACCTGGGAGAATTCCATGTACTAATTACATGCATATACTGTTTTGTTTGGTGAAGCTAGGTGATATTGTGGAAGCAGCGAGGATTTTTATGGAGTGGGAGTTCACCTGCTTTAGGTACGATGTTCGAATCTCCAATGTCCTTCTAGGTGCATACATGCGGAATGGAATGGTAGAGAAAGCTGAGTCGTTGCATCTGCACACATTGCAGAGAGGCGGTCACCCGAATTATAAGACATGGGAGATCCTTATGGAAGGATGGCTGAAAAGCCAAAACATTGATAAAGCCATTGAAGCGATGAAAAGAGGGTTCAGTATGTTGCAAGATTGTCATTGGAGGCCATCGGATGATACTATAATGGCCTTTGCTGGTTATTTCGAAAGGCATGGGAATATTGAGGACGCAAATTGGTATGTCAGAGTTATCCATGACTTGGGTTGTGCAAGTTTGCCATTATACAAATCAGTGCTTAGACTGCACCTTTCTGCTCAGAGATCAGCCCCTGACATCCTTAAGATGATGAAGAAGGATATGATTGAGATGGATGATGAGACTTCTGCCCTTGTTCAAGCCTTCGAGGTGTGACTTTATAATCTGTGCTGTACAGTAAGTTCTAGTCGCTTCCTGTGAAGGCTCATGGGGAACAATTTATGCTTCTCTGACTGTTTGTTCGTGAATCAAAGACAATGGTGAAATGGTTCATAAAAATATAGAGAGTATAACATTTGAACATCGAAAGCATAGCTCAAGTGCCACATATAGAGGTCCCTTGATTCAGGGAAGTTGCTTCTTTGTTAGTTAAGGTGGAGAAAAAGATAGATCAGATGGTCTCTCTAGTTTCCTTATTTGAACAGAAACAAAGAGATGGAGCCCTTGTTGTAGATTGTTAGGGAAGATGGCTTCTTGGATCCTTTTCCTTAAGTCAACAATTAAAATATTTGGTCATGATTCTTAAGGTATTAATGTTCTCGGCAATTATCTCATTTATAAATATATAAAAAAGTTCTCGGCAATTATTTCATTTAAATGCTTATGAAAATGCAAAAATGTTTTCACATGTGTTTTACCAAGTTATTTATATATGATATCATAAATTGAGCTGAAGCCCATTTTATTCCTCGTACATAATTGGTTCACATATTAACCATTTTTTTGAATGAAATGATGAAAAAATATGCAGGAACCAGTCAGAGATGGTGGCAAAGACTTCAACTTGATGCTGTAGTCAAAATCTTGTGAAAGCCTCGGCTGTGCTCCAGCAATATATCTTGAGGTGGCAGGCATTCTTTGAGAATGGGAAACTCAAGAACTCTTCCAAACCAAGCGTTGAGCAGTGGCATGGTCTCGGTATCAATCAGGTTTACCTCTGCAATCTCCTCGACTATTCTAGCCCACAATCCAATCCACCCAGCAGCTATGTCCACAAAGCCTATGCTTTCACCTCCGAAAAACTGCTTTCCCCCAAGTCCACTTTCCAGGATCTTAAGATTCTCTCTTGCTTCTTTTGCAACCTTCTCTTTCTCCTCCCCTTTCTTGGTGAATGCACTCATAATTGATGGCAGACACTGAAATGAAGAACAATAAATGGGATATAGTTTCTAAATTGGTTAACCAAATTTTATATATATTGTAAAAATTGCTCAATAGTTCACTCCATCTATCAACCAGAAATTTTTGCAGTATTTGCTGTTATGCGAGAAATGTACTGGTAATGCATGAATAGAACGTAGTTACTTTTTGTTGATCCCAGATCGTTCATGGAAACTAAAGTCAAGTGGTAATAGTATTACAGTATAGCTTGTTCTATTACCTTTTCGTCAACAAATTTTGCCCAGAAGCGCGCCTGAGCTCGTTCATAGGGATCTTCTGGCAGGATTGGATTAGGCTTCCATGTTTCTTCAATGTATTCCAGTATAATCAGCGACTCCGCCACCGGCTTACCATCATGCACAAGAACTGGTATTTTTTTGTGCACAGGGTTGTACTGCAAGAGCAGGGGACTTTTGTTTGAGAGGTCTTCTTCAACGTACTGGTACTCAATTTCTTTCAGTTTTAGAGTCCACTTGACTCTGAGAGCAGAAGGACTTGCCCAATTCCCAAGCAACTTCACAGAGTCTGCAGACATGGTTAGATTTTCACGGGACCATATTCCCAACTCAACATGGCAATGTATAGGCTCAAATCATTGCTTGGCTTAGCTCATTAACCAAGCCAATAACGTCATTGCTGATGTCAAAACCAAAGACTATAGAGCTTTATTTTATTTTATCAAGAAGACTAAAGAGCTTGGGGTGGAAGCAATATGAAGACTTATAGAGGGGTCAGATATGGAGACATCACGACGTGTATTCAACCAGTCATATAACCAAAATGTTTCGATTCTTTTTCCTGTTTTTTTTACCTGCAATGTTTTAATTGGGCCAGACGAATTCTCGCACACACTTTTAACTTTAGTCATCCTTTAGTTAAAGTTTTAAAAAAATAATAATTTAAAACTCAAATATTTTTGCCAGATAAAGACTCAATTAGAAATTGAATATTTTTGCTTTATATATATAGATAGATATATAGATTACTAAATTATTCTTAA
This sequence comes from Prunus salicina, assembly GCA_020226455.1. Classification (NCBI taxonomy): domain Eukaryota; kingdom Viridiplantae; phylum Streptophyta; class Magnoliopsida; order Rosales; family Rosaceae; genus Prunus; species Prunus salicina. The sequence goes on along the minus strand of CM035346.1, from coordinate 26,666,607 downwards.
TTCCAATTATCAAAATTTTTTGAAGATAATAAAAGGATATTTAACATTTCTCATAGGTAGATATATAAAAACACAAATTCTTTATTTATTTTTTGGCTCTCCTAAAGAAAGTTATTAAGTGTTATAAATCAATTGGATTATTATGGATGCCCACCATACATATTTTGCCCACAATTCCTACCACTATATTTGTGCCTACTATGATGTAATTGTAATCTACTCTATGGTGGGTAATTACAAACTATGAGAGCAATGATCCACTTAGAGCATTTTCACCCAGCAGCCTAAACCAGGCAGAAGACCCCCTATCCCTCAAAATCCATTTTCAAAGCAGTAACCCAGCCCTAGCAAATCGTGGGCTCCACCAAGCCTAGGTAGGCCCGAAAGCAAGAACAACCCAAACTGTTGCCTGAGGGTGATGACATCATCAACGTGAAAATATTTTTAAAAATTGAAAAAAATTATTAAAAATTCCAAAAAATTTCAGAAATATTTTTTTTAATACATACCTAGCGAATTTTTTATACATATAAATAAAATTAATCTTATATGAATAGTAATTACCTTTGGATTGCCATAGTAATGGATGGAAAAGTAAAATAAAATAGGGTAGGACAATCAATATTCACATGAATAGCGGTTGCCCTTACTTACCCTTGCCCTTTGTCATGGCACCATGGGTGAAAGTGCTCTTAAAAAGAACGCTTACTAATTTTATTTTATTTTTATAAGTAGAAAAGCCAACAAATAATAAGCATAAAACATTTTTGCTTCATTATTATACCCAATTATCCATCTCATTATTTGATACAAGCCACTGGTTAATCCCCATACCAGAGACATTTTTCTGAAACAAGACAACAAAGTTCATCCTAAGATTAACTATCCATCATTTCTGATAATTTTTGGGTAAAGTCAATCCCAATACAAAATTGTGCTTCATACTATGAAGTTACGTAAGAGATGATAACGCCCGTGCAACATTTCGAGATATCCGATCATGTATTGGCTCCTGAACGAAAAGCCAAAATTATGTCACAATAATCTATACATAAAATATCAATTATAACAAGTTCTTTTTTTTATTACCTCTGTTGAGGGCAGCTTGAATTCTGATTTTGTTATTGTCTCATACAAGAAAATATATCTGTCATCGTAGAGTAATGTTAGTTCTGCTAGTGGTAGATGCAAAAACTTCAAACTTACACACACTTCAGTATGGAGTTGATCAAACAATAACACACCATGCAGAGTGATTCTATTCAGACACAAGGGGCCAGTGGAGAGAGGGGAGGAGAAGGAGAAGAGGGGTGTAGGGGAACAAGGGAAAAGAAAGAGACTGGCCAAGTAATCTTCTAGGTTTAAATAGAATCATCCTAAAATACAACACAAGCAGAAACATGTGATCACAAAGAACTTGACTAGCAATTTGTACTTACACATAGAAATCATTAGCTATGCTTTCTGCTGATCACTTTATGTGTACAAATCAACAAAGAAATTGCAAAGAAACTGAGGGAAAAGAAAGAGACTGCCAGAGCAATCTTCTAGGTTTAAATAGAATCATCCTAAAAGACAACACAAGCAGAAACATGATGATCACAAAGAACTTGACTAGCAATTTGTAGTTTAACACTTATGCATAGAATCATTAGCTATGCTTTCTGCTGATCGCTTTATGTGTAAAAATCAAAAAAGCAATTGCAACCACAGCCATAATCACAATAACAGTAAAATCATTGCAAATAAATGGATCTTAGCATCCAAGAAGCATGTAGAAGACATTATTATATAATATAAATTATGATAAAGCACAATAAAGAAGTGGCATACCTCCAAGTTAGCTCACGAACGAGTTCCTCGGGAGCATTAGGGAGGACCTAAGTTTTTGTACTATCAGAGTGAGATTTGATGTTTCACAGGCTCAAACCCAAAAAAGGAAATATAATTGGGGTTTATGTGACTACCTCATCTTCATAAGGATTGCAATGATCTTTGAACCACAACCTCAAGAACTCCTTAGAATCAAAAGATTTAAACGTCAGCAAGTTGCTGATAAAATGTAATTTGTCTATAAGATCAAAAGAACAAAAAAGCAAAAGGAACATGAAGTATAAAATACATCGCATACTTTATCAACATTTTCAGGTTCAAGGCCATTCTTAAACCGCTCCTCATAAGTATGTGCAATCCAATATCTGCTTGAATCAGGTGTATGCACCTAGAATGACAAGTGGAGGAAAAAAAAAATTTAACTCTCGTTACATTATCTGAATATGTGTATTGTGATTGAGAAAGAACTACTAAAACTTTGAGCAAGACAATGTTAAACCTCATCAATCAAAAGAATGGAACCATCTTGGCCTTTTCCAAATTCATATTTTGTGTCTACCAATATCAAGCCATGTTCCAGAGCCACGCACTGCAACATGAAAGAAATAGTAAAACTGGTTAGTGTGGCTGACATTTATTATTTAGATAACAAATTGATTCGGTCAGTATCTAAAGTCAATTATGATCATTCCCACAAGCATACACCGTTGAGTACCTTGGCCAATATACTTATTTGGATTGATCAGTAGTATGCACACACAAAATTCTTGCTATTGTCCAGGCATAAGGACACCGAATACAACGTTCAAGTTAGAGATCAAAGCATATGACACAAACTTCTGAGCCCACATGTTTGATAAGGAACCAGTAAAAATTGAAACAAAGGGAAGGAAAAAAAAAATCAAAGACAGAAGAAACTGATCAAAAGAATTTGCTCATGCTTGCTCTACCAACTTTTCCTCATTGTAGCCCTTCTTCTATTCTACTTTTTGTGTGAAAATAGAAAGTCCATAATACAATCTCATTCAGAAAACCTATAATCCCATTATGTTTTCAGATCGTTAAATTTTAAAAGGTTCATAACAGTAAGATGATAACAAGAAAGGCAAGTTACCTGTCCATACTCGAACAAGCTTAATGCTTTCCTACTTACTTCATCATACTCGGCTTGAGTCATCAGTCCACGTTCAACGATCTACAAGAAAATTGCATCAAGTTAACTGAACTGAAGTGTATAGAGGAGAACAAATGAAGACCCACATGTAACACATTATATATAGGCACATGTATGTTATATTAATACATTCCATTCCAAAAGAAAATCCAGCAGAACATCCCATAATGACTTAGTTTCATCTCCAACACAAATTGACTTATCAGTTATTAGGTTTACAGCTTAATATCCCTAATCTACCCAGATTTCTTCTCCTTCCCTCCTTTTTCCCTTTTAGGAAACAAATGATATCAAAGAGAGACCAAACCTCATCTGGGCTAACAGGAACGTCATGATCTGCCGCCTTAGTTGTTGGTGTGAGTATATTTGTAGGAAGCTTTTGGCTTTTTGCCAAGCCTATAATATCAATAAACCATCAGACTTAAAATTTTGGTTTGAAAATAAAGCAATGCATTGATTAGAAAGCGCACCATCTGGGAGTGCATTGCCACAGTAATTCCGAACACCATTATTGTAGACTGTCCATAGTGACGTATCAGTACTTCCCGTCACGAAACCTCTGACTACAAAATTAGAAGCAAAAGTAGTGTAAAGACAACTTAATTTATGTATGGTGCAAGTACTCGTATTCAAATCAAGCCAAGTTGTTTGGAGATTATACTTTTCCTTCATGATTAAGAGAAGAAGAAATATCTAATACCTCTACATAGTTGTTTCCTCTCAAAACTTCCATGTGTATGTTTAAATTGTTTTGTTATCCTCTCAAAACACTACGTATATGCATAAATAGCTAATTTTATACAAATGGAGCAAATAGTGTAGGTAACAACAAAAGAACTGCCAAAACAAAAATTCTAAAGGTAAAATGGAGGCTTCCAACACTGAAATTCAAAAATAAGACACATGGATTAATATTTTTTTTTTAAAGAAATTTGAATCCATAATCCTATTCCTCAAATACAAGTGTGCTGGGACATTAAGCAATCTAGGATACTAACCACTTAAAAAGAATTTATATTGATACAGAATGAGTATATCAGAAAATCCATTTTCCTCCAGTTCTTTTTTTTCAACCAATGCCTTGAATATGTAACATCTTAACACAAAAGTTTTACTTTTACTAAAACTTGCATTTTCTCTCACTCAGAATAGAAAGAAACTTCAAGCACAAAAACAATGAAGTAGCTCACTAGCCAATTAAAAAGTGCTAAACACTGTGATTATAACATCTTACCCACAAATTCAACAGGAAAAACAGAACATTTCTTTGCAATTGTTACATTTTCATCTGGAGCCGAAACAACTGCGTTTGAAGTTATGTGTTGAGTTTTGTCAAACCACCATAAACTTGTCTCATTGAGAACCTGAAATCACATAACCAAAGAAATTCAAATACTGCTACTAATTATCCATAAACCATGTAGTGAGTATTTTAATTAGCATACTTTCTTACTGTTCTTTTTTCTCTTTCCATAAAAAAATCAACTAAATTTAATACAGAAAATTCACATATAAGAAATTCATTTCTTTGCGGTCAGAACTAAGAACAGACCTGGCCTTTGAAGGGAATGGAAGCAAGAATTCTGTCAAATGCACTTTGCCTATCCGTGGTGACCATAACTAGATAATCCCCACTGTCATAAACATCTCTAACCTGGAAAACAGAGAATTAGTCTCTTTTTCCATCAAGTCAAAAGCCCAAAAGCTAGTTGCTTGAAAAGCAAAAGCCTAAGTTGATTATTCAGCGCAATTCACTAGAGGCATTGAAATAAACAAAATAAAGCAAAAAGAAGAAAGATTTGTTCTTTTCCTTTGGGTTTTATACCTTGCCTCTAGTTTTGGATTTGAGGCCGGGAACTGTGAGATGCAGGTTGGTTTCGGAGAGGCATTGAGACGACGAATTCTTGATAGCACCAATTACCTCTTCCTTGCGAGCACTGTTGATCAGAACGTCTAAGGACGGTGGTTTCTGGTGCTGCTGTTGATTTTGGCCCGCCGTCACTGACATGGAGATTGTTGAATAGTTTTTTGATTTGGGTTTTGGGGTTCTGAAGGTTGAGATGGAAGAGAAAGAGGGGTTGGGGTTTGGGAGCTTGGGGATGACGGTCTTGGGAGGGTTTAAGGTTGGAGCATACTGAGCCATTTTCACAGTTGAAGTTTTGGAGTCTTGCAGTGGCTGATTGTGCCTTTGGCGCCTCTTATATACTGTGGTTTATGGAAAGAGAAAAAATAACAGTCAGAAAGCATGCTAATTAAAATACTCACTACATGGTTTATGGATAATTAGTAGCAGTATCTGAATTTCTTTGGTTATGTGAATTTCTTTGGATAATTAGTAGCAGTATCTGAATTTCTTTGGTTATGGATAATTAGTAGCAGTATCTGAATTTTTTTTGTCAGATATCAAAAACCCATTCTTTAATCTTTAAATTATCAAACAGTGACAGAATATAGCTGAAGATCCATTTTTTACTAAATATATTTTCTTTCTTTGCATCACAATGAATTGAAATTTACTTTCGGCAACTATAGTTCTTTTTCCCAGTAACCCAGTCAAACCCCAGAATGAACATACATATAATCCCGTAATTTTAATTAATTAGACGATCAGATTAACGATATCAAAAACCCCAAATTTTACAACAGATCTTATCACTAAAATACAGAATTATAAACCCCTAAACTGTCAATGAATTGGTGACTGGAACGAGGTCATAGGATTAGCAGAAGAAACTTACCTGCAAGATGAGAGAGAGAGAGAGATCGAAGGATGTAATTCGTGGCCTCGGAAGAGAGCTAGGGCTTGACTTTTGGCTTTCGAGAAACGTCTACGTGTTGTCCGTTGGGGCCTTGTGGGGTTGTATAAATACAGGGACCGCTGATTCTTTACCTTAAAAATTCAACCTTTATGCAGAATTTGATATGACCCATCACAAACAACAAACTAAATCAACAAATTAAGTTGCTCTAATGGTGAAAGAAAACTTACAAGCTCGGACTCGGAGAGGAAGCATAGCCAACTCACATCTTCAAGCCTGTTCTGCCCTAAAATCCCTTCCATCCTCAGAAAAAAAAAAATTGATTTTACTTTCTGGGTACTGCCGTGACTTCTCAGACACAGCCGCAGGCGCCGCCGCCGTCGAACCGCTTAAACTGAGCTGGCCAGAACAGTCTGAGCTTCTCGCCGTCGAGCCGCTTCAGAAACGCTTCTGGGTCTGAGACTTGTTGAGAGAGAGAGACACGGGGTAAGAGAGTCTGAGAGGGTTACTAAAAAAATAAAAAATTGTGAGAGGTTCTGATATAGTGCAAGCAGACCCACCCAAAGTTCTTATTTAAGCCAATCAAACAATGCCATGTGTCAAATACATATATAATTAAATAATGGTCGGTTCGGGTCAGGTTCAACGGTTCAAAAAATTTTGGACCCGAAGCCTGAATCGAAGTCAACGGTTCGGTTCAGGTCCAGTGTTGACTTTTTCGGTTTGGTAAAAAAAAACCTTATTTTTCGGTTTGATTTGGTTTGGTTCGGTCGGTTTGATCAGTTTATCGGTTTTTATGCCCACCCCTAAGACAAGTTTATGGTGGTTTGATAAAACTCAACACATAACTTCAAACGCAGTTGTTTCGGCTCCAGAAGAGAAAAAAAAATAAAAAACAAAAGAGTTCCTTAATTTTACAACGGAATTTCAAGTGAAAACAGACAAACAATTTGACTAGGAAAACTGCACAACTACATTATACCCAGTAAATTAAAGAAATGACATTCAATTAAACAAAGCAGAAAAACAATTTTCTTTTTCTTTCAAAATCTCGGAAAATAAATCAAAACCCAAACCCATCAGTAGGATTGAATCAGTGAATACGACCGAGAATGAAGCGAAAAACTATTAAAAATTGGGAAAAGAAAGAACCTTTGAACTCACCCAATACCATTCACATTTCAGAGCTGACGAAAGAGATCAGAGCGAAACCCATAAACAGTCAGCGGCGTTGGTCAACGAGTATCAACGAACCCTGGACTGTGAGAGAGAGATTGATCGAACCAGAAACCCTAGAAATTTCCGATTACAAGATTTGATGAGGAAACAGGGACGAATTTTATCACGGTAAGAAAACAATATATAAGAATTGACGCCAAAGGTTTGGGGTTTTAGTCTTTTGTGCCTTTTTACCTGTGCCGATGTGTCCGCTTTTTATATGACAGGTTTCAGAATCCGAGTCTAATCGGGATGGGAATGAGGGGTGGGGTGATCTGGTGCGGGCAGTACTACGGTGCGGCTGCGTGCGAGGCGATGAAATCGAGCGGTGGAATTTGGTGCGACCGACCTTGACGACACGGGGATTTGGGGGTAGCTGCGTGTTTTACTTTGGGAAAGACTGGCAGTGAGCTTTTGACGCATGTGATGTGATATGTCATTTCACATGGGCGTCAGACAACGCGTGGGAGCCGTGAGCCTGAATAATGTAGAATACTATTCATGCTTTGTCGATGGGGACATCTTATTCGAAAATTCTGTGGTGCCTCGGCTGTACCGGTACAGCCACTTATCCAAGGCTGAGTTTGCATTTTAAAAATGAAGGGCTGAGATTGAATGACCTGAAGACTGGTTGAGCCCTTTGCTATTAATTATCACGTGACATACACGTGACTGAGAAAAGAAGTGAAAAGCTTCGACGAACGCGCGGAAGCCCTCGCGTGCACTGGAGCTGCTTATCTCTGCAATCGATCTCTCTCTCTTGGAAATCCAATCGTCATCTATGTCCCCAAATCAGAATCTGGGCGTCTCACCTCTGCCGACGCCGAGATGCAACAGCCATCGGACATTTATACAAGAACTGCTAAAACTCTAACCTAAGATCGGAATGGAGGATAACGCAGCGGCCAACGGACAACGATGGCTTCCTGCACGCTAGCTTCAATTTCTCACCTGCTTCCCATGTAATCTCTCTCTCTCTCTCTCTGTGAAATAATTGGGCAAAGATAAAACTAAATGTATACGAAACTCCAATTCTCAATTTGGACGTTGATCCTTCTTATCTTTTTGGCTACAAAGGGTGCAACCTGAGAGTGGAAAATTCAATGCTTTCCAACTCTTCCTTTACGCTGCAGCTTACAAATGTTGTGAAAAATAATAGTTTTCCTCTTTCCGTAAAGCCAAATACAAAATATTTATATTATAAATAACATATAAACAAATTGGAAAGCTTTGAAGGTATAATGAAATTGAAGAAAACAAAATAATAGGTAAGTAAAACAAAATAAATAATAAGTAAGAAGGTGAGTTTGGTACGGTGAAGCACGTCAAAGACGCTGTCCTAAAGCCTTTGTAGCCTCCCTACGTGCAGGTACTGACGGTCTACAAGACTCCAAGATACGACCCCTTGTACACAAACTCAAGATCCGCTATGAGCACGTTCATAAACAGATATAGGTATCCAAGTCACATAACCATTGCCCAAAATAATAATAATATAAAGTAGAGAATATATGTAAAAGTAGAAAAGGAGAGAATTAGAATGTGTATGTGATATTCTGATAGTGTATTGTGGTTCATTGTGTGTGTTTCAAATGTGAAGGAGGAGTGGCCTTTTATAGGCATCCAAAACATGTAACCTTCACCAACCATAAAAGTTCACCAACCAAAAAATTAAGGCATTCACCAATCAGAAATAAAACCTGAACATTCAATATTTATAACCCCCACAATAAATAAAATAAAACAGCCAAAATAATTAAATAAATAAAATGGTTAAATTTTTAAAACCTTTTAAAATTCCAACAATCCCCCACAAGGTTTTCAAAATTTTACCATGACGAAAAACCAGTGAAAAATATAAATATATATGGGCAATATAATACTATGTAATAGGTGTAGGTGCCTTCCGGGCTTGAACCTTCACTTAGTGATGATAGTCTCCATTTGAGGAACCTGAGTGTACACAGTATTGAACTCGGCACCTTTGACCAAACTTTGACATATCACACACATAGTATTAGTTGAGACTTGGATGCGGGGTAGCGCTATTTATGGCCATGCGCTAATCTTGATTCTCGTGAGAGTTACTAGAGAATAGCCCAATTCTCATAGTCGCGGCCTCACGACGTCTCTCACTTAGGTGAGTTCTCCAAGAGTACATGTGACCTGCACCCTGCGGGAGTTTGCCCGCCTCGAAACTCATTCAGGGATAAATCCCTTCCTAACGTCACATAAAATAGCACTTTTGCCTTAGCGATGAGCAGAAGAATATCTCAAGGATATCTCCATAGTTTTATGAGTGCTATATGAGTCACGCAATATGGATTGTTTCTACCACATTGAACTTCCTTCATGGGATCTCCAATCACAGAAGTTGGGTTACCTCCCTAGGTGACTCCCTTATGGGCTTAAGCACATCCCCCTCGACATTTTGCATTAATAGCCTCCTCCACGAGGCATGCATATCAAAACTAGCCTTCACAAGGCATAAATAATGTAGGTCATGTCTTTGTTCTCCACTTTAGCGCGCTTTAAACTTGCATGTTATTAAAATATTTCCTACACAATCTTGCACACAAATAATTAGTGGATTTCACCTCAGTATAATTGGAAATTAAATACGCATTGGTATACAGTTAAGTATAATGGAAATACATCATACATTAAATCTTATGATCAAGAGTACCTCTCAAGTCCATAAAACACTGAGTACACCTGCTACCACTTATGAACAACAATATAACAATTAATTCATAAATAAATTTAACTATAAACACTGAGTATTTCAAGATACCCTTATTCCCTTTTGTGCACTCCAAACGGCTGAAATCATGATCACATATCCAAGTTGAAATTGTATCTTGTCGATTCTTAATATGAACCTATAAAACAACAAGAAGTCTCTACCAAAATTGTATACCAAAATCATCATTAGTTGCAAATATTTTCGTAGCAAATTGAAGATAAATTAGTCTCATAATAAACTAGCATAATGAAACAAATTTCATACAGACACAATATGTTTGCCAATAAAATATAAAAATTATTATGTCACTAAATGAATCTTTCCCATGAGAGCATAAAGAAATTGAAAACACACAAAAAATTATGGGAAAGAGAGAAGGAAAGCCTACATAAATGAATCTAATATTTTTCAGTATAAAAGCAAAATTGCTTAATGTTAGTAACAAATGAAATTATAGTATCAAAGTTCCCATTTAGGAAAATTCAACTTCCACAAATTGGTCCACACGTTTTAAAATAAAAATATTAATAATTATCAAAACGTAAATAACGTAAGCATTTGAGCTCTAATTAAAATAGAATAAATTTGAATAAAAGGAGATATGAAAACTTATATAATAAAATAACTTCAGTTTTAAAGAGGTAATCAAATCACTCAGAATTTGGAAAATTTAATTCAATATAAAATAAGTATTAAGATTAATTTTGTGTTTGAAATACCCACAAAAATTCCAACAATTACCCACATAGTTAAGGAAAATTCAACCCCCCACAAATTAGGGAATTCTCAAAATATATGGAGACTGTACCAAAATTTAATTTTAAATTCATAAGATATGTACTCATAGTCATCTTGATTGTCATTGTAAATATAACAGTGAAACCATCGAAAGCCTCAAAAGAAAAAAAATTAAATATAATAGTGAAAGCCTTACACCAAAACTCAAAATTAATGCCACTTACAGTGATATAATTTATTATTTTATTTCAGTTTTCTCAGGAGGATTTCACAATGTACATTTCATGGCAATTAACTCAATGTGGCAGCTGTCAAGACTTTATAGTCAAAAGAACATTAGTTCACTCAATATATATTTGTATCAAGATTAACTCAAGTAACTAATATGAAGGATTGCACAATGGAAATATATAGGAGTGGGCAACTTTAAAAAGAATCCAAGACATTAAAACAAAGATGTAATTCAATTGCTTAAATGTTCAGAACATTAAAGGCAATAATCACCCAATAGTATCAACAATTTTACTGCCAAAATAAAAGCTCTAAATGTCATGAAATTGACATTAAAGTTTTGAAACAAAGCTGCATAAATTGAATGTGTAATGCAAAAGCAACTAACCAATTTTGAAACCAAAAGGAGCTAACGTCCAAAACCACTAAATTCAACTTTTATTTTCCATTACAAACAAAACGAATCAATCAAACTAAAATAATAACTGCATGCTTACAATTTCAAGTTTGATATCACATAAAGCTAATCTAACGGCAGGTACTCTAATGCCAATTCAATGTCATCTCAATAATCATAGTAAATATAGTAAGACCACTAAATACATAAAATAAAATAAAATAGATATTATATATATATTAATAACACGGTTTGATACTAATAGTTTTATGTGGTTTGATTACACGGTTTGAAAAAAAATATTAATGAATACTTTGATTGCTTCAGCAAAAAGATTTTGTAATAAAACCTTCAGCAATTAAAAATAACCATCACAATAAGAAATTGCCTTATTTGAAAGACCAATTGAAATGAAGTCATAAAAAGAAATTAACGGCAACCGAAATAATGATTGAAAGTAATACCAAGGTACAAAACAGTTATGTCAATGAAATGGCCGTTGCAAAGCTTCTAATTAAAGTTAATGGCAACAATGGATCTCAAAACTAATTAACGTCCAAAATAAATTGTACCAACAATGGATTTCAATATAGCACATTATATGGGAGTAATGAAATTTTTGAAAATATATGCATATGCACAAAATAGAATAGTCAAAATTAATTTCTTCATAAATGTAAAAATTCTAATTCTCAACATTGATGTATCAACCAACTAGCTAATGCATTTATACAACTTTTCGTTTTTCTCCCAAATTTAAAGCAATTAAAGCCAACAAAATAAAGAATAATTAGGCTCAATAAAATTTGCAATAATATCACATAAATTCTCTGCACGTTTTCGCAAAAATTGATAGCTATAAAAGAAAATAAAGAATCAATATAAAAATTGAATACACAGATAGGCTAGAACTAAAACCGACGCAAAAAAAATAATATAAAGATAATGTATAGAAACTCAACATTAAAAAACTATAATTGCAAATAAACTTTACAGCCAAGAATATATTATAATTGCTTCTCACGTTGATATGAAGGACTTCCAAAAGTAAGAACAATAAAACGATATGAAGTCCAACCAAAAGGATATAAAGGACCGTTATATAAAAGAAGATTGATGGCAACCAAAATGAATGAAGGCAAAAGTACAAAGGCCCAACACAATAAAATAAAATATATATACTTGTTCTAAAAATATATATATACTTGCTTTGAAATTTCAATTAAAAGAAAAAAAATAGACCAAAGATTTTGAAACACTTCAACGTTTCGGTTAATTTTAAACACTTCAACCATTCAATATTGGATGTTGTAAATTGATTAATGACTAATAATTAAGTAATCAGTAATGAAACAATACAAGCTATTTAAAACAAACAGTAACTTAGAAAAACATAGCTTACTTCAATATATATTTTTTCAATAATTCAAAGGTCATTAATTAGCTTTTGTTGTAGAAAACGTATACACCAAATAAAATAATAATACGTTGAGCTATAATAATAATACCACATAAATTAGTCTGTATGTTTTTATTTTCAAACACTAGGAGTAATTTCCCACACGTTAGCAACAAATTATAAAATATAAAAGTACCAACAATATTTAAAGCAGTTGAAATTGTATAGTCAACATGAAAGCATTAAACTGCATCTAACCAAAACAAATCATAATTTTCAATTTGCAAATCCAATACAAATGCAAAAGCTTCAGTCAAAGAGTTAAAAGATATTAAGATATTAAAGCATAGCAATACGGGAAGAAAACAACTTTAACTTACAAAGGCTTTAGATTGTTGTGAAAAATAATAGTTTTCCTCTTTCCGTAAAGCCAAATACAAAATATTTATATTATAAATAACATATAAACAAATTGGAAAGCTTTGAAGGTATAATGAAATTGAAGAAAACAAAATAATAGGTAAGTAAAACAAAATAAATAATAAGTAAGAAGGTGAGTTTGGTACGGTGAAGCACGTCAAAGACGCTGTCCTAAAGCCTTTGTAGCCTCCCTACGTGTAGGTACTGATGGTCTACAAGACTCCAAGATACGACCCCTTGTACACAAACTCAAGATCCGCTATGAGCACGTTCATAAACAGATATAGGTATCCAAGTCACATAACCATTGCCCAAAATAATAATAATATAAAGTAGAGAATATATGTAAAAGTAGAAAAGGAGAGAATTAGAATGTGTATGTGATATTCTGATAGTGTATTGTGGTTCATTGTGTGTGTTTCAAATGTGAAGGAGGAGTGGCCTTTTATAGGCATCCAAAACATGTAACCTTCACCAACCATAAAAGTTCACCAACCAAAAAATTAAGGCATTCACCAATCAGAAATAAAACCTGAACATTCAATATTTATAACCCCACAATAAATAAAATAAAACAGCCAAAATAATTAAATAAATAAAATGGTTAAATTTTTAAAACCTTTTAAAATTCCAACAACAAATTGTTGTCATTTCTCAGTGTGTTTTTTTAACTTTCATCCCAATTTGGGTTTAATTGGTATTCTTTCTTAATTTTGATTTATAAACATTTTGTAGGTAACTTTCGGAATGCAAAAAATGGCAGCGTTTGACGAATGTAGCGCCGAAGGAAATTGGTACGAAAGAGAAAACTCCAATTGACTGCTTGCGTAATCTTTCTTGTTAATAGTGTGAATTATATGACAAAACAAAGAAATTTAATTTGGGAACCCAATTTTAGAGTTTTCACATGTCTAAATTGACGAGTTTTTATAAGTGAAAGCTCATCATGAAAAAGATGTAGAGTTATGTAAGTTATCTTTAACTCATGTTTTCATACTCTCTCTCTCCATAAACCCAGCTTTTGGATGCACTGTTCTGTTTCTAATTGAAGCTTAATATGATTTGGAAATTAGATTCTTTAAAGCGGGTTTTCCTTCAGGGTATTCTGAAAGCGAAGCCAACAATCTTTGAAAGAATTACATAAATTGGTGGTATGTTTCTGCTATTGAGTCAAGTTTTGTTTTTGGATTTTCCTAATAGGTAGCAGTTTTTATGTCGTGGCTCTTCTGCTCTGCAATCACCACGATTGTGGTTTGTAATCTTGAATACTCCATGATTTTAATTTGCATTAGCATTGGCAATTGGAGATATCATGTGGCTCCAACGTGATTTTGGCATTTATATCTGCAATTTGTTTGATACTGGCCAGGCCTCAAGGGTATTGAAAATGGAGAGAAATAGTTTGGAATATCTTTTACATCAGTTATGTGGTGTTACTGCTAACAAAGTATACCAGAATGCAGATTGGAGATTACGCCCTCTTCCTGAGGAGATGGTCAGATATGCCAGAGAAGATACACATTATCTGTTGCACATGTATGATTTAATGAGATCAATGTTATGTTTGATCCCAAAGGAATCAGAAAACTTGGACACTCCTTTAGTAGAGGTATAGTACGTATGAGGATCCCATGCTTCTCTCTACTCTCTTGGAATTATATGTTTTTAATCTTTTGTGTTATGCACATTCTTAATGCTTTTATGTATTGTAAACTTTTGTAGCTAACTGCTAGTTTTGATTTATGGCTTATGGATGAGTATACTTTTAATTTCCATTACAGTGCTCATTGTTCCTGCAAGACTGTGACTTGTTCCCAAGTCATTGTTTTGCTTTTATATGAGTGCAATTTCATTATGTATCCCTTATTCCAAATGATGACTAAGGGATCGTTTGTGAGCGATTCTATATAGGCCAAAAAGCACTTTTATTGAAAATCACTTTAAATTATTTAAGTGATTTTATGGAGAAGTACATGGCCCTGAAAGTGATTCTGGTCTATTCATAATCACTCCTAAACGAGTCCTAAGATTAAGAAAAGAAGAAAATGAAAAATATTGCAAGCTCTCCATTGGACGCTAGTATAATCATTCTTGTATTTGGTTAGATTAAAATTTGACATGTATTGACACGACCTGACCCAAATTCTACTTTGAAATCTGTCTGTACGTATCCGACACTTGTCAGGTGCCGAGTACACTTGACCAAATTGCCCTCTAAACTAAAACTCAAAAATTCTTTTAAGGTTTAACTTCTGCCTAAAATTCGGCACTCTCCCCTCTAAATTGCTCGTTTCCCAAAATTTACACTTGTACAAAATGCAATTCATATATCCACAAGCGTTCAGCATGCACAATGTTAGAGCACACACAATTCAACAGCAAATCTGTGTGGCCTCAGGCTTTACAGAAATCCTAGGGCAATATCAGAGCCTACTAATTAATTTAATTTACAAAAATAGTACGGTTATAGTAGAATATCCTACATAATGGAAGTAGATGAGTAGTGGGTGATGAATGCCCGATGGTGGTGCTCTGGTACTCGATTACTGTCTAGAGGCACAAAACATTAAAAACATGAGTGGACAAAAGAAAGTTTTGCAGAATATAATATCAACATACTAACTCCACTGTTAAAACCATTTGAAAATTCATGTAATCCATGTTCTATATTCGTACAAAAATCAAGCATGCATATTTATATTCATATAACCATTCATACATTCAATCAATTCATCAAAACCATTTAAAAGCATTGAAAAATAATAATTCATTTCCACCTAGGTGTACCCTTCATAAATCCATCAATTCCATGATTTTTCTATTTATTTCCCACATTATACCGTCAATTCCAAGTGTCACATAAACGACACCTCATCGCAGAACACAGAAACAAAAAGTTAACTCGAGCCACATTCCTCGCAGAACTCAAGAGACACTTGGTCAACCTAAGCCACATTCCTTGCTCCTCACTGTCCAGGTGTCCCTAGGACTCGTGGGGCAATTGTCAAACGTGCTTTGACTCAACCGAAGGCAATTAGGATGTCTGTGGACATCATTATATCTGAAGGCAACAATTTATTCGAAGGCGACATTTTGGGTACCTATTGTGGTTTAAAAACACTTCTTGGAAAATGTTGCGTCGATTCAGCTGCACCAAAATAGATTCAGCTGCATCCTCAACTTGTGATACTCGCAAGTGCACGAGCCGTTGGTAGTTTAGCATATGTAAGTGCGAGGTCAATCCCACGAGGATTGATGATAGATTGATTTAATTCAATTCCCTGTACAAAACAGAAATGAAAAAAAAAAAAAAAATAAATCAAATAAGAAAGAAAGAAAAGAAATTAACTCAAGCGAATAAGTTCCCAAGTTCAATTTAGATTAACGGATTGATTCTAGCTAAAGTATGATTAAGCCATGGTGTCTGGTCCTAACCTTGTGTTCCTAATTCCCTAACTTGATCATTTGTTGTCTAACCTAAATTAAGCATTAGGAACCCATTAAGCATAGAAGAACATTTTAAACAACCAAGCATGTATCTAATCCCTGTTGTCGAATGTCCATACATACTCTTCCTATTCATAGTTCAATTCGAATTAAAGCATGGTGTCTACTCTTAATTCAAACCAAGATAGCTAACATGCAAGCCTTAATGGTGATCAATCATTCAAACTAGCATATTAACTTATAAGCATAATGAATAAGAACAAAAAACCATAATTGAAACTTGGAAACTACTCAAACTTGAATTGCTAAAGAAAAGAATTTACATTACAATGGAAAGTTAAGAAGAACTCAGAAACATTTAGCAAAAGGATTTTATTACAACAATTGAGAACTAAAAAGGAAAACTAAGAGAATTTGAGGAAGAGAAGGGAGGGGAGCTCTAGAGAAATGTTTGAGAGCTCCCCCCCTTGGGGTGTGTTTACAAGCTTGGAGAACTCACTATTTATAGGCTTAGGGGAGTTGAAATTCTAAATTAAATATGGTATATGCCAATAGCACTTGTAATTAAAAACTCATCCTTTTGGCTAGTGCACTTCACCAACAACTCCCACTAGATAGCACTTGTAATTAGAAACTCATCTTTTTGGCTAATGCTCTTCACCAACAAATCCCACTAGATAGTGCACTTCACCAACAATTCCCACTAGATAGTGCATTTCATCATGCATATGTCATGCATGACAATGCATTGCACTCTTTTTTTGGGTTCGTTTTGGGCTTGTTAATACATTCATAAAATTCTGGAAAAATATGGATCTTCAAGCCCTTTGTCTTATCTTTCCAAGCATATGCAGCCCAACTCAAGGAAAAATTGGGAAGACCTTCAAATGTCATTTGTGGCCACGTAACGCAGATGCTGCCGAATTTTGATCTTGATCTACTAAATCATGTATAACTTCCTCTAGAAGACTCAGAATCATGAACCGTAAAATGCTACGGAAACTAGACTTCCGTATCTTTCCAATGATGTATGGCTCATTATCTGGTTCTTCTTGACCAAGTACAGGTTAATCCGTGAAATTGAATGATCTGCAGACACTGTTTTGAGCTAATTTGTCTTCAAAATGCATGTAATGAGTCTCAACCTTATTACACTGAAACATACACAAACTTTATTAAAAGCACAAGTTTAACTCAAAAACATAACCAAATCATAAGTTAGAAGGGTATAAAAAGATATGTAATTTATGCACCAATCAGAAAATTATAATATTATTTCTCACTCAATCCTTAAATCCTATTACCATTTCCTTTTTCAACTTTCCAAGCCATTCACATTTAATCATAAACAAAATTTTATAAAAGCATTTGAATTCAAACTTTATTCTTGGAAAGCAAAAACCACAAATAATTCATTCATGATCAATTAATAAAACTTTTACTGCATAAAATTCATTTATAAAACAAACGTCCACTCATTGTGCGTTCGAGCTCGCTTGACCCTTCGAAGGTCCTTCGTGCGGGTTTGGTGGAGCCCGAGTACCTATTTAAGCGATTAAAATATTTAACTAATAAAATAGCTCAATCACAAATATTTCATCAAAACCCTGACCCCTGACCTTAAAGTGCGTGTGCATAACTTACGAAAATTCCTAGACCCATTTTCAACAGTTATGAGAGTTGAAATGGTCTAAAAAGACCCAAGATTAAATATACGATTAAATTATTATATTAGTCAATCGGGTTCACCATGGGGTCCACGACCTCCGATTAATAATCCAAAAGTTCCTACAAGTTCAACAAAGTTTACTAAACACGTCCTGCAAGTTTGGTCCAGATCGAGCGGTTGGATCACTTACGATCGGACGGTCACCATTTTACGTAATCTTTGAATCATTGAATTGGAGCATCTGGGACTCCGATTCTCAATTCGTTAGTTCCTACATGATCCTAGAGGTTCCTAGATCAACATATTTGGAAATGGAGTCGATCCAACCATTCAAACATATCGAACCCGGATATTGCCTAATATGTAAAAATCTATTCAACCATCAAACTATAACCAAATTCGAATTTCAGCATATCGTCGTGCTCGGGACGACATGAGGAACATTTTAGGACCAAATAGGGCACCCAACCTTGGCCCACGCACTAACATACGTGTCGGCTGTGGGTGGGTTGCTTGAGAAAATTCTCAAAACACCCAACAATATCTATCTTCCTGATCAGGACAAAAAATGACCGGAGCTTGCCTGCAACTTGAGCCGAAAATAGGCAAAAACTTAGATTGTCAATCGAGCTTCAAACCTTCAAATCAATCCTAACCAACCCAACCATCAGCTAAGTCACATTGAAAGGATGAGAAATCATACCTGGATCGACAAATTTGGTGGCCGGAAAAAATGCCAAAAATTTTGAGAAAAATCATAACTTTATCGAGCTACCGCCGGTGAAGGAGTGGCTTCGGAGAAAGGATGGGTTGAAGAGAGGAAGCCATGCTGGTTATTTTGGTACCGATCTTGTGGCCGGAGGTGGCTAGAGGTGGCCGGAGGAGAGTGGTTGACGGCCAAACAGTGGCCGACTATAGCGTTATCACGAGGAGAGAGAGAGAGAGAGAGAGAGAGAGAGAGAGAGAGAGAGAGTATGATTGTTTTTAAAAATCTGACTTTGAAATATTTATGGTTGTGCCACTTCACTTCCATTGATCATAACTTCTTTGTTAAAACTCCGATTCGAGCCCACTACATGTCTACGAACTCGTATCGACATGCTCTATGCAACCGTGCTACTCAAATTTTCAAATTCTTTCCCGAACAAAAAGTCAAATTTTAAACCCATTAAAATACTCTCAATTCCATCAAAATTTCTATGGCTTCTCTTGTTCTTCTCTTGTCTGTACTTGGAGGTCGGCCCCGTAACACAGATCCAAATAATTTGTGGTAGGCAACACTTCCTCCTTCTTCTTGTTCTAATTCTTCTACTGCCATAAACCCACTGACCAGAAATGGAAGCAACTACAAATGCAATGGCCAAGCACAAGAAAATGAGGTGATGGTAGCTGTGGAAGATCTTCTGCAGCAGCTAGAGTCTAAGGTTTCTGTCGACTCAGTTTGGCCTTAATTAGAGATGGAGATTTCCTTTTCACTTTAGTATTGGGTCTGTCTGTGTATATTTTTCTTGTTGATCGTTAAATTATAAATTGATGAGACACAATCACATCTTCATTACCTTCCCCACCCCCCCCCAATCCTTCTAATGCTCTGTCTTGTTTTTCTTCTAGCTTGTTTTTCATTGTTGTAACATTCTTGGCTTTCTGTGGGTTTTGATCCTATGGCTTTTGGTTAATAGGAATCAATAATACCAACACTTGAAACATCGGGAAATTTCTGAAAGGTACTGATAATACCAACACTTGAAACTTTTGCAATAGGACATGGAGTAATAAAAATGATAATACGTTTCAATCATCAGGAAATTTCTCAACAACTCACAATTACAAATTGCTCAACTGCAGCTCTGTCTCAAGGACAGGCCTGAAAAAATGCCAACTCGAATCATGAAAGGCACTGAAATAAGTATCTGAAATTGTTTTAATCCTAAACTCATCTGTGAATTTTCGAACAGCCAAGATATGCTTTGTCGAATCAACAATAGCTGAGTTCTTATACTCTGATAGATGCTGCTCATATGTCTCAAAGCTATTCCCAAACAACACTGTACAATTCAAAAGCTGTGCTTCCCAATTCGCTTGTAGAAGATTATCATATAGCTCTGCCTCGCAATGTGGCATGAAGAACATTGTTGGTTTCTCAGCCTGACGCCGACCTTGTTCATTTATCGATAACACAGAGCATTCGAGAGCTTCCAAAACCCGAGATTCTGTGGCAGAAAGAATGGGATCAAAGACCTCTATATCTCCAATCCATTTGTACTTTCTCTTCAGCAAGATGGCAAGGCTCAACTGCAAACGAGGGGATTCATATGATTCGATGCTGCCTATGCCATATATAACCATCTTCATCTTCAACTCCGAGCTCAAAACCCTATGGAAGTAATTCATCATTTCTGGAGTTTGGATTTCATCCAGTAAATTAAGAAAGAATTGAGACATCTCCAATTTCTTCATACAGATCTGCATCTTCTGCATCAATTTTGATTCTCGGGCAAAATTGATTTCGAGATCAGTTGGAGCCCAATGCGATGGTTGCTTCTGTACTCGAATTGTAATTTTTGGAGGATTTCTTCTTTGTCTTCCACGACGAGATGAAACAACTGTCCACTCTCCATTTAAAGTATGGCTTTCAGCAGTTAGAGTCTTTGCAGAAGTTGCCATTGCAATCCAAGAATCCTTCTGACAATTCTTCTATATATGGTTATGTATCCAGGTATTCAATACACACACAACTGTTACAATTTGCAACAAAACACAATCAGTGGTGGTGAGAGAGAGAGAGAGAGAGAGAGAGAGAGAGAGAGAGATGTTTTACATGCAAAATTCCTAATTTATTAATTTAGGAATTCAAATGCCTGGGCAAATGCAAATCCTCTTGTTAAGATTTGAGTCCAACCACAAGATCAGATTTATGATCTCCAAATCCAAATCAATCCAACCAACTTCCTCAGTGGAAACAGGCATTCATTTTAATAAAAAACAATCAAGATAAATATACAAGAGGAAAAAGCATAAAAGAAAGAGCACCTACAACTCTGATGAGCATCATTGATCAGATAATCTGCTACGAGCAAAAGAATGGAAACAGGACAACAATTACCAGATTTCTCCTAGCTAGCATGTTTTCTAAACTACTTAATCTTGTCTAATTTGGTTCCGTTTGGACAACAAATTTTACATTGTAATGTGTTATACTACGGTTTGAATTGGTTGGGTTTATGTCAAAAATTAGTAGTATACTTGGACTAAACCAATCTACTTAGTGAGTGATTTGGTTCCGGTCATTCAGTTAATATGTACTTAAGCAAATATTATATATTCCCCTACTTACATCAAAAAGAGAAAGTTCAATAATAGTTGACAAAACTTACCAGCATTAACTTAATAAGTCATGTTTTTTTGTACTCATAACTGTTTTTTAAACAGGTTGACATGAATAGAATCAGTTAAAATAACAAATGATATGATATGACTTATTTCACCCGTTAAGAATAGCGGGTTGTTTTTTTTCATTATGGTAGTATGTGTGAAAAAATTTCTCATATCCTTTTTAGTTTAGACTATTAATTGTATTAAAAATAAAAAGAATAATTGCTCGTTTTAACCTACATGACTCATTTAGAGAATAAACTATAATATATTGTTAAATGAAAACACGTCATATTAGACAATAATAAATATAAAGTTGAAATCACTAAATAAAACATCTTTCAGCCATACATACTTGAAAAAGATCAATAATAAACATTTGTCAAAGTTCCAAACAAAAGCTAAAATTGTTGATAAAATATCTTAAATATTTACACACAAAATATGAGACTTGAGATATATAAAAAGTTAATGAGAAAAAGAACAAGTTTGAAGTAGCACCCATGACCATAATCACAAAAAAATTTAAATAAAAAAACCCATGCTTTTAATGAGTTGTGTATAATATTGGCAGGTCTAAAAGCGGTCATGACAACTAAATTATAATATAAATAATAGTAAAATAAAATTAATCATTTTTAAAATTATATTTCTTTTGCAACGGCCTCTACTTGTCTAATAGAGGTGTTGAACGTATTGTGCCATGGCAAAGTCCATGGATTAGGTTGGGTCGAAGTTTTTAGCTCAATAGGTATAACATGACATGAGCACGAAATAGACCCGAACTAGGCATGACATATTTATTTATTTATAGAACAAGCATAATTTCATTAATATAGGGGCAAAGATAAGGGATGTAAAAGAAGAACACACCCCAAAATGAAGGTTCTTTATACAATAAATCTAGAAAAATAAATCCAGCATGACCGTGAGGGACAAACATTAAAGATGAAGCCCAACTCATTGAGAGTTAATAGATAGATGATCAAGAAGAGTCCTTGCAGCACCAGTGCATAAGAAAGATCACGAGAAACATATTCTAGTTGAACATGAAACCATAAGCACCAAAAGTGAAAAGGCCTTACTGCTCAACATTCACCCAGCCAAAAAGGCCACAACACCTTTAGCATTCTACATGATCTTACATCACCCAATAATGAAATATCCATCTAGATCTAGCAACTCTACCTCCACAATATAAAGAATTCAGAAAAGCCAGTCCAAAAGAACTAGATAGAAACAAAATGAGGGAACACAAAACCCATCATAAAAGCTGGATATCTTAATTACATAAATACTTAACTAGGCATGACATTTGGCATGGATTTTCATCTATTATACAGAAGCTTGTAAAAAAAAGTTAACATTTAAAGTAAAAAATATCTTAATATCTAATTATATGGATTTATTATTGTCTAATACGACGTGTTTTCATTTAACAATATATTAAGAAATATAGTTTATTTTCTAAATGAGTCATGTAGGTTAAAATGGGTGAAACATGTCATGTAGGTTAAAACAAGCAATTATTCTTTTTATTTTTAATACAATTAATAGTCTAAACTAAAAAGGATATGAGAAATTTTTTCACACATACTACCATGATGAAAAAAAACAACCCACTATTCTTAACGGGTGAAATAAGTCATATCATATCATTTGTTATTTTAACTGATTCTATTCATGTCAACTTGTTTAAAAAACAGTCATGAGTACAAAAAAACATGACTTATTAAGTTAATGCTGGAAAGTTTTGTCAACTATTATTGAACTTTCTCTTTTTGATGTAAGTAGGGGAATATATAATATTTGCTTAAGTACATATTAACTGAATGACCGGAACCAAATCAATCACTAAGTAGATTGGTTTAGTCCAAGTATACTACTAATTTCTGACATAAACCCAACCAATTCAAACCGTAGTATAACATAGATACATTACAATGTAAAATTTGTTGTCCAAAGAGCATTTCCAGCAACTCGGGCTGGGGGGGGGGGGGGGGGGGGGGGGGGGGGGGGGGGGGGGGGGGGGGGTTTCCAACAACAAAAGGGAGCCCAGGCAGGAGGTGGGGCCAGCAACCTGGGCTGGCCCGAGGTGGGGTTTGGCCCGAGTGCTTGCCTGCGGGCTGAGCTGACGTCAGCGTGGCTCTCAAATTTTTTTTACTGTTGGCGCGTGCATTGCACGCGCCAAGAGTAAAAAAATTTTGAACACGCCGCTACAGTGCCCTCGTCCATGTGGCTCGCTCTGGGCTCTCCGATTATATTTTTTTCTAGCAATCAACGGAGCAAATGTTTGTGCTATAACAAAGTGAAAAAAAAACCAAAAAATTACTGATTTTTTTTTTCTCTATACCTTAAGTTTACATTTACAATTATTTTCATTTATTTTTATATTACTCCATTTACTTAAGTTTACAATGTAAATAAGGAAGTACCCCCCATTTGGATTCAAATAAAAATACTAGAAAATCAAATTCCCACCAAATCAAAATATGAAAAATCGGTTTTAGTGCAAAATACGATTTAGGCTAAAAATGATGGCTCATTAAGTCAATATATACTTCATATTAAAATCCCATAAAATCAAGTTTTCTTATTTGATGTGTAAGGAATAAAAGCCGCCAAAAATTATCTTGAGAAAATGATTATTCCGAAAAACCATTTTTCATACTTAGTCAATATTGCACCTCCGCTAAAAAAATTCTAGGTCCGCCAGTGTCTATAAATACCAACCAACACTCTTCACTTTTAACACCAAATCCTCATACATTTTTTTTTCTATAAATACCAACCAATACAAGTAATAAAATAAAATCTTATCCGAAAATATTATCCAAATTAATTGTTTAAGTAAACAAAGTTGTGAGGTAAATTATTTGTAATTTTCATTTTATTAATTTCTATGTCATATTAATTTTTATTTAAATGTTTCTTGCAATTTATATATTTTGTTAATATTTCTTGTATTTTCAATATTAATATGAATGTTTCTTGCAATATTTATATTTTGTTTTGTATTTCTAATAATTGTTAATGAATAGTATTGACACGTAGGAACCCAAAAATCTTATCCGAAAATATTATCCAAATTAATTATTTAAATAAACAAAGTTGTGAAAAAAAACAAAAAAATGAATAGTATTTGCCATGGCAAGGGGCTAACTGCTGGAAACACACTTTGCTGGGGGGTTAGGGCAGCCACTATTTGTTAGAAATGTGCCCTAAGAGCCAATACATTTGATGTAATCTCCTTAGAATACATTTCGTATATAAATGGCAAACTTATTTTGTTATCTATTACATCGTATAAAGAAACAAATGTCTAGGGTATGCTATATAAGAGATAAAGTAATCTAAAGAAGTGTAGATTCATGAGACCTTTAATCTCTAACTGTAGTACCCCAAAATGTTCCTAATCATAGGTTATCAAATGGGCATTGATAAACCGTCAAGATTAGCACATATTATGTATGCTCAATTGGGAGGATGGTTAGTCTCAAACTATTTGTGTAGTTGACACTAATCAAGTATGTGGGTGCTCATTAGTGAATGAGTTCACTGAACGCGATCAATCGTAGTTCTCGTATGAAGTATTTATCTATATGTCAAACGAGAACTCATAGTTGCAATAATGCAAATTAGTCCTTAGACCTGAGGCATCATGGTTGTCCTGTAATGCGTTATTGATCTTTGATAGCTCTTAAAGGCAAGTCGTAAAAGATTTGTCTAAAGTGTTGTTGGGATCTCTTAATTCATCATAGGGGCATGTGAATGTACAATAAGGAATCTCTACTTTTGATATAGAAAGAGAATGTTTCAAGATGTGATTCAGCAAATCTTCGGCCGAAGTATTTGAACATGATTTAGAAAGTGTTTTAGTCATGTTCTATTGAATCACATGAGGTTAATCATATTAGGGGTTTGACATTATCAATCCGTACCCTGAAAATATGATTGGAAACATTGTATAAGAGAAGGACCGTATTGCATTGCAATTCCAACTGAATAGGTTCTTTGTCTATTCTGATTAGCTTGGGTAGCCATGATATGTTGCTAGATGTCACTCTTGGCTTGTGGAAGTCCTAGGATTGATTGTGATCGATCCGAATAAAGGAAGAATTAAAAGGGGGTTTTAATTCCAGTTGGTTAGAAAGAGTCTAATTGTTTTCCCACTGCCTTGCTAAATTAGAACCTAATGGATCGCACACCTTAAATGGTTAACTTTGAGTAATACAAATGAAAATGAGGAAATCAATTTGATTGATTTGATGTGGATGATTTACTTCGTGTAAAATGGTATTTGGGCCTCCGTAATGGTTAATGTGAAGCCCAAATGGTTAGGTATCAAGCCCAAGGGCTTTATACACTTAAAGATTATGGTTTAAGTGTCATAAGGCCCAATTTTGGAAGCCCAATGGGGTTTGGCCGAAAATGCATATGTAGATATGTATGGGAATTGTTTCCATAAGCAAGTGTATAAGCTAATTAACACACAAACACAATCCAACATCAACCAAAGGGGTTTGGGAGATCAAAGAGAGTTTTCAAGAGTGAAACACTTTCATCTTTCAAAGTGGTTTAGATTGAAACCAATCTTGAGATTCTTGAACTAGCATTCTTGTATTCTCAAGATACTCCTTCTCATCTCAAGGTTCCATTGGTGTCGAAACTTAGTGGCCATATCCTTTTGTGGCTCACAAGGAGGAGAAAGATCAAATAGGAGATCAACAAAGGGAAATCATCAAGAGAAGACCAAAACACAACTTGGTTCATATTATAGCATCAAGGGTAATTAAGACTTATCCTTTTCTCTTATGCTTTCCTTTATGAAATCATATCAATGTTCATGGCTTAAGATACTTGGAAGAAGTTTTGTTTTTGAATTTAAACAACCACCATATTCTTCCGCTGCGATTAATTTGATTAAATGCAAGTTTAATATTCAAATGAACTTCTTAAAAATGTTTTAAAACCAACACTATTCACATGAATAGTAGCTGCCCTAGGGCTCCCCTTGCCATGACAAGGGGCTAACTGCTGGAAGTGCTTAAACCGAACCAAATTAGACAAGATAAGGGTTCGCAATCCGTACCAAATAACAGGTCCCCATCGACAAAGCATGGATAGTATTCTACATTATTCAGGCTCACGGCTCCCACGCGTCGTCTGGCGCCCATGTGAAATGACATATCACATCACATGCGTCAAAAGCTCACTGCCAGTCTTTCCCAAAGTAAAACACGCAGCTGCCCCCAAATCCCCGTGTCGTCAAGGTCGGTCGCACCAAATTCCACGGCCCGATTTCATCGCCTCGCACGCAGCTGCATCGTAGTACTGCCCGCACCAGATCACCCCACCCCTCATTCCCATCCCGATTAGACTCGGATTCTGAAACCTGTCGTATAAAAAGCGGACACGTCGGCACAGGTAAAAAGGCGCAAAAGACTAAAACCCCAAACCTTTGGCGTGAATTCTTATATATTGTTTTCTTACCGTGATAAAATTCGTCCCTGTTTCCTCATCAAATCTTGTAATCGGAATTTCTAGGGTTTCTGGTTCGATCAATCTCTCTCTCACAGTCCAGGGTTCGCTGATACTCGTTGACCAACGCCGCTGACTGTTTATGGGTTTCGCTCTGATCTCTTTCGTCAGCTCTGAAATGTGAATGGTATTGGGTGAGTTCAAAGGTTCTTTCTTTTCCCAATTTTTAATAGTTTTTCGCTTCATTCTCGGTCGTATTCACTGATTCAATCCTACTGATGGGTTTGGGTTTTGATTTATTTTCCGAGATTTTGAAAGAAAAAGAAAATTGTTTTTCTGCTTTGTTTAATTGAATGTCATTTCTTTAATTTACTGGGTATAATGTAGTTGTGCAGTTTTCCTAGTCAAATTGTTCGTCTGTTTTCACTTGAAATTCCGTTGTAAAATAAAGGAACTCTTTTGTTCTTTATTTTTTTTTTTCTCTTCTAGGAAACAAAAAGAAAAAGCGTATTTAGTTTATTACACTGAATTTTGTTTTGAGAAAAAAATAATTTTTTGTTATATAGGAACAACAGAACCCAGAAGTGTGAATTGCAATTTCAATGTACTGATAGTGTGCTTCTAGGTAAAAGTAGTGTTTACTCTGAATTGATGAGGAAGAAGAGGAAAGGTGGCGAGGCTGACCCATGCCTAGATCTACCGGAAGATGTGACATCAAAGGCGTGCAATTCAAGATCATCGATCCTTTAACAAAAAGTTGGAAGCGCGGCCTTTAACAAAACCACAGTATATAAGAGGCGCCAACGGCACAATCAGCCACCGCAAGCTCCAAAACTTCAACTGTGAAAATGGCTCAGTATGCTCCAACCTTAAACCCTCCCAAGACCGTCATCCCCAAGCTCCCAAACCCCAACCCCTCTTTCTCTTCCATCTCAACCTTCAGAACCCCAAAACCCAAATCCAAAAACTTCTCAACAATCTCCATGTCAGTGACGGCGGGCCAAAATCAACAGCAGCACCAGAAACCACCGTCCTTAGACGTTCTGATCAACAGTGCTCGCAAGGAAGAGGTAATTGGTGCTATCAAGAATTCGTCGTCTCACTGCCTCTCCGAAACCAACCTGCATCTCACAGTTCCCGGCCTCAAATCCAAAACTAAAGGCAAGGTATAAAACCCAAAGGAAAAGAACAAATCTTTTCTTCTTTTTGCTTTTTTTTTTGTTTATTTCAATGCCTCTAGTGAATTGCGCTGAATAAACAACTTAGACTTTTGCTTTTCAAGCAACTAGCTTTTGGGCTTTTGACTTGATGGAAAAAGAGACTAATTCTCTGTTTTCCAGGTTAGAGATGTTTATGACAGTGGGGATTATCTAGTTATGGTCACCATGGATAGGCAAAGTGCATTTGATAGAATTCTTGCTTCCATTCCCTTCAAAGGCCAGGTCTGTTCTTAGTTCTGACCCCAAAGAAATGAAGGTATGGTGCAAGTACTCGTATTCAAATCAAGCCAAGTTGTTTGGAGATTATACTTTTCCTTCATGATTATGAGAAGAAGAAATATCTAATACCTCTACATAGTTGTTTCCTCTCAAAACTTCCATGTGTATGTTTAAATTGTTTTGTTATCCTCTCAAAACACTACGTATATGCATAAATAGCTAATTTTATACAAATGGAGCAAATAGTGCAGGTAACAGCAAAAGAACTGCCAAAACAGAAATTCTAAAGGTAAAATGGAGGCTTCCAACACTGAAATTCAAAAATAAGACACATGGATTAATATTTTTTTTTTAAAGAAATTTGAATCCATAATCCTATTCCTCAAATACAAGTGTGTTGGAACATTAAGCAATCTAGGATACTAACCACTTAAAAAGAATTTATATTGATACAGAATGAGTATATCAGAAAGTCCATTTTCCTTCAGTTCTTCTTTTTTTTACAACCAATGCCTTGAATATGTAACATCTTAACACAAAAGTTTTACTTTTACTAAAACTTGCATTTTCTCTCACTCAGAATAGAAAGAAACTTCAAGCACGAAAACAATGAAGTAGCTCACTAGCCAATTAAAAAGTGCTAAACACTGTGATTATAACATCTTACCCACAAATTCAACAGGAAAAATAGAACATTTCTTTGCAATTGTTACATTTTCATCTGGAGCCGAAACAACTGCGTTTGAAGTTATGTGTTGAGTTTTGTCAAACCACCATAAACTTGTCTCATTGAGAACCTGAAATCACATAACCAAAGAAATTCAGATACTGCTACTAATTATCCATAAACCATGTAGTGAGTATTTTAATTAGCATGCTTTCTGACTGTTCTTTTTTCTCTTTCCATAAAAAAAATCAACTAAATTTAATACAGAAAATTCACATATAAGAAATTCATTTCTTTGGGGTCAGAACTAAAGAACAGACCTGGCCTTTGAAGGGAATGGAAGCAAGAATTCTGTCAAATGCACTTTGCCTATCCGTGGTGACCATAACTAGATAATCCCCACTATCATAAACATCTCTAACCTGGAAAACAGAGAATTAGTCTCTTTTTCCATCAAGTCAAAAGCCCAAAAGCTAGTTGCTTGAAAAGCAAAAGCCTAAGTTGTTTATTCAGCGCAATTCACTAGAGGCATTGAAATAAACAAAAAAAAGCAAAAAGAAGAAAAGATTTGTTCTTTTCCTTTGGGTTTTATACCTTGCCTCTAGTTTTGGATTTGAGGCCGGGAACTGTGAGATGCAGGTTGGTTTCGGAGAGGCAGTGAGACGACGAATTCTTGATACACCAATTACCTCTTCCTTGCGAGCACTGTTGATTAGAACGTCTAAGGACGGTGGTTTCTGGTGTTGCTGTTGATTTTGGCCCGCCGTCACTGACATTGAGATTGTTGAGAAGTTTTTGGATTTGGGTTTTGGGGTTCTGAAGGTTGAGATGGAAGAGAAATAGGGGTTGGGGTTTGGGAGCTTGGGGATGACGGTCTTGGGAGGGTTTAAGGTTGGAGCATACTGAGCCATTTTCACAGTTGAAGTTTTGGAGTCTCGCGGTGGCTGATTGTGCCGTTGGCGCCTCTTATATACTGTGGTTTTGTTAAAGGCCGCTCTTCCAACTTTTTGATTGCGTGAAACATCTCTGCAACTAAGCCCAAAAGAAAAAATTAAAAAAATAGGCCAGCAAAAATGAATAAAACGGTTCCGAGGCTAGTATATGTGTATCCAATATTTGTGACATAAAAGAAAAAAAAAATGTTATTCTTAAGTTCAACACCTTCTTTCCCAACCAAATAAATTCTTGACAGAGTTTGTTATTTAATTTTTACTTTAAATTAATCTAATCTACATAAAGGGGAATTTGAACCTTGATGCAACTCATTGCCCTCGCCAACTAACCTATTTCATATTTATATTTTGACGGAGCTTAAAGCTAAATTGTTAAAGTAAGAGAGAAGACACATAGAATATGAGATGGAGTGGCCACGTACATTTTGGGTACGGCAAATCTTTACTGTCCAAAGAGTAGGCAGCTTCAACCAAAAGCCATTAATTTTGACAAATAAAAAATCATTAATACCATTTTCCAGATCTTGAACAAACAATCATGGTACGTAAAAAAACTCACGACTCCAAGACGAGAACCAACTCTGTTTGCACAGGATTGATAAAATGACACAAACACACTCACTCCTCCAACCGCGCACGTCATGCAATGTGCGGAGAACGCAACCGAGATCAAAGGATATATTCGTCCTTTTAGAGGTCTTCAAAAATGAATGAGCCACTTCTTTCTCTCTCAGATTTCCCCATTAAGTAATAAAACGATATTTTATTTTAAATAAAGTAATAAAAGAACATGAAAAGTAACAAAATTCAAAAAAATAAAATAAAATCGCTGCCTTCACGCTCCGTCTCTGATCCCTCCCTCTCTTTCCTTCCCAACTTTTCAACAAAAAAGCACATTCTGTCTTCCTCTTTCATTGGTTTCCTTTTCTCTCCTTTCTGGAAACCCTAAGTGACCTGGTTTTTTTTTTTTTTTTCATTAACCAGGTCCTCAGAGGAGAGAACTTAAATTTTTTTTTTTTTTGGTAGACAAAAAGTTGCAGGCTTTTTTTTTTTTTTTTTTTTTTTGTTGTTGTTGCAAATTGTAGTGTATAAGTTGCATTGCTCAGCTGCCCTCGACAATGAACGACCTGCTAAAGGTAATTTATTTCTGTATTGGTCCATTAATTTATGCCGTGGCTGATTTGTTTCTACATTTTTGGAGTTTTTCATGTTCTGTTTTTGTCATGATCCGGCTGTCTTTGATGTTATTGGATCTGCGTTTTTAAAAGAGTATTTTGAACTTTTGGATTATGGGATTTTGTTTTTGGGTTGTCTTTGTTTGGTTGTTGAGAAAAGGAGGGAAAGTATAGGAAATTGAAAGTTTTAGAAATAGAATCATGAGATTTTGCGTTGTCTGGAGATCCCTCCTGAGGAGATAATGCAGTTTGCTTGACTACAAGTGTTTGGTTTACTTCATTCTAGCTCAAACAACATGAACTAGTGTAGACAAGCAAAAAAAAGAAGGAAAAAGTTGATTTCTTTTCCTCCTTTTCTTCTTATATTCGTCAGCTATCAAAAATAATGGATCTACATTTCTGTTTGAACCCCTTTAGATCTTTCTAAATCAAACTTTGATGTTATAGTTAATGAGAAGTACATCTCTTTCTCATTTTCGGAATTATGGTGTTGGTTTTTATGAATGTTGTCATATTGATAATTTGAAATTGGAGTTTAAACAATTAAAAAGGGAAACAAGGATATGAATGGAAATTTTCAGACGAGTATTATACTTTTATAAATGCTGAACGGAAGAACACTTTACATAACTGGATTTCATTAGTGATTGAGGCTCGGTTTTTCCTTGTATATCTGGATGGGATTTCCTTGTTTATACTACTGAACGTATACTAGACTGTGTCCTTAAAAAGATAAATAGCGGTGTTACAATGCGGTTGCATAATTCTACAGCATATATAATGTGTGTGTGTATGGATATAATTTTGGTTTAAAAATTTATTTATTTCTGTTTGTATATATTTCCATAGAGTTCAGTGGCGAAAGGATCCATTCAATTGAACTCAAGTAATCTGGATTACTGTGTTTTAGAGTTAAGTTCCTTGTCTGTCTGACCTAATTACTAATTTAAAACTTGCAGGATTCTTTTGAGATCCCTCGGGGTCAAGCATCTAGAGATGGAGATATCGAACTAGGAACAAATGGTTCAATGAATTCTGGAGAATTTGGTTTGGAGAATTTCTTTAAAAAGGTTCGTTAGTATCCTTGCATCCTTTTCTTCGATTTCCCTTGAATACATGCAAACGTGATTATTTTATTTTGCTTCAACTTTTCCTTTAGATAAGTATGGAATTTAAAATATGTTTATTTTGTGTTGCTTCTGTCTAATGATTTCATGATTTTTGCCCCCAGGTTCAAGAGATTGAGAAGCAAAATGAGAAGCTGGATAAGCTCCTAAAAAAACTCCAGGTATCTATTCTCTTCAATATGTTTTTTCGTACATTGCCAGAACCATGAAGGTTAGTTTGATAGTTCCAGCCTGTTAGTATTTTCCAAATTATTTCGTGATCATAGTTCCTAATGCGTGGGTTATATTCTCTGAGTTTTATAAATTTATTACTCTGAACTAGGAGTCATTTTAGTCTTGCGCTTATGAATGTAGCTGTTAGATTTGGTTGAGGATCAATTTATTTTTCCTAGTAGCTTGAAAAATTGAGTCCCATTTTTGTTTAGTGTTGTTGTCTTTGGAATTATGTGTTTGATGCCAATAGATGGTGGTTCAATGATATTGTAATTGCATTTGTAGGTATATAGATAGGGAGGGTCTTCATTTGGGAATTTTAGTTATAAGGTGATGAACAAATGTAACTACAAGGAACCATATACAATGTTTAGAATTGTATAGCAACTAGACCAAGATTTGTTTATTTGCATGCCGATGGAGCATCCAGATTTGTAATTAAGTTTTGTATAAACTATTGTTTGAAAATATTGTGTTAGCTTTTAGTTGCCTTACACAATAGCATAAACAATTAGAAAATGTTTTAAAAAAAAAAGAGTCTTTGAGATATAAAATGCAGTTTTATGTAATTTTGTTATGAAATTTGTATGCAGGATGCACATGAGGAGTCCAAGGCTGTGACTAAGGCTCCTTCAATGAAATGTAATCTCAGACTTGTAGATTTCTTTATAAAATGCACTTTTATGTAATTTGTTGGTAAATGTGTGGCATTCTCATTTTTGTGTTAAGTGCTAACTTCTTAAAAAGATAGCATATACATGTGCTTATTTGTGGATATAAGGTGTTTCTGTGTGTACTCAAATATGATTTTTTTTGTGTGGACAAGTGGATTTAATAAAGGGGATAGATCACACCCGTAATTTTTTATGGTGTTATCTCTTCTGTTTGTATTCAACAACTTAAATTTGATTTTCATCCTGATTAAATCTTCACTGATGATGGATCCTTTCATCACATGCAGCAATCAAGCAGCGGATGGAGAAAGATGTTGATGAAGTTGGAAAAATTGCTCGTTGGATAAAGTCAAAAATTGAAGAACTCGACAAAGAGGTACGTATAACCTGATTCAACAGATAGCTGCTTTTAATTATGTGATCAGAAGTAATTTTAATTGCTCATCTGACTGACCGTTCCTTCTGGGTCCAGAATTTAGCAAATAGACAGAAGCCTGGGTGCGGAAAAGGAACAGGTGTAGATCGATCCCGAACAGCAACAACCCTGTAAGTTGCTACTCCTTCCATTGCCTTAAAAGTGTACTTCTTGCGCTCATTTCCTTGTTGGATAAAACTTTATTAATGCTAGGTAATAGTTTAGTGATTGGCCAGAAAAGTAATCATTTTGGTGTTCTTTGTTGTTTTATTATGCACTATAGAAGTATTGCCTCTTGTGGACAATCTATTGATCATTGTGGTTCCTCTTATATTGTTATACTTTAGATGTGTATTTGATTTTGTTATGGGCAAATGTTGCAGTGTTGCAGTATAGTTCTACTTTTCAATATATCTAATCATGTACTGGTGTTTTCTTCTCGATTTTAAAGAATGTTCAACCACAACTTCATTTAAGGGGTTTGCTTTTCCTTAATCATTATAAGAACATGTCTGCATGGAATTCAAAAGTCTGACTTAATGGGATTATATTTGTCAATCAACCAAATCTGACTTTGTCAAGTGTCCATTGCGATCTATTGTTACAGTGCCTTGAAAAAGAAATTAAAGGACAAGATGGCTGAATTTCAGGTAGGTCATGTACACACATTATCTTATAAGATTAGTGTTTTAATCTTGTTTCTTTCATCTTCTATTATATTCTCTCAATTTTTTTATTTATTTAAAATATGTAGACTCTAAGAGAAACCATCCATCAAGAGTATCGGGAGGTTGTTGAGAGGCGAGTTTTTACAGGTTTGAACCTTTCACTTGTCACTCATGTGTGACTATTACTTCTGAAACTTGATGCGCCAGATTTCTCATGACCTTAACAAATTTTTTATTTCTCTTGCTTTTTGTGATTATCAGTAACGGGCACAAGAGCTAATGAAGAGGTGAAACTTATTGCACTGTTAAAATTCCAGTATATCTATACCATTGTAAAACCTCATGTTCTAATTAGTTATCAATGTACAGACAATTGAAAGATTAATTGAGACAGGAGACAGTGAACAAATTTTTCAAAAGGCAATCCAGGAACAAGGACGAGGCCAGGTTTGTCACTTTTTTCATTGTTACCCTCTCTTCCCCTAATTGAGAACGTTTAACTATCAAAATTGGAAATTTTGAGAACTTAAGCAATTATTTTTTTTGTTGACATATCAGACAATTTAGTCCAAACTACAATCTCATCTGCTGAAGTTGTTAGCTTGGTCTAATGAATCATCAGATTTACTAATTTGTATTTTCTTTTTCCTTTTTCTCATTTTTTTTCTTCTCCTTTTTGTTAAAGTGAAAATTATACATTTGGGAGATACCATGAACCACTAACCAATGATGGTTAAGATTGATCACATCTGATTTCAATATTCGTGTATCAAATTGTAGATAATGGACACTCTGGCTGAGATTCAAGAGCGCCATGATGCGGTTAGAGATCTCGAGAGGAAGCTTCTTGATTTACAACAGGTATCTTATTAGTTTGTGCAATCGTGCTTACTATTTGATAAAAATATCAAGTTGCTATATAATGCAGATATCTAAGCCTAGGCCTGAGAATTTTAAAGTTTGCTTTGCTATGTTGATTATATAGAATCAAACTGTTGAATCTTGCTTCATGGTGTTCTGTAAGAATGTGAAGGATCAGTTTGATCCTGAGGTTGTCTCATGATGCGTTGAGCCTGTGTCTAGTGGCTCATAAAACCATGTTATGTTCCACTTTTAATGCCATAATTTGATCACGTCTGACCTGGAGAATAGCCCAACAGCCTTGAAAAGGGCTTGACATACAATTAAATGGAATCTTTTCCAATCAAATGGTATCTTGAGGGAACCTTGTGGATTTACGATGGGTGTCTTGTTAGTTTTGAATCTTGCTTTATGGTATTTTGTAAAAATGTAATGGATCAGTTTGATCATGTATTTGTCTCAGAATGTTCTGAGCCTGGGCCTCGTCATCTTCCTCTTAGAGCTAAGTGTATGTCCACTTTTAATGCCATAAAATTGCTTTTTGGACGCCCTAGTATGATATAAGAGATGCGTGCCCAATTTTCCATAGATACTTGGATGTGTAAAAAATTAAAAGGAAATAGCATTGCTATTTGCATTCTGCCCATAATAGTTGATAAAATTTGGAAATATATGTTGAACACCATCTCTTATGCACAGATATTTCTGGATATGGCTGTGTTGGTGGATGCACAAGGGGACTTACTTGACAACATAGAAACCCAGGTATTTTATCAGAATCTCTAAGCATGAGGTCCCCATGAATCTCTCAAAATTATTAAACAGAAAAAGAAGACATGATTTTGAAATATGACGACTACTACTTTTGCATCATACTTTGGCAAATGATAACATAATTTGTCTTTAATTTCTTTCTCCAGGTATCGAGTGCAGTAGATCATGTACATCAAGGGAATACTGCTCTTCAGAAGGCGAAGAAGCTGCAGAAGAGTTCCAGGAAATGGATGTGCATTGCGATCCTCATCCTTCTCATCATTGTTATAATCATTGTGGTGGCCGTGCTCAAGCCGTGGAATAGCAACCAGGGTGCTTAGCTCTAGTAATTTGTAATTTGTAAGTATAGTGTATTACAAATGACCTCTCCGGGACTCCAGCAAATCACGTGAATAATTTGTGGTTCATTTTACAAACGTGGTTTCTAGCACTTTTATTATCATATGATAATGAGTGTGCATGTAACACTATTAATTTGAAGAAACTGTCACTGTATTCTTTAATATACATAATAAAAAAACTTTCAATCAATGTTTTGTTTTCGTTCACTGTCTAACCGAGTTATTCTGATCATCGCATTGAGAAGGAAGTTTGTTTTTTTTTTAAAAGACGAACAAACTTATAGAGAGCATCCTCTAGGGATCTCTAAATCTCTACAATCATACATTTAATTTTTATCAAATCATAGCAAGCCAGATTCAAGTATTACTCTTATCACGACCAATGTCACCCAGTTCATCTGCCATCATGTCTGCTTCTCTATAAACATGTCTTGGTTGATTAACTTGCAAAATTAGCACGAGTTCCTTGATGTCATTCAGATGTGAATATAGACTCCAAGGAGAACTTATAAATTATAAGCCTCTAGACTACAATATTTATCATTTAGACGAATAATCTGTTTCCCGAACTGCACTGGTGGGTGTTGCAGTGAGGCCAAGTGCGAGAAAGCTTGCCAGTAAAACCAGTCACCTAATAAAAAATCAGCTACTCCTTGGCCTTCAGTTCCTGGAAGCCAAGCTGCAACAAAAGCATCAATCGAAGTGACATAGGGTTGAATAGCAATAGGATGGCCGGAGATGATTATAACAACGCATTTCACAGCACCACAAACATTAGTGATGGTGCTCGGGCCAGGGTCAGGGATTGTCAAATTTAAGCTGTCACCAAATGTCTCCGCATATGGATGTTCTCCGACTACGACAATGGCATACGAGAAATCATTTCACTTCGCAAAGTCAGCGTCAGGATTCTCCTCGTAGACTAACTTGGGATTTGATCCACTGTATTATCCTTGCAGGTTCTTGAAGCTTGAGCCAGCAGCCTTTCAGGCATTTCATGGGTTTTGATATGCTTATATTGCTGTATACAGATTTGCAAGAGATGCTGAGAGGATTGATTTGGATGGAATCGTTGAGAGGTTGGCTGTGCTTTTGGTTGAAGGAGTGCAAGGGTTTGGAGGGGGTCTGAGGCGCATTGAATCATGACTAAGTGGTGTCACTCAGTTTACTACAACAGAAAAGCCATTCCATGGCACCTTAAAAACGCTGAAAGGCAGGCATAGTGATTGGATAGTTTATAAACTTGATTTGTAAACTTGTAAATACTTGTTAATGCTGAAGTGTTGCGACAGAGATGTGACCTTCTGATGTTTTCATGTGAACCTTCAACCTTCTATTAACCATTATTGGAGCACTCCTTATGCATATGCAATCAAATCCAATTTCAAGTGCATATGAGATGAGCAAGTCAGTTTAGCTTGCATAAAGAAATACTGGAGATACCAAATATCAGATGTACTAGCAAGAAGAAAGCAGTTCTATTGATCAAGAACTCTTTACGATTCTATATACCCAAAAAAAAAATAAATCTAAATACCTGAGCAGTTTACTTTGATTATGCATCACAAACCAATACAAATAAATTAGAAACGATATGCATCACAAACCCACAAAAGTAAAACAGAAATTATATGTACCATCAGTGGCAGATCCAGAAATATTGGGCCAAGGGGTCATGGTATAAAGTTTCCCAATTTTTTTTAATGAACTTAACACTGAAAAATTAAATGACGGTATTTTCATTCGTATTTTATGGTAAAAACAACATTATAAGCTACAACATCATAATTCATGGTACTTCCATTTATAATTCATAAAAATCAGTAATTCCATCCCCATCATCATAATTCATGGGGTTTCGAATCTTTGCCCACATGACTGGAAGTGGAAGAGCTCAACCAACTAAGCTATACCTTAATAGCTAAAGTTGTTTCTTTGTTTTATAATTTGGAAATTTTTATTAGATCTTTTTTAAATTTAAAAAAAAAAGTTTTAAAGTTGTTTCTTTGTTTTGTAATTTTACGTATTCGTGGTTCTTGTTTTTGTTTTTTTCACAAAGAAAAAACCCATGCACGTTTTGCAGCCATTCTTTTTATTGCACCAACTGAAACTTCAATGGAGGGATCTTCATCAGAAGGTACATTTTTCAGCACAATCAATATATGATCAAATGCTTGCTATATATGGAATGGATTGATAACATTTGCGTTTATATTTGCCTCGGCCGCTTATGGAAACATCAGTTTCATTTTATATGATTCAATTCAAACACAAAAGTGATAATCAACTGACTGAATATCTTCCCATATTGTATTGCATATGTATCAAAAGCAAGCGCTGAGCTATTGATGAAATGTAAGTGCAACAAGAAACAAAGAACGTAGACAAGTTCTTCACTGGGCTCAAATTAATGTTTTTGCAAATGCCATTGAAATATTCTTTCCTACACTTGTCCCCTTTTTTCTTTCATACTCTTGCGGTACGTAGCAATAGCCAATCGTGGTATGCAATGCCCTGTACACAAAAAGTAGAGATGGTAAAAACTGATTCCAGATGACAGGTCATGGAGAGAGTAAGTGTGCAAAAGGAAGAAATTAAAACCACAAAGAAATTGCAATGGTTACAGTTAGAAAAGGTTACCAAATGGAATTGGCAGTATTAAGATGCAAAGAATCCTTTAAAAAATGCAGCAGATTTGAACAAGAGTCCAACTGAAGACGAGGATTATTAAAAGCTTTGATGCACAGCCTTTTTTTATATAATTTGAAGAATTCAATAGTAGAAATTACAAGAAAATAAAATAATAAAAAAATCAATTATGCAACAGAGTCCAACTCAAATTCACAATGTTCTCTCAGGAAAACCAAAAAAGGCTCAGAGTTTCCAAGTATCAAATTGAAAAAAAATCAATTGAACAGCAAGTTCAGGGATACAGGATTCAACTAACCTCTATTGAGCCAAAGAGTGAGGGGCTTCTTGCCAGGCTCCTTGCTCCTCCCAGCTTTCACATCCACATCAACATACTGCTTGAACCCAACATTTGGCTGATTAGACAACTCACCACCAGATCTGGTGAATAGGATCAAAGGAACCAACCACTATTGAGACGAAGAATGAAGGGCTTCTTTGTCAGTGTCTGTTTCTGCTTCAACGAAGTAGTAAAACAAAGCACCTCCAGGCATAAATATCCACATCAACAAACCCAGCATACCTTACCACACGAACCCAACTATTGGTTAAGAAGGCAGTCTAATTCTAATTATAAAATCCTCAAAAGGGAATCCCTCCTCAACGGGGAACTCATAAATATGCATACCTAGATATGTGTGTGTATGTGTGTGTATGTGTATATATATATATATATATAGAGAGAGAGAGAGAGAGAGAGAGAGAGAGAGAGAGAGAGAGATTACATAAGGAAGTGCAGAGCAAAGTTGCAGAATACTGCTGGGATAGTAATTCTGGTTTACTTTGTAATCTTGCTGAGAGAGGCCTTGGGATGTAGTACGCATAGTAATATCAATATGCACCTGGCGTCAATAGTCAATACCATAGGGGCTTCTCTCACTCTTATTCATGCAAGAAAGAATCTGTGTCACCAACATACCCCTCTTCTTTCATTATCGCTGTCCAATACTTTAAAGTTGCCATGATTTCATAGCATTTGGATGAGACTTTTCCCCTGCAACAAATAAATTGTTCTCTGTCCCACTACAATCCAACTACATCCGTGAACCTTTGCCACACCTTTTTCTTTATTTCTCTTCCTCAAAGAGCAAGCCTCATTCCAGTTTCCTGATGCAGAATGTATATTAGAAAGCAAGACATATGATGAAGAATTTTGCGGTTCTAAACACCAGTTTTGAAAATTTATAAAACAAGAAACTCACAACACGACTGCTTCAAAATGAAAACACATTCTGTAAGAAATACTTAAACTAGTTTTCAAACCAAAAAATACTAGAATTTCCGCATCTCTACAAATTTTTTGTTCATTTCAAGATGCAAATTAAATTCACTTAGATTTTTTTTCCACTGGATGAAAAGCAGGATCTAGTTTGCCCTCAGTAATTAAGTCAGTTATCATTTTTGCTGTTGAAACATCTGCACAGAAACCCTTGGTCATCATTTCTTGAATAAGTTCTTGTGCCCTTGATAGCTCATCATTATGGAGAAATCCCTGGATGATTGTGTTGTAGGTAACAGTATCTGGGGAACAGCCTTTCTCTTCCATTCCTCTAAGCAATGCTTCTGCTTCACTAAATAGGCTCTTAGTAGAAAGAGCAATTATCAGTATTGTATAGGTCTTGACATCCGGTTGAAGTCCTTTTGAAGGGAAACTGCGAAAAAGATCCCTTGCACATTCAATTCTTCTTGCTGTGCATAAACCATTGATAAGAATATTGTAGAGACTAATACCAAAATCCAAGTTACTCCCTTCCAACTCTCCAAACAATTTCAAAGCCATATCAATCTGGCGGTTTCTACACAGTCCATCCAGTAAAACACTATAAGTATGAATATTTGGAAGTGGACCACCAACTTTCATTTTTGAGAACATGTTTTGCGCATCATCTATTCTTCCCTCTTTGCAAAAGCCGCCAATAAGTGTTGTATAAGTAACTGTATCTGGAACCATTCCCTTACGAGTCATTTCCTCAAACAACAACATTGCTTTCTTCATTCTTCTTTCATTGCAATATCCGTTTATCAGTATACTATAACTAAAAACATCAACAATAGAACCCTTCTTAAGCATTAGATCAAAAATGTCTTTTGCTTTATCAATATCTCCTTGCAAGCAATAACCCTCCATGAGCGAATTGTAAGTAACAGTATTAGGTTCCATACCTCTAGCAGTCATAATATCAATTACTTGATTAGCTTCCTTCAACTTGCCCTCCTTACACAAACAGTCAACAAGGACACTGAAGGTTTGAACGTTTGGAGAGATACCGTTACTGTTCATCTCTTTGAAGAATCGTGACGCTTCCTTCCACTGACCTAATCTGCATAAACCCTGAAACAAAGATGTATAGGTGACGATGTTTGGTGGAATACCCTTACTTTTCATTTCTGAGAAGAGATTGAATGCCTCATCAACAAGCTTGTCCTTACAAAGGCTGTCAATTATTGTGCTGTAGACAACTACATTAGGTTTACAGTAATTTTTTTCCATCATCCGAAGCATTTGAATAGCCCTGTCATTTTGACCTTGTTTGCATGAGGCAGCTATTAACGTACAAAAAGTAATAACATTGGGCTTACATCCTTCTCCAAAGGCTTCCATTTTGTGGACAAGTGAAGCGGCTTCATCAACTCTATTATCATGGCCAAGGCCCCTAATCAAAATGTTGAGGGTGGTGACATCTGGTTGAAGCCCCAATTTAAAGAATAGTGCCAAGACTGAAAAACTGCCACCCATTTGGTTCGAACGACAAAAACAATTCACGACAATGTTTAAAGTAAAGGCATCAGGAACAAGTCCCATTCCCAACAAAGTAATTTGCTTATACCAAGATATGGCTACCGAATAATGCTCTAATTTTGCAACTTGACCCAATAATTGAGTGAAGCGGACAATAGAAGGTCGAGGACGCTGTTTAAGCATCTTTTTGAACATATTTGATGCCTCCTCGAGATTAGTGACATCAAATGGGTGTTGGGGGTCTCTAGATTTAGATTTTCTAGGGTTTGAGGACTGAGAAGAACCATGAAATAAAGCCAAGTAATTATTGTTGGAGAAAAAAACCCTAGACCTAGATTGCAGTTGCAGACAAGGATTACCTCTGTGTCGTCGATTGCAATAAGAAGAAGCAGATCTCCGCATCATAATCATCATGATCATCTGCACTGTCTCCAAGTCTGTCTGAGCCAGCCAACGTTCAAAGATGGTTGGGAAGGAAATATAAAAACAGATGCAACGCTTGGCAGTTTGAGAGAAACTCAAACTCACCCGAAATAATTAATCTTGAGGACGCGTTGAATATGTTCAATTCGATGCTTCAAACATGTCCTCTGCCTTTAATTGTCGATTTCAATCCATTATTGGGTCAAGTTGCGAAATTGAAACATTATCCTGCTGCAATCTCTGTGTAAGCAAATGGAGCTATTGCCAATTGTTCCTAATGTCTGTTCTCTAAACATTATGATTAACTGCTTTTGTCATCTGGGCCAAATGGGCCGTAGCTTATCGGTCTTGGCAAAGTTGTTCAAGTTTGGTTTTGAACCCTACGTCGCCACCTACAACACTCTAATCAAGGGATTCGTTAGAGCATCTCCATCCATAAAAGCATCCACAGTGGGAGGGTGTAAATTTGGAGGTGTAAAACCACTTTTATATCCTCTTTACACCTCCGGGGGGTGTAAATATATTTTTTGCTCCAGTGGGGGGTGTAAATTGGGGGGTGTAGTCGTGGGTCCCAACCTTTTATGTTTAATTTTCTTCATTTTTCTTCTCTTTTCTCGGGTGGGTCCTGCCTGCAAGGGATGTAAAAATAGATGTAAATATACATTTTATTTTACATCCCCATGGTGGTGATGTATATTTACATCCATTTACATCTCCCCATTAGAGACGAT
Organism: Prunus salicina; assembly: GCA_020226455.1. Lineage (NCBI taxonomy): Eukaryota > Viridiplantae > Streptophyta > Magnoliopsida > Rosales > Rosaceae > Prunus > Prunus salicina. The sequence goes on along the minus strand of CM035346.1, from coordinate 26,623,834 downwards.
TCCGGTGACTCGGGATGTATAATTTAACATACACCCTCATATATATCCTTCCCCCCCCCCCCCCCCCCCCCCCCCCCCCCCCCCCCCCCCCCCCCCCCCCCCCCCCCCCCCCCCCCCCCCCCCCCCCCCCCCCCCCCCCCCCCCCCCCCCCCCCCCCCCCCCCCTCCACAACTATGGATGCTCTAAGGGCTAAGCCTAGGGCAAGGGCAAGCAAGGGCTGCCACTATTCATGTGAATAGTGTCAGCCTTGCCATTTGTGGTTCCACCCATGAGGGCTAAGTCTAATTACTATTCACTTAAATTTTTTTTATTTTTTATACTTAAACCATTGATTTTGATAAACTTTTCAGATAAGATTTTTAATTCCCAAGTGTTAATATTTATCGTAAAATCCTCACCTAAAAATCAAGATAACATTTATGGATAAAATTTTGAAATTAAATTGGTGTGGAAAGTGAATAATATTGGTAAGTATGTATAGAAAAAATGTCCAGAATTTTTTGATATTTTTTTTAGCCAAAAATTGGACAACCATTGGATTGTGCAAGATTTTTTGATTGGAGGCTCCAAGATAGGCCATATGGCTTGTAACCATTGGGCAATGTGGGCTGGTGGGTCCAACAGTAAAAAAAAATTGAAAATCAACTGCTGACGTCAGAATGCCCTCGGGCTTGCCCAGGCTAGTGGGACCTAGGGCTTGCCCAGGCTGCAGGTGCTGCGCTGGAGCCGCATTGGGCTTGTTAGGGGGGCCTTTTGCCCAGTTTGATAGCAGCGCTGGAGCTGCTCTTATTGAGGAAAGAATTTCCGAGGCAGCATCGCTGCTGGAGGATGCGCCCTCATATCCCTTTACCAAAGCAGGACAACCTAATGTCAGGACATATCTCTTTACCAATTTAGGACAACCTAATGTCTTGTAAGGAAACATGTCCGCGATCCTTTGGCTTTTAAAATAGGTTTTGTTGGAGCATGTTGAAGCATTAGGGCGCATTTGGGAGGTGCTTCTCCATCACTTTAAGTGATTTTAAGTTATTATTGTTTGGACCACTCAACAATGTCACCTCATGATTAGTGGTGTCAAACGGGCAGTGCCGGGCCAGCCCGTCTCATTTAAACTCGTGCTTTTAACATTTTTGTGCTGTGCTGTGCTGTGCCAGCCCATTTAATTTATCGGGCCGTGCCGTGTTAGCCCATTTAGTAAAGTCATTGATCCCGGCCCTGTCCAAAGCCCATGTCCATATTGAAACTGGTCGGGCCGGACTCGTACAATGCTCGTGCTCGTGCCATAATTGGGCCCAAGAACTAACCTATTCAACTTGAATTTTTTTCACTTGATTTTTTTTTTTGCCCACAAGATAATTCAAATTATAAACATTAAAGATATAATTAGAGCAAGAAATGATGAACTACTTGAAAACATTAATCAATCAAACATCCAAACAATATAAAGGGGCAGAGGGCAAAAAGTGACCAACTCCACAAAGTCCACTTCAACTATTCATCTTTAAATATCTTATTATTTTATATGTGAAGAAATGTCTTGCTTTGATTATAAGAGAAGCATATGTGTCATATGTATTGATCAGATATCAAGTCCAATGTTGTTTAATTAATTTGTAGTTGATATGTTTAATTAATTAAGGACCCAAGTAATTTTCCTAAAATGAAACACATCAAATATATGTTTATGATAAAAAAAAAATATATATATATATATATAAACAATGACATTAGATGTCAAATTATTGCATTTTGAATTTTGAGAAGAAAAAAAAAATTAAGTGGGCCGGGATTAGGCCGTGCTTGAAGTGGGCTTAGGCTCATGCTGTGCTTGAAGCGGGCTTGGGCCAAGCCCGGCCCATGTCGGGCCCATGGCCCGGCCCGCTCCATTGGACCTATTTTTTGATCCCGGCCTGGCCCAAGTTTTCGTGATGCGTCGAGCACGGCTAATTAATATCCGTGCTCGTGCCGTGCCAGGCCTCATTTAAACGGGATGAGCTCGTGCCGTGCTGCGCCGGCCCGTCCTGTTTGACACCTCTACCTCTAAACCAATGTCTCATAGTATGAGAAACTCATTCTTATCCACCCTTATTCTTACGATTCCATCTATTTCAACCCTAATCTATACATTCTTTGGACTCAACTTTTTTGAAAACCTCAAGCACGTGTAAGCTTAGCAACAACGACTCAGGAAGAATCTTTAAGACACATCATGCATTAAAAGCTTTTGCATTTTTAGTGAAAATTAAAAGTTCCATCGCGAACTCGACATGTCCAACTTTAGACCTCTCTCGCGTCTCGCCACCACCATTTCGCCTCCATCTCCAACTTCAGAACTCGACATCTCCAACTTTAGACCTCTCTCAAGTCTCGCCACCACCATTTCGCGGAAATGCAGGGCTTGAAGGCTCGGATCCTGGCCTCCGTCGCCGTGCTGCTGTCTCTTGTCGATTGTGGCTTGACGACGCCGTCTACCTTTCTTTTTTTATAATGGGTTTATCCGCGAGTCACTGAGTACAGATCGAGCAGCTCCGAGTAGTGGTGTCAAATGGGACGTGCTGGGCCGGCCCATCCCATTTAAACTCGTGCTTTTAACATTTTCGTGTCATGCCGTGCCGACCCATTTCATTTATCGGGCCATTCCGTGCTAGCCCATTTAGGAAAATCATTGATCTTGGCCCAGCCCCAAAACCATGTCCATATTGAAACGGGCCTGGCCGGACTCGTGCCGTGCCGTGCCGTGCCCGTGCTCGTGCTCATGCTATAATCGGGCCTGGCCGGACTCGTGTAGTTGATATGTTTAATTAATTAAGGACCCAAGTAATTTTCCTAAAATGAAACACATCAAATATATGTTTTTGATTTAAAAAAAACATATAAACAATGTCATTAGATGTCAAATTATTGCATTTTTGAATTTTGAGAAGAAAAAAAAAGTTAAGTAGGTCGGGCTTGGGCTCGTGCCGTGCTTGAAGCGGGCTCGGGCCATGCCTAACCCATGTCGGGCCATGGGCAGGCCCGTTCCATTAGACCTATTTTTTGATCCCGGCCTAGCCCAAGTTTTCGTGCTGTGCCGAGCACAGCCCATTAATATATGTGCTTGTGCCATGCCGTGCCTCATTTAAATGGGATGGGCTCGTGCCGTACTGGGCCGGCCCGTCCCGTTTGACATATCTACCTCCAAACCAATGTCTCATAATATGAGAAACTCATTCCTATCTGTTGGCTGCGCAAATCTCTCGGCCTGGTTCTCCGGGCCGAGGGGACGTGCGTTTAACACAGAGTCCTACTTTTGGATGCGGTGCGGTTTGTGCGCGGGCGTGCCAGCACGGTCTACCGTGCGTCGAGTTCGGTGAAGTGTTTGGGTAGAAGGTGTTTGGAGTGTTGCGCCTGTTTGGTCTGGACTTCTTATCAAACGATTGTGGCCGAGAAAGGAACTGGTCTCGGCCGTCAGGTTCACGGCCTGAGCTACAAGGCCGTTAGTGGTGTTGTAAGTGGTGGATTTTGGGCGGTGCTCCGGCGCGTTGCTCGGAGAGCGACGGTCGTATGATATATGGGGTGAGTGAGGCGATAACAAGGATGATGCTCCGGCGCCTTGAGAAATCAAGGGTCGTATGATATATTGATGAATGGAAGTTGCTTACAATCTATCACTACTCCTAAGAAAGCATGTAAAAATATTGAAAGTACATGACAGAAAAATAAGTTGCTCCGTGGGAGGCTTTTGGTTTTTGGTGTTGGACCTTTTGCATGTGGTCTTGAGCTTGGTTTTTATAGTGGGAGCCCTGGAGAGACAATCGAGGCTTGACAAGACCTACATGGTGAAGTCTAATCAGGGCAAGCATGGCTGGGTCTGATCAGCATTTGGGATCGTGAAGCATGGTGGTGTGACCCCCATAAATCTCGGCAGATCTCGGCCTTTACCCAGATCGAGGGCTCTGCACCTCTGGCCGTGGGAATGCATTAAATGCTCTGGTTTAGTGGTTGGTGAAGAGACTGCCAGTTGCAAGAACCTCTGATGGAATGTTTGTCCCTAACCACTCTGATTACAAAATCTTGATTTCAATCACTTCCCTTCTGCCCTCATGCATTAAATGCTTCATGCCCTAGTGGATTTGCTGTGGTGGACAGAGGCATTACTTCATTAAATGAAGCGTGGGACCCTGAAGCCACGTGATGATTTGGTCAATATCTCTTTCAGTCGTGCCCTGCGTGTTTCTCGGCCTCAGCCCGTGAGGCTATTCAAGAGGCCGAGAAAATCTTGCCTTAGCGCTTTCTCCTTTGTTGTCAGACAGCAGGAAGCAACGAAATGTTGCCGTTTCTTTGAGCCCATGAGAAAAGGCCACGGCCGAGAGGAAGATTCCTCGGCCACAAAGGCCGTGATTGATTAGGCACAAACACTATCCACCCTTATTCTTACGATCCCATCTATTTCAACCATTATTTATACCTTCTTCGAACTCAACTTTTTTGAAAACCTCAAGCACGTGTAAGCTTGGCAACAGCGACTCAGGAAGAATCTTTAAGACACATCATGCATTAAAAGCTTTTGCATTTTTAGTGAAAATTAAAAATTCCATCTCGAACTCGACATATCCAACTTTAGACCTCTCTCGAGTCTTGCCACCACCATTTCGCCTCCATCTCCAACTTCAGATCTCTCTCGAGTCTCGCCACCACCATTTCGCAGAAATGCAGGGCTTGAAGGCTCGGATCCTGGCCTCCGTCGCCGTGCTACTGTCTCTTGTCGATTGTGGCTTGACGACGCCGTCCACCTTTCTTTCTTTATAATGGGTTTATCCGCGAGTCACCGAGTACAGATAGAGCAGCTCCGAGTAGTGGTGTCAAACGGGCCGTGCCGGGCCGGCCCATCCCATTTAGACTCGTGCTTTTCACATTTTCGTGTCGTGCCGTGCGGCCTAATTAATTTATTGGGCTGTGCCATGCTAGCCCATTTAGTAAAATCATTGATCTTGGCCCAGCCCAAAGCCCATGGCCATATTGAAACGGGCCTGGCCGGACTCGTGCCGTGCCTGTGCTCGTGACGTGCCGTGCCTTATTTAAACGAGATGGGCTCATGCCGTGCTGGGCCGGCCCGTTCCGTTTGACACCTCTACCTCCAAACCAATGTCTCACAGTATGAGAAACTCATTCCTGTCCACCCTTATTCTTACGATCCCTTCTATTTCAACCCTTGTTTATACCTTCTTTGGACTCAACTTTTTTGAAAACCTCAAGCACGTGTAAGCTTGGCAACAACGACTCCGGAAGAATCTTTAAGACACATCATGCATTAAAAGCTTTTGCATTTTTAGTGAAAATTAAAAGTTCCATCTCGAACTCGACATCTCCAACTTTAGACCTTTCTCGAGTCTCGCCACCACCATTTCGCCTCCATCTCCAACTTCAGACCTCTCTCGAGTCTCACCACCACCATTTCGTGGAAATACAGGGCTTGAAGGCTCGGATCCTGGCCTCCGTCGTCGTGCTATTGTCTCTTGTCGATTGTGGCTTGACGATGCCATCCACCTTTCTTTCTTTATAATGGGTTTCTCCGCGAGTCACCAAGTACAGATCGAGCAGCTCCGAGCAGTGGTGTCAAACGGTCCGTGCCGGGCCGGCCTGTCCCATTTAAACTCGTGCTTTTAATATTTTCGTGTCATGCCGTGCCAGCCCATTTCATTTATCCGGCCATGCCGTGCTAGCCCATTTAGTAAAATCATTGATCTTGGCCCAGCCCAAAGCCCATGTCCATATTGAAACAGGCCTGGCCGGACTCGTGTCGTGCCCGTGCTCGTGCTCATGCCATAATCGGGCCCAAGAACTAACCTATTCAATTTAAATTTTTTTTCACTTTATCTTTGCTTTGCCCACTAGATAATTCAAATTATAAGCATTAAAAATATAATTAGAGGTAAGAAATGATTAACTACTTGAAAACATTAATCAATCAAACATTCAAACAACATAAAGGGGCGGAGGGCAAAAAGTGTCCAACTCCACAAAGTCCACTTCAACTTTTCATCTTTAAACAACTTATTATTTATATGTGAAGAAATGTTTTGCTTTGATTATAAGAGAAGCGTATGTGTCATATGTATTGATTAGATATCAAGTCCAATGTTGTTTAATTAATTTGTAGTTGATATGTTTAATTAATTAAGGACCCAAGTAATTATCCTAAAATGAAACACATAAAATATATGTTTATGATTAAAATATATATATATATATATATATATAAACAATGACATTAGATGTCAAATTATTGCATCTTTGAATTTTGAGAAGAAAAAAAAAGTTAAGTGGGCTGGGCTTGGGCTAGTGCCGTGCTTGAAGCGGGCTCTGGCCAAGCCCAGCCCATGTCGGGCCATGGGCCATCCTGGGCCATTAGACCTATTTTTTGATCCTGGCTAGGCCCAAGTTTTCGTGCCGTACCGAGCACGGCCCATTAAAATTCTTGCTCGTGCTGTGCTGTGCCTCATTTAAATGGGATGGGCTCGTGCCGTGCTGGGCCGGCTCGTCCTGTTTGACACCTCTACCTCCAAACCAATGTCTCACAGTATGAGAAACTCATTCCTATCCACCCTTATTCTTACAATCCCATCTATTTCAACCCTTCTCTATACCTTCTTCGGACTCAACTTTTTTGAAAACCTCAAGCACTTATAAGCTTGGCAACAGCGACTTAGGAAGAATTTTTAAGACACATCATGCATTAAAAGCTTTTGCATTTGTAGGGGCTTTTTTCTTCCGGCAGCAAGTAGGCTGGGCTACTGTAAAGAGCAATCTGATGCAAGTGTCCCCTTGCGTCTGAGTTCGAAGATCAAGCCCCAAGGATGTCTCGAAAGGGTGATGACGCCTTAGGAAACTCCTTGGTTACCTTCACCAATGAAAATGAAAACGAATTACAAGTAAATATTCTAGCTTGGCATGAGTGACTTATGGCATGGGAGCAAAAATTATCATGGGTTTAGCACTTTAGGAGAGAGAGCTGTGGGTTCCTATGAGGTACAGAGGTTCTAATGGAGAGGGAGAGTGGTTCTAAGGAGGTTTGATGAAGAGGGAGAAGGGTGGTGAAGAGTTTTGGGTGACTTTTGCAGTTTCCGGCAGCTTGACAGTGACTCTGTCAAAGCTTCTGTCAATCTGCCAAAACAGGGGAAATAAAGGAAAATGAGGAAGGATAGCACGAAAATTCCTGGGTTTGCATGTGAGAGAGAAAGCTTGCTCTCTGAAGGTTGTGGGTCTTCTCCAAGAAACCCTAATGGTTTCTTTCCAATCTAGCTAAGCTTTCCTCTTCCTTTCTTCTCCTCTTTCTTGACTTACCTCATGGAGGCAAAAATCAGTTCTGCCCGATCCCACAAAATCAGGGATTTTTGGGAGCTCGAGGTTTCAGCGGCTTCAGAGGAGAGCTTCCATTTTTACCCATCTTCTTTCTCTTCTTTCCTCCTCTTTTCATGGCCAAATCTGATGAAGGAAAGAAAATGGGTGCGCCTGCTGGTTTAAGGGATAGCATCTTCCCCTGCGTGCCAATACCCCTTGGTTTCTTGAATGCTTGCACTTAGAACTTGTTCTCCCAGCAACCCCTCACATGTGAATCTTTGGCTTTCTTCGTGGCCTTCTGCTTAAGCCAAGTGCTGAAGGCCTTGGACTCCTTTTATTCAAATGGTATGGGCCCTTTAATATAGAAGACCAAGTCATCTAATAAGTAGGTTAAATTCACCAAGTATTTGGGCTTTATGGGCTATCTAAAGTAATGGGTTATTTTGATTGGGCTACTCTAGTTGAAGCAATTGGGCTATTTCCTCTCTTGTGCTTATCCACGTTTGAGCCTAAGAAAATGGGCTTGAGTCCCGAGGCCCCCAAGCGACCCGAGACTTCCATTTGTCGGCCCATCAATGGGCCCCATGACAATTCGTTACCATCCATACCACAACCCACTCAAGCAAGCCCCGGGCATTCGAGTGGCTTGGGCCCACTTAAGCTTGTAGTGCGATTGGGTGTGAAATAATAATTTCCCACTTGGCATGGCATGTTGCTTGGCATGCTTTTAAATATGGCGCTTGATAGGATAATTGGCATGGATTTGCAGAGCTAAATGCATTTTATAATTTTAATCTCAATTCCTAGCTTGACGGATTTTTTATTTAGCATGGCGTGCAGAGTATGACTCGTGTATGTCATACTTTCATGTGCTCCAAATCGGATCTTTTTCCAATAATATATCGTCTTGGGCTAGAAATTTATTCGGGCCCAACCATGGATTTTTTGGGCCTCAATAGCATTTTTAGTGAAAATTAAAAGTTCCATCTCGAACTCGACATCTCCAACTTTAGACCTCTCTCGAGTGTCGCCACCACCATTTCTCCTCCATCTCCGATTTCAGAACTCGACATCTCCAACTTCAGACCTCTCTCGAGTCTCGCCACCACCATTTTGCGAAAATGCAGGGCTTGAAGGCTCGGATCCTGGCCTCTGTCACCGTGCTGCTATCTCTTGTCGACTGTGTCTTGAAGACGCCGTCCCCCTTTCTTTCTTTAGAATGGGTTTATTCGCGAGTCACCGAGTACAGATCGAGCAGCTCCGAGAAGTGGTGTCAAATGGGCCTTGCCGGGCCGGCCGGTCCCATTTAAACTCATACTTTTAACATTTTCTTGTCGTGCCGTGCCGGCCCATTTAATTTATCGGGCCTTGTCGTGCTAGCCCATTTAGTAAAATCATTGATCTCGGCCCGGCCTAAAGCCCATGTCCATATTGAAACGGGCTGGGCCGGACTTGTGTCGTGCTCGTGCCATAATCGGGCCCAAGAACTAACCTATTTAATTTGAATTTTTTCCAGTTGAATTTTTTTGCCCGCTAGATAATTCAAATTATAAACATTAAAAATATAATTAGAGGCAAGAAATGATGAACTACTTGAAAACATTAATCAATCAAACATCCAAACAATATAAAGTCGGAGGGCAAAAAGTGTCCAACTCCACAAAGTCCACTTCAACTTTTCATCTTTAAACAGCTTATTATTTTATATGTGAAGAAATGTCTTGATTTGATCATAAGAGAAGCGTATGTGTCATATGTATTGATTAGATATCAAGCCCAATGTTGTTTAATTAATTTGTAGTTAATATGTTTAATTAATTAATAATCCAAGTAATTTTCCTAAAATGAAACACATCAAATATATGTTTATGATTAAAAAAAACATATAAACAACGACATTAGATGTCAAATTATTGCATTTTGAATTTTGAGAAGAAAAAAAAAGTTAAGTGGGCCGGGCTTGGGCTGTGCTTGAAGCGGGCTTGGGCCAAGCCCGGCCTGATCCATTGGACCTATTTTTTGATCCCAACCCGACCTAAGTTTTCGTGCCGTGCCCTGCCTCATTTAAACGGGCTGTGCTCGTGCCGTGCTGGACCGGCCCGTCCTGTTTGACACCTCTACTCATGATCAAAACCCTTTTTTTAGGTCAACATTCAAAGATCGCTCTGACAACAAATTAGACAAATTTGTCCTTAACCAATGAAAATATTCACAATAATAATCAAATGATCAACTGATTTCCAATTGCCTAATTTTTTGAGGGCAGTCCTTGCATGTTGACCTAAAAACTAAACAGTCCTGGTCATGAGATGACGCTGTCAAGTGAGTCCAAACAAATGTTTAGCGCCGTTGTGTGAGATTGTTGCCACTTAAACCCTGCCACTCCATAGTCCACCCTCCACACCGATAACCAAGATTATGCGCATGGCTGCCAGCTACAAGTATTTTTGAGGCCTTCTTGGGAAGGGGTAGCAATGGCTTGTCAGCAGATTCACCATTCTTAAGCAGCACCAGTGATTTCCTCACAGCTTCCCTAGCCAATTCTCTATGTTCCTGTGAAATTATCAGTAACAGAAAAGATAACATTAACCAGTTTCCAGCATGAATTAATATTGCTTGCAGAATTGTGTCAAGTTTATCAAGAGCTACCTGACTCCCAAGCTGGTTGACCAGGCTGAGATCAGCCAACGGTTCCTCAAATAGTCCCATGACAAACTTAACTCACAAAATCCTCTTTACTGCATCATCAATTCTGCTCATGGGAATGATTTTATTTTTTACTAGGGAGGTTAAACCGTCGATGAATTCTGTATAGTTGTATGGAAGCATGACCTGTAACACGCAGAGAATTAGGTGTTCTTCAATTCAATTCAAGAAAGAAGAAAGGAAAAAAAAAAACAGGTCAACAAACAGAGATGTTGATTATTACCATGTGAATGCCAGCATTGATTCCTGCCTGAATTGAATAAGAGTAGTTGCCATGAGGTGGAGAGGTGTGTTGCCCCACGTATATCACTTCGTATAGGGACAGTCTGGGACTTTATCTGGAGGGTTGCTTTGACTGTGACGAAGGTGCTCCCCGAAGGCTGATCTGCACACAGGAATATATCAGGGATAAGGGTGAACTGGGTGGTACCAGCTCAGACCTCTCCGATGGCAAAGTCAGTTATTTCAATGGGGATCATATATGGTATCTCTATTTTCACTGGTCAGATTTTGTTACCTTTGTCATAAGATTGGTGAGGGGTATTTATAGGAGAAGGTCCAAGATATTTATAATGTTATCTTTCATATCACCATGCCCCCTGTCAACTCACCATGCTACCTGCCAGATCACCATGCTGCCTGCCAGGTCATCAGACTGCCTGACAGGTCACCATGCTGTCTAACAGGGGTTCCAGCAGTGGTGTGACAGCTTTGGTCATGATGGGAAGTATGCCATAAGGTCCATCCCTGTTGTCAGTCTACTCGTTTCGGGGACGAGCTGGCTAGGTGATATCTGGTTAGGTCGGTATGTAGATGATCTGTCTCCTGGTGGGTTCGGTACGTAGATGATCTGTCTCCTGGTGGGCTCGGTACGTAGATGATCTGTCTCCTGGTGGGCTCGGCTCATAGAAGTGGCGAGAGCTATTAACAGTAGCCCCCCAACTCCTAAGTCAAGGAGCCGACCTTGGGTGGGGAGTTGTCTGATTCCTGACTTCTTGCCTTTTTTTATGAGCCGAGCCCTTCTTAAAGATATCGCTCTTCACGAGCCGAGCCCTTCAGGAAGGGTTGAATCGGGTCTGACAGCCCCCCAAGTCCACAACCAAGTAGGCGTCGTAGAGCTAACGTAGCGCCCAATTTTCCAAAAAATGGTGCCATAAGTGATGGTCGACGTGGCCGATGCTGACTGGCTAAGCAGGGGGAGAAGTAAATGGCGTCTGACATGAGGGGATGGCGAGGGGTCGCGTCAACTCACCAGCCGTCGCTTCAGTGGCAGCGTGTGAGGTGCGACCACGTGGCGCCATCGTAGCGGAGATGTCCTGGGCACGAACGGTTGGGATGGTCGGGTCGTGAGTTTAAAAACGGAGCACGAGGGAGTGGGTGCCAGACCGTTCATTTTGGCTGCCATTGTCGTCGTTTCAAAAAGCTCTGTGCGATTTTGGGTGCAGGTGTGGGTGATTCAGGCGGGGAGGAGGAGTGTGGCAAGGATTGTAGGTAAGTTTTTGGACTTCGATTCTTCTTTCATTTTCTTTCCTTCCTCTTCCTTATTGGTTTTCAAAGAGGAATAGTTTGTGTATAGCGTGGAGCGGCCGGGTTCTGGGTTGTGTGTGTCGTTTCGAGTTGTGGCGTGGTTTTGATCCTCGAAATCCCTCCCTGTTTCCCCTTTAGTTGTTTGTGTGAAGCTTTTGAGAGCGGGAAAACAAAAATGTCAAGTCAATCAGATGCATCTGATTCCCAAGAAACGCCGAGCAGCGGGTTGGCTTTCAGGGATGAGAGAGAGGATGATGATGTGGTCGAGCAGACGCACGAGGCGGCCGAGCAGATGGGTGAAAGAATGCCCATTGGGTTGGGTAGTGATTTTGAGTACCGAGAAAGGGGAGGGGGGGGGGGGGGGGGGGAGGGGAAAGGGTAGTACAGATGGGTCAGGGTGCGGGAGAAAACATTGAGGGTGAAGGAACCGTATCAGGGGAGATAGCCGAGGGGAGTGCAGAGAGTGACGCTGCGGAAGAGGGATGGTCGGCTGATGACTATCCGAGCAGCATGACGCAACAAAAGTTAGAACATCTGCGCGTGGAATATGGGATACCGAGCAGTGTGATACTGAGGGCACCGACCAGAGAGGAGAGGCCGAGCACACCGCCATTGGGATGGGTAGCTCTGTGTTCAGATATGTTAAGCAAGGAGTGCGCCTGCCCCTGTCTCCCTTCATATAGGAGTGGATGAGTCGGCTCGGCGTGGCTCCGCATCAGATGAACCCGAACGTCTATAGAACAATGGTGAGCGTTCAGGCGCTGTGGCGGCGGGTACACAATGCCGAGCCGACCATGAACCAGGTGCTGCACTGCTTCATTCTGAAGCGAAGCCCCCACCAGGTGGGGTTCTGCTACCTCCAAAGTGCCATGGGGAAGATAATGGAGAGTAATCCCTCATCCCAGAAGACGTGGAAACCACACTGGTTTTATGCGTCGGGGGCGTGGGAGTTCGCGGAGGGAACCGAGCCGAGGCGTCATAGGATCCAGAGGCGGTTTAGGATGCCAGGTCGGGCAAGTGGGCATGTGCCCGTAGGCGGTCTGCCGTATATTTATACTAGGCGTTAATTCGTTGTGTGGCCTGCTGTCGCTGGCCTTGCCCTTTTGTTTTTGTTTTGTTTTTTGTTTTTTTTTTGGTGGTGTTGTTCTGACCCTGTGGGTGATTTGTGGCAGTGGAGTTAGACCGAACCGACCTCTCCGCGGCTGAGGAAGAGTAGGTCAACCAAGTACTGACCCTGCCAAGTATCGAGAGGGCGGCAAGCAAGCTACTTGCGAGCGAAGGGGTGACCGAGACTGCAGGGATGAAGTCGAGCCTAGGGGATTCGGCCATGCAAGCAAGGTTGATGAAGATGGCCAAGTGTGCCGCTGGTGGGTCAGCGGTGGGCTCGCAGGCGGCTCGGGTAGGGGCAGCACCACACATGTCTGTCGCCCGGAGCCAGGCAGCTGGTGCGTCGATAAGTCCTGCTCGGGGGAGCTTGAAGAGGAGAGCCGAGGAGCCATTACCGCGAGAGACGGGAAAGAAGAGGGCAGAAGAGGAAACGAGGAGGGATCCAGGGAAGAGACCGATGGGCTCAGCCACCCTGGTCGTGCCGAGGAGGACAAGTGTGGACCCCGGGTGTGGTCCGTTGGAGTCGTGGGCAGATGGGGAAGCGGCGCTAGGGGCATACTACACGGCGGTGAAGCGCATTCTGAAGGTGGACGTGGTCGAGGGACTGTTTACCGAGGAGATGGGCTACAGCGGCATGACGATGTCCGCGCTAGAAGACCAGTTGAAGGTATGTGACGAACTGAGTCTTGTTGAATTTAAGTGGATGCTCCCTTTGTGTTTAATGTCTCCGTGGTGTAGGCAACGATGAAGCTGTTCATCGCGGCGCAGAACGTGGCTGCTCATCGTGAATTCAACCGAGGAAAAAAGGACGAGCATGCGGTGACCACAGCCGAGCTGAAGCGAACAATAGTGGAGAAAACCAAGGTGGAGGAAGAGCTGGAGCAGATGCGAGGCCGGGTGGAGGAAGAGGAGAAGAGGAATACTGAGCTGGTGGCGGCAAATGAGAAACTCCGAGGTGAGAGGCGAGAGCTAAGCCGAGAGCTATCCGTGGTGCAGAAGAAGATGGAAGAGGCAAACTAGAAGATCGATGCCTTTACCACCGAGCTGCGCACCTGTTATGAGGATGCCGTGGTGGAATTTATAGGGTCAGCCGAATACGAGGAGAAGATGGCGGCGCAGAGGGTGGAAGGTTACTTCGACCTAGCCGAGAAGATGGGAGAGAAGTACCCGTCCCTAGACTGGAGCTTTCTGGATGTGGAGGATGAGGAGCCCGAGGCGGAGCAGGCGGGGAGAGCAGCAATCCCGAATGCTGAGTCAGCGACGGAGAACCGTAATGTGGTCCCGGCTACGGAGATTGTGGTCGGTGACGAGCCTCCCAGGGCAGAAGCCGAGGTGGTGCCAGGGAGTGGGGATCTGGTGAAGGAGAGCGCAGGGGTCAGTGGAGAGCAGTAGGACCCTGAGCCGAGCGTCTCGGAGAACTTTATTTTTGTGAAAGTGTAAAGCTAAGTGAGCAAGCCCCCTGGTCGGTAGTCGTTTGTGATAAGTGAACGGACATAGTGTGTGGGGTTTTTATTTTGACATTAATGTTTGTGTAAGTTTTTGTTGACATTCGGGGTGTGTGATGTATGGATGACATGATACTGTGTTTGTTGGTTGGTTTGTATGTTAAATTTTATGTGTTGTTTCTGTTGGTTTGTTGTTTTCTCTTTTTTTTTTTTTTGTAAGCGGTTTACGTGCACGTGTAGTGTAAGCATAACCGACCAGAGGCAAGAGAATAAATGAAACCACAAAGGAATAAGGGAACAGGATTTTAGCATATGTACACAAATATCCCAGGGAACTGGGAACCAGATTACAATAAACAGAACACGAGACATGCTCAGTGGCAAGACGTGTTTGTGTTAACAAAACATAGTAGTGATCGGTGCATAATTACATATCTTTTTATACCCTTCTAACTTATGATTTGGTTATGTTTTTGAGTTCAACTTGTGCTTTTAATAAAGTTTGTGTATGTTTCAGTGTAATAAGGTTGAGACTCATTACATGCATTTTGAAGACAATTTAGCTTAAAACAGTGTCTGCAGATCATTCAATTTCACGGATTAACCTGTACTTGCTCAAGAAGAACCAAATAATGAGCCATACATCATTGGAAAGATACGGAAGTCTAGTTTCCGTAGCATTTTACGGTTCATGATTCGGAGTCTTCTAGAGGAAGTTATACATGATTTAGTAGATCAAGGTCAAAATTCTGCAATATCTGTGTTACTGGGCCATAAATGACATTTGAAGGTCTTTCCGATTTTTCCTTGAGTTGAGCTGCATATGCTTGGAAAGATAAGACAAAGGGCTTAAAGATCCATATTTTTCCAGAATTTTATGAATGTATTAACAAGCCCAAAACGAACCCAAAAGAAGAGTGCAATGCATTGTCATGCATGACATATGCATGATGAAATGCACTATCTAGTGGGAATTGTTGGTGAAGTGCACTATCTTGTGGGAAGGTTAGGTGAAGCATATTCAAGTCTTATAATTGAAGTGGGAGCTGCAACACTAAGTTTAAATAAAGAAAAATTGTTTTCAAATGTAATGGTGTGTTAGGTGAAGTTGATGAAGTGAGTGGAAAGCAATATTTAATTTAGATTTTCAACTTCCTTAGGCCTATAAATAGTGAGGTTTCCCAAGCTTGTAAACACACCCCAAGGGGGGGAGCTCTCAAATATTTCTCTAGAGCTCCCCTCCCTTCTCTCCCTCAAATATCTTAGTTTTCCTTTCTAGTTCTCAATTCTCGTTTTCCTTTTGCTTCTTAGTTGTAATTTATTTTTTGTAATGTAAATTCTTTTCTTTAGAATTCAAGCTTGAGTGGTTTCCAAGTTTCAATTATGGTTTTTGTTCTTATTCATTATGCTTATAAGTTAATATGCTAGTTTGAATGATTGATCACCATTAAGGCTTGCATGTTAGCTATCTTGGTTTGAATTAAGAGTAGACACCATGCTTTAATTCGAATTGAACTATGAATAGGAAGAGTATGTATGGACATTCGACAACAGGGATTAGATACATGCTTGGTTGTTTAAAATGTTCTTTTATGCTTAATGGGTTCCTAATGCTTAATTTAGGTTAGACAACAAATGATCAAGTTAGGTAATTAGGAACACAAGGTTAGGACCAGACACCATGGCTTAATCATACTTTAGCTAGAATCAATCCGTTAATCTAAATTGAACTTGGGAACTTATTCGCTTGAGTTAATTTCTTTTCTTTCTTCCTTGTTTGATTTATTTTCTTTCTTTTTTTCATTTCTGTTTTGTACAAGGAATTGAATTAAATCAATCTATCATCAATCCTCGTGGGATCGACCTCGCACTTACATATGCTAAACTACCAACGGCTCGTGCACTTGCAAGTATCACAAGTTGAGGATGCAGCTGAATCTATTTTGGTGCAGCTGAATTGACGCAACAAGTAGGCGATCTTAAAGATAGGAAATAGATGCATTTCGTGCCATGGGAGGGTCGGAGCCGACCCGTTTTAAGGGAAATATTGCCGTAGATGCTCAGCATTCCACGGATGGGGCAATGGCCGACCGCCCAGGGTGGCGAGGTGATACGTGCTGGGTCGAGCAATCGTGAGTAAGCGGAAAGGTCCTTCCCAGTTAGCCCCTAGGGTCCCCGCAGCCCGATCCCTGCTGCCGAGGAGGACCTTGCGAAGAACCAAGTCGCCCGGGCGAAAACTGCGCTCGCGAACATGCTGGTTGTAGTACCGAGCTGTCCTCTGCTGATATACGGCGAGGTGAAGGGCTGCTTGGAGGCGGTGTTCCTCGAGCAGATCCATGTGGAGGGAGAGCTGTTCTGTGTTCTGCTCGGGTGTGTAGTGGATGACCCGATGTGTTGGAATACCAACCTCAATAGGGATGACTGCCTCAGCGCCAAACGCTAAAAAGTATGGGGTCTCACCCGTAGAGGTGCGCTCGGTACAGTGGTAAGCCCAGAGAACTTCTGGTAGGAGCTCAGACCAGGCGCCCTTCTTAGCCCCCAGCTTTTTCTTAAGTGCCCGCTTCATGAGTTTATTGACGGCCTCGACCTGGCCATTCGCCTGAGGGTGGGCAGGAGAAGAAAAACGGAGGTTGATTTTGAGGTTGGAGCAGAAGGTCCGGAAGCTGGTACAATCAAATTGCTTTCCATTGTCCATGATGAGGGTGTGAAGGACCCCAAAACGGCAAACAATGTTCCTCCATACGAAGCTTTGTACCTTGGCGCTGGTGAGAGTGGCTAAGGGTTCCGCCTCTGCCCATTTAGTAAAATAGTCGACAGCCACAATTGCATGAGTGGTCTGCCCCTTTCCTTTAGGCATAGGACCGATCAAGTCTAGACCCCACTGAGCAAATGGCCAGGGACTAGTGATGGAGGTGAGGCGCTCAGGTGGTTGATGGGATTAGCGAAAAGTTGGCAAGGGCGGCAAGATGTGGCAAGGCGCTTGGCATCCGCTTTAATAGTAGGCCAGAAATATCCTAAGCGAAGTACCTTATGTGCCATCGTTTGGGCTGCGGCATGGTCTCCACAAATGCCTTCATGGATTTCGCGGAGGGCCTCGAGGCCTTTGTCAGGAGTGATACACAGCAATAGGGGCAAGGAGAAGCCCCGTTTGTACAACTTCTGATCAATGACAGTATAGCGAGTGGCCCGAGATTGAATTTGCCTAGCCTGGACCTTGTCCTGGGGAAGGATGCCATGACTCAAGAAATCCCATATCGGGGTCATCCAGGTAGGTGCCGTATCCACGGTCATGGTGGTATCATCATGTCGGTCGATACTCCGCTCGGACAAGTACTCAATGGGGATGCTTCTGGTAAGGTCAGCATCAAGAGCTGAGGCAAGGCGGGCCAATGCGTCGGCTCGGGTGTTTTGGGCGCGGGGGATCTAAGTGATGGAGTGTAAGCGGTACCGCAAGAGAATGGTCTTGACTTTCTGAACATAGGCGGTGATATGAGGCTCCCGAGTCTGATATGCATCGGTGACCTGATTAACGACTAATTGGGAGTCACTATGGATAATGATGTGCTCAGAGCCCAATTCTTTAGCCAGCCGGAGGCCAGCAAGGAGCGCCTCATATTTGGCCTCGTTGTTTGACGCCCGAAATCAAAAACGCAGAGCGTATTCCACTGTGACCCCGCCTGAGGAGATGAGCACAATGCCTGCGCCGCATCCCTGTAAGTTGGACGCGCCATCAACGAAAAGCGTCCAGGTCGGCTCGGGAGGACCGGAAGGGGAGGCGGCCTCCACGATCGACTGTGTGGGTGTTGGACTGGACGCAGGAGTGGTGGGGTCGCCGCAGCATGCCGTCGTAGTAAATTCAGAGATAAAGTCAGCTATGGCCTGTGCCTAAATGGCCGTACGCGGCCGGTAGGTGATGTCAAATTCGCCTAGTTCAACCGACCACTTAACAAGTCGTCCAGAGGTCTCAGGCTTTCTGAGGACAAGGCTGAGTGGCTGATCAGTGAGGACGAGGATGGAATGTGCCTGGAAGTACGGGCGTAATTTCCGAGCGGAGATGATTAAGGCGAGAGCGAGTTTCTCGATAGCGGGGTACCGTGCCTCGGTGTCGGTCAATGCCTTGCTCACATAGTATACTGGGTGTTGAGTACCGTTCAGGTTCAGTGTGATGACCGAGCTGACTGTCGAGGAGGAGACGGAGAGATACAAAGAGAGAGTATCCCCGACCTCGGGTTTGGAGAGGATGGGGGCCTGTCCCAGATGTGTCTTCAGATTTTCAAATGCCATGGCGCAATCAGGTGTCCAGTCGACCACTTTTTTGGTTCCCTTAAGCGATTTAAAGAAAGGGAGGCACCGGTCAGTAGCTTTGGAGATAAATCGGTTCAGCGCTGCCACCCGTCCAGTTAAGCTCTGGACCTCCTTCCGTGTCTTAGGCTGAGTCATGCCGACGAGAGCCTGGATTTTCTATGGGTTCGCCTCAATGCCCCTGTGGCTAACCAGAAATCCCAAGAACTTTCCGGAGCCGACCCCGAATACGCACTTAGCGGGATTGAGTCGCATGCCATAAGTTCGTAAGATTGCGAAGGTGACGGACAGGTCAGCAACATGATGGTCGGCCCGGAGACTTTTCACCAGCATATCATCGACATAGACTTCCATACTTTTGCCAATTTGGTCGGCAAACATGTGGTTAACTAAGCGTTGATAGGTAGCACCGGCGTTCTTGAGGCCAAAGGGCATGACCTGATAATAGTATGTGCCTCGATCGGTGATAAAGGAAGTGCTCTCCTGGTCGGCTGGGTGCATACGGATCTGGTTGTATCCTGAATAAGCATCCATGAAGCTAAGTAATTCGTGTCCTGCCGTAGCGTCGACCAGCTGGTCGATCCGGGGAAGAGGGAAACTATCCTTGGGGCAGGCCTTGTTGAGGTTGGTAAAGTCGACACACATTCGCCACTTATCCGCCGACTTTCGAACCATAACTGCATTGGAAAGCCAGCGAGGGTAGTTCACCGGGCGAATGAAGTTATTCCGTTGTAACTTATCGACCTCGGTCTTCATGGTGGCATACCGAACGGCGTCGTACGTTCGGCGCTTCTGGCGAATGGGTCGGTACTGCGGGTCAATGCTTAGACGATGGGTGATTACGCGGGCCTAATTCCACACATATCCTCATGAGACCAAGCGAAGAGGTCAAGGTTTTGCGTTAAGAAGGCCACCAATTGTTGGCGGAGGGTCGGTGTTAACTGGGTGCCGATCTACAAGAGCCGATCAGGATAAGCCGGCAGGGGTGCAATGCGCTCGAGATCCTCTACTGACTGCAGGTTGATTGGGCTAATGTCCCCTCGTGGGTCGATAAGTGCCGAGCGGAGCAAGCCGTCGTCCTCCCGAGTTTCAACACAGGACATTTCATAGGTCACCCTCGTCTTGAGTTTTACTGAGGAGGCATAGCAAGTTCGAGTGGATTCCTGGTCTCCTCGCACCGTGCCGACCCCATGCGGGGTGGGAAATCTGATGAGGAGTGCTCTCATGTTGATAGTGAGGTCGAGGTCGCCAATGGCAGGTCGTCCAAGGATAACATTGTATGACGAGGGGCAATCTGCCACAACGAAGCTGGTCGTGATATGGATTTGCCGGGGGTATGCCCCAATGGAGAGGGTCAAGTGCATGTGGCCAAGGGGCTGGATATGGCCTCCGCCAAAGGCCACCAGGGTCGGACATCGTCAGTCGAGGAGGCCCTCCTGTATCCCCAATTGTCTGAAGGTGCTAAGGAAGATAATGTTGACGGAGCTCCCCCCATCCAGGAACACCCGAGCTACTGAGCAATGGGCAATCTCGGCGGTAATAATCAAGGGGTCGTGGTGGGGGAAACGGACGCCTATCGCGTCACTCTGGGAGAATACCACAGGCTCCCTGGGTTTAGAAGGTTGAGCAGCCGGGTTAGTAGACACGTCCATTGCCATCACCTCGGTGGGGGCGTGTTGGTAGCTCCGTGCGTAGCTTTTGATGGCCCGATTTGAATTGCCTGCCACCGTTGGTCCACCTGATATGGTGGATATGTACACCCGAGATGGTCCTGGGTTATTAGTGGTGTCGTCCCGCGCTTGGGCATCCATGGGGACAGCCTCTCCTGCCATATATTCTTTCAACTTCCCACGCCTGATGAGCGCCTCGATTTCCTCCTTTAACTGGTAGCAATCATCCGTATGGTGACCGTAATCACGATGATACTTGCAATATTTGCTGTCGTCCTTCTTACCTCGGTAGGGAAACCTCCTCCTGCTCGGGTGGGGGAGTTCGCTGGCGATGATCGAGAAGATGTCTCCCTTGGATTTGGTCAAAGGAGTATAATTGGTATACTGATGTTGTTTGTCGGGCCGGGTGTCGCTCCTCTGGGGTGCAGACCCTGAGTCTCCCTTCTTTCGCTTCGCCGAACGGTCGTAGGCGTAGTCATTAGCCCTCTTGTCCCTGGGGTGATGTGGGCCGTGAGCCCCCAAGACCGATCCCGCCGTGGCCTTCCGAGCCAGGTTCAACTGTTCGGCTCGGGAGTAGCATGTGGCCTCGCGGAGGAGGTCCTTATACGTCTCTGGTGGATTCCTGGTAAGGGAAAAATAGAAGTCTCCGCCTTGGAGGCCACCCATGAGCGCATTATGTGCGGTAGCTTCGTCGCACCCTTCGCTGCGCGCATACTCATTATTGAATCGGGTGATGTAATCTCGCAGCTTCTCATCTGGTCGCTGTCTGACAGTGGACAGATCGTTACCGGTATACAACCGATCAGAGATGATCATGTACCGTTCTAAAAAAACTTTCCGGAGCTCGGCAAACGAGCTGATGGACTCCCGGGCGAGCCTTTTGAACCAACTCGTGGCTGGGCCTTTAAGAGTTGTTGGAAACAGGCGGCATTTTGTTGCCTCATTCGCACCACGCCCTTCCATAGCATAGCGAAAATTGTCCAAATGATCGTACGGGTCCGTCATCCCATCATACAACGGAATCTTCGGGGCTTTTGAATCACCGACCACCCTAGCCTGCAACAGGTCCTGGGTGTATGGTAAGGGGATCTCTTCTTCGGTGAATTCTGGTCCTCTGGGCATTTTTGACTTCTCAACCTGGCCGAGGCGATCCCAGACACTCCTCAACTCACCAGTAACCAGATTTTTGAGCTGTGAGGTGAGGTCATCGACCTCCTCAACCGTTCCGTCCGAGTTGGCCTGGTTCTTTTCTTTACGGAGGGTTCCACTAGGCGCTTGTTGCGCTCTCGCCAGGCTTTCTTTTCCTTCAGTATGCCCCGGGCGTCGGGCACGTCTTACTGCGGTATCGTGGTTTCCGCTGGCGAAGATGAGGTCTCATCGGTGTTGCCGGTGCTGGTTAGCTCGGGCCCCTGCTGCGTACGAACGCGGTCTGCTAGCTCGGCGTGACTCTCCTGAAGTATCTCATTTTGCGCGCTAAGATTGTTGCTAAGATTCTGGACATCCCTCACGCCCCGCAGAATCCGGCTCATCTTCTCTTCGAGACCTCGTAGGCGGCCAGACCTCTGTCTTTCCTTTTTTCGCTTCTGCGCGTTTCTCCCAGCCGCGCCTGCGAAAGCTCTCTGGAGGTGTCGGTTTCTCAGCATGGTTTCGTCTTGCTTCTATCTTCAGATGGGTGAAGGGATGTAGCTTCTGTTCGTGAGTAAGTAAATTATTCTTCCCACAGACGGCGCCAAATGTTGCCCCATGTATATCACTTCGTATAGGGACAGTCTGGGACTTTATCTGGAGGGTTGCTTTGACTGTGACGAAGGTGCTCCCCGAAGGCTGATCTGCACACAGGAATATATCAGGGATAAGGGTGAACTGGGTGGTACCAGCTCAGACCTCTCCGATGGCAAAGTCAGTTATTTCAATGGGGATCATATATGGTATCTCTATTTTCACTGGTCAGATTTTGTTACCTTTGTCATAAGATTGGTGAGGGGTATTTATAGGAGAAGGTCCAAGATATTTATAATGGAGATCATTGCTTATTTCTGGGCTCTCATTTAATGTTATCTTTCAGATCACCATGCCCCTGTCAACTCACCATGCTACCTGCCAGATCACCATGCTGCCTGCCAGGTCATCAGACTGCCTGACAGGTCACCATGCTGTCTGACAGGGGTTCCAGCAGTGGTGTGACAGCTTTGGTCATGATGGGAAGTATGCCATAAGGTCCATCCCTGTTGTCAGATATCTGGTCAGGTCGGTATGTAGATGATCTGTCTCCTGGTGGGCTCGGTACGTAGATGATCTGTCTCCTGGTGGGCTCGGCTCATAGAAGTGGCGAGAGCTATTAACAAGGTGATTCTGTCAATACCCTCCCAGTCTGAGATGACAAAACCCTGAAACAATCCACAAAGTTTTATTGAAATGGATAAAAGGCTGAAATTGAAACTCAGAAACGTGTATTTACCCTAAAACGGAGAGTGTTCTTAAGGAAGCCGGTGACAAGATCACGATTAGCATGCATCTTTACTCCATTCAAGCTTGAGTAAGATACCATAATGGTTGCCACACCTTTGATAATTGAGTCATAATAGGGTGCCATGTGAATGCTGAGCAACCCATGTTTGTTTATCAGTGTGTTCTTCTCATTGATGCCCTTGTTTGTTCCACCATCTGCCACAATGTTTTGCACAAGCTGCAACCTTTTTACTGCCTCAACATACCACCAACAGAAAATCATGGAACATTAAGTATTAATTATGAAACAAGTTCGTTGTTTCGAATCTCAAACTGATTAACTTCTCATTAAGATCAATGTGTTACGAGAACCGAAACCGTAAACATATGTTGATTCTTTTCTGTGATATGAATTCTAATTACTAAAATTAACAAAGTCCCTTTTAGGCACAAATCAGAGTGCAACAACACTAAATTATCTAGTACCCCAAAGTTTGGTTGGGCTAGGACTTGTCTATTTTTTCATACAGTACCTTCTGATGTTTCTCTGAAAGAGCTTAATGCATTTTCTTTTTTGATTTTAAAAATAATTGAAGAAGATTCCAATCAAGCATCATTGATAGCAATGTTGGACCATTCCAAATAACAAAAGGGATGCACAAACTTTGACAGAAATTACTGAATAGCAAAAACTTTGCACAACCCTAACATATATTTAGGCCAAAATCTCTATGCACCAAGCCTTGAATGTTAAGGTATCTAATTATCTATTTAGAATTACCTTATCTGATGAAAGGTGAAAGCTTAGCACTATCTAATGTTTTTACTATGAAGCAAACCAAGGAAATTCTTACTTTCCTGCTACGAAGGGAACGCCCTTTGTAGAGTTAGCCGGTATCTCCCCTTGCAAGCCAGGAATGATCTCAGTCATTGCTTGAACAATCTTGGGATCTTCACTGTAGCTTTCATAACATCGACCCCATCTTGGATCTCTGCAAACCTGCACACACAGACAGAAGAGAGGAATTAGAGTTCAGCTTAAATTAAAGTGACCTATGTGGATACTAATTATTTATTTACCGCTATACATGGTGCAAAGACATATGGAATGCAACTCCGATCCTCTTAACAAGTTGAGGGTCTCTGCTTTATTTCAGTTTGAGGAAATTGACATTAGTACAAATTTACTCTTTCTTGAATTCTGTATAGTTTCAACTACTAAGAAGACTAAAGAAACAACTTTCTCATTTGAATGGCATCAGATGTGTACTATGGTAGTTTGGATTTTGAGAAAAAATATTGATACCTGGCCCTGATTTTTGCCTCTCTCCAAACTAAATGCTAGGACAACACTTTTTTATCTTCTAAACTTAATCAATATTCAAGACTTTGAGACTAGGATTAGAAAAGAAAAGTAAGGGAAATGTTAGTATGGTTGAAGGCATATCTACTTGCCTGGTAGCTCCAAGGCCAACATTGTGGGGAAAGATTGTTGCCTTTAGACATTGTTGTGGCCATGAACAGCATCAATACCATAAATCAATGGAAATCCAAGCCGAGTTGATAAAGAAGCCTTTTGAAAATCATTCACCAGTTTAACCCAAGTTTCTGCAGAAGCTTTTTGTACTCTAACATTCACAACCCCACTTAATATACTCCCTGCCCAAAACAAATTTCTTCTTCCCTTAAACAAAACTTACCTACATAAAATTAGACTTTTGATTCCAGTGATAGGGAAAAGAAAAGAAAAATGGAAGTCACGTTTACCAATGAAGTACTTCTTCATCACCTCAGCTGACGCAACACGGCGATCTATCTGCACCATTTGGCCAATCTTTTCCTCCAAAGTCATCCGGCTCATCAGATCCTTGATTCTAGTATTTAATGGTTGTTTGGGGTCCTTATATTTAATGTATTCTGCTTCTGCCATCGCTATGCTGCAGAAACATAAGAGAAGAAGCCCCGCCAAGAAGACGGGAAGTCTAGCCATTTCCTGTCCTAAAATATTTACACATGAATGCAATACCCAAGTAGAAAAGCCACTTTAAGGTAGGAAGAGGAATGATCAACCAAAATTATGAAAAAGTACAAACTCTGCAACCAGAAATGAAACAGTAAAAGGTAAACCTTTTTTTTTATTTTTTTATTTTAAGAAAAGTATTAAGCAACCATCTTACTATGCTTAAAGAGAAAGAAATCAAAAGGACCCTTATATTGAAATAGAGAATTAAAGAGCACCCAGTTTTTAAGCAACTAAAAGACAATAAAAAAAGTAACATTTCTTCAAGTCAGAAACAGAACACATGCATAGTAGCTGTTTGGTTTCTAAGAAAACAAAGGAAAATTTAAAGAGAATTGTGACTATGAATTTATATATGGTTTGTTGCCATTTCCTTATTAAACCCATCTGAGAGCTCTGTAATTGAATCACCACTAGGCTCAGTTGAATGGAGGACTTCATTCTGGAAACTAAAAGTTTCTTGTTTCTCAGCAAACAAACATGGCATTAAAGAACTTGCATATGGAACAAGAAACACTAGAAAGTGAGAAAGAACTCAGAACTTACAGAGAAGTAAAAGAGACCCAAGAGGCAATGACCTCTGCTCGGTTGAAGGAAGAGAGTGAGGGGCAGAGAGAGTTGCATGAAAAATGTAAAATTGGGACTTAAAAAAAAGCAGCTTTGTCTTGATTGTTTTTTTTTTTTTTTTTTTCATTCAGAATTTTTAAAATAAGCTGCTTATTTTAAAAGCACAGCAAGCCTTCAAAGGAAGTTGGGTATCAAGTCAATTGATTGAAAGCTTTGATATGATACTTTTATCTTAGCGGGTGCAGAAAACTGACTTCTAGGAACGTAAACTTGTTTGATTCATGGGAAAATTCTACAGTGGACCTGGCGCATGGATGCGCCAAGTCCCATTGACGGTTGGATTTCGTTTAAATTTCTTAGGTAAATCTATACCATTGAATAGAATAACCTGAAAACCTGCTCAACAGGTTGAAAAAAAATTCCCAACCCGTGAAAATCTAAATCCCCCTCTTCACTTCATCTTTCTCTCGCTCTCTCTGACCCCAAAACCCTCTATCTCGCTCTCTCATCCAAATCCCTTTTCCTCTTCGTTTTCAGACTTAACGTCCGCACTTCTCTCTCTTTCTCTCATCTCAGCCTCCTTCTCTCATGTAGGGCGTCAAGGATCCGGGCAAAATGACGTTGTTCATGAATGAGAGCTATGCAGACCGAAGGCTTCCTCACCATCGCAACCCCAAAGAGTTTGTTCCATTGGACCATTTGGCAGATCAATTTTATGTCTTTCTCTTCCATCAAGATTACTCTCTTTAATTTGCCCTTAATATGGATTATTATAATTGATTTTGTATTTAACAAGTTGGTGGGTGCTGGTGTTGCACATCTTTGGGTGATGGAGAATCTGGGTCAAAGTTTTCGAGCCCGGTCACTGAATCTAATAGCCAGGATGCATCACTCATTGCTTTCAGTTCCTACCCTCAATGCTCCGTTGCTCATGCGACACTACTTCTCTGCCCCTAGTTTCCTTGTCCAGCAACCAGGAATTGGTGGAGCCGGTGACGCCAGACTACGATGAGGAGAGAGTTGAGCAATGTTGACGGGTCATGGCGGTTGAACTTCGACGGTTTCCAGGTGTCCTCAGAGAGAACAAGGAGAAAAGACTTCCCCGTGGCCTCCATGACTGCCTGGGGGTTTTAGGTAATTTCGCATCTTCCCCTTCATTGTTAAAGGAATGGTATATTTGTTGTGATGATCTTTCTTTTTTCTTTTTTATGGTCTCACCTGAAATGCCAATATTCTGTTGCGTGCTTTGGTATCCCAGAATTTTTCTTGTTTTGGTAGCTCACTTTTCTTTTCATTTTTGGTTAATGAATTAAACAAGTTGGACTCATTTTTGTGGTGAGATTTTAATTTTTCTTTTTCTTACCTATGAATATATTTGCGATTCCAAAGGGTGTGGAGGATATAATTTGCCATATAAAAAAATGTAATCGAAAAGCTTAAAGTGGAGATGGAAAATTGGTACTTATTCTTGTAAATGCAATGGTTTATAACATTAAGGACTCTTATTACAGTACGTTGGACGTAAGCTTTCCATAAACTTGTAACGCAGATCCTTAATCTCGTACATTACAAGATTTGGGTTCTCATTTATGATTTTTTGCGCCATGATTACAAGTTTGAGGTTCTTCCTTATCCCTAGTGTTGTAATATCCTAATTTACAATTGAAAGGATCCCTCTTACAATGATAAGGTAAGGGTAGACTTTGGAGAAGTAACGGTAGTCCTTATTCTTGTAAACACAAGGGTTTACAGTATTAAGGACCACTTTTACAATGTTTTGGACCTCCATGTTCCATAAACTTGTAAAGTGTATCCATAAACTTGTAATATCATAAATTACAATAGAAAGGATCTCTATTACATGGTTAAGGTAATGGTGGACCTTGGAGATGTAAAATTGGTACTTATTCTTGTAAATGCAATGGTTTATAACATTAAGGACTCGTATTACAGTGCTTTGGACGTAAGCTCTCCATAAACTCGTAATGCAGATCCTTAATCTCGTACATCACAATATTTGGGTTCTCATTTATGATTTTTTGCACCACGATTACAAGTTTGAGGTTCTTCCTTATCCATAGATTTGTAATAGCCTGATGTACAATTGAAATGATCCCTCTTACAATGATAAGGTAAGGGTAGACTTTAACTTTGTAAATGTGGTCCTTATTCTTGTAAACACAAGGGTTTACAGTATTAAGGACATCCTTTACAATGTTTTGGACCTCCATGTTCCATAAACTTGTAACGTGTATCCATAAATTTGTAATATCATAAATTACAATAAAATGATCTCTATTACAAACTTAAGGTGATGATGGACCTTGGAAATGTAAACTTGGTTCATATTATTGTAAACGTAGCGGTTTACAACACTAAGGACTTGTGTTACAATGGTTTGGACGTAAGTGTTCTATGAACTTGTAAAATGGATCCTTAATCTCGTATATTACAATATTTTGATTCCTATTTACAAGTTTTTGCACCATAATTACAACTTTAAAGTTCTTTATAATCCATAATCTTGTAATACTATAATTTACATTACAAATGATCTCTCTTATAATGTTAAGATAAGGGTGGACCTTGGAGAAGTAAATGTGGTTCTTATTCTTGTAAACACAAGGGTTTACAATAATAAGGACACCTTTTACAAGATTACGGATAAACTTTACAATGTTATAGAACAGTCTTGTACCCAACACTGTAATATGAGTCGTTCATATTGTAAACCCAAGTTTTTACAAAATTAAGAAAATAAATTTGTAGTTATTATTGTTTTTGGTTACAAGTTTAAAAAAAAAAAACAATTTGGCTGTTAAAATTTGATTGGGTTAGTTGGGTTAAGATTACTTTATCTAAAAATTTGAATAAGATATTTCGACCAAAAAAATTTGAATAAGACAAAGTTTCTTTCCCATAAAAAAAGACATAGATTAAATATTAAAGAAAAGCTTGGGAGGGAACCGGGCAACTTGAACAACAGGTTTCATTTTTCTTAAAAATGTGGGTGTATCGGTGATTCATGTACTCATAAATTATCTGCTACTCTCTATTGTTCCAATTAGAGCAAGAAACGCCTTTAATTCAGAAAATGCTAAACAGAGCAACATCTAATATAACCTTGACTTGTATAGGAACCCCATGACACGTTGGTAGTGTGTGTAAGAAACCCCCTCTCTCTTTCTAGTTTAGGCTATCGATTGTATTAAAAAAAAATATAATAATCATAAATTACTTAATTAAATAGTTAAACAACAACCAATCAATCACTCCAAGTTGAAGGCTATATGAGCGTCTGTCAGAAGGGGTAGTAAGATATGACATGACAACAACTTATTTTATACTGTACTAGAAAAATATAAGACCAAATGCACGGATGATCATGTACATGGCCAAGACCTGTGAAATTATCTGCAACCATATTTTCTTCTCTGAAGATATGTTGAATGCAAAAAGTGAAGATTTGGTTCAGCATATGCCAAATATTCTGGATGACAGAACGAATATTCCACGGTAGTCGGATATCTTTATTGACAATTTGCAAAACCTTTTAATCTCTCTCAATCTCTATATTGGATAGTCGTAATCTAAGAGCACACTGATGAGCAGGACGAAGAGCCAACGCTTTTAATATAAGTGTATCCATGACTTGTATCTCACAACATATGAACTAGTCATGTTAAACATTGCTAAAGCATTACCATAATTTCTCATGCAATACGAAAACTTATGAATGAATGTTAGTTCACTAGAATGCATGTCTGAAAAAAATACCTATTGGATTCATTGAGAAATTTTACTTGCGAATTTAAATTAAAGGCTCATACATGAATAAGCCTCTAATTAATAATTTTATTATTCAGATAAGTATCCATCCATTTTGAAGAGTACTACATGAATACCTAGTTGAAATGGGTGGGGGTTGTAGTGAGGCCAAATCCAATGGGAAGAGAGGTCATAACGTGCATCTCCAACATTCATAGGTAGCTGATCGACTGTTTTGAACCAAGTGCGAGAAAGCTTTCCAGTGAAACCATAGTCACCAAATAAAACATCAGCTACTCCTTGGCCTTCAGTTCCTGGAAGCCAAGCTGCGACAAGGGCATCAATCGAAGCAACATAGGGTTGGATCACAACAGGACGGCCGGAGATGACAATAACAACACATTTCACAGCGCCGCAAACATTAGTGATGGTGGTCGGGCCAGGGTCGGGGATTGTCAAATTTAAGCTGTCACCAAATGTCTCGGCATATGGATGTTCTCCGACTATAACAATGGCATACGAGAAATTATTTGACTTCACAAAGTCAGCGTCAGGATTCTCTTTGTAGACTACTTGTGCTTTTGGATCCACTGTGTTCTTTATGGCAGTAAGAATTGTGGTACCTGTTTGAAATTAAAAAAAAAAAAAAAATCAGTTTCATGTAAGATTTTAGTAGTCCCTGTCAGGCCTCAGACAAAAATGTCTCCAGTCCTTTATTTTTCAAAATAGGTTTTGATCATAGTATAAAAGCTCTTCTCTGCAGTACCATTAGGTTGACATTATCTTTTACTATAATGAGGAGCAATTTTTCGAGCACCAGAAAGATAAGGCTCTCAAGAACACCTTCTATGAGATTGTTTCTTGTTGAAGAAAAGTTTCATATAAGATTTTAGAAGTCCCGCCAGGCCTCATAGGCAAACATTCAGTCCTCTCCTATTGAGCTAGAAATTTTATTTTGACAATCCGAACCGTCTAGTTTTTAAATCTTCATTCATAGATCATCCTTGCAAAAAAAAAAAAATTAGACAAATTGAAAATATGTAACTTTTTCCAATGACCATTATCCTTTATCTTTTAAAATAGGCTTTGATCATAGTATAAAAGCTCTTCTCTGCAGTACCATTAGGTCAACTCCAAATAATGATGACTTTCACACACCCGAAAGATGAGGCTCTCAATTTACCTTCTGTAAGATTGTTGCCACTTAATCCCTGCCACTCAATTGTCCACCCACCACACTGATAGCCAAGATTATCTGCATGACTGCCAGCTACAAGTATTTTTGATGTCTTCTTGGGAAGGGGTAGCAATGGCTTTTCAGCAGATTCACCATTCTTTAGCAGCACCAGCGATCTCCTCACAGCTTCCCTAGCCAGTTCTCTATGTTCCTGTGAAATTAGTAATACAAAACACTAGATTAAGTTTTCCACATTAGGATTGCTTGTAGAATGGTGTCAAGTTTATCAATAACTACCTGACTGCCAAGCTGGTGGACCAGGCTCATATCAGCGAACGGTTCCTCAAATAGGCCCATGACAAACTTAACTCGCAAAATTCTCTTTACTGCATCATCAATTCTGCCCATAGGAATGATCTTATTTTTCACCAGGAAGGTTAAACCGTCAATGAATTCCATATAGTTGTATGGAACCATGACCTTTAAGATGCAGAGAAATGGGTGTGTTAGAAGTCAACTAACTAACATCATCAAGTTATTCAATTTAATTTAAGAAAGAAAGAAAGAAAGAAGAAGAAAAATGCCAACAAAAAGAGATGCAGATTATTACCATGTCAATGCCAGCATTGATTCCTGCCTGAATTGAATAAGAGTAGTTGGCATGAGGTGGAGAGGTGATCCTATCAATACCCTCCCAATCTGAAATGACAAAACCCTGAAACAATCCACAAGGTTGTACGATAATGCTTTAGTTTTTAAATTGATATTAGTGAAAAGGACCAAGAACGGAAAAAAAACAGAAATATGATTTTACCCTGAAACGTAGCATATTCTTAAGGAAGGCAGTGACAAGATCATGATTAGCATGCATCTTTACTCCATTCCAGCTTGAGTAGGATACCATAATGGTTGCCACACCCTTGATAATTGAGTTATAGTAGCCTGGCATGTGAATGCTGAGCAAGCCGTGTCTGTTAATCACAGTGTTATTCTCATTGATGCCTTTGGTTGTTCCACCGTCACCCACAAAATGCTTTGCACAAGCTGCAACCTTTTTACTTCCAACAGAAATAACAGAATATTATAAACAAAATAGCTTGTAAAATTAATAACAAACTTATTGTTTGGAATCAAAAAATTATTAATGATTTTTAGATAATGTGTAACAAGAACGGGAATTGTAAATACGCTCTTTTCTCTATGGTGATTGATAATTCTAATTACTAATATTAACAGTCCTTTTATGCACAAATCAGAGTGCAACAATATGGGGAGAACAGTGGCCTTTGCAACCACAGTAAATTAACTTTGCAGTTCCTAGAGTACCAACTGATATTTCTTTGAAGGAGCTTAAATGCACTCTTCATCTCTTAGTTTATTCAATAACCAACACCACCCCCCTCCAAAGATAAGGATAAAAAGAAAGATAAAGAAAAAGGAAAGGGAAGGGAAGGAATTCCTATAGGAACCAAGGATGCCGTACTGGATTTATGTGGGCCAATAAAGCAAACTAGGACCAAATCAAACTTCATACTATAGGATAAATCTCTCTCTCTCTCTCTCTCTCTCTCTCTCTCTCTCTCTTAATTTTTGTTTGCTATTTTAGTGCTTGACTTTTACTTTTGATTTACACAGTTAGTGGAACATGGTCCATTCCATTCATATAATTCCACAAACAGATACATGAATACAAAAATGTTACTTTCACATTGAAATGTACCAAGCACATTGAAATGGATGGAACTGAGGTTACAAAAAAGAGATGACAAAAACGATGCAAACTATAAAAAAAGTTAAGCACTAACCTATAACATCAGATGATCAATTTTGAGATGGACAAAAACTCAGGGTTACAAATATTTTTCACAAACATACGACACAATTAGGCCAAAACAGCCTTGCATGTTAAGGCTCCAGAGTCCTTCTGGTTTCGAGAAATAATCTCTTTTCACATTTTTCATAGAATGAAATTGCAATACAGATACCATGAATGTTTAAGTCTAATTATGTACAATTAATTACCTTAACCAAACTAGTTTATTAAACAGACATAGACAACTAAAGTCAAAAACCAAGGAATTAAAATTCTTACTTTCCTGCTACGAAGGGAACACCCTTTCTAGAGTTAGCTGGTATCTCCCCTTGTAAGCCGGGAATGATCTCAGTCATTGCTTGAACAATCTTAGGATCTTCACTGTAGCTTTCATAACAGCGACCCCATCTTGGATCTCTGCAAACCTGCACAGATAGAATTAAGAGGAATCACAGCTCAGCTTAAGGTGACTTATGTTGATACTTGTCAGATGAACGATATAATTCTAGTTACCGCTATACAAGGGGCAAAGACATATGGAATGCCTGTAGCTCTAGCTTCAAGTGCAGTTGCAGCTCCGATCCTCTTAACAAGTTCCGGATCCCTGGTTGATTTAAAGTTTGAGGAAGTTTATATTAGTACAAATTTTCTCTTTGTTGAATTTTCTATAGTTTGAACTCTTAAGAAGACTAAAGGCTAGCAGTTGAAGAAACAAATTTCTCAATTTTCTCATATATGGAATTGGCTCATCTCCATCTTTACACAACTTTACTTCTATCAGGCTTTGAATATTACAGCACCAGAGACAGGAAAAGAAAACATTAACATGGCATCTTGAGACTAGGATTACAAAACAACTAACCAAAATTTGAATATTGAGGGCATACTACTTGCCTGGTGGCTCCGAGTCCAATATTGTGAGGAAAGATTGTTGCCTTGTAGACGTTGTTGTGGCCATGAACAGCATCAATACCATAAATCAATGGAATTCCAAGCCGAGTTGATAAAGAACCCTTTTGAAAATCATTGACCATGTTAATCCAAGTTTCTGCAGAAGCCTTTTGTGCTGGAACACTCCCACCCCCGCTTAATATGCTCCCTGCCCAAAACAGATTTCTGCTTCCATTAAATCCAACTTACATACAAATGAAGAAGTGACACTTTTCTTTTTTTAATCTATATAGGTTTTGTTCACAGAGAAAAGAAAAATGATGGTGATATTTACCAATGAAGTACTTCTTCATCACCTCAGCTGAAGCAACACTGCGGTCTATCTGCACCATTTGGCCAATCTTTTCCTCCAAAGTCATCCGGCTCACTAAATCCTTGATTCTAGAATTTAATGGCTGTTTGGGGTCTTTATAATTAATGTATTGTGCTTCAGCTATGGCTATGTAGAAAAAAGTCCCATCAAGAAGATGGGAATTCTCGACATTTCCTGTTCAAGTATTGTTACAGATGAATGTAATCCTCAATCAGAAAGCCACTCAGGTAGGAGGTACAGACACATGAAAAAGAATTCTCAACCAAAATTCTGAAAAAGAAAAGAGTTCTAAAACTAGAACATGAAACAGTGTAAAGATGAAGAAAATTTCAAGAAAAGTATAAAGCGCATCTTATGTATTTCAGGAATTCAAGCACCAATGGAATAGTTGCAATATATTTATAAATAAATTTTAAAAAAAAAAAAACCTGCAGCTAAAATTAGGCCCAGAGAAAGGAATCAAAAAGACCCTTGTTGCAAAATAGGGAGCTAAACAGAACCCCAAGTTCCAAGCAACTACAAAACTTAAAAAAAAAAAAAAAGGTTACATTTCTTCAAGTGAAAAACAGAGAAACAGAGCACAACCAAAAGTCCAAAACAAAAAAAAAAAAAACAAAAAACAAAAAAGAATTTTTGACCTTTTTATAAGAACTGTTTGGGGTCTAGTTGGAACCAAATTCTTGAAACCAAACTGAGAGCTGAGTAATTCAATCACCAATAGGCCTGATGAAGCATTTCATCATTCTGGAAACTAAAAATTTCTCTTTTCTCAGCAAACAAACAAGACATTAAAGAACATGCATGTGGAACAAAATTCACTAAAAAGTAAGACAGAACTTACAGAAACTAATGGAGACCCAAAAGGCAACGACGTCTTCTCAGATGAATGGGGAGAGAGATAAAAAGTAAGACAGAACTTACAGAAACTAATGGAGACCCAAAAGGCAACGACGTCTTCTCAGATGAATGGGGAGGGAGAGAGAGAGAGAGAGAGAGAGAGAGAGAGTTGCAAAGAAAACGTGAAGTTGGGATTTGAAAAATGTGTATGGAAGAAGTGGATTTTATGGAAAATTTGCAGCCATTTGACTGGAAAATGAACTTTTCCAGGAATGTAAACTTGTTGGTTTCACATATAAATCATCCCCATCTTAAATTGGTCAAATTAGCACATATTCCTAACTATTGTTCCAACTTTTAAATTACTCAGTTGATGTTATACGAAATAATCTAACATCAATAATTTCTGGTATGATATTTTCATATTTACTATTTAGAAAATCATACACAAACTCCTATAAATCCTACATACTGCCTTCTTAGGACAACACAAATCCTCCCAAAAAATAAAACACCTGGCCAAATGATGTGATGCCAACTAATCAGACTTGCCCAATTATATGTGAGTGCTGCTGCACAAAACAGCTTGAAAAGCCCTCAACTATCTCTCTCTCTCCCCCACCCCCAGACAAGCAAAAAATAAAGCCACCAAGGAAGTCTACTTATATTAAAATAATTTCGAAAAATCTACTTGTATTAAAATGCATTCCATAACAACCATTACAATATGCTTATTACTAATTACTTCTCTTCCTTGCCTAATTCCAATTTCTTACACCAAAAATTACAAACAAAAATTAGAAAGAAAAAAAAAACTTCATAAATTTAAAACCTTATCAACCTTAGCTAGCCCAACATCCATGCGCGCCTACAAAAGTCGATCAGACAGCGAAGGCAGCCTTCGGATGAAGTTCAAAGCCGGCGGCGGCATCCGATCACGAAAGATCGGATGGCGCAGGTAATAGAACCCAAACGCCATAGCCACCATCTTCGATGGCACCATGTACAGTATCACTGCCACAACGAAGCACAACAACACAAAAATCCCCGTCGCACGTGGGTCCCGCCACGTCACCAAAGCCTGCACCCGCTCCCCTTGAGTCGCGAAATCTCCCAACACCGTCTGCACACGTGCACCGAGCATCCGCAGCTTATCGTACCTCGCCCGCACCACCTCGAATGATCTGGTGCTCGGCACCGAATCAAACTCCTCGTCCAGCTCATCACGGTCAACGGTCTCCGCCAATGAGAGCTTCGGGTCAAAGTGCTGAAGTGGAGCCCGGGAGCGGAACCTGTAGTTCCAAGCACCAATAACGAACACATAAAACGCTAAAGTGGGGACTATCAGATCCGGGTACCACACAAGCAGCGCCAGCAAAGCGTGTACGAGAATCGTGGCCATTGGATTCTTCCACGAACGCGTGTCGTTTATCCACCCAACGACATCCATCACCCCCGCAACGACGTTGATGATGCGGAAATAATTGGCGCGCACTTTCCTCATGCTAAAACCTTGTGAATCCGCGTCCAGCATGTAAAGCACGACATCCCGCCCCAGTGGCGGTTCAGATCGCGACAAGTGGGCGGCCACGATCTTCACCGCGGCTCTCCTCAACACATCTTGTTGGACCGGCCCCAGCGGCTTTATGTGATGCATCAACGGCAGCGATGGCTGCGAGTACACATGGACCAAATCCAAGGTTGGGCTCACGCGAACGAAGCGTACCGCGACCTCCACCTCACCCATTTTCTTCAAGCCAGTGGGTGATAAAACCAGCAGCGGATACGTATTCTTATACACTTTACCCGTAGCTAACGTAGATATACGCACCCGTAGCTTCCCGATACGGAAGTCAGGACGCGTGGCGTCTTTCGAGCCCTCGATTTCGAAACCCGATCCGGAATTGTCAAAAACGCCAATGCTCAGCACCGTACACGGATCGTAGACTTTAAACGTGTACTGCTCGTTCCACTTGGGCTCCAAACTATCACATACGGTACGCGTGCGTACCCATTTTGGTCCATACTTGGCCACGCAGTAGGCGTCCGTGCATCCTTTACCGTTGACCGTCTTGACCGGTATCAAGTTCTTGCATCCGATGACTCCGAGCTCCACCGTGCCTAGCGGTGGCTTCCAGAGCTGCCTCGCAGTTGGGCGGTAGTCGCTGCACACGTGCGCCGCCTCGTCCATCACGTGATATCCGCCGTCGAAGCAAAGGCGCAAGTGCATTCTGCCTCTGTACATCCTCTTCTCGTCGCCGTCTGGATTTTCGAAGCTGAACCATCGCGACGCCACTTTGCGATCGTCCACTCGTCGTTCGACGGCGCTGAGTGGAATTCGCAGCACGCCCAAGGTGACCGGTCCCTTCGGTAGCCGGTGCTCTATGGTGAAAATTAAGTGGTCGCTGAACGGCTCGGCGGCTACGAACATCAAGTCTTGGTTCCAAGACGGCACGCCGTTTCGGGTGACGGTAGGCTCGGTCTTGAGGAATTGGAATCCGAGCTGGGCTTTGACCTGTAACGTGGCTTCCTTCAAATTCAACGACGCCGTTACGGGCAGAACGTCTTGCGCTTCGAGGACGGTGGCTCGGAGATACCAGAGCTTCGGAGACTGGTACACTTTGGCTCGTGCGTTTGGATTTTTCGCCGTGTCTGTCTTCCACGCGTCGGGGAATGAATCGTCTGCCTGGGTGCCCATCCACGTGGCAAGCATAAGATCGCCGTTGATGCGGGCCCCACCGCCCTCCAGCCGGTACCACTGCGGGGCCAAGGGGCTGTCCGGCGGGTCCCTCAGGGGTATTTCCATCACGTCGAAACAGATCCCGCCGAGGAACTGATGGCCGGAAGCCACCTCGGAGGCCGCTGAGGGGTCGAATACGGGTGGGTCCCAGACGGAGACTTCGAGGATGGAGGCGTCGGACTGGTCGGGGGATTGGCGGGCGAAGGCAAAGGTCTGGTCCCACTCGAAGCAGTGGGTTTTTCTGGCGGGCTTGGATGTGATGTGGTAGTTGGCGGTGGAGATTTTTACAATTGGGCTGCCATTTGCTGGGAGGAAGCGCGCTTTCACAACTCGGACAAAGAGGTAGTGCATCTTCTCCACCAGATCAAACGACGGCCGGTCCATTGACATGCTTTCGGTCGGCTCCAGCTGCGACGTATAATTGAGTGCTCCACCGGGCGCAACGGAGGTCTCGGAATTGGTGGTGGACCGTTGGTTCGGTGGAATTTGACATCTGCCATTGATTTGGATACGGAGTGTGCCATTACCTCAATTTCATGATCACGTTGCATGGGCATGGGAGCAGCTTCAGATGCTACTGGTGGGGGCGGTGGGTTTGCCTGATCCTGATTTGCATCATCAGTGGCTGGTGGTGGTGGCGGTGGAGGTGGCGGTGAGGGACCCGATTCTGCTACTTCAGGAGCCTCGGTCTTTGGTGGCGGAGCAGCCTCAGTCGGTGGCTCTTCAGCAGGCTTCTCGGGTTCAGGTGGCTGTGTTTGCTCCGCTTCTTTTGGTGGCGCCGCTTCAGCTGGTGGCTGGTCTGTAGGTTGGGGCGAGGCAGATTCTGGCGGAGGTACCGCCTCTGACTGCGGAGGTTGTGCTGTTTCAGGCTTTGGTTCCTCTGCTTTGGGCGGCGGTGGCGGCGGAGACGGAGGTGGCACGACCTCATCCACATAATAAATCTTCAACCCAATGTCGCCGCGAATCCACGTGAACCAGCTCTTCTTCTGCAAAGGGAAATAAATCAAGGCCTCCTCACCTTTCTTCACAAACTGGGAGGAACTCAACCGGATCCTGCCGAGAAAGTTGTTTCTGGTGGTGGGGCCGTAATTCTTGTCATGATACACATCCAGCTCAAGCACATCCCCAAACACGTCAGAAGGCCTACTGAGATCGAAGTCGAGCAACTCGTTCCACACAGGATTCAAGTCGCTCAGCTTCGTTTGAGTGCGTCTTCGCTGCCCGCGGTAGTCCACCACCACATAGGGGCTCGACGCGCCGCGGCCGTCTTTCGGCGACAGATTGCGAGCGTCGACAACTTCAACTATCAGTTTGTGTAGAGTTGCCATGACGATTGGAACTTGGTAACTATCAGCTTATAATTGGAAATGAATGAACTTGTATCTTCACATCATACCTTACTTCGAAGTAATGACTATCATACTTTACTTTCAAGTAATGAGAAAAAGAAGAGGAAGAGAGTGTAGTGTAGTGGGATTCCACTTGGGGGTGGGTGTGCAAGGGAAAGAGGAAAAGGTGCTTAAAACTTCATCCCCAAGGGCCAAGGGGCTTTATTGTTTCTTGATTTTCAAGAAGCTTTAGACTCTTGAGGCCAAAGACAAACATCCATGTCTCCTTTTCTTTGTAAGATAATAATACTTTTCTTTTATAGACTGAAGATTCTGTCTCTCAGTTTTCCTTTTCCCTTTGCCCATTCCATCTCAAATCAATATTTTAAATTTAAAGTCTTATTTGAAGCAATAATAATATGCTTTATGGCTTCAGGAGAGTGGGGTGCTGCCAAGTGATGGCATGCTTTTTTCAAAGATGATTTGCTTTTGTGTCACCGACCGCGGGTTTTTGTCACCCAAGCATGTTGCTTTTTTATCATAACTGCAAATTTGACAAAGATGACACCCAGCTACACTCTACCTAGCAAGAAGCTAGTCATCCAATCCTTTCCCACAATATGGTTTGGGACAAAACACAATATGCACCCACTATTCCTTAGTCACGGGTCTAAATTGGAGTTTCTATTGACTAATCGACCGACTGATACCCCACAACGATTATGAAGAACAACTGATACCCCACAACTCAGAACCACAATGCATACTAAGTAGTGTGTCGATCATTGAAAACTCGAGCGATATTAGAGCCCGAATTGTTTAAAACTAGCGCGAAATCTTTGTGTCGAATCCTACAAACCAGAATATGATCATTGGTCGAGCACGAGATGAGGCTAAACCCTAATCTTATACACGACCACCATGGTTTCAAATTGGAGTAGAGAATTTTAGGAAGAAGCTTTGATCCGAAGATAACTAAGTTGTTATTTCTCTATCGACTTAAAAAAGAGAGACTAAATTCGAGGGGTAAAACAGTAATCAAGCCTATAATATATACTACATGAGTTGGACTTGCTTAATCACTTTCTTTAGCATTTTTCTTTTTTTATTAGAACTTTTTTGGTGCTGGAAAAAAGAAAAAGGACCAATAGAAATGGTAGGAAACAGAACGAAGAGATCGAGTAGTGGGAGGTAAGAGAAGGATTTAAGGTGCTTAACTTAATCTCCAAGGAGGTATACTAAACACCATTAGATTGATGATCTCCCAAGAGCTATATAATTATCATAACATTTTTTTTTTTTGGTAGAGTATGTTATTTATTTATATTATCGTTAGTTTTTAATCCTTTGCTTGATACCATAATGGATACCTTTGTTTTGTGAAATTCTACTCAAACCCTCTATTTTTCTCGCTGACTACAGCCCAATTCATTTTCGTTCATTTAAATTTCAAATATACTCCATTTAAAAAACAAAAGAACTCTCGCTGACTACAGCCCAATTCATTTTCGTTCATTTAAATTTCAAATATACTCCATTTAAAAAACAAAAGAACTCAACTGCATGCTACCGGGGACTTCCCCAGTGTAAAAGAGTTTTGACTTATACGTTAAATGTCTTTAGGTTTAAACTCCCATGATATCTTAGTTGAGTGCGTGTGTAAGAAATCCTCATCTTCTTTAATTTAGACTATCACTTGTACTAAAAATAAAAATAAAATAACTCAACCGCATATGTGGCTTTACACCAGCAACGCTCAACGCGAGAGGGAAAGCAGGTTAATTCTTCTCCTGTTGCTGGCAACCAATGTCTTACATATTGACGGAAATGTTAGTGGAAAAAATAAAGGGATAGTTTCCTGCGCACATTAGTGTGGGAAAATCCGTCTTTGCATACCATTCTTTTAATATGAGTTCATTGAAAATTTTAAGGAAAGAATTCAAATTTCAGCAATAAACTTACATAAGTCAGGAGAACCGCGAAAATACAGAAAACAATTTATTTAAAATGGGTACAATGAATGAATCATTTATTCAAATTTTTTCCAGTTGGAAAACAGAAACTTTCATTGATTTATTGACATTATACAACATAACTTACAATCCCTAAATTTAAAATATCACATTTCAAATGGCCATGCCCTATAATCTAGAAACTAGTCACCAAAGATCTAAAAAAAATTAAAGGAAACAAAGTCCCAAAAAGGAGTATGAGATAAACTTCTGCTACTTTATGGATTTGAAGGATATAAAAAGTATCCGCTGAGCTAATTCTATACAGTTCAATGTACAGCAGTGTATTTAACCCAAAATGTAAACAGAAATAAACGAACAGGAGGTGCCTCTATTTCTACCTAATTTAAGATGGGTTCTTTACAATCCTAACGCTGCTGTAGAAGCGCCTAAGGTCCTTCATAGCCTTTTCCTCAATCTGAATTGATCGAATCGATGAGGGTGTATCCACCTCTGGTTTGAACCAGCGGTTCACTCCAGAAGCATCCAATGGTGAACCCTGACCATTAGTGACTGAGAATCCAGCCGTTTTAGTCTTTGGACTCTGGGAAAGACTATGATGTTTTCCCTGATTTGAGGAATAAATAAAGACAGGTATGAGAATGGTAAATTAAACGCCTGAAATCTCCATGACTCCGGCATGTGGCAACAAGAAAACAACTCAAAAAGAATGCATGGAATTCAGTACACATAACAAAGAATATTAATGGTCCAAACACATAAGAGAGAGAGAGAGGGTGCAATTCACATACCTGCTGCATTTGGATGTCCCTAAGAGAAGGGCGAGAAAGAAGGGGAGGAGTTCCCGAAGCAGTCCAAGGAGGTGTACCTCTTTCCCCATCAGATGCCACTGAAGTATGGGTTGCAACCACTGGTATCGAGACCACTGGTATTGGCTTGGAAGGCAAAAACGAACTCAGTAGAATCTTCCCATCACTTCTAGCATTGAAAGGATCTTCTGCATGACCTCTGTTCCTAGTTGACTGACTGTCCTTGGTTTTGCTTTGCTCATCCTGAATCGCACGAAGAGATGCAAATCCTTTCGGGATTTTAGCCCCACCCCATGCAGGGCCTTCACTTTTTGGGGATGGTGGGGGTGGTGCAATGTATTTGGGCACATCATCAAGAGCGCCACTCAAGAACATAGAAAGCCCACCCTTTTTATTCTTCTTCTTGGAAGTTATTGGTGATGAACACTTATTCTTTGTTAGGTTTAAATTGTCCTTCTGAACACACAAAGCTGACTCCTTAGTAGTTCGGTTTGTCATAATCCCTTCACTCACAGCATCTTCCTCCTATAAAAGGTACAATTCAAAGAATTTAGCAAATGGGATGAATTATTGCACATATCGTTAAAATATGTGTTCCCACTAAGTTGTAGATAATATTTTAACCAGGGAAAGGGATACCAAAAATCAAGCCTTGTTAAGGAAGAAGGCAATAATCCAATAGTCATTACAAAATGCAAGTTCAG
Organism: Prunus salicina; assembly: GCA_020226455.1. Taxonomy (NCBI): domain Eukaryota; kingdom Viridiplantae; phylum Streptophyta; class Magnoliopsida; order Rosales; family Rosaceae; genus Prunus; species Prunus salicina. Next base: position 26,582,309 of record CM035346.1, on the reverse strand, counting down.
AGTAAATCGGACACCAAGATCAAGTAAATGAAAGTGCAGTTAAAACTATTAAAAAATGGGTGCAAGCCTTGATGTTCAATCAAAATACATTTTGCCATCTAGGTGGCATAACAAGCTATGGAAAGTAATAAGGGTGAGACCAAAATCATCATCCTGTATCTTGGATAAAGATTTTTATCGCAAATGATCCCTGAACATATAAAAGCCCTCACTTTAGTCCTCAAACTTTTGAATCAATCAATGTGGATCCAGTCTTTTGGTCCACATTCTGACCCCACAAAAAAAAACAAAAAAACAAAAAAACAAAAAAACCAAAAAAAACTTTTGGTCGACACATTAATTTGATCCTTGTCGTCGCATTCCATCAAAATTTTCGCTAAAACTGGTCTTGTGTCATCATCTGACAAACTTTAAAGGGCTATTTTTCATTTAAATACAGCTCATCCACCCAATACACAAAATAAAGCTCACACCTCTTAACAATTTCAGGGACCATTCATGATAAGAACCCCAACGATAATGCAAAACAGCAAGTATGAAGTTGTTAACCATCATAAATCATGCACGTCAAAAAATTGAAAAGATTTCAAACCCCATTCAAAGATTCAAACATCTCAATTAGCTGGAAAAAGACGATTTAGTGAATAACCATCTTTTACTGAAATCAATTCAAACCTGATAAAACAAATTTTGGAATGTAACAAGCTCACCTTATGTTTGGTGGTTTGAGAGATTTCCATACTCAAGAAATCCTTTGTGTGTTTTGGTTCTACTTCATCTCCCGGAAAAGAAGACCCTATATCCACTGGTGTGGCCATCTGTTTGTTCTTTCTCCTCTGTTTTTTTGATAGCTCAACCCTTTTGTTCCCTTTTCCATCAGGCTGAACTGAAGATGATGCCTTCAATTGTGGTGTCTCAACTGGAACACCAAGCTCAGCAAGCTCGCTTTCAAGAGCTGGCCTCGTCTGAAGCTTTGTAATTTGCTGGTCATCAAGAAGTTGCCCACTAGACCGTTTTGCTTCAAGCATCTCAATCTGCTGCAACTTTTTCCGCAAGGCTCGAACTTGCTTGCCGATACCATGATTTGGATCATCCTTGGGCTGTAGAAAGGAATCTGGTCTTTGGTGTATTTCATTTTTCGATGTGGATTGCTTTGTATGGCCGTCACGTGTCCTTTGAACCTCATTCTCACTATCGTCCTCTTCACTATAAATAGTAGCAGGAAAAGTAGCTGTAGGAGTTGGGAGACGACGGTAACTCCATGGTTCAGATGACCTTAGGTCCAATATATTTTCAAGGTTAGCTAGAACATCTGGGGAAGCACTAGCTATAGCTTGTGATGATACCGTAAATATATAGTCAAGGTTGCGTATGGCAATGTCCTGCAATAACAAACACAGCTTCAATAATTAAATAATTAAGTAGCATGTAAACTACAAATCTGCAAAAACTTGGATCACAAGTCCCATAAACAGAAGCATGATGAGACAATACTACATCGTCTTGTAGTTCCTAAAGTGTTCAAGACAATAACCTGCCCTCCATTATACTTTTATCTTCCAAAAGAAGATAAAGCAGACTGTATTGGAGACATCGATAACTAAACCACAAAAACTTACTTGGAAAAAAAAAACACTCAAGGGGCCACCCAGAAATGGCACATACAACCTTATATATTAGGCCCAAGAGCGGTGATATCCAGGTGACCCAACAACAGGAATTATATATATATATATATATATATATTCAAATCACAGGTTATTATGACATGAGGTCCAAAATTCCTGTTGTATAATAATTACAGAACGTAGGCAGATGATCACAACACAACCAAAGAAAGCCGGACATAGATTCAAATCAGATACAATTTGAAACAGGTTAAGAGTTTCATAATTTTCCTTCAAATATAGAGCAGTCCATGAGGAAGAATACCTCACAATACTTCTGTAAATCATCTGCCACGAGTGAATCAGCAATTTCAAGCAGTTGAATAGCATTTCGTGGCTCCACTAGATTCTCTCCTGCCACTTTTTCACAGAGACTTTTTAAGGTTGGTATGGGCCCCTTATCTGTATCATCGTTTTGGATAGTAGGTAAACGAGTATCGGACTCCATATCATTGAACATAAGATGTTCGTCAAGCTCTTCTAGCTCATCTTTGACATTTGACTTCTGCTTCTGAGGGTTCTTCACCACATTGGAAGGATAGACAGGATGATAAAGGGAACCAATAATCAATATGTGTGTTTCACCTACAGAAACTGAAGTAGCCCGTTTTGTACCATGTAACCGAGCTGCAACTGGTGGCTTATCCTTACCTTTCTTCCCATCCCACATGTAAACATCACCTGTAGCTGTAACGGCAGCAGTCCAGTATTTCCCTGCAGATATGTTCACCGTATTTCTTCCACCCAGCGAATACAACTAGACAAACAAAAAAACATAGAGAAGATTAGAGATTGACATGTGTTGCTCAAAAGGATTAGACATTCAACAAAAACACTATTATGCTAAAGCAAAACCTGTTGGCATCTTAGATCAGGATCTGATGAAATCCAATAAAATAATGCACCATCATCTGTCAGAGCCATGCTGTGTACCACCCCTGCAGCTATAGAAACCACATGAAGCCGTTCTTTGCGATGAAACTTCAAAGTGGTATTTCCGCTCTTTTTCAAGTTTCTAGCAACTACAACACGTTTGGGCGTAACAATTCGATGACCCCAAGTGTATACCTGGTACATATATACATACAGGATTTAGCTCAACTACAGCCAATAGGTGGAGAAGTATTCACAAGAGAGCCCAGGTAATAAAATAGGTTGAAAATATATCTTGAACTGAACAGAAGAAAAAATCTAATATTTGAGCCTAAGTGAAGAATATGTACTGTTAATTCGGGTTAAAATTACCTCCCCGTCAACTCCCAAGACAATTGTGTGAAATTTTGCTGCTGCAACACCCGTAAAAACCTTGCCTTTCAAGTATTCAACTCCTCTTGGAGTGTAGTTTGACGCAGAGTTAGATGTACCATAGCCAAGCTGACCCTCCCTATTGCAGCCCCATGTGAAAACTTCACCAGTATCAGAAACAACAGCCGTGTGCTTGTTTGCTGCAGCAACTGCAACAACTTTTGATCTAAGGGAACTCACTCTTCGAGGTGTAGGTTGGGTGTCCACAGAAGTGTACCCAAGCTGACCCTCTGCACAACATCATGTGAAAATAATCAATTTTCCATAGTCCTCAGATGCTAGCAACACATAGATCATAGATAAATCTTTTACTAATGCCAGAATACATTAAAGGAAAACAATCAATTTTCTCATATATCGAATCGTGCAAGGACCCAGTGATTAAAGACAACTAAATTTGCACTTCTTTGGTTATGGCAGGTAAGTGGTTTGCAAATTGCAAACACTTTTGGTTGGAAGTCCTCATATGATTTACCTCTGTTGGATCCCCAAGTAAAAACTTCTCCACCCTCTGTAGCAATAACAGTGTGATGTTTAGCTGCAGCAATTGCCCTTACCCGACGGGACCCTAGACCAGAAGTCACCAAACGAGGTGTGATAACTGCAGCTTGACCACTGAAATGCATATAATAAAATGGAACTGATTCATGCTTCGCAAAAGGTACAACTAGCTAAAGCAAGAAAATTTCAATTGATTAGCCACTTTTATATGTAAAAGGCGACAGAATTCAACTTTTAGTCATACAGAGAATAAAACCAGGGATGAATATGGCTTGTATGTTTCTTGCATCTCAATGTTTTCAAAAGTTCAAGATAAAAAGTTCTGCCGACTTAGAAATTACATTCCTACTTGCATCATTTCTATTTCCACAACGACTGGCGCATTCGTGTCCTTCTGTACATGAAAAGGTTGAAATACTACACACTCAAATTTGATAATATGTTAAAGAATATCATTTATTAAAAAAATTACCAAGTCAAAACTTTTCAGTAAATTATTTTTAGATAGTACAGGGAAATGCTAAATCAACCAAGGTTAAAGCCTGTACTATGTTGGACAGGGGCTACGTAGTATCATATATGTTTATACCTGTGTATATCAAAATCTGGGTGACCAAGTCGTCCTCCTCTTCCAAACCCCCAAGTGTAGACTTCTCCTCGAGAAGTGACTGCTACACTATGGAACTTAGCAGCAGAAACTAACTTGATTAAAGAACCATGAAGAGCATCCACCTTGCATGGTAACTTTTGTATGTGTGCATTTCCAGTTCCAAGTTGATAGTTTGTGCCACTTCCCCAACTATAAACCTCTGTAGTACTAAAGACAACAACAGCAATTCAGCAAACCTCTAACCACAAGTACATGCAGTATGAAACAGTATATGATCCTCATAAATCTTGGCAAAACACAGCACTAGATACCAGAATTATGTCCATCTTGAAGAACTTGCAAGACAGGCCCCGATAGGAGATCGATAGGTGTTCGAGATTTAGAGTCCTCCAGTGAGATACAAGCACCAAACTGGAGAAGTATACTTGCCACAGCAAGATGACCAAAATGCAGAGCCCTGTGAAGGCTACTCCATCCGGATTCCCCATCCTGCAATAAATGATATGAAGGGCCATGCAAAGATAAATCATAAAAATCAGTTTCCACATTTAAGAAAAATAAAAACCTGATAGAATGCAATATCTATTTATAGATCAAATATTTCAACTTTCCAAGTATTTACCTAAAAGGGCAAGTTAATTATTCAACTTTAAATGCATTATTTATATACCACATATTTCAACTTTCCAAGTATTTACCTAAAAGGGCAAGTTAATTATTCAACTATAAATGCATTATTTATATACCACATATTTCAACTTTCCAAGTATCATTGATTATCTTAATTTTTCAAATTCCAATGTATGATTGCTTATACATAGTTACGAACTTCATAAAGTTCAAATTTCATTTAATTATATGTTCCTTCAAGAAGACATGCTTGGTAAATATTTGGTTCAGAAATTTTCCCTTAACTTGTTTTAGAATATTAAATAATTATGTAAGACAAGATTTAGGAAAGATTATAACATATACGACACCAAAAGAAATACTACTTATCCAATTTCTTTTCCCAACCTAAATGGCGAATGATATGGCCACACCTCATCACCACATTCAGGAAAATAAATAAATACATCATCACATGTCAGCTTGCCATGTTGGTTGCAAAAGAATGTTGGTAAAACTGTTGGGTTGGATAACACTGTCCTTAGAAAAATTATATACTAGATGACAGGAAGAGAAGACAGAATATCATCTCAAATTTAAAGGTGCAGGTGAATCAAAGCAAGAAAAGCATTAATCATTTAAGTATAAAAGCATATAAAAGAAACAACTTGACAGCCACTAGCAAAAACATAAAAGCATTCATGTAAATTTAAAAGATTAGTAAAGCAACAAACCCTAGCATCTGGGTCAGCACCAGCTGTAAGAAGCCTCCTAACGATGGGAATGTGATTTCTCCATGTTGCAATATGAAGAGGAGTGAGACCAAAAATATTTCTTGAATTAATATCACCACCACTCTTCTTCAGTAGTGATAGTGCTGAATCCACATCTGCCAATGATCCTTCTCGCACAACAAACCAGAGATTCTTCTGTGTTCCAGTCGACAAAAATTTGCGAGCAGGTGACTGCAACTTCTGCTTTTGCCCTTGAGGTGAGACTTCCATTGGTCTAAATCACAAGGCTGAATGCCACCAAACAATTAGTTTTTTTCCACCAGAAAAGTAGGATGTCAGTTCATGCCAAGTTGCCAACCAACCAAGCAGGCACCCTTGTTGAAATTGGTTTCATCTAATCCATGTTAAGAGTTGATTTTCCAATTCCAATATATAGAAAATTAAGTAGCTATATCACATGGATGCAACAATAAATTGAACAACTGGTACCCACAGTCATCATTGGCATCCTTATACTGAACACAAATCCCTTGAAGAAGCCACCGGAAGACCCAAATTACTGCTCATGCGACACCGAAATATTTGATAGACAAGTGAAGCGAAAGACGGTATTCTCAATTACTCTGACAGTATAAAAATGCCTTCAAGCTTGCCAACTGAAACAAATATAAACTAACAGGAATAAATAAACAAAAACTACATGGATTGCTGGAAAAAAAGAGGCATGTTATCTTATGTTATACAACTCATCCTCTGAATGACTGACAAATGTACTGCTAAATGCATTCTCAAAAAGGCTAAATTGCACAGGTGAATTATTTAAATGATTTTCATATACTGGAAATTAGAGGTAAGAGCAGTGCTTGCTTACAACACATTACTCTTCTACTTTCAGTATGAAATATAATATATCTATACAACATTTGCACATATAAAAACCCAGACATAAAATGATGAGCCTATCAATTCAGTATAAGTTAATCAGACACAATAGAAACTGAAACACAGAAACACTAGAGTAAGCAAAGAACTAAAATTGATCAAACACCGAGTCTTAAATCTAATCAATGCGGAAAATAAGCAGGTGTTGGGTTATAGTTATGCATCTCCGAGACCTACTTTGTTCTAGGCAAAAAATCAAAACTGATCTCAGAATGAGTCAGAAATCTAAGCAATGCAGCAAACAGGCAGAGAAGAGGTTGGCTTATACTTATGCATCTCTGGGATCTACTTATCCTTAACAGTTGGCTTACAGTCGAATGACAAATCAAAAACACGTTCAACCTAATCCCCATATCACCCGACGGCCTCAAAATGCAAACTTTAACAAAAAATTGGCATCGCCAAGAAACCGACGGACGGATAAACTCACAATTTCGAAATCCAGATAAGAAAAGATCATAGAAAAAGCAATTGAATTTGAAGAGCACCAATTAAATCAAATTAAATCCACCACCAGAAAAACAAAATGAAAACTGAAGTCTAAAGAAGAAAATGAAATATGAAACTGACACCAGAATGGCAATAAACCAGCCAGAAAACAATCAATACCCATTTGCCAAAAACTCCAAAAATCAGCAAAAACAGAGATAAGTAGCTTAGAGATATACTCAACAACTGAATTGAATCGCATCGAAATCTCAAAATAAAGCATTAAAAGAATTGCCCAGGAAAAAGAACAATATATAAATCACCTGATTTTTCTTCCGCGAGAGAATTTTCACTTGTTTAAATTAAAGCAATAGATTAGAATCCTGGAACATATAGGCGGGTGATGTGCCTGTTTCGCTGTATTGAAGAGCATCGAAACGGAGAATATACCTCACCACAAACAAAGGTTGAAAGGCATAAACGCATAAACGCTCTCTGAGAGAGAGAAGCCGAGTCTTGAACTAGAAGGGCATTTTGGGGATTAAGAATATTAGGTGAACAAAAATGAGCTTGTACTTGGTTTGACGAGCATTGCGTGTGCGTCGGGGCGCGATGGATGAATGAAGCCTCTCTCCTGATTTGGTGGCACGTTTTGCTACTTGGCTTTTGGTTAAGACTTGTTGGGTTTGGTATCTCTCCGCGCTTGACACGGGCTGCTCATAAAGGCAGACCTTCTTTTTCTTCTCTTTTTGGTCCTTTTCTTTGTAATTTTTTTTGTTTTTTCGGTAATCTTTTATTATTATTATTATTATTATATTTGTTAGTTTATTTTTCCTACGTTAATCCACCCACATAAAAACCTTTAAGCGTCAAACATTCAAAATCTCATAAATTGTTGTTAATGAAAACGTTGAAACATAAGACATTTCATTAGATAGGAGGTCATATTTATAACCCAACGGTGGCCAAATTCTTATGTAAATTAGAATTTAAAGTAATATATTGAGAAGGAGAATTCATTCGTAAAACCACAAACGTACAAAGAGCGATATGATACAGTGGCCTCGTTAAAACCTTCCTAAGACAACCTCATAGGACAAATCTTAGGAGAGGAAAAAGTACCACACATGTCATAAATTAACAAGAGAGTTCAATTCAGGTCACTTTGGACCATTACAATAAAAGAACAAGTCAAATAAGAATTCTTGATATTTGGCTACAAGTCATGCCAACAACATATACATCACCACAAATCCTGTTGTTAGCACGCTCCATAGCATGTCTCATGATGAAGATCTGCTTCCACTCTGCTGTCGAGTATTGCTAGAAGGTATGGAGACATTTATTGGTGATGAGCCTGAAAAATAGAAAATTTCAAAATATGACATAGATGCTAAGGAGAACTTGAAAAAAAAAATATAAGAGTTCATATAGACTCATAATTGAACTTACAATCATAGTTCACCCATCCAATTCGTTGAAGAGCTAAATTGTATACGATTATCTTATCTTTTAGAACAAGATTTGCAATTGAAGAAACAAAAAAGGGTCATAATTGAGACAACACATTTATGATTGTCATACACAGTTTCAAAAGCAAATTGTGATAATCAATATTTATCAATACAAAAAATAATTGCAGTGCTCAGAAAGCCATTGCATTGTGCACCACCAGGTAGACTAGAAAATACATTACTTTGCATAAGCTTTGAATAAATATACACTGAGAAAAATTGAAGAGGATTCATCCAACCAAATATCAACAAATTTTTTTTCCACAAATATTCAATAACCAACCAAAATTTAGGGCCTAACCTCCTAAGATTGTCACCCCTCCCTGAACCTTTTGAAAACCAATGCACCACACACCAATGCCTACTTGTAACAATACAGTGATCCATTACACTTATGTCATACAATTTACAATAATCATATGTCTAATGCAATGAATTTAAATAAGAACTTATACAGAGGGAGATGGAGGAACAACTTACTTGACGTGTAAGGTACTCTTCTGGTTTCAACACCATTGATGCACCAGCAAAGTTTAGACTAACAGCAGGAAAAACCTCAGCCAAACTGAAACATAAAATGTCATTTAGGTCTTCATAGCTTTTCTTCAGAGGGAAACTTAAAAAATATTTAGAGATAGAACCAACTTGGTGGTTACATGATAACACTATTTTTCGTCTGAAATGAAGGGAGTCAGGGATGGTGAAACAGCTGAAGTTATCTACACATCCCAACACAAAATAAGCTTTTAGTAAGGAGAAGATATCTTATTTTTCAGACCAAACACCACAAATCAACCCATAAATAACACCAAGTGAATAAACTTACAGCACGAACGAAAGGAACATAAGCTTCTTCAACAAGGTATCCCAATGTTGTTCCTGAGTCGATAATAGTTCCTCTGTCGTGTGATGTGAAGGTTGCTGGATCAATTGGCAAGATTTTCCCATTGACAGCAATGCTTTGCAGATTTAAATAATAATGGTGCTCGAAAATATTGGTGAAGGTGTTGCGTCGATTCAGCTGCACCAAAATAGATTCAGCTGCATCCTCAACTTGTGATACTCGCAAGTGCACGAGCCGTTGGTAGTTTAGCATATGTAAGTGCGAGGTCGATCCCACGAGGATTGATGATAGATTGATTTAATTCAATTCCCTGTACAAAACAGAAATGAAAAAGAAAGGAAATGAATAAGACAAGAAAGAAGGAAAAGAAATTAACTCAAGCGAATAAGTTCCCAAGTTCAATTTAGATTAACGGATTGATTCTAGCTAAAGTATGATTAAGCCATGGTGTCTGGTCCTAACCTTGTGTTCCTAATTCCCTAACTTGATCATTTGTTGTCTAACATAAATTAAGCATTAGGAACCCATTAAGCATAGAAGAACATTTTAAACAACCAAGCATGTATCTAATCCCTGTTGTCGAATGTCCATACATACTCTTCCTATTCATAGTTCAATTCGAATTAAAGCATGGTGTCTACTCTTAATTCAAACCAAGATAGCTAACATGCAAGCCTTAATGGCGATCAATCATTCAAACTAGCATATTAACTTATAAGCATAATGAATAAGAACAAAAACCATAATTGAAACTTGGAAACTACTCAAACTTGAATACTTAAAGAAAAGAATTTACATAGCAATGGAAAATTAAGAAGAACTTAGAAAAACTCAAAGAAACATTTAGCAAAGAATTTTATTACAACAATTGAGAACTAAAGGAAAACTAAGAGAATTTGAGGGAGAGAAGGGAGGGGAGCTCTAGAGAAGTGTTTGAGAGCTCCCCCCCTTGGGGTGTGTTTACAAGCTTGGAGAACTCACTATTTATAGGCTTAGGGGAGTTGAAATTCTAAATTAAATATGGTCTATGCCAATAGCACTTGTAATTAAAAACTCATCCTTTTGGCTAGTGCACTTCACCAACAACTCCCACTAGATAGCACTTGCAATTAGAAACTCATCTTTTTGGCTAATGCTCTTCACCAACAAATCCCACTAGATAGTGCATTTCATCATGCATATGTCATGCATGACAATGCATTGCACTCTTTGGGTTCGTTTTGGGCTTGTTAATACATTCATAAAATTCTGGAAAAATATGGATCTTCAAGCCCTTTGTCTTATCTTTCCAAGCATATGCAGTCCAACTCAAGGAAAAATTGGGAAGACCTTCAAATGTCATTTGTGGCCCAGTAACGCAGATACTGCCGAATTTTGACCTTGATCTACTAAATCATGTATAACTTCCTCTAGAAAACTCAGAATCATGAACCGTAAAATGGCACGGAAACTAGACTTCCGTATCTTTCCAATGATGTATGGCTCATTATCTGGTTCTTCTTGAGCAAGTACAGGTTAATCCGTGAAATTGAATGATCTGCAGACACCGTTTTGGGCTAATTTGTCTCCAAAATGCATTTAATGAGTCTCAAGCTTATTACACTGAAACAAACACAAAACTTATTAAAAGCACAAGTTTAACTCAAAAACATAACCAAATCATAAGTTAGAAGGGTACAAAAAGATATGTAATTATACACCGATCAGAAGGACGTTATATGAAAAACTCAAAGACAAATAAGTAATATAAGATAGCTAACAAGTAAAAGTTTAAAAAGCCAAAAGTGACAGCATCAATAAATTGATTTCATATAATAAATTGTAGCAACACACACTAGAAGAATTTTGGGCAATAATCACTATTTTTTTTAACCAATTATCATATAAGTTACTATTGTCCTTTAACTTAGGCAAATTTTACTCTTTATTGGTAAGTCGAGAGTTGAGACAATTAATGAGTTCATTTTCCAGTAACTATTAGACAAAAATAGACTAGGTTAGAAATGTGGCTTTCTTGGTTATGCAAACCAACAGAAATCAGTGGCTATAAACCCTTGTCTTTATTTCCTTCTCCCATTCCCTAGTCTAAATCCTAGTCTTTATTTCCTTCTCCCATTTTCTTTCCCGTCAAAATTCACAATTTGATAGTAAAGCTTACAAGCAGAAAGAAATAAGAGAAAGGTTTCCAAGAGATGTACCGTGGTGGAACAAGAGGACTGTAAACAATATTTGGCTCCAAAATCTCACCAAGAACAAGTGTACCCCCACCCCCCCCCCCCCCCCCCCCTTTTTCATCTCCCTTCAAACAATGAGAGAACACTTTGGAAGTCAACTCTCGAGATGACAGCTGCAATATAATAGACAGAGGCCCTTGGCTAAACCCAAATATCCCATCCAGTGTTGAAAGTGAACTAGTAAAACCCCCAGACTCATAGGTAGTGCACATGTATGTTTCCAAGACCATCAGCCAAGGAAATTTCAGAATTAATTCAATCAACATAATCAGAGAAATTATTCTACATAATATTAATTATTTTTGTTCTAAACGATGGGACTGAGAAATTGTATATGGGAATTAGATTTCATTGATGTGATAAAAGAAGATACAGAGATGTCCTTATATAGGTATGATACAACAATACAAATCCTACGGATTAGCTATTTACCATACATGGTTCCTATGTTAGACAATTTATGTCTTAAACCACTTTAATGTGGTCTTCTAATCATCATAGGAGATCTAGGTCTTTATATTAATTAAGAACTTAATTAGAATTGGTGTTTTGGTTCTCAGGGAAGTTGAGATTACCTGCTGTCCACCAGAAAAACAAAATGAATACTGAAGTCTAAAGAAGAAAATGAAATGTGAAACTGCACCAGAATGGCAATAAACCAGCCAGAAAACAATCAATACCCATTTGCCAAAAACTCCAAAAATCAGCAAAAACAGAGATAATTAGGTTAGAGATATACTCAACAACTGAACTGAATCGCATCGAAATCTCAAAATAAAAGCGTTAAAAGAATTACCCAGGAAAAGAACAATATATAAATCACCTGATTTTTCTTCCGCGAGAGAATTTTCACTTGTTTAAATTAAAGCAATAGAGTAGAATCCTGGAACATATAGGCGGGTGATGTGCCTGTTTCGCTGTATTGAAGAGTATCGAAACGGAGAATATACCTCACCACAAACAAAGGCTGAAAGGCATAAACGCATAAACGCTCTCTGATAGAGAGAAGCCGAGAAGCCGAGTCTTGAACTAGAAGGGCATTTTTGGGATTAAGAATATTGGGTGAACAAAAATGAGCTTGTACTTGGCTTGACGAGCATTGCGTGTGTCTTACCTTCTTTTCCTTCTCTTTATGCACTTTTCTTTGTAATTTTTTTTTTTTTTCGGTATTTTTATTATTATTATCATCATTATTAAATTTGTTAGTTTATTTTTCCTACTTTAATCCACCTACACAAAAATCTTTAAGCATCGACATTCAAAAATCTCACAAGTTGTTCTTAAAGAAAATGTTGAAACATAAGACGTTTCATTAAATAAGAGGTCATATTTATAATTCAACAGTTGCCAAATTCTCATGTAAATCGGGATTGAAAGTAATACGATTAACATAAGAATTCTTGATATTGACCCACAAGTCATGCCAACAATATGTAAATCATTACAAATCATGTGGTTAGCACGCTCAATAGCATGTCTCCTAATGATAATCTACTTTCACTACACTGTTGAGCATAGTTAGAAGGTATGGATACATTTATAGGTAGGTATAATCATTTGGCCAACGAGCCCGTGGGCCTACGGGGGCCCGCTTGGCCCATCGAGGAAAAGCCCGGCATGCCTGACCCGATATTTAGTGGACTTGGGCTTGGGCTTAGGTGTCTAAAGCCAAGCCTGGCCCCGTTTGAGCCCCTGAAGGCTTGACCCGCAAAGCCCATTCAGGGACGTTTTGCTACTTGGCTTTTGGTTAAAACTTGTTGGGTTTTGTGTGTCTCTCCGCACTTGACACGAGCTGCTCATAAGGCAGATCATTATTATGTGTTAGTTTATTTTTCCTACATTAATCCACCTACATAAAAAGCTTTAAGCGTTGACATTCAAAATCTCACAAGTTGTTCTTAAAGAAAATGTTGAAACATAAGATGTTTCATTAAATAAGAGATCATATTTATAATTCAACGCTGGCCAAATTCTTATGTAAATCGGGATTTAAAGTAATACAATTAATATAAGAATTCTTGATATTGGTCCACAAGTCATGCCAACAATATGTACATCACTATAAATACTATTGTTAGCACGCTCAATAGCATGTCTCCTGATGATGATTTGCTTTCACTCTGCTGTCAAGCATAGTTAGAAGGTATTTACAGGTAGGGGTCATCATTTGTCCCACGAGCCTGGGGCTGATGGGGGCCTGCCTGGCCCATCGAGAAAAAGCCAGCCCGATCCGATATGGGACATGGGCTAGCCCAACTCGATATTTAGTGGGCTGGGCTTGAACTTAGGTGTCTAAAGCCAAGCCCAGCCCATATACCCGGCCCGTAAAGTCCATTAAGGCACATTTTGCTAATTGGCATTTGGTTAAGACTTGTTGGGCTTATTGTGTCTCTCACGCTTAACATGGGCTACTCATAAGGCAAATCATTATTATATTTGTTAGTTTATTTTTCCTACTTTAATCCACTTACACAAAAAGCTTGAAGCGTCAACATTTAAAATCTCACAAGTTGTTGTTAAAGAAATTGTTGAAACATAAGACGTTTCATTAAATATGAGGTCATATTTATAATTTAACGGTGACCAAGTTCTCATGTAAATCGGGATTTAAAGTAATACAATTAATATAAGAATTCTTGATATTGGTCCACAAGTCATGTCAACAATATGTACATCACCATAAATCCTGTTGTTAGCATGCTCATTAGCATGTCTCCTAATGATGATTTGCTTTCACTCTGCTGTCGAGCATAGTTAGAAGGTATGAAGACATTTACAGGTAGGGGTCATCATTTGGCCCACGAGCCTATGGGCCAATGGGGGCCCGCCAGGCCCATCGAGAAAAAGCCCCGCCCAGCCCGATATTTAGAGGGCTGGGCTTGAACTTAGGTGTCTAAAGCCAAGCCCTGCCCATAGGCCTGACTCGTTTCAGCCCATGAAGGCCCCACCTGCAAAGCCCATTAAGGCACATTTTGCTAATTGGCTATTGGTTAAGACTTGTTGGGTTTGGTGTGTCTCTCCGCGCTTGACACAGGCTGCTCATAAGGCAAATCATTATTATATTTGTTAGTTTATTTTTCCTACTTTAATCCACCTGAATAAAAAGCTTTCAGTGTCGACATTCAAACTCTCACAAGTTGTTGTTAAAGAAAATGTTGAAACATAAGACGTTTCATTAAATAAGAGGTCATATTTATAATTCAACGGTGCCCAAATTCTTATGTAAATCAAGATTTAAAGTAATACAATTAATATAAGAATTCTTGATATTGGTCCACAAGTCATGCCAACAATATGTACATCACTACAAATTTTGTTGTTAGCACGCTCAATAGCATGTCTCCTGATGATGATATGCTTTCACTCCGCTGTCGAGCATAGTTAGAAGGTATGGAGACATTTACAGGTAGGGGTCATCAATTGGCCCACAAGCCCGTGGGCCGATAGGGTCCCCCTAGCCCATAGAGAAAATCCTGGCCCGGCCCAAACCAATATTTAGTGGGTTGGGCTTTGGCGTATGTGTCTAAAGCCAAGCCCCTCCCATAGGCCAAGCCGTTTGAGCCCATGAAGGCCTGCCCTGCAAAGCCCATTAAAGCACGTTTTGCTACTTGGCTTTTGGTTAGACTTGTTAGGTTTGGTGTGTCTCTCCGCGTTTGACACGGGCTACTCATAAGGCAAATAATTATTATATTTGTTAGTTTATTTTTCCTACTTTAATCCATCCACACAAAAAGCTTCAGCGTCAATATTCAAAATCTCACAAGTTGTTGTTAAAGAAAATGTTGAAAAATAAGACGTTTCATTAAATAAGAGGTCATATTTATAATTCAACGGTGGCCAAATTCTTATGTAAATCAGAATTTAAAGTAATACAATTAATATATGAATTCTTGATATTGGTCCACAAGTCATGCCAACAATATGTGCATCACTACAAATCATGTTGTTTGCATGCTCAATAGCATGTCTCCTGATGATGATCTGCTTTCACTCCGTTATTGAGCATAGTTAGAAGGTATGGAGACATTTATAGGTAGGGGTCATCATTTGACCCATGCGGTCGTGGGTTGATGGGGGACCCCCTGGCCCATCGAGAAAAAGCTCGCCCTGGCCCGATATAGAGTGGGCTAGGCTTGGGCTTAGGTGTCTAAAGCCAAGGCAGGCTCATAGGCCCAGCCCGTTTTAGCCCATGAAGGCCCTGCCGCAAAGCCCATTAAGGCACGTTTTGCTACTTGGCTATTGGTTAAGACTTGTTGGGTTTGATGTGTCTCTCCGCGCTTGACACGGACTGTTCATAAGGCAGATTATTATTATATTTGTTAGTTTATTTTTCCTACTTTAATCCACCTACACAAAGCTTTAAGCATCGACATTCAAAATCTCACAAGTTGTTCTTAAAGAAAATGTTGAAACATAAGACGTTTCATTAAATAAGAGGTCATATTTATAATTCAACGGTGGTCAAATTCTTATGTAAATCAGGATTTAAAGTAATACAATTAATATAAGAATTCTTGATATTAGTCCACAATTCATGCCAACAATATGTACATCACTACCCCATGAAGGCCCGGCTCGCAAAGCCAATTAAGGCCCAAACCACAAAGCCCATTAAGGCCCGACCAGCATGCCCATGTATTTTATATAAATATAAATTTAGTTTGAAAGTAAAGGAAATGGAGACACACACAAGGGGTTTCGAACCCTTACCACTTTCATCCCAATCAACAACTTATCCACCATGTCATAGACAACTTAATGTGCTACACCATTTGATATTTATATATGCTTCATCAAACACCCCTTGCCACAACTAAACTTAAGTCATATCAATAATGTTGGAGCTACATCAAACTATGTCAACTTAGTAGGCACTTTTTCCATGTCCTCTTTTAGAGCTTTATAGTGAAGAGAATGTCACAAGAGTTCATATGAATTTTTGTTGTAGTTTTCTAAATTTTAATTTATGTATTGTGAATTTATCAAATGAACAACCAAAAAATGAAGACATAGAAACACACCAAAACAAAAATAAAATAAAATAAAGAATTGACAACAAAATAAAGTAGACCCATTTCAGCCCGGCCTGATGGGCTTTTTCAAGCCTAACTCATGGGTCGGGCTTGGACTTTGAATTTTTTTCAAAAACCCAACTTGGCCCGGCCCGACATTTCTCTCTCCTTTTTAAAGCCTAGTCCGCCCAGGCCCGGCCATTGACGAGGCCTATTTACAGGTGATGAGTGTGAAAAAGAGAAAATTTCAAAATATGACATAGATACTAAAGAGAACTTGAAAAAAAAAAAATTAAGAGTTCATATAGACTCATAGTTGAACTTACAATCATAGTTGGCCCATCCAATCCGTTGAGAGCTAAATCGTACACGATTATCTTATCTTTTAGAACAAGATCTGCAATTGAAGAAACAAAAAAATGTCATAATTAAGACAATACATTTATGATTGAGATACACAGTTTTCAAAAGCAAATTGTGATCATCAATATTTATCATTACAAAAAAATAATTGCAAAGTGCTCAGAAAGCCATTGCATTGTGCACCACTAGGTAGACCAAAAAAATACATTAGTTAGCATAAATCACAACATAAATAAGTTTCTGAACAAGTAAACACACTAAGAAAAATTGAAAAGAATTCATCCAACCAAATATCAGTAAACTTTTTTGTCCACAAAGATTCAACAACCAACCTAATTAATTCAAGGCCTAACCTCCTAAAATTGTCACCCCTCCCTGAGCCTTCTGAAAACTAATGCACCACACAATAGTAGGTACATGTAACAATACAATGATCCACTACCCTTATGCCATACAATTTGCAATAATCATATGTCTAATGCAATGACTTTAAATAAGAACTTGTACAGAGGGAGATATAGGAACAACTTACACTACATGTAAGGTACTCTTCTAGTTTCAACACCATTGATGCACCAGTGGCAAAGTTTAGACTGACTATAGGAAAAACCTCATCCAAACTGAAACATAAATGTCATTAAGGTCTCCATAGCTTTTCTTTTGAGGGAAACTTAAAAAATATTTAGACATAGAACCAACCTGGTGGTTACATGATAACACTGGTTTTCGTCTGAAATGAAGGGAGTCACAAATGGTGAAACAGCTGAAGTTATATCCCAACATAAAATCAGCTTTTAGTTAGGAGAAGATATCTTATTTTTCAGACCAAACACTACAAATCAACCCATAAATAAGACCAAGTGAATAAACTTACTGCACAAACAAAAGGAAAGTGAACTTCTTCAACAAGGTATGCCAATGTTGTTCCTAAGTCGATAATAGTTCCTCCATCGTGTAATGTGAAGGCTGCTTGATCAATTGGCAAGATTTTTCCATTGACAGCAATGCTCTACATATTTAACTAATAATGGTGCCTGAAAATAATGGTGAAGGACGTTATATAAAAAAATCAAAAACAAATAAGTAATACAAGATAGCTAACAAGTAAAAGTTTTAAAAAAAGCCAAAAGTGACAGCATCTCATTAACCCTTTGTGTATAAATTGATTTCATATAATAAATTGTAGCAACACACTAAAAGAAGTTTGGGCAATAATCACTATTTTTTTAAACCAATTATCATATAAGTTACTAGTGTCCTTTAACATAGGCAAATTTTACTCTTGATTGGTAAGTTGAGAGTCGAGACTATTAGTAAGTTTATTTTCCGGTAACTATTAGACAAAAAGAGACTAGGTTAGAAATGTGGCTGTCTTGGTTATGCAAACGAACGAAAATCAGTTTGATAATAAAGATTACAAGCATAAAGAAATAAGAGAAAGACTTCCAAGAGACATACCATGGCCGAACAAGGGGACTGTAAACAATACTTGGCTCCAAAATCTCACCAAGAACAAGTATACCCCCTCCATTGTCATCTCCCTTCAAACAATGAGAGAACACTTTAGGAGTTAAGCCTTGAGATGACAACTGTGATATAACAAACAGAGGCCCTTGGCTAAACCCAAACATCCCATCCAGTGCTGTAAGTGTACTAGTCAAAACCTCAGACTCATAGGTACTGCACCTGTATGTTTCCAACACCATTAGCCAAGGCAATTTCAGAATTAATTCAATTAACACAACACAACATACTTACTTATAAGTTATAATTAGAGAAATTATTTTGCATAATATTACTTATAAGCTATTTATTCAGAAAAACATAAAAATTTAATTTATAATTGGGCCTTGCAGGGGCCGGGCCTTCATGGGCTCAAACGGATTTGGCCCATGGGCCAGTGGGCCAAATGATGACCCCTAGAAATAACTACAGAGAAGCTCCATCATCCCCCATCCACTATTGTTGGTTCTATTTCTTTGTTACTTTGTTTCACTCCGTTGGCAGCCCATTGTAACACCTCTAAACCAATATTCACTCCGTGGGTAAGTCATATTCGTTACCTTTTAGCTCGTTTTCCACTTTCGATTTATCAATTTTTTTAGTAATTCATTTAATTTCAAGAGTTTAGGGTTGGTTTACTATTAGGTATTTTAATTGATTGATAGGTTGATTCGGTGAATATTGATTCAGATTCAATAATTCAAGACTTTGATTCACTCAAGGAAGACAGGGTTCCACTTAACTAGACAAGTTATTTTATTTTATTTTTATCTTTTTACAATGCAATATTTGTTTTGATGCTTTTTTCTTTTCTGACAATATGTGTTTAATTCGGTGTTTATTTATAAATTATTATTTTTAAATATAAGATAGATCTCTCATTGGAAAAAAGAAAAAAAAAATTTAGTCCACCCTTATAAAACTTCATGGTTACGCTCTTATTATTAAGGGTGGTTGAGTGCCTTTAAAACAACTCACCCGAAAATAATAGATGCTAAAGAGTCAACAATACAGAATTGCCCTTGAATCCGGTCAAAATGTAGTGTATCCGATATGTAATGACCAAGAGTCCTACTTCCATCTACATACTGAATGGTGTAACTGCACTGGTTAGTCTAAGAAGAACATTTGGCTTGAAATGCGGAGGTGCACATTGAACAGGGGATCAACCGTGTTGTTGATGAGCTGGCAGAATCATAGAAATTGAGCTCAATCTGTAAACCATGGCATGGAAGAGATTGTTAAGCTTTACTATGCAAGAATTTGAGAAGAAAGCAAGGAAAAAAAAAGCAGAAGTTTATGGGAAGTCCACTAGATCGGGGACAATCACTACAGGAATTGCAGGTAACCTCACTTCCAATGTCAATCTGCACGTTGAATTCTTTTGGCAGAGAGCCCAATTTGACTTTGGTATAATAAAGCCCGGCCTAGCCCGATTTTAAATGAATTAATATTAATTATAATTATATTTAATGTAATGTAATAAGCAACCAAGTGGTACTAATTTTGAAACAAAATAGAAGGGTTGTCTTGTCGGCAATGGGCAGCTTTTTTTTAAATTCATCATTCTTCCTTTGCAAATGATAAAAGAGGTTTGGGAATGGAGAAAACACACAGGGCTTGACGAATTAAAAAGTCCCGAGTAAAAAAACACTTTGGAATCTGTCTCTTTCTCTTTCTTTTATCCACTCTCTTGCTCATTATGTATATATATAATATCCTCCCCATAACGACATAGAAAAAATAAACAAGTTGACAAAAACAAAGGAAAGTGGGAGGGAGGAGGTAGGAGGTAAGAGGTAGGGTCACGTGAAATCCTAATATTATGTGAAAAGAAAGACAAAATAAAGTAAAAATGTAACGGGTCATATTAGCCTGGTCATAAGCCCGAATTTTTTTGGGTAGGGTATAGGCTTAATATATTTAATATAGGATTGGCCTGGCCCGGCTCGGCCCGATTTCTCCTTAGGGCTGAAGGTGCCTATTGTTAGACAGGGCTTGGGCTCATACTTCTTAGCCCGACCCGACCCATTTTATAGTCCTACTACAAACCCATCTTTTTATGAAAGAAAATTAAATATAAATCAAAGTTGTTTACAAAACAAAACCACCACCACCCTGAAATTAAAAATGAACCCATCTTTTTACCCCTAAAAGAAAAAAGAATAAAAACAATCTCTAACTAGAATCACCAAAATCCATAAACTTGTTATTCACAATAAAGCTAGAATTAAAAGAATAATCAATATCTTGTGTAGATAATGATTAGGTTGAATTAAAAGAATGGAAAAAGAAAAAAAAACATATGACAATTTAAAGCTGCGTGTTTTGGTCTGCACAAGGGTAAAATGGGAAACCAAGCTCTTCCAGCTTTTTAGAAATCTTCAACTACGTTGTAAGCAAGCATGATGATTCCATCCCTTTTTCCAAATAGATTTTTGGGCCCAATATTGTCCTATTTTATATTAAAAATTATGGTATAATTCGAACATGGGGATACAAAACACACAAGATCCATCGTCCTTAATTGAAAAGAATGGCCATAAGCAAGCAGCAAAAAGCCAAACTTATTCAACATTTTGAACATAAATTATTAAAAATAAAATTATATATTGCCTACTCTACAAATCCATCAATCATCAACAACTGAAACGCATTAACATTCCGACAAAAAAGAAAAACAACATTAACAAGAGACTCAAGCCCGTAATGTTTGCTAATAAAATTATGCACGAATTATCAGAATTGACGATAAAAATTACCCGGCCAGGTACGGATCGGATGTGCCATTGACTAGGAAGTCTACAATGCCGCCCTCCAAGTTTTGCAAGAGTCGGGCGTGCCTGACTCGGTCACGAGCTCGGAGCTGCTCGATCTGTACTCAATGACTCGGCAGATAAACCTATTCTAAAGAAAGAAAGGTGGACGGCGTCGTCAAGCCACAGTAGACAAGAGACAGCAGCACGGTGACGAAGCTAGGATATGACCCTCCAAGCTAGGGCTCATCAATGGGCCGGGCCGGGCATTTAATGGGCTTGGGCCGGGCTGAGTTTTTTTAGAAAATTCAAAGCCCAAGCCCAACCCATGGGCCGAGCTTGAGAAAGCTCATTGGGCCAGGCCGGGTCTAAATGGGCATACTTCATTAAAAAAAAAAAATCATAAACTTAATCATAAGGACATTTTAGTCCAAATTTGAGATTAAACTCACTTAATTCCAATATTTTCACATCAAACCAAATTCATAAAACACCCAATAAAGTCACATAACTTAATAAGATTTTCCACAAAAATAATAAAACCAAGTATTATTTTTGAGGTTATTACATAATTAGACCGTAATACGTTTTAAGAAATAATTTTTAAAAATAATAAGTATCAAATTTTTTATTTATTTAAAGGATGATATGAATAAATATGCAAATATTTGGTGATGTGCTCAAGAAAAGCATGATTATATTTGGTGGTACGATTATGTTTCGTGATATGATTATATTTGGTGATGTGATATGTTGTTCATCTTATATATATATATATATATATATAATTGTTGAATTAATAATTGACACAAATTAATGTGTTACTCATCCAATTATAAACTAGGAATGAGTAAAGAAAAGTAAATGAAATGAAACAAATTATATATGTGATTTAAGTGATATAATCCTAAACCTAAACTCTTCCTTATACATAATTATATATGTATGCGAGCCTAACAGGCCAGGCTTTTGGGCCGAGCCGGGCTTAATCGGGCCGGCCATATGGGTCGGGCTGGGCTTCAGACACCCAAGCCCAAGCCTAGCCCAACCCAAGGCGGGCCGGGCCATCTCAAATCCATAATGGGCTGGGTCGGGCTTTTTTCGATGGGTCGGGCGGGCCCCATCAGCCCATGAGCCCGCGGGCCAAATGATGAGGCCTACTCCAAGCCCTGCATTTTCATGAAATGGTGGTGGTGAGAAAGGTATGAAGTTGGAGCGGGGGGAGAGTAGGCAAAAAGGGTTGGAGATGGAGGAGGTGGGTTTTTTAGTTTCCTCATAGTAGGGCTGGGAACGGTTCCTAAAACTTTGTGACTTGAGAGACCCAAAAGGGATTGTGGCTGAGGAAGAAGTGTTGGGGTCTTCTTTTTTTGCTATGTTTGAATTTCCTCTAGTGGGAATCAGTTGCAAGTTATAATGTAGAATATGCGCGGGATGCGATCCTAAATAGTCCACTGTTGGCGGAAGCCAATGTCCTGGGGACTTATTCTAAGATTGAATCTTTAGGACCATGCGCTTAAGATGACCTTTTCTTATATTGGAAGTGGATCCCGAACCTGCCCTCGTTTGATTCTTTGATCCGTCCTAGGGCCCGAGTGGCGGCCTCGACCCGAGCAGAAGTGCGATGTGTCTGGAAACTAGGGATCCTAAATTAATTAGGCAAAAGCAGAACTAGAATTCGAATTCTTCACCCCTCCCCTTGTACCAAGAATCAAGTTCAAAACAGAAGGATAATGGGCTCGTCTGTACGATCTCACTTTCCTTTGCCACTCAAGTGTACGACATCTGCCATGCTTAGGCCCCTTCTTCCCTTCCTTAATGAAAGAGCCCATCGCCTACCTTAGTTCAAGCACGCTTCCTTTAATTTTGCCTAATTAAATTGTGACATGACAAATAAAGAAGTAACTCAATGTTTGGCCCATTGAAACGGTTGTTTAGTTCTTGAACTTGCCTATCTAAAATAATACAAAATAATTCAACATGATAGTGATGCAAGTTTGTGATTGGTTGAGCTCTAAGTTGTCCTCGCCTACTAGAGTGAAACATATCATCCATGTTAGGCACATCAATATTATGTTTAACACAAAAATTAGAAACTTCCCTAAGTAAAGATTCCCATCCATTCTTCCTCATCACATCCAATCAATACTTACAAACTCCAACCAATTTCATGGCATTCACAATATCTTGATCTTTTCTCTGTAATGCTTGTGACAATTCATTTGAAATTCCCAATATATCTTTCATCAAATGTAGACAAAATACAAAATTAAATTATTTGCTTCACATCTTTGTTGGGAACTTGATCCATCACCTGCAATTTGTTCAAGTACATCAATTATGGATGAGAACATAGTCATAATGCTTATTAAAGTACTCAAGTGTGAACCCCAACGTGTATCACCATCACATTTTAGGGTAGTTTCTTGATTTTTGGCATGTCCCACTTAAACTCTCACCACTACTAAGAGCTTCAATAGCTGCAGCATATTGTTTCTCTCGAAAAATATTAGCACGTTTAGATGAAGCTCCAACACCATTTACCACAATAGAAATATTGAAGAGAGACTCAATTTGTATGTTATTCATTGCCAAAGCCACAAGAGCTAATTAAAGTTGATGAGCAAAACAATGAACATAATAAGCACACTCACTCTCCTTCATAATAAGACTTTTAAGGCCATTGAACTCACCTTGCATATTACTTGCACCAACATAACCTTGCCCGCACAACCTAGGCATGCTCAATTTATGTTTACAAAATACATCATCAAAGACTTTTTTAAGTGAAAGAGCTGTGGTACTAGTAACATGTTCAATTCCAATGAAACGCTAACTACATGTCCATTATTATCCACATAACATAGTACAACATCCATTTGTTCTTTTGTTGATATATTACGAGATTCATAAATCTAAATAGAAATCAAGGCATTACCAATATCTTTTATAATAGCAAGAATGATCTTATTTGAATATCGGGTGACGTAAATTTGTTATTTTCAGGAGCATTTTTCAAAGTTACAGCTTTGACGCCTTCATTGTGGCCAGCAAGAAACTTTAAAAGCTCAAGAAAGTTTCCTTAGTTCTTTGAATGCTCAGATTTGTCGTTACCATGAAATGCAAGCCCTTGTCTTAAAGAAAATCAAACACAATCGATTGATGCATTCAAGTGAGCTTGATATTGACATCGAGCTTGATCAAGAGGTTTGTTGGAAAAAGATTGGATACACTGTTTTTGCCTCATTAAAGCTTCACATTGACTCCATGCTTGGTTGTGTGCATTATTGACACCTCCAACGTGAATTAGAAGTACTCGCAGGAGGAAGGATCGGGGTTGCCTTTGACTGGGAAGTCGACTAAGCTGCCCACCACGTTTCGCAAGAGCCGTGCGTGCCTGACTCGGTCACGAGCTCAAACCTGCTCGAGTTGTATTAGGTGACTTAGTGGATAAACCCTTTGCAAAGAAAGAAAGGTGGACGACATTGTCAAGCCACAATAGACAAGAGACAGCAACATGGCAACAGAGGCCGACATCCGAGCCTTCAAGCCCTATATTTTGGCTAAATGGTGGTGGCAAGAGAGGTCTGAAGTTGGGGCAATGGCGAGTAGGCGAAAAGGGTTGGAGATGGAGAATGTGCGTTTTTTAGTTTCCTGAGAGTAGGGCCGGAGTACCGCTTGAGAAGCTCTTGAGAATAGTGTTGGAGTTGGAGGAGATGGTTTTTTTGTTCCTATACCTTAGGGAGAGTAGCCGACCACATAACGCATATTCAAAATAATAACCCCCTTCGTTTTAGGAAATAATGCCAAAAATACTATGCAGCAAAATCCTTCTGTAGTACATATATACTATCCGATACTTGAAATTAATTCAATTCAGTATACTTATATCAATATATACGATAAGTGAAACTATTTAATTAATACTCCTCAAATTATTGGAAAACATAAACTTATTCATTTAATCCTTATTGTAAAACCATATTGTTCAAACCTCCAAAACAAACACTCGATAATACAATATATAATCATCAAATCTCGAAAATCCTTTTTTCCGGTAACCATACCCTTTCTTAGGCATATGCTTGCAAAACATAAAATACCAAGTAATTTCCAAATATCCAATCACAAATTCAAACTTCATTTCAAATATTCGTACATGTGCATAGTACTATCAATGCACATGCTCAAGAAAACCTCAACCTGGAAATAAATTCACACACATACCCACAAAAATACCTATATATATATATCAGTGTTTTCAAAGGCATGCTTTCGAGCGTGCTTCGGAGCGAGGCGGCCGGAAAACTCCCAAGGCGGTCGGCTGTTTCGCGAGTTGCATGTTTAGCGCTGGGAAGACGTGAGAAGGCGTTGCAAGGCGTGGCCAGGCGGAGCAAGGCGTGAGAAGGCGTTGCAGATCTGGAAACTTAGGAACTGGAAGAAATTGAAAGTCTGCAAATTTTCTGCGAGTAAGACGACCTCGCGAGGAAGACGAGCCGATTTATTTTTTTTTTTTTAAAGGTTTGTAATGAAACGACGTCGTTTTGGTTGTAGTGTTTTAAAAACAATCCTATAGTGAAACGACGTCGTTTCACTTGGAGGGATTTTAAAAAATTAAAAAACGGAAGTTTCAGCTTTTGTTTTTCCTTACCTTTATTGTAATAGGCAAGAATTAATATATTTATTATTCTTTCCTAACTCCAACCGGCTGTAACTTGTACTTACATATTTTTTTCTTTTTTCTTTCTTTCTTTCTCTTAATTAATATATTAACACATGGACTATATATATATATTGTATAGTACATGTACAACCCTAATTTCTACCCTTACCAGATAACTCCATCAATTTCATGAATTATGTTTTTGTTTTGATGTTGAATAAATATTTTATGTTTTGGGATTGATTATTATATTTTGAATGACAATTAGTACTTATATTTGATTATATTTAAAAGATTGTTATGGTTGAATAAGAATTAGTTGTACAATTTAATCGTATTGTATTATTCATAAATTTTTCTTATTAAAATAACTTAATGTTCAAAAGGCTTACGCCTCAACGCTTCAAGGCTTACGCCTCGCATAGCGCTACTAAAAATGCCTCGCCTTTTAAAACATTGATATATATATATATATATATCAGGGATTGTTTGACTAGAATGCATGGAAGAATCCTCAATAGCCATGTGGCTAAGTACGAGCCGTCTAACCAGGGGACTGGACTCCCAGACACGCACAGCAGAATCCTCAATACTCGTGCAACTAAACTAAGTTCTACGCATGCAGATTGATCGGCAAAGGCCTAGGATACACTTGATCAAAGGTGCCCGAGATCCAATATATCCATTATCCATCAACTCCAGTATCAGTATCCAAGGGGTTTACATATAATAGCGTGTCAAAATCATAGTTATGAGAGCATCCACAATTTGGGGGGGGGGGGGGGGGGGGGCATGGTAATTTCGGGGGTGTAAAACCACTTTTACATCCCTTTTGCACCTCCGGGGGTTGTAAATGTGATTTTTGCTCCAATGAGGAATATGTCAATCTAAAGATATATAATTGATTTTGCTCGCTTTTGTCCACCTTTTCTCACCTTTTCTCATGTAGGACCCATTTGCAATGGATGTAAAAAAGGATGCACATGTGCATCTAAATTTGCATCTCATAGTTGTGATGCAAATTTACAATCGTTTACATCTCCCCATTGCAAGTGATTCCGATCACAAATGGTATATATTTAACATACACCTCATTATATTTAGATGTTGTAGAAGCTTCAACTCTAGTTTCGGTGCAACCTCAATGGATGACAAAATTTGGTGGGTGCTACCTCGATAGCTTCAAAATAATCGCTCTTCTTCACTAATTTCGGGAAAGCCTCCAATTGGTGGGCTCCAATTTTGGGCCATTCAGCAATTTCATAATTCTCAAAATGAATGTTGGCAGCATGAACTATGCATGCTCAACGAGATTAGATGGTATTCTTCATGAAATTTGGTGGAAACAACATGTTGTAAGATTTCAACTCTAAAACAATTTTCTGTCTCAATTGAATATTTTGTTGCTTCAAAAATCTTGAACACCACATGTTCATCTGGGACTTTCAATGTTAAAAATCCTTGCTTAACAATGATCAAAGTTCTTCATGTAGCGAAGAATGGACAACCCTAAATAATGGGTATTTCTCGATCTTCGTCCATATCCAAAACCAGAAAATCATAAGGAAGAATTAATTTGCCTACCCATATAAACACATCTTCAATAATTCCTCTTGAATATGTGATTGATCGGTTTGTAAGCTGCAAAGAAGGAGACGTTGGTTTAATATCCCCTAAAACCTAATTGTTTAAATATGGAAAAGGGCATTAATTATCAACATTGAGGATAAAAATTACCCGGCCATACAGATCGGAGTTGCCATTGACTGGGAAGTCCACAATGTTGCCCTCCAAGTTTTGCAAGAGTAGGGCGTGCCTGACTCAGTCACGAGCTCGGAGATGCTCGATCTGTACTCGATGACTCGGCGGATAAACCTATTCTAAAGAAAGAAAGGTGGATGGCGTTGTCAAGCCACAGTAGACGAGATAGCGGCAGGGCGACGGAGGCCAAGATATGAGCCTCCAAGCCCTGTGTTTCCTTGAAAGGGTGGTGGAGAGAGAGGTCTAAAGTTGGGGCTGTGGAGAGTAAGTGAAAAGGGTTGGAGATGGAGGAGGTGGGTTTTTTAGTTTCCTCATAGTACGACTGGGCACAGTTCCTAAAACTTTGTGACTCGAGAGACCCAAAAAGGATTGTGGTTGAGGAAGAAGTGTTGGGGTCTTCTTTTTTTTGCTATGTTTAAATTTCCTCTAGTGGGAATATATTACAGACTATAATGTAATGCACGGGATGCGATCCTTAATAGTCCACTGTTGGCGGAGCCAATGTCCCGGGGACTTATTCTGAGATTGAATCTTTAGGACCATGTGCTTAAGAGGACCTTTTCTTATATTGGAAGTGGATCCCGAACTTGCCCTCATTTGATTCTTTAATCCGTCCTAGGGCCCGAGTGGCGGCCTCGACCCGAGCTGAAGTGCGATGTGTCTGGAAACTAGGGATCCTAAATGAATTAGGCAAAAGCAGAACTAGAATTCGAATTGTTCACCCCTCCCCTTGTACCAAGAATCAAGTTCAAAACAGAAGGATAATGGGCTCGTTTATACGATCTCGCTTTCCTTTGCCACTCAAGTGTACGACATCTACTGTGCTTAGGCCCCTTCTTCCTTTCCCTAATGAAAGAGCCCATCGCCTGCCTTAGTTCAGGCACGCTTCCTTTAATTCTGCATAATTAAATTGTGACTTGTAAGAGTTTGATTGATGCAAATTCAAGTTCCAATAGGTGCCTCAAAAATCAGAGTCTTGAATATTCCGAATCAATAATTATAAGGTTAGGCAATCCGATTATGCGATGGGCTTGGATCCGACCTCTTGATAGAAACCAAACCCTTAGGACATGTTTAGTAGACTTTGTTGGACCTTTAAGAACTTTCGTATTGGAAATCAGAGGTCGTCTTCAACCTGAAACAAAAGCAAGATGAATGGATTAAAATAGCTACTTTAGTTGCAGCCGTGTTGTCTTCAACTCGAAATAAAGACCTAAAACTTGACAAATATCGATGAAACACAGTTGGCTCTTCTTTGAGCTTGGTGGGAAAACTCATTTGGCTTTTCGTTGAGCTTGGAAGAGATTTGAGGTAAAAATCATCCAATTTTTTTCTCTACCCACCTTGATTGTATAGTCTTTGACATCATCTAAAGCTCAACTAGCCCGATTTTTCTCCACTTACCTTGAGAAGTGCATTACTAGCAAGTGATTATGAACATTCCGTAGGTTTTAGTCAGAATTTGGTTTAGGATATGAATGATCGCTTAGACCATTTGTTAGGATTGCATCAAGTATGGTGGAGAGCAAAATTGTTATTAAGTTAAAAGAACAAAAATTTCTAAAAGTGTCTTATACTTTGTTGATGTGAGCTATCCTAATTAGTCAAGGAGATTTATTTCCTCGATTAATTAGGTGATTTACTTCCTTATTTTATATAATTGGCATATCATTGCATATTAGGAGATATTCTCCTAATTGATTACTGTATCTATTTCCTTATAAAGCACTCTTGTAAACTCCTATATATAACTCCTTATGGAGAAGAATACAATTAACTCAAAGTATTCAAACCATATTCATATTTTAGCATGGTATCAGAGCAATTGATCCTAGGTTGTCTCTAAATCCTCACATCTTACCCTCAAATTCAAACCCAAACCCTAAATTAAATTCCTCAAATACAAATCTTACCTCTCAAATCAATCCTCTTATCAAACTCTTTAAACACATACCTCTCAAATCAAATTCATACATCAAAGTCTTCAAATCAAATTCCTCAAATTCTCAAATCAACTCCTTAACCACAAACACACACTATATTAAATCTTACTTCATGCGCAATCATGCTGAACCGTTACCCGAGCTCGTGCTTATATCGCCACCACCAAAGGGTCTGCTTTTCATACGTCCTTTCCAAAGCCAGCATGGATTGTTGACTTGGGTGCTTCGAATCACATGACATTTGATCCTGGCCAACTTATTCGTTACTAATCACCCACTTTGTCAATGGTGTTTAATGCTAATGGTACCCCATCCCCTATAGTTGGGGAGGGCACTCTATCTCTATAACTTCATACATCTGGATTCTGTATTGATTGTCCCATCATTCAACAATAACTTGTTGTATGTTGTACAACTTACTACTACTTCAGGGTTTGGCATAATCATTCTGTTTTTTATGACATCCTCATGAGGAAGACGATTGGCTCTGGTACTAGGCAGGGCACACTCTACTACTTGGACTAGGCACTGGATGACCAAGGTTGGTCACACTTTCACCACAACTGGAACTCGTTTTGAGGGAGAGAGAGAGAGAGAGAGAGAGAGAGAGAGAGAGAGAGAGAGAGAGAGACAAAGTTCGGTTATGGCATAAACATCTTGGGCATGCCTCGTTCGGTTATCTGAAGAAATTGTTTCCATCATTAATTTCTAGTTTTGATGTTTCCAGCTTCCAGTGTGATACGTGTGAATTGGCTAAGAGTCATTATGTCTCGTTCCATTAAGTTCAAATAAGAGTTTGGTTTCCTTTTCTCTTGTTCATTCGGATCTTTGGGGACTTGCTAAAATTGCCACTCTGGCAGGAGCTTGATGGTTTTTCACGTTTATAGACGATTGCACACGCATGACTTGGGTTTCTCTTCTCAAAACTAAAGAGGAACTCAGTTTAAAGTTTCAACAATTCCATAAATGGTGGAAACACAGTTTCAGGCTTGAATCTAAGTTCCCAGTTCTGAAAATGGCGAACAATTTCTTAACTAAGATCTGAACAAGTTCTTACAGGATTATGGCATCATATATCAACGCTCATGTCCATATACGCCCCAACAAAATGTAAGTCATTCATGCATCTTTATTTGATGCCAACATGCCTCGATTTTTTTGGGGTGAGGCCGTCCTCTCTTCAGCTTACCTTATAAATAGGATTCCCTCAAGTATTTCAAACACTTCACCACAATTTCCAAGTACCTCCCACCCCAAACCTTGAACCATAGATTTTCAGTTGTGTTGTATTCGTACACTTACATGATCCCTAAGCAGAAAAGTGTGTTTACATTGGCTATGCTCCTCATAAAAAAGGCTACCGATGTTATCACCTTCCAAGTTAGAAGATATATACCTCCATGGATGTTGTGTTATGGGAACACAATATATATTTTTCAGCAACACATGAGGAGAATTTAGACCCAAACCCTCCGAAGATTCTTGAATTTTTTCAACAGGAAGAGTTTCTGCCTCAAAGCGACCGATCGCCCCCCTTTATTCCTTCACGGGCAGAGCCTCTGTTTCAAAACGACTTGTTGACCCCTGGAAGAGACCAGTCGGACCCCAGTCTTCCTTCACAAGCAGAGTCACTGTGTCAAAATAATCAGTCGCTCTTTCCCACCCACTGGTCGAATCCACGCTGCCAAAATCAGGAGGAAACTGAATTATGTTATGAGATTTTGCCTGCGGACCTACCTGCAGCTCTAGTACCACACCAATCCCCTGCTGAAGATGTCATTTAGGTACGATCTTCTCCTGAATCTGATAACACTAATGAAATATACTATGATGATTTGATTTCAAAAGGCACATAGCCAAAATATCAGCTTCCAGAAAGGAAGAACAGTGGTAAACCTCGATTACAGTACGAAGCAGATCTTAAAGCCAAAGGGAAGTACCTAATCTATAATTATATATCTCTAAGCAGATTGTCCGAATCACATGTATACTTTGTGAAGTAGTTGACCGATATATCTGTCCGCAATAGTATGACTGAAGCAATGGAAGACTCAAAATGGAAAAAAGCCATGAATGAAGAAATGCGAGCGCTCCAGAAGAATGCCACATGGGAGCTCATGCCTTTACCTCATGAAAAAAGACAGTAGGATGCATGTGGATCTATACTTTGAAACTCAAAGCAGATGGATCCATTGAAAGATACAAAGCTAGACTGGTGGCAAAGGGGGTACACACAGATATATGGGGTGGACTACTAGGAGACCTTTGCCCTAGTAGCCAAGATCAACACTATCAGGGTCCTACTGTCTCTAGCAGCAAATCTAGATAGGTCACTGCATTAGTTCAATGTTAAAAATACCTTCTTACATGGAGACTTGGAGGAAGAGGTCTACATGGAATTACCTAGGAGACGTAATGCAGCTTCTAACAAGAAAAATCAAGTTTGCAAGCTTAGAAAATCATTATATGGGTTTAAACAGTTTCCCAGGGCATGGTTTGGCAGATTTACCAAGTCCATGAATTTTTTTGGATACACTCAAAGTAATTCATACCATACCCTAAAGCGCGATGGGAAAACTCACTGTATTAATTGTGTATGTGGATGACATGGTCATAACTGGGAACGACACTAGAGAATAACAGAAACTACAAAAGTATTTGTCTTGGGAATTTGAGATGAAGGATTTAGGTTCTCCAAAATACTTCCTCGGAATTGAAGTAACAAGGTCAATGACTGGTATATTTCTATCTCAAAGGAAGTATGTGATAAATGTACTCACTGAAACATGAATGCTTGGATGTAAACTTGCTGACACACCCATTGAGATGAATCAAAAGCTGTGTGAAGATATGGACTGGGTGCCTACCAATAAGGAACAATGCCAGCGCCTTGTTGGAAGGTTGATATATTTGGCACACACAATACCAGATATTGCATATGATGTGAGTGTGGTTAGTCAGTTTATGCATTCTCCCAGTATTTCTCATAGGAATGTAGTTGATCGGATCATAAAATACTTAAAGTCAGCCCTTTGAAAATGGACTAATGTTCACTAAGAATGGAAATCTTGTGGCTATTGGATATATAGATGATGACTAGGCTGGTTCCATTACAAATATACACTCTACATCAAGTTACTTTACATTCATTAGAGGTAACCTTATCACTTGGCGGAGTAAAAAATAAAATGTGGTTTTCCCGGTCTAGTGAGGAATAAGCTATTAATGCAACCTTGGTTTTGTATTACTAATATCCAAATTTCTTTGATCTTTTGTAGTTAAACAATCTTTTTCACATAGGATGCTTAGAATTTGTAATTATGAAAGGAAGGGGAATTTACATAAGATTCATTAAAATGCATGCTTAATTGATATATCTTGAGAAAGCAGTAGATTGATTTCTAGATTGCTATTCTATTGGAATTGTTAGATAATTAATTAAGGTTTTATGGAATAATGGTGTGGAATCTAAAACTTTAGTTATTGTGGAGGCCCAAAAAATCCAAGCCTGGGCCCAAATCTATTTCTAGCATAGTACGACACCTAACTGGGGAAGAAACCCGACTTGGGCACGCAAGAGTTAGTCATATGCGCTTGTGTAGCGTCGATTCAGCTGCACCAAAATAGATTCAGCTGCATCCTCAACTTGTGATACTCACAAGTGCACGAGCCGTTGGTAGTTTAGCATATGTAAGTGCGAGGTCGATCCCACGAGGATTGATGATAGATTGATTCAATTCAATTCCCTGTACAAAACAGAAATGAAAAAAAGAAAGAAAATAAATCAAACAAGAAAGAAAGAAAAGAAATTAACTCAAGCGAATAAGTTCCCAAGTTCTATTTAGATTAACGGATTGATTCTAGCTAAAGTATGATTAAGCCATGGTGTCTGGTCCTAACCTTGTGTTCCTAATTCCCTACTTGATCATTTGTTGTCTAACCTAAATTAAGCATTAGGAACCCATTAAGCATAGAAGAATATTTTAAACAACCAAGCATGTATCTAATCCCTGTTGTCGAATGTCCATACATACTCTTCCTATTCATAGTTCAATTCGAATTAAAGCATGGTGTCTACTCTTAATTCAAACCAAGATAGCTAACATGCAAGCCTTAATGGTGATCAATCATTCAAACTAGCATATTAACTTATAAGCATAATGAATAAGAACAAAAACCATAATTGAAACTTGGAAACTACTCAAACTTGAATACTTAAAGAAAAGAATTTACATAGCAATGCAAAGTTAAGAAGAACTCAGAAAAACTCAAAGAAACATTTAGCAAAAGGATTTTATTACAACAATTGAGAACTAGAAAGGAAAACTAAGAGAATTTGAGGGAGAGAAGGGAGGGGAGCTCTAGAGAAGTGTTTGAGAGCTCCCCTCCTTGGGGTGTGTTTACAAGCTTGGAGAACTCACTATTTATAGGCTTAGGGGAGTTGAAATTCTAAATTAAATATGGTCTATGCCAATAGCACTTGTAATTAAAAACTCATCCTTTTGGCTAGTGCACTTCACCAACACCCCACTAGATAGTGCACTTCACCAACAACTCCCACTAGTTAGTGCATTTCATCATGCATATGTCATGCATGACAATGCATTGCACTCTTCTTTTGGGTTCGTTTTGGGCTTGTTAATACATTCATAAAATTCTGGAAAAATATGGATCTTCAAGCCCTTTGTCTTATCTTTCCAAGCATATGCAGCCCAACTCAAGGAAAAATTGGGAAGACCTTCAAATGTCATTTGTGGCCCAGTAACGCAGATGCTGCCGAATTTTGACCTTGATATACTAAATCATGTATAACTTCCTCTAGAAGACTCAGAATCATGAACCGTAAAATGCTACAGAAACTAGACTTCCATATCTTTCCAATGATGTATGGCTCATTATCTGGTTCTTCTTGAGCAAGTACAGGTTAATCCATGAAATTGAATGATCTGCAGACACTGTTTTGAGCTAATTTGTCTTCAAAATGCATGTAATGAGTCTCAACCTTATTACACTGAAACCAATGTTTTGAAAGGCATGCCTAAGCGCGCCTGAGAGCGTGAGGCGAGGCGAGGTGATGGTAAAATGCCTCAAGCGTACCTCTGTTTAGCGATTGTTGTTAAAGGCATACGCCAAGTTACGGAGGCGTACGCCAAATTCCAAAAGCGTACGCGCGAAATTGCAGGGGCGTTGCAGAGCGGAGAAGAAGACGATGAAACCTGACTTTATCTCTCAAAACGATCCCGTATGGTACAGCTTTTG
This sequence comes from Prunus salicina, assembly GCA_020226455.1. NCBI lineage: Eukaryota > Viridiplantae > Streptophyta > Magnoliopsida > Rosales > Rosaceae > Prunus > Prunus salicina. Next base: position 26,547,663 of record CM035346.1, on the reverse strand, counting down.
TGTTTAAAAAGTCAAGCAAAACGACAGCGTTTCAACATCTATGGTTTTTAAGTTTAAGAACATAACATAAGCTGAGGTCTCACTTCTTCCATTCCTTCACAATAAAAAATTATTATATTGATTAGTCCCTCCTGTGCCTTTTATATTCTGCTCTCACCCAATAGAAGGTTCACAAAAATCAAAATTTCCCTCTGTTCACAAAAATCCATATCCACCCACATATTTCTAATGGAAGCCTCTCTTTCAATCTATTCAAACAAGATGTGAATCCTATCTTATAAATTTGAATTCATATCCAGTTTATAACAGTCTAAATTAATTTAGGGCTTAAAAAGAGGCTTGAGATGTTTCAATTTATGAATCAATGACCTCACAACATATATGGATCATATGTTTTACATATTATAAATATACTAATATATTTTTATTTGAATGTTCAAAAGGCTTGCGCCTTATCGCCTCGAGGCTTACGCCTCGCTTTGCGAGACATAAAACGCCTCACTTCAACGCCTCGCCTTTCAAAACATTGACTGAAACATACACAAACTTTATTAAAAGCACAAGTTTAACTCAAAAACATTTAACAAATCATAAGTTAGAAGGGTATAAAAAGATATGTAATTATGCACTGATCAGCTTGCATACGTGCCATGCCAAGCAAATAAGCAACACGCCACGCTACAAGCTTAAGTGGGCCCAAGCCACGCGAATACCTGGGGCTTGCTGAGCGGGTTGTGATATGGATGGTTATGAGTATTCATGAGGCTCATTGATGGTCGAAGGAGTGGAAGTTTTGGGCTACTTGGGAGCACCAAAACTCAAGCCCATTCCTTGAGCCCAAACATATGGGTAAGCATAAAAGAAAACCCAATAGTCCGTCAACTCAAGAAAAATCTCAAACGTCTTAGAAAATATCAAATAACCATAGCCCACAACACTTGGAAACATTCCACATTAGTCAAAATATCTAGCACCATGTCAAAACCAAGGCAAACCCACGTGAACACAAGCTGCTTCTAGCACCTTGTCAAAACCAAGGCAAACCTATATGCATAGGTTGCTGGAAGTAAATCACCTTTTGGTGAGAAAAAAAGAAGGAAAAGTAAGTGGCATCTCACCCACATGGAGAAGTCCAGTTGCGTGAAGGTCTTGGAACTCCAATCGATTCATGCGCTTGCGAGTTTTATAAATTTAAAACAATACCTTAGGGTGACAAACAATAAATGCGACACTCCTAGGATTTACATGATTATCAAAGGTTTTCACAAAGCTCAAAAGAGTTTCTATGTGTTCATATTTGTACTAAATACCACAAAAAAATTACATGTAGGAATATATGAGTTAGCCTAAATACCATAGGTAGTTCATGCAACAACATCAATTGAATAAATTAACATATAGGTAATTAAGAGGCTAGATTGCATTATTAGTGGTAGATTCGATGTCCTAGTGCTTTTATAAATTGGTTTTCAATCCCTTTAAATATCGTGTGTTTTACTTATTTTGGTTTTTAAGTTATTGTCAACTTTAGTTCAATCAATCATTTGTTTAATTAGATTTAGTGCAATTTAATTGATTAACTTGTTTAATCAATCCTTGTTGGTTTGACTTCGTACTTGCATATCTCTGTACTATTGTTGATTCATGCCCTTACGAGCAATTTAATTTGTGATTTTTTAATATTCTTTTCTATGTGTTCGAAAATCTACATCAAGTTTTTCAATATTCTTTTCTCGATGTAGACTTTTGAACACCTAGAAAAGAATATTAAAAAATCACAAATTAAATTACTACTAGTGCACGAATCAACAATAGTATAGAGATATGCAAGTACGAGGTCGAATAGGGTTGCTCTCTTGTTACACAAGGAGAGCCTTGCGTCCTCTCTAGAATTTCATCTCGCATCCATTCGTCATCATGCCACTTTCAGTTCACGTCGCTTCTTCTCTCTCGCGAGGTCATCTCCTCGCACTTAGTCGTGCTCGCCTTCCTTCTCTTGGCCCATCGTCTTTAGTCGCTCAATCACCTTCCACCATCTTTATCGTTCTCGTTCCCTCATTCTACCATCGTCGTGCGCATCTCATCGCCCCCATCCTCCCTGCCCGATCACATCTGCACTGTTGACATCAGAACTGTACACCACTGTCTCAGTCCGTCATCGTGTTAATCTTTCTCATTCTTCAGGGACTTGTTCGTTTGCTCGTCTTTTCCCTTTCTTGATGTTTGGTGGTTTGTCTATTATTTTGGTATATCTACGTATGTGGCAGATATTCAGCAATCCTTTAGTAGCCGCTTGGTACTCACACCAGGTGAATAGGCTGGTTTGGTTATTGGTTCTTCTAATATTGCAGACACTTTTGTTGGTTTTATCTATGGTCTTATGGCTCGGGTCCTTACAGATCAGCCCGTCAATCGTGATGGCTTTATTAAAATCTTTATGTAACTTTGGAAAGGCTCTGCTGATGTCTCTATTAAGGAAATTGGTTTCAACAAGTTTTGGGTGTGTTTTGTTTGTGATCGCGATAAGAAGCGGGTTCTTGATATGGAGCCCTAGGCTTTTCGACGCTAATTGATTTTGTTGGCTGATATCCTGGATCATGGGAATATGGATTTGTTGCTCTTAACTCGTGGTACCTTTTGGGTTCAACTCCATGGTGTTCCTACCTTCTGCATGACCATCATTGTTGCTAAAGCAATTGGGGCTATTCTTGGAGAAGTTCTTTGGGTGGATAATCGTGATGGTACTTATTGTGTAGGGCATTTTATCTTTGGGTGGATAAGGTTTGATGTCACCCAACCTCTTAACCGCCGAACACCTGTTATATTTCCTGAGGTGGGCAAGTGAATATTGGGTTTTAAGTATGAGTATCTCCCTGAAAATTGTTTTGCGTGTGGAAAAATTGGTCATCCTACACACGTGTGTATTGATAAGTATGAGCTTTCTCAGGGTTCTCTCACTCCATCTTTGTTGGCACAATTTTCCTCTGCTTTTGTTGATCTAGAAGGTGGTACCAACTTGCGAGGCAATTCTATAGGTTCTTCCACACACCTTACATTGACTCCTTCACCCCCACATAAGACTCCAGTTCATTCTCCTTAACAATTTGGTTTATAGATAAATGATGGTTTGAGTGATCGTAGTAGTTATGACACTCAGTCTTGGTGGTGGTCTTCTCATGAATGGATCGCCTCCCTCTCCCCCTCCCCCTCCCCCTCCCTTATCTCGGCCTTACCTCTCCACCATACATTGCTTGACGCAATCGCCTCTCTTCAACGTCAGTTTGAGAGTTCAGATGTTGTTACACATTCTCCGCCAGTTTCCCTGAATGAGCCAGACATCTATGTGGCTCTAGTAGTTCTAGTGTTAAATGATCCCATCTCTCAGGCACCTCCCCCAGCCCCTCAAAGTTTTGGCAACTTCTAATCCCTTTAATCTTATGCCCATTATCTAGTTCTCTGCTAGTCATTCACCAAAAGGGGATCATGGCAGACCTAAGAAATGAGAGGGCTCTTATTGTGTCTCCATCAAGACTCATGCTAAGTGTAAAACTCTAGTTGCACTCGTTTCAGCTAGAGATATCTGGGTGTTGAGGCCCAAAAAATCCACGATTCGGCCCAAATAAATTCTCGGCCCAATACGATACCTTACCGAGAAGAAACCCGATTTGAGCATGCGAAAGTTCATCATACGTGCTTGCACACATGCCACGCCAAGCGACACGCCACGCCAAGCAAGGAATTATTATTCCGCACCTAATCACGCCACACGCTTAAGTGGGTCCCAAGCCACTCAAATACCCGGGGCTTGCTTGAGTGGGTTGTGGTATGGATGGTAATAAATCAACATGAGGCCCATTGATGGGCCGAGAAATGGAAAGTCTCGGGTTGCTTGGGAGCCTCGAGACTCAAGCCCATTTCTTAGGCCCAAACATGTGGGTGAGCACAAGAGAGAAAAGTAGCCCAATAACCCAACCAAAAAGCCCAATCAAAATGGCCCACTAAAACTAACCCAAATAGCCCAATATTTAACAAAATAGCCCACTTATTTAATGAACCACCTTGGCCCGTGCAAAGCTTCACAATAAGCCCACAAAAGCTTCAGCCCATTGCTAGAGAAAATTGAAGCCACGTGAGGAAGGTTGGCAGATTCATTAAGTAAAACTGCTGGGAGTTTCCAGCACATAGAGGAAACAAGTTCCAAGCAAGAAACGCTCAAGGAACCAAGGAATACTAGCTTGCATGCTGTCAGAAGCACCCCTTGGACCAGCATATATATTCACTTCCTTTCCTTCATCAGATTTAGCCAAAGTATGGGGAAGGAAAGAAGAAAAAACAGAAGCCAAGAATGGAATTGCCCACTGAGCAGCTGCGGGAAAAGGGGGACGTTGAGCCCCCAAATCTCCTGAATTCGTGTAAATAGACAGAGGCAATCTTTGCCAAGATAGGGAAGTCAGAGAAGAAGAGGAGAAAAGAGGAAAAAGCTTAGCCAAAATGGGTAGAAGCCATTAGGGTTTCTTGAAAAATGGGGGTTTCCAGCGGCTATAAATTGAGGCCTCTCCAACCTAACAACACACAACCTTCAGAGAGCAAGCTTTCTCTATAATTTGCAAGAACCCAACTCGTGTACTGTTCATCTTCTTCTCCAATTCGTTTTTCTGGCAGCTGCCACAAGAACTCAGTCTTTTTTATCTTCTTTCCCTAGCCAAAAATCCTCACATCTAATTCCTTACCTTAACACTTTCTTTTCCCATAAACCCAGCCTAATCTCTCTCTTAGTGTTAAACTTATGTTGATTTCGCTCCCATGCCACATGCCACTCATGCCAAGCCAAAAAGACCATCTGTAAAAAAGCCAAAATTATATGAAAGCCACATTACTTTGGTTGGTGAAGATAGCCAAAATATCTCCTAAGGCCTTGCTGCCCTTTCGAGGTATTTTGGGGCTTAATTTTCGAACCTAAACAAAGGGGGCTCTCTCCTCAGTTTGTCTCTTGTAGCAGCCCAGCCCATTTTCAGCCGAAGGAGGAAAAAGTCCCCTACACTGGGTTTCTGGGGTAGATTTCATGGCTTCCAAGCCTTTGTGCCTTGTTGTCTCTACTGACAAACCTATGGAGATTGACCCTGTGAAGTCTCCTGGACGCCTTCCTTAATGTGTTATGTGGGCATTCCTGGCTTGGCATCCGGCGAATGCTCTTGAGCCTGATCCCCGTGTTTAGGATTAAGTGGCTAAGGCCAGTTTTGTTATTGTTGCGTGGTGTCTTCTTCTTTTCTCCCTTTCGCTGACCTTTGATTCTTCGCCTATTTCAAGAACTATGGTTTCATAGGAGTTTTCTTTGACACTCTTGACATGATACGACATGCTTGGGGGGACCTTGTTATTTTCTTTTCTTTTCATGGCCTATTTGCGGAGTTGGTCTTGTCTTTGTGTTGTTCCTTATGTCTTCTTCTCCTTTCATCATCATTACTCTCGGAGGTGACTAGAGATGGGGTACTTAGTGGATGTTTCCTTTTTCCTAGGGTATTGGTGTGTTCTCTGTCGGATGCTCTCACTATCTTGTGGCTGTGCAAAGGACTATGATTTCATAGCATGACTCTTTTGATAGTTAGGTTGTGTTGTAGTGTTCTTGTCGGAGGTCTATGTGTCAATCTGTTGTTTTTCTTTTCTTGTTCTAGCTTTGGTTCTACGTGATTGTTTCAGGCTCTCTTGTTAGTCCATGATATGTGTGGTAGATGATCGGTGCATAATTACATATCTTTTTGTACCCTTCTAACTTATGATTTGGTTATGTTTTTGAGTTAAACTTGTGCTTTTAATAAGTTTTGTGTTTGTTTCAGTGTAATAAGCTTGAGACTCATTAAATGCATTTTGGAGACAAATTAGCCCAAAACGGTGTCTACAGATCACTCAATTTCACGGATTAACCTGTACTTACTCAAGAAGAACCAGATAATGAGCCATACATCATTGGAAAGATACGGAAGTCTAGTTTCCGTACCATTTTACGGTTCATGATTCTGAGTCTTCTAGAGGAAGTTATACATGATCTAGTAGCTCAAGGTCAAAATTCGGCAGCATCTGCGTTACTGGGCCACAAATGACATTTGAAGGTCTTCCCAATTTTTCCTTGAGTTGGGCTGCATATGCGTGGAAAGATAAGACAAAGGGCTTGAAGATCCATATTTTTCCAGAATTTTATGAATGTATTAACAAGCCCAAAACGAACCCAAAAGAAGAGTGCAATGCATTGTCATGCATGACATATGTATGATAAAGTGCACTATCTAGTGGGAGTTGTTGGTGAAGTGCACTAGCCAAAAGAATGAGTTTTTAATTACAAGTGCTATCTAGTGGGAGTTGTTGGTGAAGTGCACTAGCCAAAAGATGAGTTTTTAATTACAAGTGCTATTGGCATAAACCATATTCAATTCAAATATTCCCCTTCATTCTCCCTATAAATAGCACTCCAATTCTAAACACAACATCATTCACAATTCATCTCATTCACTTCATCCTTCCACAAACACTCCATTCATCCCCAAAACACCAAAATAGCTCCAACAAGCCTCCATTCCAATTCCCTACGAATTTCCTCTTTCTTTTCCATCACCACTCACCCAAACTCATCCCAAATCACCTCTTTAGTTGCCATACTCTAGATGTGAGGAAGCTCTTGGAGTAGCATTAGACGTGGAAAAGCACTTGGAGAAGCCTTGGACACCACAAACAACTTCAGAAATGGGTTTTTCTACTCTTGTTGCATTCATTATGTTTTCTCATTTCTGTTTAAGTTTCATTTCCATTATGAGTAGCTAAATTCATAACTAGGGCTTCGATGTAACCTAACATGAATATTCTGGGTTTATAAGTTGAAGTTTTGAGTTTCAAGTTTGATTCATGATTCATGTTCTTATTCATTATGCTTATCAGTTAATATGATTGTTTGGATGATTGATCACCATTAGAACTTGTTTATTAGCTATCTTGGTTTGAATCAAGAGTAGACATCATGCTTTGATTCGAATTGAACTATGAATAAGAAAAGTATGTATGGACATTCGACAACAGGGATTAGATACATGCTTGGTTGTTTAAATTGTTCTTCTATGCTTAATGGGTTCCTAATGCTTAATTTAGGTTAGACAACAAATGATCAAGTTAGGGAATTAGGAACACAAGGTTAGGACCAGACACCATGGCCTAATCATACTTTAGCTAGAATCAATCTTTGAATCCGAATTAGACTTGTCACTTGACGCCTTATAACCCAGAATTGAATTGTTATGGTGAATCGAATGCCCTAGTCTCCCAATCTATTTTCCAACCTACAAAAATACTCTTTGTTACATTTGCTCACTTTGCTTTTGTTTGAAACTTCGTTTTGCCTCATTTGTTCAACAATTACAATCACTCTTGCTTTAAATTCTGTTTTAGACTTAACCTCTACTTTCTTGAATTTGGTAATCTAAGTACATAACTAATTTTAACTTCTCAGTCCTCGTGGGTACGACCTCGTACTTGTCTTGCTATACTACTAATTGGCCCGTACAATTGCGAGTTAACATTTTTAACAAACAATAGATTTTCCTAACCTAAGGTTTGTCCCTCATGAAGGTTTTAACGAGGCTAATGTTTCGTGTCGTTTTAGGTATGCTATCTTGATTCTATGAATGAATTCCATTTCTTAAATAAATAAATAAAAATGTATCACTTTGGTTGTCATTTTTATTTTATTTTATCACCACATAATTCTTTTTTAACTCAAAAGACCTAAATGTTATTAGTAGAGGAAAGAAAAAGGAAAGTAAATATTCCTAATTACAAGATATATTTCTAATTATAAGATATTAGTACAAAAAATAAAGAAAGAATGCTCTCACAAAAACCCTAGCCGCTCTCTCCCTCTGTGAGTCCTAAAGGAAAATTCCATAGAGGGGGGAGGAGGAAGAAGCGTCATTGCCCCTCCTCCCCCTCTTCTCTTCTCGTCTTTTCCTTTTAGGTTAGTGAATAAGTCCATTGGGGCGGTTTGAATAAAAAGCCTCTTGTGGTGGTTTCTTCTAAGCCATGGTTAGATTGAAGTTCCTCATCACTCCTTTTAGTCTATATTCTCAATCAAATCCTACTCCCTAAACCCGCTCCCTAACGATACTCATGTTCTTTAAATTTGATTTTACATTGTCTTTGACGGAGGTTGCTGCAAATCACCCAATTGTTCTTTGGCAAAGTTATTGTTTTCCTTCAGTTGTTCGCTCTTATGCGCAGGTAGATCGCTGGAAATCATGTTTTCCCCAGGTCTGTTACGGATGCGATGATGGGTGTGGCCGCGACGGCGCTTCTTCAGGTGGTGGTGGTAGGTTTTGTTTAGGCTCATGGGTTGATTTAGGGTTTTGGTTATGTTGGGTGGGCTTTGTTTGGGTTTATGGCTAATTATGGTGATGTGGGCTAGTAGTTTTAGTGCAGTTTTTGTCCGCGTTAGTTTTGCTTTTAGCAAGTTAGTTTGTGCCCTATTGGGATTGATATTTTAGATGTCTTGTTGATGTCTTTGATTGTACTGTTGAAATTTATCTAATGAAGTTTCTATTTGATCAAAAGAAAGAAAGAATGTTTGGGATTGTGGAGCCCAGTTTCGGCCCATTCTTTCTTAAAGTCAAGGTCTCCAGAAATGTGAGGGCAAAGTATCTATCAATTTTGTCTTGAGACCAAATGTCCAGATATCTCGCCAACATAAGATACATGTCAACATTAATTTCTCTGTGAGCCCCACTCAAGTTTTGCCAACTTAATCAAATTTTAATACTCGCACGTATACGAATCAAAAGTGATATAGCTAAATAAGCACAGATATCCTCCCACAAGGATTGATTACATTCTTAATATTCCTACCAATTAAACTAAAACTAATTTTAAATTGAGAAACTTTAATGGATGAAATTGATTTGAATTTGTAATTGAAAAAAAATAAAATTAAATAAAGCAATTAAAACGAAAGACAGTCGCACGACACGAGATTTAGAAAAACCAAGTGAGAAAGACACGAGCATCTGATTTCACCTTAACCAATCCTACCCAATCAATTAGCATATCAATTCCAAGTAATTCCCCTTATTGATGATCAATTCCCCTAAACCATTCAATGGCCTTGGCATCTGGTTACATATATAATATATTTATTGGTTGGTTTACCCAAAAGCAAACTATAGCGTGATAGAAATCATATAAAATTGTCAAAATTAAAAAAGAAATCACAATATCAAGTAGTAAATAAACAGAAAATACGTCCTTCGCAAAAACAGAAAGCAACATGTCCTCACAATTCTGACTTCTTTCTTCTCAATCCAGTTGCCTTTTCTGTTCTTTTTACATATATAACATATAAGTTCTTTCACTCAACAAACTTACAGAAAAATTACAAATGAAGCCACAGGCTCAATACCCTATGAATTGAATTGATATAAAGAAAAATAAAAATGAATGCAAAACTTGAGTGCACACATCAAACCATACAGAGTGAATCATAAAGGGAGCTTGCATGATTCATCCCAATCCATACCAAACCTGCAATCTGTTTTGGGGGACATCTGTCCTCAAATTGATCACTAGAGCAACATGGTTGTCGAATGTGTTCATGAAAGAATGTGCGTCGAGGTTAGTTTCTGCCACCTCAAATCCTTTGGCTTATGCAGCAATTGGAGGTTCCTGCATATCAGGAGAAAGGCATAATTACAAGATAACAAAGCATAAAATCACTTCGCTTCTGGATTCAGATTATAATACATTTACCTAAAATAATTATAGTGCACCTAAGAATATTTCTACTAATTAGTCATATTTTAATTGCTTAATCATCTTTTCATTCTAAATGATAACTCTCTGAAGTTTCTAGCAAAATTTAACCAGAATTACAACAGATAAACAGGGGAACTTAATTCTTAAAGTCAACCTACAAAAAGATGGGATGGCTTTGTGGCCCTTTTAAGGGTGGAAACGCAGCAACATAAGGTGTATTAATACAAATTCTAGGTTTTCACATAAAAGTGCCATCACATGATTACCAGGAAATAAAAAATCATACAATACAAACGTAATAGGAGCAATAATGTAATACTGATAGCGACGTAACCTACCTTTGCAGTCAAGTTTGACACAGCCATATGGAACTTTTCTCTGGTTTTCGTACCTGCAGCCTGTCCTGCCTTTGCCACCTTACCAAAAGCACCATTTAACCAGGCTGCTCCAGCAGTCACATACCTGTCAACACCATAGAAGAGTTTGTCAACAGACATTGTTCTCGGTTTTATTCTCATCTATCAATAGAGATGATTCTGCTGGAATGAAATCACTCTAGAGAGGTCATTAAAGTGGCTCGTCCTGACTACAAATTCTCTATCATGTCTTCCAATTTTCATGTCATTTTACAAATTTCTCTACAGGTTTTCATTTTTATGAGGGGCAGATAAGAGACCATAGAAACATAAAACAAGTTGTGGGGAGAGGGCTGCGAAAAGTTAATGTTTTTTTTTTTATAGATACAGAGTTCACATATCCATCCTCTACTAATAGTAAGTTTGTGAAGAACAAGAAAATAAGAAAGCAAAGAACCTACAAATTGAAACTCTAAAGAATCCAAGGAACAAAAGCCACATCAGAATGAGTGCTACTTGGGGTAAAGATCCTGGTATGTGTATGCACATCAAAGTTGTGGCATCCAACCTAGAACAATTGGCAATGGAGTCCGGATTTTATACATTATGATTCAAGGCATAGAATGGCCAATATAGATTTATATTCTCAACATACAGTATATAGAAGTGGCCTTTACGAGTTATTTTGATGTCTAGAGAATGTGTAGTTCCTACTGAAATAAGCTAAGCCTAGTACCCTCAAAAACTTCAAAGAAACAGGGTCCATGGATGGCCCAAGGAAACAGGCTTCAAGTTAAGCAAATGAAAAATGCATACGACTGCCCTCGTTATTTGCAGATAATTCATTTTGCACTTTCAGCATCATTCTTACAGAACGTATGAAATAATTAACAGCAGCAGAAAAGTGCAAAATAGATTGGCAGATTATATTTTTTAAAGTGCTCATATACCTGCTTGTTTTGACAGCTGACCCCGTATCGTTCAATTTTCTCTCTGCTGCAAATATTGCTGCCATTGTTTTATCTGAGACATGAAGCCTTTGATCAACAGACTTCACTTTCTCATTAACCACGGAAAAGCCTACTGTTAATTTCTCTGTGAGACCCACTCTCTTGTCAAAGGAAATAACCTTCTCTGATGCACTTGCTGTCAACCGATGTTTTTCATCAAATGCTTTAGCCTTGTTCACGGCATCTTGTCCAATAGCTGAACCTTTCGCGACAATACAGGTCACCACATCTTGTGCTCTATTAACATACACCCTTCCATTGGTAGGCGAGCTATTTCTATCCTGCTAACAGAGACATATTTACCCTGAGCCCAGAAAATTGGAAATTTTGAAAGAAAACAACAATAAGGCAATGACTGGACGTTATGACTGGACGTCTTGGGAAAATAAGCGTGTCAGTATCATAATATTCAAGATAGACCAAAAACTAGAAACAGTCACAATCCAGTAAATGGATGTGCTAATAGGTATTCTATAATTTATAAGGCAGAAAGATACGTAAGTTGGAAAAAAAAACATTCCATTTCAAATGATTAAGTCATGTATTCTTTCGCTCATTCGGAAGCTGGAATGCACCAAAGGAATAAAGAGAGTGACACACCTGAGGACCCTTGTGTATCAACATTAAATTTCCACAGTAGTAAAGATCTTATATAGTGATGTAAGGCTTATAATACCACACGAGGGATTTTTAAATGCCAACTCACAATTTTTCCATTTCCAGAATACTCTAATATCCATTAAAATGTACTTAATTAGCTACATATAAAATTTCTTCAACTAGGTCAGATTCTTAACACCTTGAGATATGTGGTGGTGTCAATGGCTACCTCAGCATTTGGTGAAAGAATTCCACCAGGAGCAGCACAAACAGCACTTTCCACCATCCTTACTTCCTGCATGAATTGTACAAATGAACTACAAAGTTTTGGCTGCAGGAAAGAAACAGATTGCAGAAACTTTTAAATGAAGCTTACCAGCACCTCAGTTTTTGGTACATAATTTTCAACTGGAGATATAATCACGATCTGATCTACTATTGTTGCTCCCTGCAACCAAACACACAGTTTTCATTACATAGAGCCAAAGAGCAGAAATGCATGCTCGTTGAAAAGGAATCCAAAACGCAAGTTCAAAACCCATAAATCATTTTAAATGAAGAAAATGCTTATTCAGCTGATGTCATGGAAAATAAGAAGATAAGGCACAAGTACATTGATAATGTGAGAACTTTAGATCAAACATCTAGAAAGACATAGATTGAGTAAGATACTTTCCATACAATTATACCATTTGAACAGAGAATATTGCATGCAATCAACATTCAACAACAAACATGGAAACTGCCTTTTCTTTACATATAAAATTATATTAACATATATCACTTTTTATAGCTACTCCTCACATTTAATTAGTTCTCTATTCACCAAAAAATGGAAAATGGGGGACAAGAACTTGAATGAACAATTCTGTGCTTTTGATTTATTTATAGGAAAAAACTCTATGCTTATTTTGCTTTCTTTATATCTCTTACTGTCTATCACCTCATTGTATACAGAAAAAGAAGGGGGAGACAAAGAATTTTGGCCTATAAGGATTCCAAGGTTCAAAGTAATCCTAAAAGATTAAACAATGTGTACAGGAGTGTAAGATACGCAGCAACTGAGAAACCACACTGCAAGACTGACCTTGACTCATTATCTTAGTTTCAAGTTTCTGATACACCAATATCTTCCTTTTGGAATGAAATAAAATTTGATTATTTATTTTTGTATTACTGAATGACCAATTTTGTCCTCACGTACTTTTATTGCTTTCCAAAGCAACTCACGTTGAGCATTAAACTAAAAGCACAAAAAGCCTAGCTTGAAGTTAAAGAGAAGTGTTCAATTAGAGGCTTGCTTCCAATAAGCTGCTTCTTTTCTCAAGTTTAATTATAAGGCACTGACTTCAATTGCAAGAAAGTTAAAAACAAATTTGATAAAATACCGATAACAACAACGCGATTTCAAGAGCTTTGGGATCCTTGAAAGTAACAAATGCAGTCTTAGATTGTCCAGGCTCACTGCACACATCCAATTCAAAAAACAAGATTAATAATCGCAAGAAACACTTACAACTGGTTTGGTTTGGTTGCTCAGTACATGCAAGAAAGATGGTAAAATTAAAAAGAAAAAAAAAACTTGGTTACATTGGCTTTAAGTCAAATTTATGAAAATAAACCCAAGTGAATTCTTTTTTCTTTTATTTTCTTAAAATTTTCTCCCCAAAAAATAAAAAAAATAAAAAAACCGGAAAGTTAAAATATACTTTAAAATAGCTAGATTAAAAGTATGCATGCGTTTAAGTAAATACATATTTTGTCTAAGCTGACTCTTCCCTTTTACTTTTTGACCTTTTTTTCCTTTGAAAATTACCAGGGAAAATATTAAAGTGTTCTTCTCCTTGTTTTTTCCTTAAATTTTCTCGGCAGCCAAACAAATTGAAAAAACCCAGTGTTTAGATAAAAAATAATATTATAAAAAAACTAAAATTTTAAATTAAAGAAGAAAAAAAAAAGAAAGAAAGCACACCGTTGGATCTGAATGCGTTCGATTTCTCCTGAGAATGAGAAGAACTCGTGAATTTCTCTATCACTAGCTAGATCTGATAGTTGTTTTACTTGGACTGTCCTCGTCTGCTAAAAATAGAATAAAATTAAATTCAAAATTCAAAACTATAAAATACAAAAAAAGTAAGTACAGGTCGGGTTTATTTGAAGACCTGCAGCTGCTGCATTGTGATTGTGCTCCAAAAAGCTTTAATATGTTCTATGCGGAGGAGGGAAAGTCTTCAGAGGGATGTTGATGGCGGTGGTGATGATGAAGACAGTGGTTGGTGGTGGTGTTACAGCTGGGACTGACTGGGAGAGAAGTTTCCAAGTGCCAGCCACCAGAAGAGAGAGAGAGAATTTCAGCAGGATAGGAATGTATTTGTGATTCAACTTCACAATCAATATTCGACCCAAAAATAAAAAAAAACACAATCAATATTTATAAACAATCCTAACTCCTATTGGCTGTCTATAATTTAACTCCATTTTTCTTCATTTACACTTTTTTTTATTTTTTAATACTTTTAATCAATTTTATATTAGTTCTTTTTCTTTATAGTTAATTTTCCAACTTGAACTAAATTTTCAGTATTTTTTTTACTTTAATCGAATAAGAAATCGAGTTTTTTTTAATTGTGTGTAAGTTGGAAAATTAAGTATAAAGAAAAAGAAATAATATAAAAATGAAGTAAAAAAATAAAATAATGTAAAGTAAGAATATAATAGAAAAGAGAAAGAACAAAATTGATTAAAAAGCAAAAAGGACTGTAAGTAAAGAAAAGGATAGTGGGGAAATCAACTTCCTAATTTAATATTACTTTATTTATGATTATTTTAAACTTTTAATTAATATTAACAATTTTTATATTTTTTTATAGAAATGGATCAATTAAAAAGTGTTATAGCATTTATAACTCCTTTAACTAGAGAATCTGATTAGAGTTAAAATTTTATAAAAAGCTTTTAAAATAGATTTTATATATATTTTTAGTTAAATTTTAACTAAAAAATAGAGAATATAATTATGAATGCTCTTATGTGGCATATGACATGTCAATTCATATTATCTGACACACCATCTTTTGTATTTGTCAAGTTTGAATTTCATCTTGACCAAAAACAAAAAAGTTTTAATTTCATTATTTAATTGAAAAGAACAAAACTTAAAGCAGGAAGCAAGGGCAGAACGGAGGATGTGAACATAAGACAAAGTGTGGAAGGGTAATTACTGTAAAAGAACAAAAGCACGTTATGATTCTTTTCTTGGTCAATGCGAGATGCGTTTCAATGGCTAAAGCAAAACATGCGTGATGCGTAAATTTGTAGTGGAGTCCGCGCGCCGAACGGGACCTGAGTTGGACTAGAATTTTCAATTGTTTCATCTCTACACTATCTATAAAATATAATAGTAAATATAAAAGATAAAAATAAATAATATAATAATGATTTATAGATTTGTATTGCCTAGTCTATTGAAGTGACTAACTTTTTCAATGAGGCAAATTGATAAGTTGTTATAAAAATTCAAAAACTGTATATTAAAGCAAAACATATAGTTATTTGTAAACAATTTGTCGGAGGGATGTCATTTACTCAAAACTAAGGTATTTTAACTATTTACATCTTACAACATGTGAATAGAGTGGAGAGTTTAAAAATGTGGACTCGACCGAGTACGGATTTGTATTTGTAGTCCATTTCAATAGGAAATGTTCTATTAAAAAGAAAGAGAAGAAAAAGCAGTTACTCCCGTATTGAAGTACAAAAAATAAGACCCTTTGAACAACCTCTTCCTCTAGCAAATCAAATCAATTCAAATGAAATCGGATGCTCGTTTTCAACTTTTCATAAATAAATAAAGAAAAAAAAAGGTCAGATGCCGTTTCTTATTGTCACCTGTGCCTTGTGCAAGCCTTGGAGATAAAACGGCCACTTATACATTTTAAAAGCCTCAGTCAGCTCAGCATCCATATTTTTAAAGAGAATTCCTTGACATTCTCTATGTTCGGTTTATAAAATATTTTTGTGCAAGCACTGTTTCAAATACAGTAACAATATTTAGGTGGATACCAATTTAAATCACGACTTCTTAAATTTTATTATTGAAAAAGAAAATACCAAGTCATGTTTCAGGTCTCGGAATGAGGCATTGAAACGAGGTATCAACCCGTTATTAGCTGGCCATATGCCGAAATGACCACTGTAATTTACTCATAGGCTTCAAAACCAAAGGGACATTCAACGAAATATATTCACCATGTCATTTTGTGCAAGTAGGTCCTCTAAGATGCTTGAAACTGCTTTCTTCTCATCTTCGGTTTCTTGGAAGTGTACATTCCAACTCTCCTACAAAATTCAACCAAAGCATAAAAAAAATAAAAAACTTTCAGAATATCATCAAATAACTGTCAAACCCTGAAAATCGACCATCAACAAGGAAAATAATTTCTTCCTTCGTTTCAAGGGCAGATGTGATATGAGATAGAATTCAAACGAACAAATGTCAAAAAGACTTGTTCATTAAAGCAATCACTGGCCTAGTTTAGCATGACTAATCTAGTTGGGATAAGTTTAAGTGCTATATAGCATAGCAATCAAAGAAGAAATAGCACTAATATTTAAAAATCATAAACCGAAACAAAACACTTAGGCAAGCCCCTTTTCACTTATGTTTTAAATTTTTGAGACCATTGCCGTTTGGAAGTTGGAGCATTGCGTTTTTATTAAGTAAAAGTTTGTCTGAGTCTCTATTTTATTTTCCTAGAATTAATAGTGGTTGGTGTTGTGAATTTCTTTTGGTATGATCATCATATATTTTCTGTAATTTTCTTCATGTTCTTCCTCATTAGTTGTTGTTACTGCTTTCTTTTTAGTTGTTTCCATGTTCTCTGAGAAATCAGTCAAGCATACAACGCAAAATAAATGTTGAATGAAAAATTATTCTCTTCTGACTTTGAAGAGGATGAATGCTTTCTAGAAGCCAGTGGATCTAGCACTATAACTATTTAATCACACATGTGTTAGGGAAGCAAACTAGTCCTCATGCCAGAGGCTAAAAAAGAAGAAGCAAGAATTGGTTAATTTCTTCAGACAACAGAAACAACTAAAAGAAAACCACTAACACCAAACAAATGAGAAAGAATATAAAAACTTCAACAACTATATCATTATGACATCATAAGAAATTCACAATAACATAACAAAAAGGATTTTCGATGGTTCAATGTAGGAAAATAATAGAGACAAGAAAAAGTTTTTACCTGCTAAAATCCAAGGGAGAACTACCAGATGTACTTTTCAGAATCCAAAACAAAATAATTTCCACAAGCATTGCCATGTCTTACTGATTACATCTATACGAGGGGCTCAAGTGTGATGCACATTTTTCTTAACTGACTTAGTCTACTTGAATGTAGAACATGATAGACTAATTTAGAACTCATATGCCATTTGAGTTCCTTAGAATCTTAAAGTTCAGTTTTTCATTTGATATTTCAGCAGAATAATAGCAAGTAAACAAACAAGAACAATTAAAAAAATACAAGATTGAAATAAACTAATTTGAACAAAACACACAGACCGAATAGCTTAATAGACATGTTAGGCAAGAACACATTTTATCTGCTAAAATCCAAGGGACACTTACCAGATGTACCTTTCAGAGGAATAAAATATTGAACGAAATAAATTGAAGAAAACACCTTGATCCAACCTATAGATCAAAAGACATGCTAGGCCAGGATTTGAGAAAAAAAACCAACCAGGATTTGAGACCACAGACTCATAATCTTTACTTTGCTTTCAGCTTTTTTTAGCACACATTCATGCACAATTAGGAAATCAAAGTGTAGCAAAGCCTTTCGTTTTAAATAAGATGAGATACTAATTAAGAAAACACAATCGACAGAAATGGCTTCAAGCATAAGGGCTCAGCTTAACCAACGAACTTAGTTGTATGGTTTTTTATGAAATAAAACTTCTCTAATTTTTCAAAAAAAATAAATAAAAAGAAAGAGATATATGCTTGCAAACAGTAGTAAATGTAATTCATCCACAGAGGGAGGATCAGTGCGCACCTCAACCAAAGGGACAATCAGCATCGGCAAACCGTTTCTTCATGATCATCCAGAGTGCGTGAGAGGAAGAAGCCCCAACTGTATATGGCAATAAATCTTCGGAGATTCTTGAATTAAGCCAAACCTTTACACTTTGATCCCGATCCATCCATTTTTCAAAGGCTGGATTCACTTGATTGGTCATTTTACCATTGGTATCAAACAAAAAAGCAGGTGGACAGATCTCTGTCCCTTCAACCAAACCTTCCACTCTATATTTCCTGAGAACTTGAAGAAATAGCCATTTCCATATGGTGAAATTAGGGCCAGTGAGTTTCATTGGAACCATAGTGCTGATGTTCTGAACAGTGATCTCTTGGACAGTGATCAGATGTGAAAGAGGAATTGCTACTACTGGTGTTTGTTGATCTGCCAATTTAAGAAATAGAAGAAGAAAGGGTTTACACAGACTCTTTAATATGCAAGAAAATACAAGAACGGGAGCCGTCCGGCTCTAGCTCCCACACCTTTGAATTATAGGAAGTATGGTAAAAATTGATTTCCATTAACTTTAACAAAGAGTACATCAATGATATCTTATACTTAGCATGAGAGCCACCCCAACATCTCAGTTTTTGTGTTTACGATTGTGTTCAATTTCAGTGGATTAGCAGATCAAAATGAACAGATGATTTTCAAATGCATGAAGGTTGTACTTACCGCAAATGATGGAGACGAAAGGTAGCAGACTCTCAACATATTGAGTCAGGTCATTTCCAGAGTCAAGCCCCTGAATCATGTATCGCTCACGTAAAACCACATCCTTTTTAAGCTTGTCTTCGTTTTTATCAAGCCATATCAACTCCACATTCTTGGAATTACGATCCCGCATCACAACTGTACCACTTTCCCTAATGAAGATAGGTACATCATTGGCAACCCTAAATAGCACAGTCCATGATTCATACACATTATATTCTCTCATGACCCAGATTTCAAGATATTCAAAATCAGGAAATCCATTAGCCCATGCAGACAGGCACCCTTCTAAAAGAACCCCCACTCGCCTGTAACCCAACTCATTTTCTTCACAAATTGGCAACATTACATTTCGGAACTCCTCCTTTGCCAAGTCAAAAGCAACTGCAACTGGTTGTGGCCTACATGATGTGTGCAGCCAATGGAGTGCCTCATTTGAAAGAGCCCCCTCACTATGCCCATGGTGTGAAAAGGGAGCTTGAATCTTTTTCCAGGAGTTGGCTCTCAATGAGAAGACCATAACAGGGTACCTGTTAGCTCTGTCAGTTTCATACGTCAACTCCGCGCCCACAACAACTTTGTAGTCATCAATGGTGGATGCATAACCAAACCCATATTTGTAATGCCTCCTAATTTCTTCTGACCCGAAATCTGGGTCAGGTAGTTTCTGCAAGAATCTAGTGCATGGGTTCCAGATATAAAAACATTCATGAAAATCAAGAGCTACACACACCAAACCATTGCAGGAGCCCAGTAACTTTACAGCGCGGCCCTGTTTCTTGAATGGGAAGCTGAGATTTCTGACCAAAGAATTTCCACCAATTGCAAACGACGGAGTTTCCAAGTGTACGGATCGGAGCTCAGAGGCAGTGGAGATGAGGAGGCTGGGACTCAGTTTTTGTTGCTCAGAAGCTACTTTGAAGTGGTATTTGGCGAATTGCGGGTCGTACAACAGAAAACGCCAGCGATTTGAGACACAGATGAATCGGATCAAGGATTTGACTGGCAACCTGGAGAGAATTTTGACCAAAATATCATCAGGTACGTGGGTCTTCTGCAATTTCTTGTTCGCCATTGGCAATGCCCATGAATTTTAGCTGTTGTCGCTGGAACCCTGAATTTGGAGAAGCTAACAAGTCCTACAGTTCCTCCTCCCAATCCCAACCAACCACTCAAGAGACTACTGTTAATTAAGCATGCAATTAATGAAAAATAATTTGTAATGGGGTGGACTCGGTTTGGTTTAACTGCACCGAATGGCGGGAACCGCGCATCCTTTGCCTTTATGCACGCCCTTTTTTGTGTCTTAAGACTTTAGTTAGTTTTTTTTTTTTTTTTTTTTTTTAAATTTCTTTTTCTTTTTTTCTTTTTTCTTTTCCGTTTGGTTCATGGATTGAACATCTTGAGAATAAACTTCCCATGTCTAATTCTATGAAATGGGAATGGAGGATGTTGATTCTCATGTTTGGAAACGTTGGGAATTGAGGATTAGCAAATGTCATTTTCTCTCATTCCCGTATGTTGGTTCGTACAATATTAAGAATGAAAAGACCCGTAAAAAAAAGAGGAATGAAAAGATGTTTAGTTTTTCAAAAATATCCTTGATTTTTTATTATTAAAAGTTATTTGAGTGCCGAGTGGTTAAGTGAGGAAGTTTGAGACGGAATGGGACAATGGAGAGTAAAATAAGGAAATTTTAGTGCCGGGTAGTTAAGTGAGAGCGAGCTAAAATTCTAAGAGATAAAACTATAAATAAGCCTAATTTTTTTTGTTCTTTTAGTTTCTTCGGTTCCAAATATTTGTATTTGATTTGTTTTGTAAATTAAATAAAAAATTTTTTTTGGACGAATAAATTAAATAAAATTAGAATGGCAACAAAACTGAAATTTTGGGAAAAGGTTGGGTCTATAGACCATTTATTGGGCCCAAGCATTTTTTTTTTCTATGAAGAAAAGTGAAACTGGGGCTAGATTTTGAGAAGAGTAAATGTATAAATTTTAAAACTCAAACCGAGACAAGCCACCCTCAAAGCCTTCTGAGCGCACTTTGATCCTCAAAACTCAGGCTCAGAGAAGAGCTACACTCTCAAGTGCCTGCTTGTGTTGTGATTAAGGAATAAAATATTGATAAAATCGACTAAATATCAAGGATATTATCATTTTTTCGGGTTTAGGATATTTTAGAATATATCCATACACATATCGTATAAGTATCAATAATATCAGAAAATATCAACGTCGATAATTTCTCTCAACTTCAGCAACATTTGGCCAAAATATCGCTATAATATTGTGATAATATCAATAATATTGAGATGATGACGAAAATGAAAATTTTGAAGAGTTATTTACACTAACACTCCCTGAGGTTTCTTGTGTTTTCACAAAACCCCTTCAGATCTCAAAAATTCCATGAACACCCCCTGAAGTTTCAGTTTGTTTTCACAAAACCCTTTTCGTTGATTGTTTGTCCAAAAATTGATAATTTTATTGAAAAAAAAAACTTATACAAATGACAAAATTAACCTCAATGAAGTATATGCTATCTAATCTCAAAGGCCAACTTTTTCATTCGGAATTTTTTTTTTTTGGTATAAAATCATTAATCTTTGGATGAAAAATTAATGAAAAGCAATTTTGTTAAAACAATTTAAAACCTCAGGGGGTGATCTTATAATTTCTAAAACCTCAAAGAGTTTTGAGAAAAAGCCAAAAGACGAAAACCTCAAGAGGTATTAGTGTATATAACTCAAATTTAAACATTATAGGAACTCTATGTTATAATAGATTTAGCCTGTGGTGGCAGTTCATTTGGAGGCCGTCAAGGCAACAAGAAAGTCTCTGTAATCCCCAGATGGGATTTTGTCACTGTCACATAATGCATCTCTGAGTTCAATCCCATGCTGCCTCTTAAACTCCCTTTGAATTTCATCCATGTCTACTTCAGCTCTGTTCACCATCACACGTGCCAATGCGCCTTTATCGGTCATGGACCCCTTGATGCTTGCATACAATATCTGCTCAAGTATTAGTATCACCATGTTCCAAACTGTGAGTCTGAGGCCTTTTTTCTTTTTAATTCCCACTTCTGCCTTGTTTCGTACCAAACTGAGACCATTAGCTCAAAAGGAAATAGAAGAGAAAATGATGATTACCGTAGAGAAATAGGTAGCTGGTCTGTAGATGCTTTGGACGACTGTTTTCATTGCGTTTTCAAATTCTCCAGAGTTTCTGGTCTTCAGGTACTGCAGCATACCAAGTAATTAACCATGGTTTCAAATTTCTTTAGTTTAATTTGATAATGGAAATTCCAGAAAAGTAAGCCAAATGTGGAAATTCCAGAAAAGTAACCATGCTAGCTATTTACCTCTGTATACTCATGTCCATAGATGTGTTTATAGCAAGAAAATGTAAGTTTAAGCTGTGGAATGCTCCGTTTGCTTAGTATTTCTAGTACAACAGCTTCTATGGGCCCTGAACTCCCCTCCCCTGTTTCGTAGAGCCTCCTTGCATCCGACTTGGCGATATGTTGGCTAATATCTGCTTGGTGTGCCTTGTGGGATGCAACCAATGCCACCAGTATCTGTTACATGATTGTGTGTGTTTATGTTTTTAGCTTCATTACTATATAACAAGCTTAATGAATTAAATTACCTTTTGGTAAGGATGGGGAGGCTCAATATGATATCTTGGTCCAACTGCCTCCCAAATCTTCTCTGATATGCTTGTTTGATGAGAAGGATTTGACTTGATTTTCGACCAACAAAAATCTCTACAAGAGCGCTGTAGTTTGTGTCACCTTGCTGATCATCAAGGGCCACCCGGGCCACAATTGCATCGCGTTCGTGCTGCTCTTTCATCCACATGGACAAGGCTGCACATAATTTTGGTGAAACCCCAACACCAGCAGCTGCCTGTTTTCTGTTGTCATCTATTTGCTCTGCCTTTTGGAGTCTGTTTCCCAAGTCCTCTCCATATATTGCCTTGTAAGTTTCTCTAATCTGTTGCCTTTCAAGCCGGGTTCGGCCAGCCAAAGCCAGAGCCAATTGGTTTAGCTGTCCCCAAGAATCATGAATCTCTTTGCATTCACTTTCAAGATTGAGGGCTGACATGTTTAGCATTTTGGTGCGCATAGGAGGAGCATTTAGGTAGAGCAACAATATTACATGGACTTATATGAAAGCAGATGACTTGGAGGCCAAGGAAGGGATTTTCACTTTTTGGGCATGCCAGTTGAGGGCTGGTAAGATAGTGGTGGACAATGTGTAAGTCTAGTGGAAAATGAAGTTTCAGTTGATGATGATGTGTTATAGTTCGGACTGTTGCTGTCCATGAACCATGTGAATTTTGTTTTGTAGCCAAAGGTTGGTGGATTTCCTATTAGACAATGAGTATGAATTGACCTCCTTTTTAGCAACTTTTCCAAACCCCATTCCAACCTCATCTTCCTTTTTCTTATTCTTTTGTTTGAGTTTTATTTATTTATTTATTTATTTTTATTATTGTTGGAGTCTCATCCATCTCATACATCATCATTTTTACAATGAGGTTGACCTACTAGATAATTGCTTAAATGTCATTAAGGTTGTACCGCAGTAGTCAAGCGGTCCTTTTCCCCCAATCCTTCCCAAAGACACCTGGGTAAGAGCCACATTGTAAGCAATCTCTAGATACCCAATGTAGAAATACCATTTTAACAATTCAAATTCTTTGTAGTTCAGGCATCATTTATTTATTTCTTAAGGTATTAATTTTGTCTTTTGTGTAGAGATTTTTGGATTGTGCCCAACGAGAGCACACCAAATATGAACTGCTCACAATCGGCGGCAATATGACAGAAGTTTTCCAAGGCATAATTCTGGGGATCAGTATACATGTCATCACTATTTTCTACTAATTTCTTAATTTATATGCCAGAGATAGACTTTCTTAATTTATGTGTTATTGATACCTCCAACACCTATTGATGTGTTGCCGAATCGCATGGCATCTGCTCAACTACCAATGTTACATTATAACGAGCTGATAAATACTGTGAGTGTAGAAAATATATAGTAATTAATGAAAGAATATTAAACACATAACAATCATTTATTTATAATGATTTACTATAATATTTTACACTTTATATGTTGCATGTTAAGATACATGAGTGACTTTGTACCACGTCCCTAATTCCTATTATTACTCTTCTGAAATTTACGAAATTGATATTGTCATATAATATAAGAAGTGCATATACTGTTGTCTGCTAGATTAGTACCTCGGCTGATGTGTTCATGAAGTATTAGCATATCTTGAGGACAAAGAAATTATTCCCTCCCTCAATGTATGCACCAAGAACAAAACTCCGGGAGAAGTAAACAAAAAAGGGATTTATTCTCTTTCAAAAGGAAAACCCAGAAGAAACCTTTTCGGCTAGCTTCTAAATGCCCTTTTCATCATGTATAAGATAAGGAAAGAGAGGCCCTCATTTGGCCAAGAAACTTGATAACATTTTCTTTACTTGAAACCTTAGAAAGAAAACAAAGAAGCATCAACTCTCCAATGGAAACCAAGCTTGCAGCAAACGATGAGCAGAGTTACGAGGTCTTTGAACCTTTTTGCCGGTGGAAGAAGGAGGAAGGACTTGACATTCTTGAGGTTCATCTACCAGGTACTGCTAGATCATGTTAATTCTTGTCTGAATACGTAAGCATTTGACTAACAACATAAGTGCAACAACAGATCATTATGTTCAGCGGGTTACATTCCATGTCACGTTTCTCTTTTATTTTGTTTTACTTGTTGATGCATGTAGGTTTCAAAAGACAAGATGTCAGAGTTCAAATCAACAACAAGGGCATCCTAACCATTAGCGGAAAGCAATCTATGGAAGAAGAAACTGCATCTCCACCCAGCCGCTTCCTCAAAGAGATCAAAATTTCTACAAATTGTAATACGAGTGGAATCCGTGCTAAGTTTTCGCATGGAATTCTTTCCGTATCTATGCCTAAGAAAGTGCCAAACCTTTCAACACAATTATCAGGCGGCGGAGACAAGATTAAGGCTGCTGAAATTGCTACATGGTCGTCAATTAATTACTATTTACTTGGTTTAAGAAGCAAAATTTTAAGCAAGGAGATGGTTCTGAAGATGGCGGGGGTCGCTCTGGGAATGGCTCTTGGAGGTTATGCAATGTATAGATATCCAAAGTCAGCTTGTGTCCAAAACTGAATTAACATAAGTTGTACATCATTTCCAGATCAAATTACACTTCTTTGATTATTTTTCAAGTTGGCTGTTTTTATTTATTTATTATTTATAATTTTATTAGTTTGGTTTTTAGTGTTGTTGTTGCTAATTGTATCTTTAAACTTTGGCATTATGGTCACAAAGCAGAATTTCCATCAGATGAAGTTTCCAGAATGCCAGTGGCACATACTGTTGCAAAGATATTGTTATTGTTATCATGATACTTGAATTTAACCCTCATTGATTTCTTTTTGTCAATTTAACACTTGAATTCTTTACAAATGGCCAATTTCATCATTGCCATCAAGTCTTTGCATTCAATTTTCCGTGAGGATTCACGTGCTTGGCACGTGAGAAATATTTTTTAAAATCCAAAATTACAAATTAACTAATTATATTTAGTATCACGTCCTTGCCCCTCCTCTATATTTCTTTCTTGAAGTTCGTTTGATACTTTAGGCTAAAAAATGAAGAGAAATAGAGACACACAAGGAGTTTCAAACCCCTGCCACCTTTATTTCTCTCCAACACCTTATCTACCATGCTACAAACAACTTCGTGTTTACATGCTACGCCTTTTGATATTTATAATGTTTTTTTTCTCTTTCTTTTCCACATCTCTTCTCTCCTCTCCTCTTTTTTTTTCTTTTTTTCTTTTCCTTCTCTCTCTCTCTCTCTCTCTCTCTTCTCTTTCTTTTCCTTATATTTTCTCTCCTCTCTTTTTTTTTTATTTAAATTTTTTCAATTGTGAGTTTTGTAACATGCACGTTATTATTTATGAAATTTAATTATGGGTCATCTCAGTTTATGGTTCTTTGTACATATTGATGTTGCTTTATTAGTTGCTACCACTTTTTATTAAACAGGTTATTAACCAGGTAACCTATTTAATAACCTGTTTAAGACTACCCGAACCCAACTCGACAAGTTTATTAAATGGATTGGGTTCGGGTTGAGCATTCTTGACACGCTTATTATTCCGACACGACAAAAACCTGACACGACACAACCCATTGCCAGCTCTAGGTATATATATATATAAGAGTTTACAAAGGTGCTTTACAAGGAAACAGATATAGTAATTAATTATGAGAATATCTCCTAATTATACAAGGATGTGTAAACTATATAAGACAATGAAGTAAATCACCTAATTAATTAGGTTAACTCACATCAACACTCCTCCTCAAGTTGATGCATACACGTCACCAATGCCCAACTTGGTAATTGAGTCATAAAACACTCGTCCACATATAGCTTTTGTTAAGACATCCGCTAAATGATCTTTTGCTTTTACAAAGGGTAGACAAATGATCTTGTTCTCAATTTGATCTTTGATGAAATGTCTATCTACCTCAACATGTTTAGTTCGATAATCTTGAATTGGATTATGAGAAATATCGATAGCTAACTTGTTATCACAATATAACTCCATTGGCTTCTCTAGTTTAAACCCCAATTCTGTCAAGAAACCTCTGATCCACAATAATATACAAACTCCTTGAGTCATTCCTCAATACTCTGCTTTTGCACAAGATTGAGCAACCACATTTTGGTTTTTACTCCGTTAAGTGACTAGGTTACCTCCAACGAATGTAAAGTAACCCGATGTAGAGCGTCTATCTGTAATGGAACCAGGCCAATCAACATCTATATATCCAACAACTTCAAGATTTCCATTCTTTGAGAACATAAATCCTTTTCCAGGGGCTGACTTTAAGTATCTTAAGATCTGATTAACTAAATTCCTATAAGAAACACTAGGTGAATGCATAAACTGACTAACCACACTTACAGCATATGCAATATCTGTTGGTATTGTTCATTATTGGTTGACAACCAGTCCATGTCTTCACAATTATGATTCATCTCAATGGGTGTGTCAGCAAGCTTACATCCAAGCATTCCAGTTTCAGTGAGTATATCCATCATGTACTTCCTTTGAGACACAAATATTCTAGTTTTTAACCTTGGTACTTCAATTCTGAGGAAGTACTTCAGAGCACCTAAATCATTCATCTCAAATTCCTTAGACAAATAATTTTTTAGCTTCCGTTGCTCTCTTTTGTGGTTCTTGGTACTGTCTCTGGGTGGCTTCTGGTCTTTCAAGAATTACATTACACTTCTCCTTTATGGATTTTACAGTATAAATGGGATATGGTTGTTGCAGAAGAGAAGATAGAGAAATTGGGAGAAAGGAGGAAGGAAGGGTTAGTATTTATTAAAAAAAAAATTCGAAAGCATGGCTAGAGTCTAGAGTGTAAGAATATTTTATAAATATTCTGTGTGGCCCACATGAAGTGACCTATGTGGTAAATAAATTGTTTAATTGGTTTAATAAATATTATTCAGAATAATTATATTGGTCAAATAAAAAGAAGTAGTTTCCTATTATTACCGTGATGGGTGGTAATTGATTATGGGCTTCACACATTAATAGTTATATTCAGAGGACTGTTCTTGGTCATAAACCATGATAGTATTTATGATGTTGTGGTTTGCATAATGACAGTTTATTTATTTTGACACTCTGAGCTCAATAATTGAATATGTTTCTGTTATATCCTGTTTTCCCTTTATATGTATACACGAATGAGATTGGATGAATGATAACAGGAGTAGTCTCTGACAAAGACATTATTGGACCTTTTATGATACTTCTCACTTATGGACTGTTTTAGGCAATTTGCTAATGTTGTGGTACATGGAAGGGACTGTATCGCTTATTGATGCATAACCGCCATGACTCGCATTAGACATTTGCTTAAATGTGGTATTTATGTCGACCATATGAAAGTGAGGATTATTATCGCGCGCCTAATGTTTATTTATTGAACCATAAAGTAAATTTATCATATGGGCCAAGTAGGAGAATGTAAGAATATTTTATAAATATTCTGTGTGGCCCACATGAAGTGACCTATGTGGTAAATAAATTGTTTAATTGGTTTAATAAATATTATTCAGAATAATTATATTGGTCAAATAAAGAGAAGTAGTTTCCTATTATTACCGTGATGGGTGGTAATTGATTATGGGCTTCACTAGGAAATGGGTCCTCTCTCTAGCCTTTTGCATGTTTAGAAAAACCCTAATCCGTGTCTTCATCAGTGTCCTGGTAATTGATTATGGGCTTCACTAGGAAATGGGTCATCTCTCTGCCTATAATAGTGCACATACCCATCTTATGTGGACACTGATGAAGACACGGATTAGGGTTTTTCTAAACGTGCAAAAGGCTAGAAAGAGAAATCTATTTCCTCCACATTGACGGCTCGCCTACGGATTGCTCAAGACAAATATCTTGATATGGTAGAAGACTAATCATTCAAGGTATGTATGTAATTTAAGTCTAATTGAATTTCCGCCTAATGTTATTGTGAAAATCATGAAGTTTAAGATCTTGGGTCATGGATTGGGTTCTTATGGTTTTACCCAATATTAAGTTCACATGTGGTATCAAAGCAAAGTTGAGAACTCTCATGATTTTCCTTTACGATGATAAGGTTTGATTTATTAATTTAATCAAACTATGAAAGAACAGATTGTGTATGCGTGATTGACCTTGATTTCTATAACTGTAACCGGTTATAAAATTAATAATTGTTGTCGTGGGCTGTTGCTGTGGGTTCTTCATTGTAAATTAATGTCAAATCACTTTATACAAGAATTGCATGAGTATCTAAGCAATATGACTAGTAGTTTGCTTATGAATGAGTGTTTACGGATGAATACAATTGCACCTAAGGGTTCTATGATTTGCATATATGGCTATGTCGAAATTCTTTTATTGTGTTTTCATTAATGAATTCATACAAAAGGGTACGAATTAATTTGGATGTGTATAATGAGTGAAAATAGAAATTGTTTTATTTTTCTATTAAAGTACACATACAGAGCAATGCAGAGGATTTTTTTTTTTTTTTCCCTTATAATCATATGCATATGAACGAGACATAGATTATTGTCTATTACATAGGGAGGAGAATTTCAAGTTTGCAAAATGCATTTGCTATTATGAATTGGAGTGCTAATGGCTATGCATTTACTTGGCTATATGATTATTTTTTAAATTGAAGAACGAATCTGTCAATTGGCAAATTATGATTTCATTAATTATGATGCTGACAGGAAGAAATAAACCAGTTTTACTGTCAATTTATATTATTATGTGGAAATCCTAATGAATTGATGTATTATTAAATATATGACCACTTATGAACTCATGGTATGACCCTGGTGTAGACATGTATAGTGAATTAAAGTTATTATAATATATATATATATATGAACATATTGTATTTTATTGTCATTGTATTTTGTCTTATGAAGGGAGGCAATCTAAAGTTCTATTGCCCACTACTGTATTAAAGAGGTCATATATTTATTGTTTAATCCAATGATCGATTAAACATTGAAGTGTATCAATTAAATGTATGTAATCGATTAACTGTTAATTTAATTTGACATTCATATTATGAATAGTTTGTTAGTCACCAAAGTGGCCAAGCTAGAACGTTCCTTGAATATCAAATTAATTAATCTAATGATCAATTAATCATTAAAGTGTATTAGTTAATCTTATGTAATTGATTAACTAATACAGTTGTTAATTTAATTTGACGTTCATATTATGAATAGTTTGTTAGTCACCAAAGTGGCCAAGCTAGAATGTTTCTTGAATATCAAATTAAATGATAATTAATCAATTACTTGTGATTTAAGGATGCATATAAATGAGGTTGAACCTTATAATGTTTTCAAGGTTCGAACGTCATGAGTATATTAATTTTCATCATTCATAAGATATACGGATCACCCAAAGGTGGATCCACTATTCATATGATTGGTGATATAAATGAGGTAACTTGTATATGTCTTATTTAGATTTGTTTTGGATATCCAAAGATATCAAAGCCTTTCTAACTAGGAATATACATTTACCAATAATGTAAAATAGATGCATCATAATTGTTAATTATTGGTACTGTCATAATTTATCCCAAAGGAGAGTTATGATGATACGTCTATTAATGGTCAGACTATATAAGTCTTATATATGTTTGTACGTGTTTGTCACTCGAAGCATTAGTATTCTGAGCATATTACAAATTATGTTGCAATGTCGCTTTCAGGTTCGCTTCACTCTTATGTTTGATCTGGTTTAGATTTAATTTCTCATTTTGTTGTGAACAAGTCTAGTATCACCAAAGTGTTCTAGGTCTTGATTAGGCATTTCAAAATGAGAAACTCATTGCTATTATGGTAAAGCACTGAGGATTAAAGACTTCCCATAAAGCCTGTAAAAGATCAAACATATTGAGCTTTATGTTTATGCGAATAAATAGACATTGCAATATAAATTAACGCTATGCTCCATTAATGTGAATAATGCTAAAGAATTCTTGAGAATTGCTAACAAGTCCATTACATGGACAATATTGGCTGACCTGTATGTGAAGCATGAATGAGTGAATTATTGAGCAGACTAATTTAGCAGCAAAATGAAGTCCTTTGGATGAAGAAGAAGGAAAATGAAATTCACCTATGTAGAAGGTGAAGCATTTACAAAATATGGTTCGAAAAGAAAGGTAAGTCTTCCGCTTTTATGTGTTTTGAATCAATTTTTTAGATGAATTTTCTTATGATGTTTGATGGATTAAATTATGTGCTAAAATTCATGTTTCTAATAGTTCAATGCAAAGTTGCTTTTGATTTCACTTTTGGGAATTATATATTCAATTTAATGGCCATGATTTAGATTTATTGAAAGCGTATTATGTTCTTACTATTTCAAATCTAGTTGGAATTTGGCAATAATTTTTTTTCCTTTAAAGTTTGGTGATGATTGTTTTAGTCTCTTAAAGAATGCCTATTTTGTTAATTGTGGTATTCTATTAATGATTTAAGAAATTAAAGTATGATGACTTTTTTCTTTAAATGTTTTTGATACTTTGCATGATTGATTTAGAAGTGACTGCTATTTGACAAATTGAAATTTAATGTTCTTATGGCATAAATGAATGGTAATGTGTTTAGAGAAAGAACTAAGGGATAAGTAAGGAATGAGGTTCTTCTGAACCTATATTTTATTAATCTCTTATTGGTGTGTAAGTGGATTGTATTATAGAAAAGTTGATATAGATCCAAATTCTCATCCATAAGTTGGATTTAATCCTAGGATTTGATGACTTTGATACAAGTCCTTTAACTTTTTTGCCACATAGGATTACATTCCTTTTTAAATATCGTATGATGTAATTTGTTGATTTTTACATTTTTAAAATCATTTTTTGTTCCAATATTGCCAATTATCTTAGATTACTTACCTTAATGAGATAATTAGCCAATCTTATATTTCTTTCCTTATCCAATTTACCCTTGAGCACATAAAACGTAAGAAATAATGAAGTTATTAACTGCAACAAATTTTTATGGTGGTTTTATAATAAATTACAAAATTTATGGTAAGTAAAGCACCTAATTAGGAAGACTTTTTTTTTTCTTTTTTAAATGTTGTACATTGACATAAGAAATAAATAATGGAGTGAGTTTAGTGCTCAAAGGAAGCCAAACACTCGTTAAAATAGATGAGAAAATAATGGAGATTCAGAGTTGGGGTTCATCCCAAGGCACAAATGACCGTTGAAGCATGGTCTAATATCCATTAGCTATGCAGTCATTTCTTCTTCTTATTCTTCTTATTCTTCTTATTCTTCTTCTTCTTTTATTATTATTATTATTATTTTATGTTAAATATATGCTCAACTTTGAATCAGGTTCAGTCATTTTGTTCTTTATAGTTGTTCTTTTAAGTATAGTATACCTGAGATATAGGTAATACATTTGTTTTTTTAATATTTTTCTTCATATATATATATATATATATATATCTAAATTATAGTCCTTTAACCAAACAAAAAAGTTATTAATTGACTTGTGTTTTTACATACATGAGATATAGGCACCACACTTTTTTGCCTTTTTGTTTATGAATCTAAGTTATAGGAAACATATGCTTTACCACTTATCTTTTTTATGTACCAGAGATATAGATAGCATATATTGTCCGACTTATGTTTTTATGCACCTAAGTTATAGGTAATTTAATATTCTGCTTGTTTATTTTTCCACCTTACTTATAGGTAAGATGTTTTGTGGTTTGTTCAGCCTATGATGTAGATATATCATCCCATGGTATAGATATATTGTCCTATTGTCCATCGCATAGGTATAATATGTGGGTCTTACTTTTATTGATTAAATGGTATATATTAGGTAAATATTGTCAAGGAAAGAATTCAAAATTCAATTACAAGGAAATTATGCATTAAATTTAGATTTTCAATATGTTTTTCTTATTTACCTCAAAGGGTAAAATCAACACAACAAAAAAAGTAAATAAAGTCAAAGGACCTACATCTAAAACTAAAAACGCGTGGACTAAATCCAATACCAGCTAATCGTTTTGGATCTAGATCTAAGAACCCCATTGTATTAAGGAAAACAATTTAAATACACCAAGAAAGATGCCATAATAAATTTGTAGCTAACTGAAATTATTTATAAAACATGTGTTCACCTTATAATGCTCTGTCTTTTGGTTAGGGGTATGTGAAGTAATTTTATCATTACATACTACAACTATTATGCTAATTGGGTTCCTATTAAGGCAGTTTCAAATAAGAAATTATTTAAACTGCGGAAAGTAAGGAAATCCAATTTAAGGCACCATTATGTTTTGGGTTGCTTAGTGGGAGTAAGAATGTAATGTTCACATGAGAAGGGATTGGACCTTCAGAATGTTTTCTGATAACCTTATTGGTTACCTAGAAAAGTACAAATGGTATAGATTTTATTTTCCTAACCAGGGTATGAGATTATTGAAATCAGTAACGTCAGTTTCATTTTAAATGATGAAATTAGTGGGAGTGGATAACCAAGAAAATTGGTTTTATATGAAAAGTTAGTGTGCAAATTGTTTTGCATGCATACTTCATAATGAAATTGTTGTTTCTATAGTTGTGAACAGTTTTAACAACAATGAATAACAAATTAATGAATAACTAATCACTCCATTATGACTGCTTCACCAGTGAAAGTGTAGTAGAGACCCACAAAGAATAGCATTAAGATGATATCAAGACATTAAGCTTGTTGGTATCTGCTACTCTAAGTGATTACTTGGTATATCTACAAGAATCTGACTATGAGTGTTAAGAAAGATTTTGATTTTACTTTCACATGTTGTTAAACATATATTGATTCTACTAAATAGATTTATGCCATGAATGATGAGTTGAAATCAATTTGCCGGAATGAAGTTTGTGATTTCATCGATTTGCTTGCAAAGGACGAGTTGTGTGTAAGAGTGTCTTTATGACTACATACAACTCCAATGGCAATATAGATGGATATAAAGACACACTATTGGCCAATGATTTTACTGAGAAAGATGGCATATGTTATAAAGTGACATTCTCACTTGTTTCTAAGAATGACTCACTTGGAATCATATAATGGTATTTGTAACTCATTATGAATTAGAGTTACATTGTATGGATGTGAAAGATAAAAGATTAGATGAGTGTTTAATAGAGAAGTCTGCATGAATGAACCTGAGGACGTTTCTTTTATTGAAAGAAACACATGCTTTATAAATTGAAGAATTCATTGTATAAAATTAATAATTTTAATTTTAATTTTAAATGAAAGCACTATTAATTGTTGTATGTATCTCAAGGTCAGTGGGAGTAAGTTTATATTTCTCATTTTGGATATTTATGCTATTTTGCTTGCTATATATTGGTCTTGGTTTTCATTGTTGAAACCATTAAGCTTTTCTCTAAGAACCTTGAATGAAATATATGGATGAGACAATTTTTGTGATTGGAATTGAAATATTCTAGAATGGATCACGTGAATTGTTAAGTTTGTCTCATTAAGCATATATTGTAAGTGTTCTAAAGAGACATGATATGGAATAATGTTTATCCATTAATGCTGCTCCAATTCAGGAAGGGGACAAGTTTAGCATTATGCAATGCCCATAAGAGTGAATTGGAACATTAACAGTACAATGAGAATTCATTATGCATATATGGTTTGCTTTGAGGCCATAGTTGATGAATTGAAGTTGTGGGTTTTAATCTTAGGACTTGGTGTTTATGTTTTATTGCCACGCCACTAAGAATTTATGTTGATACCGCAATTGTCCTTTTCTCCAAGAATGACAAGTGTTCTAAGAGTGCTAAACATAGTGGAATTAAATACCTTGTCATTAAGGAGGTTCAGAAACAAAGAGTGTCTATAAAGACAAAACTTATGTTTGCAAACCAAGTAAAAAGTTTTGGCCAAAGACATTAATAGTTATATTCAGAGGACTGTTCTTGGTCATAAACCATGATAGTATTTATGATGTTGTGGTTTGCATAATGACAGTTTATTTATTTTGACACTCTGAGCTCAATAATTGAATATGTTTCTTGTTGCGTCGATTCAGCTGCACCAAAATAGATTCACCTGCATCCTCAACTTGTGATACTCGCAAGTGCACGAGCCGTTGGTAGTTTAGCATATGTAAGTGCGAGGTCGATCCCACGAGGATTGATGATAGATTGATTTAATTCAATTCCCTGTCCAAACAGAAATAAAAAAAAGAAAGAAAATAAATCAAACAAGAAAGAAAGAAAAGAAATTAACTCAAGCGAATAAGTTCCCAAGTTCAATTTAGATTAACGGATTGATTCTAGCTAAAGTATGATTAAGCCATGGTGTCTGGTCCTAACCTTGTGTTCCTAATTCCCTAATTTGATCATCTGTTGTCTAACCTAAATTAAGCATTAGAAACCCATTAAGCATAGAATAACATTTTAAACAACCAAGCATGTATCTAATCCCTGTTGTCGAATGTCCATACATACTCTTCCTATTCATAGTTCAATTCGAATTAAAGCATGGTGTCTACTCTTAATTCAAACCAAGATAGCTAACATGCAAGCCTTAATGGTGATCAATCATTCAAACTAGCATATTAACTTATAAGCATAATGAATAAGAACAAAAACCATAATTGAAACTTGGAAACTACTCAAACTTGAATTGCTAAAGAAAAGAATTTACATTACAATGGAAAGTTAGGAAGAACTAAGAAACATTTAGCAAAAGGATTTTATTACAACAATTGAGAACTAGAGAGGAAAACTAAGAGAATTTGAGGGAGAGAAGGGAGGGGAGCTCTAGAGAAATGTTTGAGAGCTCCCCCCCTTGGGGTGTGTTTACAAGCTTGGGAAACCTCACTATTTATAGGCCTAAGGAAGTTGAAAATCTAAATTAAATATTGCTTTCCACTCACTTCATCAACTTCACCTAACACACCATTACATTTGAAAACAATTTTTCTTTCTTTAAACTTAGTGTTGCAACTCCCACTTCAATCATAAGACTTGAATATGCTTCATCTAACCTTCCCACAAGATAGTGCACTTCACCAACAATTCCCACTAGATAGTGCATTTCATCATGCATATGTCATGCGTGACAATGCATTGCACTCTTCTTTTGGGTTCGTTTTGGGCTTGTTAATACATTCATAAAATTCTGGAAAAATATGGATCTTCAAGCCCTTTGTCTTATCTTTCCAAGAATATGCAGCCCAACTCAAGTAAAAATCGGAAAGACCTTCAAATGTCATTTATGGCCCAGTAACGCAGATGCTGCCGAATTTTGACCTTGATCTACTAAATCATGTATAACTTCCTCTAGAAGACTCCGAATCATGAACCGTAAAATGCTACGGAAACTAGACTTCCGTATCTTTCCAATGATGTATGGCTCATTATCTGGTTCTTCTTGAGCAAGTACAGGTTAATCCGTGAAATTGAATGATCTGCAGACACTATTTTAAGCTAAATTGTCTTCAAAATGCATGTAATGAGTCTCAACCTTATTACACTGAAACATACACAAACTTTATTAAAAGCACAAGTTTAACTCAAAAACATAACCAAATCATAAGTTAGAAGGGTATAAAAAGATATGTAATTATGCACCGATCAAATACCCCCAAACCTAGATTTTACTAGTCCTCGAGTAAAACAAAAGGAAAACAAAGATTAAAACAAAACGAGAAATTTACTAGACCACTTTCGTAGGTAACTCGATTGCATTGAGCGCATGCAACAAGCCTTTAAACCTCTAGGCATCCCTAGTAGGAGGAGTTGTCTCCTAAGGGTTTAACAGAAACGATACCCACAAACGCTTTACTGACTCTACAAAACAAAAGGTTAGAAAACTAACTTTGAAAACAACTAAAAAAAAGAAAATTTTAATCATACCTCCAACACCATAGAATTGCCAAGATAGAAGATCAATAAGTGTGTAAAGTGGAAGCTATAGCTCAAAGGCACACGGCTTCAAAGTACACATACTCAAATCTTGAAGGAAGAACATGCTTCAACTCTAATTCTCACATATAGCACTCAATCACTCAGAACCTATGGCTTTATTCTCTCAAACAAGAATAATGAGTATATGAAATAGAAGCACAATATTTGGTTAGATCTCAAGAAGGGAATCAAATACTAAGAATACAGATACACTTATACATACCAGCACCCATGAATACATCCTCAAAGATCAGCTAGGTCTTTCACAAGGTTGCAATGAAAGGCTAAGGTTAAGGGAAGTGGAAGAATTGGAAGGAACACAATTAACTTAAGAACATACCAAAGTTGCATTCTTCGTTGATCTGCAAGGTATCATTGATTTAGAATGGTATGGCTGCAACTTCATAGCATCATCTGGCATAGACATTATATTTCACAGTTAGATCAAATCGAAACACTGTTTTTTTTTTTTTTTGACTTGATCTACTTCTTCTTTAACTTTATTGCACAGATTCACAACAATTTACATTTAGGCATGGGGCAGCACCTTCCTTGCTCAAACTTTATCTTGGCATACCTTGGTATATTTCTAAGCTATAGGGTATGGCTATAATAGGTTTAAATATCTCATATTGAGATACAAAGTTAGGGGAATTATAAGGGTGATAGAAGAAAATGGCTTGAAGTGTTTGGCTGCAACAGAGCTGATGGAACACACAAATGGGTAGGGTGAAAAGAAAGCACAAAGAATGGTTATACACACATAGCCTAGCATCACTTCAATGAGTTCATTCATGAGTGAAATCATGCACCTGATATCTGCAAAGAGAATCATCCTTAGTATTCACTCAAAATGGAACAATGAGATCATTTAGAGTGAATTGAAGAAAATAAGTAGAGATGAGGAATAGAAACACTTTAAACCCTCTCAAGAAGGCAATTAGGCGCGAAATAGCTCACTAGGGTAGTCTCCACTATTCTCCTTCAAGAATCTGAGCATGGTACTTTAGCCACTAGAATTCTAAGAGCAAAAGCTTTGTGAAGTGTAAAATGTTTTATATGAAAATCTCAATGGCAGCTCCATAGCATTGGTTGTATGAAAAAATAAAAAATTAGTGACAATTGAATGAAAATTGGAAACACAAATGAACAAAAATTGAAAACACAAATCAAATGAACAAAAATTTAAAATTGAAAACACAAATTAACAAAAAAAAGAAAAAAAAATGAAATACAAGTGAACAAAACTTGAAAACCTCCATTAATGCCCCCAGACCTGAATTGGACATTGTCCCCAATGTGAAAGCATATAAGAAAACAGAAAACAGGGGTTAAGGGTAACCTGGCACTGCATGGTTCATCCTTCAAACATAGCATTTCTCAAAATGCTATCGATGGCTGAGCTCACCCATAGCTCTTCTTCTGACTCACTTTCCGAAGGGTCTGAAACAGACGAATCATATATGGCTCCATCTATCATCAACTCATCCATCTGCTCCACGAAGTCTCGGAGCCTTGTGGTCATATACCCTAACTGGAAGTCAAACTCGTTAAGCACACTTAAGTAAATATCAAACTCAACTCGGATGTTACCTGTACAATACATATGACTGCTCAACACAACAGTTCTTGCCACAAACCTCCTATCTAGCAGATATACCCTCCAAGCATCTAGACAACGTGCCAGCACCGCAAGCTGCATCTCTTCCAATCCACAATCCAGATCCCAATTTGGAATCATGTCTTCGATTTCCCCTATCACCCTACCTCTATGAAACAAAAAGGCATCTATAATAACTTCTGAGGGATCCATGGCAAATACAACCACGAGCACCTCAATCACCTCAAACACCGGTTGCATAATGGCATCTTCTCCCTTAGGATCTTCTGGTGGGATAGCTGGCAGTGAGCTCAACAAAACCATTGGACTAGGCACCTTCACCATGCTCAATTCGGACTCCTCCTCTTTGAGCTTTCCACCGACGGCCTCCTGGAGTTTCTCTATTGACAAGATCTACAATAAGCAACAATTTGGAGAAGGTTTGATTCGGGAGGAAGAGGAAGTTGAGATGTTCAGGGGTTAGCGGGCGGCTAGATAAAATGAAAGATGGAGAGTTAATTTTAGGGTTAATGTGGGTAGTGTTTCAGTGTTTGGCAGTCCACAATAACTTAATATCTAGCCACTAATAAACATTTACAAATATTAGTATTTTATCAAAAAAAAAAGAAAAAAAAAGAAACACTAATATAAAATAAAATAAAAAATTTAATTTTTTTAATTAAAAAAGAAAAATGAAAGAGAAAATTTTATTTTAAAAACATACGAATATACAAGTGACTCACGGGTTACCAATCAAGAACCTCAGAAAACACAGCCAGGGGATCCGGGAAGTTTGGAGAGGTCACAATGGTCCTTCTTAAAAACCAAACTTCTTAGACACCGAAGGTGTCGCCTAAAGAACTCCTAGACACTGTATTAACAGAGATGCTCATTGGAGTTACCATAAGTCAACTCATATGAAAAATCTTTTTTTATTTTATTTTATAAAATTTGTATAAAAAGAAACATAAACTTTAAAATAATAAGAAAATAAATTAAGAGAAAGGATTAGAATGCTCCCCCTTGAAGCAATTAGGTCGAGCGTAGATGTATTTGGAGGTCGTGACTTCTCCTACTACTCCACACTTCTCATCATGATTGGAGTTGCATCCTCTCTCCTTTTTTATTTAGCTATCTAAATTACTCAAACAAACACAAACAAAAACTTGAAAGAGAATTAAAAGGATTAGGACATAAAAACTAAAATGAAAAGGAAAAAAAAAACACACATCTAATTCCATGCTTCAAAGTATTTTTTTTTTTTTTTTTTTGGTGTTGTGTAAGCCGGGACTTAAACCCAGTTCTCTTGCTTGTTAGGCAATTGTCCTGTTCCGTTGGACTACAAACACAACTTGTCAATTAACATCATTAATTTTAAA
Source organism: Prunus salicina (assembly GCA_020226455.1). NCBI lineage: Eukaryota > Viridiplantae > Streptophyta > Magnoliopsida > Rosales > Rosaceae > Prunus > Prunus salicina. The sequence continues at coordinate 26,508,509 of CM035346.1, read as the reverse complement.
ACATGAAAGTGCCTAGGAAGACATGAAAATGAGAGGAAAAAAAAAGAGTAAAACAAGTAGGGAAAAGAAATATAACCAAACTATGTTGCCAATCCCCGGCAACGGCGCCAAAAACTTGTTGCGTCGATTCAGCTGCATCCTCAACTTGTGATACTCGCAAGTGCACGAGCCGTTGGTAGTTTAGCATATGTAAGTGCGAGGTCGATCCCACGAGGATTGATGATAGATTGATTTAATTCAATTCCCTGTACAAAACAGAAATAAAAAAAAGAAAGAAAATAAATCAAACAAGAAAGAAAGAAAAGAAATTAACTCAAGCGAATAAGTTCCCAAGTTCAATTTAGATTAACGGATTGATTCTAGCTAAAGTATGATTAAGCCATGGTGTCTGGTCCTAACCTTGTGTTCCTAATTCCCTAATTTGATCATCTGTTGTCTAACCTAAATTAAGCATTAGAAACCCATTAAGCATAGAAGAACATTTTAAACAACCAAGCATGTATCTAATCCCTGTTGTCGAATGTCCATACATACTCTTCCTATTCATAGTTCAATTCGAATTAAAGCATGGTGTCTACTCTTAATTCAAACCAAGATAGCTAACATGCAAGCCTTAATGGTGATCAATCATTCAAACTAGCATATTAACTTATAAGCATAATGAATAAGAACAAAAACCATAATTGAAACTTGGAAACTACTCAAACTTGAATTGCTAAAGAAAAGAATTTACATTACAATGGAAAGTTAGGAAGAACTAAGAAACATTTAGCAAAAGGATTTTATTACAACAATTGAGAACTAGAGAGGAAAACTAAGAGAATTTGAGGGAGAGAAGGGAGGGGAGCTCTAGAGAAATGTTTGAGAGCTCCCCCCCTTGGGGTGTGTTTACAAGCTTGGGAAACCTCACTATTTATAGGCCTAAGGAAGTTGAAAATCTAAATTAAATATTGCTTTCCACTCACTTCATCAACTTCACCTAACACACCATTACATTTGAAAACAATTTTTCTTTCTTTAAACTTAGTGTTGCAACTCCCACTTCAATCATAAGATTTGAATATGCTTCATCTAACCTTCCCACAAGATAGTGCACTTCACCAACAATTCCCACTAGATAGTGCATTTCATCATGCATATGTCATGCGTGACAATGCATTGCACTCTTCTTTTGGGTTCGTTTTGGGCTTGTTAATACATTCATAAAATTCTGGAAAAATATGGATCTTCAAACCCTTTGTCTTATCTTTCCAAGCATATGCAGCCCAACTCAAGTAAAAATCGGAAAGACCTTCAAATGTCATTTATGGCCCAGTAACGCAGATGCTGCCGAATTTTGACCTTGATCTACTAAATCATGTATAACTTCCTCTAGAAGACTCCGAATTATGAACCGTAAAATGCTACGGAAACTAGACTTCCGTATCTTTCCAATGATGTATGGCGCATTATCTGGTTCTTCTTGAGCAAGTACAGGTTAATCCGTGAAATTGAATGATCTGCAGACACTGTTTTAAGCTAAATTGTCTTCAAAATGCATGTAATGAGTCTCAACCTTATTACACTGAAACATACACAAACTTTATTAAAAGCACAAGTTTAACTCAAAAACATAACCAAATCATAAGTTAGAAGGGTATAAAAAGATATGTAATTATGCACCGATCATTTCTGTTATATCCTGTTTTCCCTTTATATGTATACGCGAATGAGATTGGATGAATGATAACAGGAGTAGTCTCTGACAAAGACATTATTGGACCTTTTATGATACTTCTCACTTATGGACTGTTTTAGGCAATTTGCTAATGTTGTGGTACATGGAAGGGACTGTATCGCTTATTGATGCATAACCGCCATGACTCGCATTAGACATTTGCTTAAATGTGGTATTTATGTCGACCATATGAAAGTGAGGATTATTCTGAATGTATTGCGCGCCTAATGTTTATTTATTGAACCATAAAGTAAATTTATCATATGGGCCAAGTGGGAGAATGTAAGAATATTTTATAAATATTCTGTGTGGCCCACATGAAGTGACCTATGTGGAAAATAAATTGTTTAATTGGTTTAATAAATATTATTCAGAATAATTATATTGGTCAAATAAAGAGAAGTAGTTTCCTATTATTACCGTGATGGGTGGTAATTGATTATGGGCTTCACTAGGAAATGGGTCCTCTCTCTGCCTATAATAGTGCACATACCCATCTTATGTGGACACTGATGAAGACACGGATTAGGGTTTTTCTAAACGAGCAAAAGGCTAGAGAGAGAAATCTATTTCCTCCACACTGACGGCTCGCCTACGGATTACTCAAGACAAATATCTTGATATGGTAGAAGACTAATCATTCAAGGTATGTATGTAATTTAAGTCTAATTGAATTTCCGCCTAATGTTATTGTGAAAATCATGAAGTTTAAGATCTTGGGTCATGGATTGGGTTCTTATGGTTTTACCCAATATTAAGTTTACATAGAGTACGTATGATGTCGTTTTAGTTGGAAGAATTGGGCTACTGGAAGAAGCTTATGAGCTGATAAACAAAATGCCAATGGAACCGGGTTCTTGGGATTGGATGGCTGGCTAGCTGGCTGGCTGGCTAGGTCAGCTTAGGAGACTTTTGTTCTGAAAATGATGCTTTTGGTTTGGTCCTCATCTTGACAACCAAATTGATAGAATATCACTGTAGGAGCTAATTGCAACTACTTGTTGAGTTGGCAGACCTAATTGTCCCAAAAAAAAAGTTTTGGGACTCAATTGAAACTCGAGGTAAAATTTATGGACCTCTGCAATTAAAAACCCTAAAAGCTTTATGATTGCAAATTGACTACACAAATGTTTATTTATTTGATTTGGCATTACTGAGTGATATTGATGGGCTTTTTCATTATATATAAATGCGTAGGAGATTTTGATGAATAATTAAAGGAAAATGCTAGGGAGACAAACTTTAATTTAGCGACCAACTTGTGTTATAGCTTTAAAATAGAGGTGGGGCCTATTATATTAGTGGGCTCCACCTCTATTAGAGATATGGTATACAAGTTAGTATCTAAAGATGGATCTTAGCATGACCCATAACTAAAAGAGTAGTCTTATACAAAGTATTTATCGTTGGAAGTTTACAAATACCAAGGGCGGCCCAGGTATGGTGCAAGTGACGCCACTCCACAAGCCCTTGATTTTTGAGGGCTGTTGAATTTTTTTAACTTTATATTATATAAATTAATTTTATAAAAACTTTATATATACTCCAGCGTACAACACATTGACATAGAGAGTGTATTTGGTGGAGTTGTTTCTAGCGCATATCCCTTCGTACAAGACAAGGCACAAGTTCAAGTTTTAGTGATGTCATTCTATTAATATTTTTATTCTTTTTTCATTATAACAACAAAGTTCTATTCTTTTATTCTTTTTTATTCTTTATTCTTTTTTCATTATTTTTAGATTTGTGGTGGATGGGAGGGGTTATGTCACTTACTTCTATTTTAGTATGTTGTGTTAAAAGGGCATCAGCTAAGTTTCTCCGCATGCCTTGTTTTAAAGAAATGCGAAGGCAGAAAAGAAAGATAGGTTAGGAATATGAAACATGCTAAGAAATATTCTCTTTTGGACCAACCGACACGAAACCTGTAATTCCATCCGTTCCGGCTATATATATATATATATATATATATATATGTGAGAGAGAGAGAGAGAGAGAGAGAGAGAGAGAGAGAGCAACTTAAGCGGTTGCCATGGATTCCAACGGTGAAGTCGTTAGCATTATACGTTCTTATGAGGATTTCATGCCTTACTGCAAGTTCCAAAGAGAGGAACAATACGATACATACCAGATTCCTCTCCATGGTAATTTCCTTTTCTTTTCTTTTTTTTCTAGATATCCTTGTGTATATTGTTTGTAGTTCCTTTTATTATGGTCTGGACGTGATGCATTGCTTTATAAGTTCTTGAAAATGCTATGATAAAAGGAACAAAAGTATCTGAATATATACGCTTGGAAAGGTATTAGTTAGGCTAGTAGGAAAGTGATAGTGGAAATTATGGGTACGTATTTAATCGCCAAACATGTGTAATTTAATAGCATTTCCGTCGGCTGTGTTAAAAGAAGTTCCAAATTCAATTCAGTGATCCCCAAAGTTCAGTCATCCATTTTAAATTGGGGAATTTAGATGAACAAAGCCATCACCTTACGTGCTCAGCTTTGACATTTTGTTTAAAAGCCTACATTTTATACTTGCTGATGTTTATTAAGAACCATCGCAGAAAGGTCAATCGGACACCCGAGTTCGAATCCCTCAACGTGTTGATTAGAGTAGTATCATTATCATCTTGTCCAAGAAAAAGTGAAGAAAATAGAGTACTATAGCTTGCAATTTACAAATCAAAAAATCAACTTTTGAATCTAAAGAATAAAGCTTCATTAGAGGAGAATCGAGGAAAGCGCAAAATATCATCTAGTGAGTCTATGTAAAGTTCACTCTCATTAATCTTTCTCTGAAGAAATTGAGTTACTTATAACTAGTTTTGGAAGGTCATGATTTCTTGTTGTATAATTTGCGTCGGTACGTATTAGGTTTCAAGATTGCGCAATTCAATGTATGCTTGAATGACGAGAAAGAGACCATAAAGATTGAAGGCCAACGTCCTTTGGATGGAACCAGATGGAGTCGTTTCCGCCAAGAATTCAAAGTGCCTTGTGATGTTTATAACACCAAGGATCTTCATGCAAGGTTTGGTAATGGCGTTCTTCAAATAAGGCTGCCAAAAAAGAAACCTTCAAATGACGCATCTGATTCAGTTGTCAACAAAAGTTTGCTTTTGAGGCTGAAAACTAGTAAAATGGCGATCCTGAGAATTGCAGTAGCTGTTGTTGTGGGCGTGGCTGTTGGAGGTTACGTAATCTTCAAATGCTTGCCATCTAAGCACGCTATTGACAAGCACTAATCAATTAAAACTCGTATGAGTTCATATGCATTTCTAGTTGCATGTACTTGCTTTATACAAATGGATAATAGTATAAAATATAGCCTTTGTTTTATGCCTCAGTCTTACTCTAGCTGGTTCTTTTTCTTTGGGGTTCTATGGCTGTGGGTCCTCTCATAATCTAAAAGTTATGCGAATCAATTTTCATATAATTTTTTTTTTTAATACAAGCTATAGTGACTACAATAGGGAGCAGTGGTGGAGGCAGAAACGTTTTACAGAGGGGCACCTTATATATTGAAATATATTTTTCTTTATTGTGACATTAGAATTAATTTTTTACTTGATACAAAATTGCTAAATTTGATTACTATATATACTCTATTAATTTACATATCATATTAATTATCTACTCATCAACATTAACAAAAGATATTAATTAATGTACTTTGTTAAATATACACACTAAGAAAATTCGAATTATACTTTCTTACTTCAATTTTCATTTATGCTGCAAAATTTTCCTACATTAACAATCTATAGAAGCCATATCATTCTCCAAAAAAGCGTCATATCACTATTAGGAATACAAATTCATGAAGGGTTTTTAACTTAAGTAATTCCTGAATTTATACCTGATTTTCAATTTCGTCCTTAAATGTGTTCGAGGTTATGAGGTCTTCCAACTCTTTCATTCGTCCATATTGAGTGCTTCAGTCACATTCCGTCACTTTGGCTATCAATTTGAGGGTTAAAACAAGCCATCTTGCCTAAAATATTAATAGGGTTGGGTTGGGTATGAGGATGAGATTATGAAGATGTGGCTGGGTTGGGAGGTCACCTCTGTTAAATTTTAGAGAGACGGGTGACCCACTACTAACAATATTGATATTATCCCTAACTTAACCACCTACATAACCAAGTAGGTGTGAGGTTTATAACAAAAGGCTTCGGTGATATTAGTATTGGAACCATTCAATATATCTTGTATTTTATTTAGTCAAGTTTCCGATATGGGAATTATATTCTTCAACACGCCCCCTCACGTGGAGCCAAATCAACATCAGAGTCAAACATTCAAGCCCAACATGTGAATACCACATATTGGGTAAGGGGTGGGGGGTAAACATTCAAACCCAACATGTGAACACTAAATTTGAGTTGATTAAATATAAATTTCCCTTAATATTTTAAATAGAACAAATTGAAAATCACTAAATTTGAGTTGATTAAACTAATAATAAAGCACTTTTGACAAATCAATTGGCTCTTTTTTTAATGACATTTCTCTCCGTTAGTTTATTTATTTTACAAAGGTTTGAGGTTTTATTTCCTAAATCAAATTTTTTTTGCTAAAATACGCATGTTACTTGTAAATTCTATTTTAGAGTATAGTATCAATAAACATGTACTCATATTATAAAACGTACGGAAATACTACGTGCTAGTGCAGTGGTGCTGGATAAGAAACAGAAGTTAAGAATACTTTCCACTTATTCTGTGTAAACGTGAGCGAAGGAAGGCCCATATATATGCGAAAGAGAGCTACCTAGCTTTCGAAACAAAGCAAACGAAAAGAAAGGAATGATTCTATTACCATATGGTAAAGTCTATATAGTTTGTTTTGTTGGCAAAGTATAAATGGACCTATACTTAATTCATAGCTAGAGCACAATTAATATCTCTCTTCCATAAGAAACTAGCTATTAATGTAGGCATCCTCCCATGGACACCAAATCTAATTACTACGATTATTTCGAACCCTTTTGCAAATGGCAAAATGGGGAAACCAGCAACACTCTGAGAGTCCATCTCCAAGGTAATATACTTTACTCATCCCTTTGAAGTTTTGGATGGAGAGAGGTAGATATATATATATATATATAATTGGCTATGTAATTAAGGATCAGGATTTCACAAGCCCTAACTTTGCAGAAAAATTTACTTGCAACCGATTTTGCTATTTCCTACCAATAATACTATGATACGTGAAAAAATTGCTAAATTGAAGAAATAGGCACTAAATACTTTGATTTCTCGCAACTGTATAGATTGTAGCTAATTTAGTTGAAACATCAAGATTTTATTAGATTTTATTTCTTTTTGCGGTTTATTGTTTGGCGGAACTATGTAGAGGTTGGAGTGGGCTCCAGTGAATTCCAAGCTTCTATATTTAGATTTCATGCATTTACCTGTATTTTGCAAAATCTTGATCATCCTAATAATTTAACCATTTAAAGACATGACATGTTAGCAACATAATTGTTTAATTTTACTTTTCATTAGAAAATTATTTAATTGTTTAAACAAAAAAAATTAAAAATAAAAGAAAAATATCCACTCCCTTTCCACAAAAAGTGAGGGGGAAGGGCTGTTGGTTTCTTCACGAAAGGTGAGGAGGAAGAGAGAGAGAGAGAGAGAGATGGTGAATGGTATAGTGGCTTGGGTGGTGTTGGGTTGGGTTGGGTGGGGAGAAAGATGGTGGATGGTATGTCTACTTGGGTGTGTTGGGGTTGGTGGGGATAGGGTTGGGAAGAGGAAGCCACATTTCAGTTTTTTATTTTATTTTAGAGATTATGTGACTTTTTAATCTTATCTTTTTAGTTTTAAATTAAATTTTCCAATATTTGAAGTTATTAGATTTTTTAAATTAATTTTCTCAAAGTTTGATGATGTGTCTTATTTTAAGCGGTTTAGATTATTAGGATGGTCAATATTTTACAAAATGCGGGTAAATACGTAAACTCTAAATGTAGGGGTTCGGAATCCAACTCTAGCCCAAGGCAAGATTTGGTGCAAATTTGATAAGATACCCCTACTCCCACATATATTGGCCCAACCTTCCTAAATTTTATAAGCTACGTAACTCCCACAAAGTTGCAGACTGTATTTTATTCCACAAAGTCAAGAATAAACTTGTTTGGTTTCTAATTTCTCTAGAATCTATTATAATATAGAAGAAAGAAAAACAAACTGTGCCCAGCCCTATATAAATTCCTGGTTCACCCTCTTATATTCCGAATTATATATTATTATATAAGTATATAGCGTGATTTTAAATCTTTCTTAGTCAGTGGGGAGGTTGGGTGTTAAAAAAAGGGATTCGAATTAGAATAGGTTAAGAGTTCGTATTCATCCCAATGTATAAAATAAAATAGCAATCTGATCTCTTTCCAATCTATGAGTAGATTTCAGTTTCCTTTGAACTTTTGCAGGCTTCCAACGGGACCAAATAAACGTGAAGGTCAAGTTTGGCAAAATATTGATCGAAGGAGAACGTGAATATGTTTTGGAAGGAACCTCAGCAACAAGATGGAAGCGCTTCAGCAAAGAAATACCATTTGAAGGAAGAGAGTACAAGCTGTGCAATATGAAAACAAAATTTGAAGCGGGTGTTCTTTCTATTATTCTGCCTAAGAAAGTTCATAAAGCAGATCAACTTGGCCTGAGTAAATTAGTCTCAACGTTGAATGTTACGAGGACTACTGTGGAAGTCATGCTAGCAGTTTCCATGGGGTTGGCTGTTGGGGCATATGGAACATACAAATTAATATTCCCAAATTAATATTTCTTTTTGGTGTTGATTTTTTTTTAATTTTTTTTTAATTTTTATTGATTTGGGTTGTAGATGTAGAGTATGCATAAGCTGATCAAAATTACTCATCAATATTGACGCCGAAAAGTTCATCTAATATGCCTCGAATAAGAGACAAAATTGAAGACCGCCTATGGTCGCACTAGTAAAAAAAACCCCTTGCGCGATCAAATTTTGCGCGACAAAAAACTATTCGTCATGCAAAATTACTTTCTCCGACAAAACTAAGAACATCGTTGCTCAAAATCTTGCGCGACCAAATTTTGCGCGACGAAAAACATTTCGTCGCGCAAAGTAGCTTTGCGTGACAACACATCGTCGCTCAAAGTCACTTTGCGCGACGAACAATATTCTTCGTCGCGCAAAGTCCTTATAAAAATAAATAAAATTAAAAAATTATTATTTTTTTAAATTTTTTTTAAAGACTTTGCGCCACCAAACATAAAAATTCGTCGCGCAAAGTCTTTATAAAAATATAAAATTTTAAAAATTTAAAAAAAAAAAATTAAGACTTTGCGCGACCAATATGTTTTCGTCACGCAAAGTCTTTATAAAATAAAAAAAATTAAAAAATTAAAAATTTTTTTTAAAGACTTTGCGCGACCAATATGTTTTCGTCGTGCAAAGTGACTTCGCGCGACCAAAAAAATTTCGTCACGCAAAGTCCTTATAAAAATAAAAAAATAAAATTTTTAAAATTTTCTTTTTTAAAAACTTTGCGCGACCAATATGTTTTCGTCGCGCAAAGTCACTTTGCGCTACCAAAAAAATTTCGTCGCGCAAAGTCCCTATAAAAATAAAAATAAATTAATTTTTTTTAAGACTTTGCGTGACCAAACTAAGAACTTCGTCGCGCAAAGTCCTTATAAAAATAAATAAAATAAATAAATTATTATTTTTAAAAAATTTTAGACTTTGCGCGACCAATATATTTTTCGTCGCGCAAAAATTTCAAAATTTGGGCGGGTACCAAAAATGGGACGCGGGATTTTTTTTTTTTTTTTGGACTTTGCACGACCAATAATATTGTTCGTCGCGCAAAGTGATACTGTTTATAAAATGAAAATAACTCCTCAACCATTTTCTCAATGTCTTTCTCTACTCATACCTCTCCTCTTTCTTTCCCTCTCCCCAAATCCCACCATTTCTCTCACACTCACTCATCTCACTTAATCTATCATCATCTCTCTCTTCATTATCTCTCACTCTCACTCACTTTCTCATCTCTCTTTCACTATCTCTCACTCTCACTCTCACTCACTCTCATCTCTCTATCACTATCTTCTCTAATTCTCTCACACTTACTTCTCTCTCTCATTCTCACTCACTCTCAATCTTGCCAAAAAGTAGATTCTCTCCAAATTTTAAATTTTTTTCATTAATATGTGTTTTTGGAGTTAGTTTTGAGTTTGTGTGGGGTTTGGGGTTGAGTAAAGGGGAGGGATTGGAGTTTGGGTTGGATTTGTGGTATAACAATTAAAGGGGAGGGATTAAAGTTTGGGTTGTAATTTGTTAATTTATGTGTACATTTTGAATATTTATATATATTTATTGGATAATTTGATCACTATTTTTCATATGTAATTTTATTTTGAATATGTCAATTTAAATTAAAGTAATTAAAAAATATCATACAATTAAATTAAATTTAAAAAGTACAAATTTGAAAATTTTAATATAATTAAATTAATATCAATTTAAATTAAAGTAACGAAAAAAATCATACAATTAAATTAAATTTAAAAAGTAAAAATTCGAAATAATTAATATAATTAAATTAATATTAAAGAAACAATAAAACAAAAAATTAAAAACCAAAATATTTCGTCGCGCAAATATTTGTGCGACATTAGTATTCGTCGCACAAAACTCTAAAAATTTGGGCGGGTACCAAAAATGGGACGCGGGAAATTTTTTTTTTAAAATTTTTTCGTCGCGCAAAACTTTGCGCGACCAATATTTTTCGTCGCGCAAAGTGCCTTTTTGCGACCAATATTTTTCGTTGCGCAAAGTCACTTTGCGCGACCAATGAAATTCGTCGCGCAAAGTTTGCGTGACGAATATGTTTTCGTCGCGCAAAGTGACTTTGCGCGACGAATGAAAAAACTTCGTCACGCAAAGTCTTTCTCCACGATCTTTGCGCGACGGATTCTACGCGACGAAATTTCTGTCGCTCTAAAGTTTGTGCGACAAATATGTATTTTGCGAGACGAATCTCTCTTCGTCGCGCAAAGTATAAAATGTTGTAGTGTCGGCTTACAATATTCACTATGTTGCTAATGCAAGTATGGTCGGCTTAAATATTATGCTTTGGTACACATCAAGTAGCATTATATTGTAAGACAATTCATTGTCTTAATCCACGAATTGTGGTCTTTTAATCATATGAGGACTCAAGTACTTTGCTTGATCAAGAGCTAAAACTATAGCTTATCGGATTATCTCTTATGCAAAGCTATTTTAATTAAAATATAAGAGCTAAAAGACTTCCTAATTCTATATAGATTGAAAACAACCTAATCTAATGCAAATAGAAGTTAGAACACTTGGCTGCTCCTTGATGGGCAAGGCATTTGAGTAATGTGTATATATAGTGGTCCCTTCCATTGAAGCAAAGATAGACTCACATGTCTCTCACCCCATCTAGAGAGAGAGTGTCAGGGTTCTGTATGGGTGAAGAACCTCTATTTCCATCATGTCGGATCAAGGTTAGGATTAGGGATATAAAATAAAGTCTAGTTAATATTTATATATATTATATTGGCTTATTTATTGCAGTGCTCATTGAAACTTTGGTCGAATCTCACTTTTCTCCCTAAAACTTAAAGTGACCTAGAGTGCCCCCTTGACCAAGATTTGTTGGTTCACTTTGCCCTCACCATTATAAATTTTGGTAACTTAAAAATTCTGTTAAAAATAGACATAGCACGAATGGGACCCACCCTTTTGCTGAAATGTATGCCATATAAGTGTCATGTGTGAAAAAAACCTAGTTTAAAACAAATAGGAAAAAATATATTTACAAAATTACTTTCTTCTCTCTTCTCTCTCCCTCTTTTTTTTTTTTTTTTGTACCAGGACTAGACCCCCTCCCCCACCCTTTCCCCACCCAAACAACCACTCACCCACGACACACTGTTTGTGCAAATTTCTCACCGGAGAATATTCGCGTATAGATTCTTTACCCTTTGAGCTTACTTCTCTCTCTTCCTTGATCCCTGCAAAATAAATATGAGTAAATAGACCACATCCAGGAGTGTTGGCCAAAGGCCCTCCAATGCCTAAGTTAGTTCAATTGGATCTTTGAGAAAATATACCGCAATAGCTAAAATGGATGGAGTAGCCGGATGACCAAAGCCGTGTGTGGTGGCACTTAGTCATGTGAGGAGAGAGAGAGAGAGAGAGAGAGAGAGAGAGAGAGAGAGAGAGAGAGAGAGAGAGAGAGAGAGGGTGATTTTCATGGGATTTTAGAATTAGGTTTAGGATTACCTTAATGGCATGTTTACTAATCCGGAATTGAATTCCACTTTTGAGGATTCCTGTGTTTACTTGCATCAAGGAATTGAAAAAGTAAGCGGGGCCCACACAAAATTAGGAATTCAATTCCTGATTTTGGAGGAATTCAATTCCGGAATGGGAGGTGGTATTCTAATTCCTGGAGAATTCACCCATTAGGAATTCATCTTTTTTACCCATTATATCCTCACACAATTTTCAAAATTCCAAATATGCCATCTACTTTAACTCAAAAATGTGGACATTTTAGTAAATAATATCACTCCTACCCCAATTCCATATGATTTAGTAAACAACTTCAATAGGAATTCGGAATCTAACTCCCCTCAATCCATATGGTTTAGTAAACAACTTTATTAGGAATCCGGAATCCAATTCTCCTCAATCCAATTTCTCCTCAATCTAATTCCTCCTCAATTCAATTCCCCTTAATCCAATTACGGATTAGTAAACATGCCATAAATGTCTTGTGTGGCTATGTATTTATAGTCTCCTTGTGTGCTAGGGTTTTGGGAGAATAATCCTTATTTGGTTAGGATTATTCTTACCCAAAAAGATGATAGGAATTACACCAAGAGATTTGATGGAGATTGGTTCCTGGATTTAGGGAGATATTCTTATCTTAAATCAAAGATAATTTCCCTAATTAAATAGGAATTAATTAGGGTAATTTGTTTGACCTAAGTAACATTCCTTTCTCATGTGTCATCTTCTTATTGGCTAGTGAAATATATGCTCACACACACTCGACCAAGGCACGAGTGGTCTCCTCCAGCCGTAACCAAGGCACGACCACATATCCAAGGCAGTGGATTTCCCAATGGTGCTCAGTTGAGATGGAGATGGCTTGGTATAAATGTGGAGCACTACAACTGATATAATCGCGGAAGATATCACATGTATCCTTGGTACAATTTTTTTCAATCTATTTATGACTCCCTAATTCCTTCCCTGTCTTTCTTTATATACAATTGTTCTGATTTATGGGGGTTTTTGGATCACCGACTGGTTTCATTGGATCTTATCATACGTTTCATGGTTGGTTTTGCTATTCTCTCTACTACTTTGAGTTTTCCAAAGGTGATTGAAGCAGAAGAGGAAGAGTTCATTGAGTTTGTTTGATTTAATCTTTTTTAGGTTTGCTTGGCTTGATTAATTGTAAATGGGAAGTTGAATTTGTTAGTATGAAAATTGTATGGGCATTTCCTAGACTCTAGCATAGGTGGGGAATTAGTGTGTGAATATCTTTTACTAGAAGTTTTGGCTCAACACTTTCAATCCCGGATTTTGGAAGTATGACTTGATCGATATGAGGAGCTTGATTTCAGGTAAATCATGACATAATCATGCATTCAATATAGGATTCCTAGTTGGAGTTATTTTCACTCAAGCACTTTTTGTTAGTCCTAGTTGGAGTTATTTTTAATAGGATTAGATTTTATCTCTTGAGATTACTTTCCTAGTTGGACTCTATTTTGATTTAAGTTAAAATATTATGTTTTCATCATCTTGGACTTGAAGAGTATGTTTTAATTAATATCCTATTTTGTTTCATTGTTTTCATCTTGACAAACATTGTTTCCTTAGATAAATAATTGATTGGAGGGCAAGCCATAAGCTGACGAAATCATATAGGACTCCTAAAGTATCAAGTCTAATAAAGGGCAAGATATTGAGATGAGGGGGTGGGACTTCTCGTGCAAAGTTGAGAATGAGTTTTGTATAAATCATTGTGTGCATCTCTTTTGGAACATACAACTTCTATATTTTTGGTCTGAGCATCTAAAATTCCTACTAAGCTATTGTGCATTTATTCGAGATAAATCATCAAGTGTTCCATGGTTACTTGGTGATTTATCAAATACTTTAATAATTCATATTGCATTCATTTGCATTGTTCGGTGACTCATACGGTTTAGGGCACCAAGACCTTGGTGGTGGTTTTCCTCCGGTGAGCTTGAAGCAATTGTGACTAGTCCTGCCTTCAACATAAGGAGTGTCGAAGATCATCCCGTGACAGAAGTTGAGTTACGAAGAAGTCGGTAAACATTATCTAGAATGTGTGTAGGATAAGTGTGTGAGTACTTTTTATAATCATCGTTCTATAGTGGATTTGTGTTGGACTGAGAAGTCCCATGGATCTTCCCCAGAGGTGGAGTTTTACCACGTAAAATAGTTCTCTACGTGTTCCTTTATTTTTATACTTAGCACATTTCAAGATTGATAAGCCATATCAATCCTGCTAATAAAGTTTATTTTTATTTATTGATTATAATTTTAAATTGGCATATTCACCCCCTCTAGGCATTCTTAGTCATCTTACATGTAATTTCAAACTTTCAATAACAATATATTTTCTTCTGGTTTTGATTTCTAGGTTTTTTTTGTATGTGCTAGTCCAATACTTAGTTTCTTTAGGGGTTTGATTTTTTGTTTTTGGTATAATTCAAAGAGATAGATGGGGTAAGAGAGAAAGATGGAGAAATATTTTTTTACTTTTAAATTTCTTTTAAAGATTTATCATATTTATAATAATTCATTGTATTATTTCTATATAATTTGTGGGCCCATCTAAAGTACAATTTATTATATTATGTTTTCCGACGTGGCACTTTTGTAGTGCACATTTTAGCAAAGAGTAGGTCCCATTTGTGCTATGTCAACAATTTTAATAGAATTTTTAATAGAGTTAACGGTGGGGGAAAAAGTAAACCACCAAACCTTGGTCAAGGAGCACTCTATGTACTTTCAGGGGATAAAGTGAGATTTGACCAAAGTTTCATAGGGCACTACAGTAAATAAGTTTATTATATATTATTGGAAACTTTAAGATTTAGAGCCTTAGAATGGAAGTATATGAAACGTGACTTTTGGGTTTTTTGATAGCCTAAGAGAGAATCCCGAGCCTATATTTAGCATCGGTGCATCTACACACATATAAAAGAATGCAAACCATTAGATTAATCTAATGATTTTAATAAGTCAACATCAGCAAACTTGTATTAAACTATTTAGACACATATTGGTGGCTATAAATCAATACTTTCAAACTAATGGAAGAGTTGAGGAATCCTGCGATTTGAATGGTATACCGGTGTCATTGTTTATGAAGATCCAAGTTATGACTCTTGCCACTTTGAGGAGGGGGTGCCAACACTGAAGAAGCGAGAGGATGAAGGTTCACCACCACCATCTTCAAGCATACCTGCTTGGGTGAAGTAAACTGTCATCCCAGTCGCTTTAGTGCCAATTGCATGGTCTTTATGTCATTTGTCGCTTTTATGCCAAAGCTACAAACCAAAACAAAAAGAACGGTTTGACCTATATGTTGTAAAGAAATCACTAAAATTGGATCAGAAGTTATAAAAGACTCAGATTTTAAAAAAAATTTGAAAAAAAAAAAAGAGAGAGAGAAAGGGCTCGGAGGCCGGTCAAGCTTGCCCCAATAGGCAGGCTTGGGCCTCGACATTTGAAACCTTGACCGGGCCAGGCCCAGCCCAGCCCAGAAAAATAAAAAAAGACTTCTATTTTTCTAATTTCAAAATTTGAATTGGAGTCAAATCCTTGTGTATGTGGCCCAAAACGACAACTATATCATGGCAACAATGGTGTTTTATGGTGGCTACTTCAACAGCAGAAAACAAACCAGCATAACAATCGATGCTAAACCCACTGATGTCAACTCCACTGCTTAGATCGAGATAGAGAGCACCACTGGCCACCGGCGGACCCAAGAATTTTTCAGGGAAGGGGCAATTTTTAAAACGCTAAAAGCTCAAAAAAAAAAAAACACAAAAAAGATAGACAACCAAATACCTTAGAATTTCTTATCCAAAAAACAAAACCTTAGAATTTAAACAATACTAATGCCATTTGTAATTCATAGAAAAAAAAATAGAAGATTACAATTAAGTTACAATTGTTCACCGCGAACTTTCATATCATGAAAACAATGACAATATTTTATACAAACTTGGTTTTTTTTTTTTAAATAATGCAATTTTATACATACTTGAACTTGATCGATATTAACATTGCAGACTCTATAAATAATTAATATTGCAGCCCTACAAATTTATGCGAGGACAATCCTTATTTATGGCCCAATTTGTTTTTCATCCAATGACCCAATTGATTTATTATACTAAATAGCATGTAGGAATTTGCAGTCGCACTCACATGTTTATTCCTCTTTTTTTTTTGGGGCTTTGTACAACATGACGTCGTTTTGCTCAAAACTTTAAAAACAAAAGGACAGCAGCTGTGATGCACACAGCAGAAGAAAGGAACCCAGCAAGTTCGCTTAAGCTTTTTTTCAAACACTTGGAGTGCACCAGCAGCCAGAGCAGAGGTGCAACTCCAGCAGCTTTAATGGAGATTTCCGGCGACCGGAGGTGCAGGTGCACCTCCTTGCGCCTGCACAGGTCCGCCAGTGCCACTGGCAGCCATCCAAGACCTTGCACCAAAAAAACAACTAACAAATCCTAGATCCGAACAGATGTGTTGGCGATACAACAATCAGTTCTACTATTATTTAATTCAAATAATTAAATAAACACAACAATAATATATAAAGTAAATAAATAAAATACTAACTGTGCAGATAGAAGATTGCATAATTGCAATGTCCTTGAAACAAAATTTCACCCCTACTCAATGCTTGTAGTTATACAACTATATTAAATCAAAGTTCTATCACCAAGACTTTGATCTCTTACGAATTTTTGATAAATTTTAAATTTGAATTTCGAATTTTAAAATAATTCAAATGTTTAGTTAATTAATTAATTACACTATATATATATATATATATTAATCATTCTTTCAAGTCAACCCAAGGTCAAGCCCACAAGTGCAAACTAGGGCCACCAAGTGGCCCAATCAAAACTAATCTACTTGGATGACCTTAGGGTTATAAAGATTAGAAATGTTTTATAATCTTTCAACACAAACTTGCTTAAAAGCCATAGCTTGCAAAACCAACAAGATGTAGCTTGCAAACTTGCTTTACATTTAGCTATCGTGCATTTTACATAAATAATATATATCTTTACTTGTTTCTCATTCGTCAATTTTGTATAAGGACTATCGAATGATAGAGGCTTCAAAAGTAGAGCATTGAATTACAAGCGCTGTAGTATATTTGAGGAAGCCTTAGCTAAAAACTCAAGTACTTCCCTGTTATTTTCCTTAAATCATTTAATATTGGAGACTTCAATTGTACGCTTAGAATAGACACATGGTGAATCTAACAAACAAACAGACGTAATTGTCTTTGAAATTCTATCAATAAAAATGCATCTCACATGATAAAACGGTTGTAGAACAAACACTTCAAGTGCCCCACTACGCAATTCTAGTTATTGAACGTAAAATTCAGAAACCATATAATGTACGGTGTTCTTTTTTTGTTTTTGCAAAGTAATATTGTAAATTACTCTTATGTAAATCGAACTTGCAAGCGGACTGAAGTAACGCACATCTCTATAAAATATGGGTGTTTAATTAATTATTGATTGTATTATGTGGATAAGGTTGCAATTGCCGTGATTGCCATGATGACGGCCATGAAAGCTTGATATGAACCAGATAATGTGATGCCACGAACAGCAGACGACTCATCGGAGACGGTAATGAAGAGCTTCATGCCCAAATGACAATGATCCTTAATAGAACAAATGTACCATTTATTTCCAGAGATCTTTAGGTCTATTTTGTCATTTCCACTGGAAAGTGGTGCTTCGTTTTCTGTTGGCTTAATGCATTCCTCGAACCCAGTTCCGTTCACCTTGAACACATTGTGATTAGGAGCCTTGTAATTGAACACTGTAATTAAAATGTAAAACCAGTCACATTAAGTTAATTTGGTTCTCATAAAACTATACAATTAACTGCATACAATTTGCAAATGTACATACCTAGTGTATCACCAACACGAAATACTTTTGTCTTTGGCCCAAGCTTCGTAGTCAAAATTAGTTTTCCAGCCGCTGTCATCTCCGACGATGAATTCTTTCGCCATGGCGATTGTAGGAAGAAGAACCACAAGGATGGTGATAAGGGTGACAAATTTATTCCAGGCCATTGGAAACTTTGATAATATATCTGTCTGTTTTAACAAGCCTTTTATTATTAGCTCTCAGTAGGTATAGTATGATGAGATTGAGGTACGAATAGGGTCTATTTATAGTAGTTTTAAGTTGAAAAATTCATCCAAAGCCTCGAATTAGAGACAAAATTGACGACCGCCTATGGTCGGCTTACATATTCACTATGTTGCCAATATGGTCGGCTAATTATGCTTCAGATGTAAATCTAATGAATGAAACGAAAGAGCTGGGAAAAATATGTAAATCTAATGCTTTGATCAACAGAAAAAGGATTGGAAATTAAATGTCTAAATTATGATTTTTATTACCTGCTTACATATACTTTTGCAATTTTAGTCCTTAGAGAGAAGTTTAAGTATTTCATTAAAATATATATATATATATATATTAAATTCATTAAAGATTCTATGCGTTTGAGACAAGCGATATTAGGAGAGTGGGGATTCGAGACCTCAGGTATAAGGGTAACAGTTCTTAACCACTTGAACTATTAGTCCCTTGCAAAGATGATGTGTTTTGATTTAATATTTTAAATTTGAAGATGGTCATACCCAAAAAGCATCCGCACAAAAGGATGATATAATCCATTTAATGAGATTCCCAATATCGTATGTGCAACTTTTGATTAAGCTAGTCTTTCGAAACCCTATATGTGCAACTTTTTCGAAACAATAATTCACGAGCATAACAATTGATCAACTTAAAAGCACATATGAATTCTCAACATTTTCTTAAAGTGACCTAATATAAATCTAATCACCACATAACAAGGGCCTTTGGTCACCAACAAAGCTTATGGCTGGCTACCCATTCAAGCCAAGCTATATGAACACGTACGCGGCTAACATCCTTCTACAAGTCATAGTGAGGTTAACATCTATTTCCATACCATGTACGCGGCTAACAACCATTTGGTTCAGTTACATTTATGCTAATGACATTTAGAACATAAACAAGAATCAAGACCAAAATGATATGTACGCTTGAGACAACCAAAATCGTCACACGTACTGCGACAAGTAAAGTAAACAAAACCATCTAAATACCAGATGGAGGAAGTTTAAAGTAAACAAAACCATCTAAATACCAGATGGAAGAAGTTCCTGATAATCAAAGAGTTGATAGCAGAAACTCCCAAGCACCAATGGAAATAATATTTGAGAAAGCCATCCACATCCCAAAAGACTTAAGCTCATAGTGATCAAAAGCTGACAGATGGACTTCATAACCCACATACCCAATAAGACACCACATCTGTCAAAACCACCTGAATCTCGTCCAATCTCCTCTAGTTATTCAAAGCTCATCCTCCATCCTCAAATACTCTCCAATATCTGTCTGGTGAAGTACCACAATTCCATTGGGGTCCAACTTCCTACAATCCTGGGTAGACTTGGCCGCAATCCCAAAACCCAACGGGACATCTGACATTGAAAACACAACCACCCCATCACCGGGCACAATATTTTCTGTAATCCTCCCCAAACCACCTTTCAAAACATGGTTTCCGTATAAGAAGGACATCTCGGAGGTAGGTTTGAGCCAGACCTTGTGTTTAGCATTTGAGGCTAATGAACTCAAACACTGAACAGTTAAGTGGAAACTGCCACCATGAGTGAACCTACCAATACAAGTCCCAAGAGACACTAACTGAGTCCGAGATATATTTGTAGCACGCTTTACTAGTGATTCGCTAACATAGTAGACCTTGTTTTTGTGGAGGCGGAAGCAGTAACGGCCTGAATCTGGGTCTGGACCTTCGTGCGAAGGGTTCTCGACGATGTTTTTGAGGTTGTTGCCTGTGAACTTGAAAAGCTTTTCGAAAACTGCTGTGGTCTCAGTCTCATCTAAAGGTCTCATCTTTGTCCAGGACTTGAGGAAGCCTTTAGGACACAGTTTTCTGAGTCCGTGCTTGCTCTTCTAGTGTTGCTGATATTCCCTAGGCAAAGCACCATTAATTAATATTTATACATTTGTCGCATGGCTTCACCAGAGAACAGTAACAGAACAGTTCAGACAAATGTATTCATAATCATTTGGGAGAAATTTAATCAGGCATGATATATACTCTTTGACTGAAAGTATGAAATAGTTGAGTTACATTGGTTTGACAAACAAATGCAGAATTTGCAAGAAAGATAAATAGCTCCAGAATCATTACCCAACCAAGACTGGCAGCATAACAAGACATAGTAAATACAATAAGAGCTTATCTCATATGGTAACCATGAAATTCTCCCCTTTTATGATCAATATGCATTAAAATAACAACTCAAGTGAACTCAAATAAGCGTAAAAGGGGAGATTTTCATATAAATGATTGGCCCTGCCCAATGTTGCAACAAGTTGATCTTGTTATTCTCAGAAAAATAAAATATAACTGCAAGTTAGCTGTGATCATGATACAATAAACAAAAGATAACTGAACTAATTCAAGAACATCTATACAACTAATTCTTAGAAAACAACTGAAATCCAAAAGCTCTGATACCATGTTAAAGTCCAACTACTAACAAAACTCAAAAAGCTTAAGTCGTTTGAGAATAAGCCAACACTAATGGAACTCTGAGAGATCTAAGCAAAAGGCTCAAATACTATTTAGTATCAGCAGTGGATTGGGATGTGCTTCTGGTTTGCTAAATGGAACTTTAAAAGAAATCCAAAACCCCATAATTATGACACCATAGAAAGAACAAACCACCAATGACACACCCAAATTGCAAACAGAAACAAACCCAGTTTCAGTGGTGTACATCAGCAAGCGCGAATCAACCCAGTTGCAATGCTCAAACAGAAATCAAAATTGAAGCAGAAAGTCCTAACTCTCAAAATCATAATTAGAGAGTAAAAAATTTCAATTAAGAGAAAATCCCTGAGTTCACGAAAAATTCAAAAGCCAAATCAATGAATTACTCCAATATAACTTGCCATACTGAGCAAGGTCATGGTTTTGACATAGTAAAAAAAGAGAAACTGAAACAAAAACAAAAAAATCAAAACCCAACAAATTTTGAGAAAACAAAAACGAAGTGGGTTGTAGGGCTCGCTTAGCTACACACATACACAAGAATGAATAAGATACAGAGACAGAGGGTGAGACCATGAGAGAGACTGAGAAACTAACATAGATATATTATAATTAAGTTTTAGAGCTTACCCTAAACCCAAAACCCAGAGGTGGTGCAGGGAGGAAGATGACTCGTGGAGAAAGAAAAAGACTTTGAATGATTAGGTATGATCAACTGTGTTGGGTGTAACATAATACAAAACATATAAGACAATTAATATTTGACATGTTCACATTCAGATTAGAACATAATACAACCCATAAGGCTGAGCATGGACTAAAGCCCATTGGGACAAGAAAATCACGACGCAAAATTGAACAACCAACTTGAGTTTGGACAAGAATGTGATAATAAAGGATTGAACTCATGTGTATGCTTGGCATTGCATGTGTGATAATAAAGGATTGAACTCATGTGTATGCTTGGCATTGCATGTGTGTTAAAGTATTGTCTCTTTGTGTTTTGTTTTAAAATGTCGAACTTCAGAGAAATATATCAATGACATTTTAGAATTAACTCGTGCATGAGGATTAGAAAGAGTGTGCTAAAGGAAGCCAGAGAGCAAATGTCAAGTCAAATTATCCCATGAACGAAGTACACATACAAAAGAGGCATGCACAACATAGTGGAAATAATCCCAACACATTAACTGTGAATCAGTACATGGGTAACTAATCAATTAGTTACACAGGTAATGATCCTATTTTCTGTTCTAAAATCTAATCTATAATGCTTAATGCTATAATAGTTTTTAAGTGACAACTGAACCAATTTTTGACTTTTTGGAAAACCAGACTGACTACTTGGCGTTTTTTTATAGGAAGCAAAGTGGTATACCTTTTGAAAAATTCAATTCAATGCATATAAAACACTTGAGAAACTCAATTCTAATCTAGATTATGATGAGCATTAAAATTATACCAAAATAAATCACCAGCACTATACAGTGCACCATAGACTTCTTAAAATGAATTGGAACAAAACACATGCACTAATTTCCAAATTAACGTGCAAATTTTTAAAATGAAATCAGAGCAAACTTACTAAACTAGAGTCTAAATCATCCTTTAAATTATATGACCATATTCCCGTTCCTTAAAAGTGAAACTTAGAACCCAATTACCTTTTTTCAGTGCACCCAATGAAATCTTAAATCAAAATGAGGGAGAGATAAATAAGATGAAATAAAAATATTTCTAGAACACAAAAATAATTTTAAAAATGAGACAAGTTACAACTCAAAACATTTGAATAAGAGAAATTAAAAAATCCCAGACAGAGGCTTATATAAATTTAGGAGTGGATAAGTGAATCGAGAAATGGGATATTAAGGAAAAGTTTTGGTTTAAATGATTTTGTATTGACTGCCCCAACAGGTTGAGGATAAATCCCAGACGTTGTGGAAACCTCAGAGATAGAACTACCACTTTGGTGACAAATATAAGGACCCTTAGGCCATTTAGTAGTCATTATAATCTCCGGAGTATAGTTAAAACTTCGTCTATTAAGGAAGACAAGGACTCATGGACTCATGGACTCATGGAGGGCAGAATCAAACTTCTCAAGGATTCTCTTCTACAGAATTCATCTTACAAAATATAGAAGCAAGCTTCATACATATTAAAGCCAAACAGAACGAAAACCAAACAATTAAAAATGTGGAAAATCAGTAGAATACAAATGCAAGAGGACAAATATCAAAAAGCATGGTACAATGCACTTTAAAACAGAGAAAAGCAGCAAAAATCAAACAACAAAAACAAGCAGCAAAAACCCCATAAGCAGTAACAATAGCTGAAAAATAAATCGGCTGCCATGAGCAGTACCCATTGCACAATAAAGAATTGATTCCATTATTAGAAGATGGATATAAACGCACATCTAACAAGAAGCCAATACCCAAATTATATATGACAAAATGTGAAAAGGAAAAAACCTTTATAGAGAAAAAGATATACATTAATATCACTTAACACCATAAGGAAAATATAAAGGAATACTCAGAACTCCAGTCCTTTAAATCCTGGAAAGAAGAAAAAATAAATCCTCAATTCCCCTTCACCATTCATCCTCGCTAAACAGGACTCATCAGGGGTCTCCACTAAGCTTAGGTGCAAGTGTGATCGTTATAAATCAAAGTGGTCACAACTTAGCATTGTCCTATATCATTCATCAAACAATGTTCTTGTAAAACCTAGTTTCAAATTGCAATAAGTTGACGACTCGCAATGCCCTTTGTGATGGTTAAACTTAAAACTAAGTTAAGCTTTTGGAAAGATAATTTAAATCTCTACAATGTTGAGCTGAATGAAAGACATAAGGACCCATGTATGTATTTTCTTCCCGCAAGTAATTAGAATAAAACAAAATTCCTATTACCCAATCTCAACTCCAGCAACAAAAAAATAAACACCTTGAGACCAAACTTAATACTAAAAACGCCAAGTCAAAATCACAACCTGCCAACAGAAAAGAGAAAGGATATAGAGGAGAGAAGGAGGAAGCTCACCAGAAGAAAGAGAGCAGATTGAAAATCAAAGAATGGGAGCTGAAGGTTTAGACAGGGTTTAGAGATGAAGCACTTTCGTCTCAGAGCGAACAACGGCCTAGGACGGAGAAGAAAGCTTCACTGTCGGATGGAGTGAACGGCTAAGATTAAAAATTGATCTTAGCCCATTTTAATATAACTTGACCCGGTTTGTATCCACCCCTGTGTTAACCATGGGCACGGGTTGGAGAGCTCTTTCGTTAACAGCATCAAACTTTGGATAGACCCATTTCTCTTTAGTTAATCGACCATTAAATCCTTTAACGGGACCTATTAATGAAGTAATAACTATTTCACATAAAATAAGTTCTAATTCTATTTATAGTAGGAAATCAAGGATAAAGGGAAATCAATTACAATTAATACAAGAATCCTTGGCATGCAAAGGAAATCCATGGGTCCACAAGTCACTCCAACATCTTTTCTATGTGGGAGCATAGTAAGTACATAGGCAAAGAATGGGTCTTGGTTTGGAATTATATCCCTTGGTTTGTGAGATTTATTTGTCCATTGATTTCATTTGAGTCAATACTTGCTTTAAGGATTTCAACTAATGATTTAGGGAAATGACTAATTAAGTATAATGCATTCCATTTTGACATATGATTTTATTTGATTGATGATGTTCTTAAATGCTAAAATGTGTCACCTCCAACTCCTTGTATCATATTGATGTGTCACCTCCAGCTTCCTGTATCATATTGATGAGTCATATCTCACTTGTAATTTGCATGAGACCCAGAACTTAGATGAGTCGACTTCAAGTAATCAAGTTGTCAAACTTTGAATTATTAACCACCAAAGTTTCTACAAGACTCACAAGTGCCATTAAATTTCAATTCATAATAAATTTGGATATGTTAATGGCGAATCTACATTTGGATTAGAGTGGGCTCCAGCCCAGTGTTGATTTTTGTTTTTTATCTTTGTGGTTTAAGCCAAATATAGGTAAAATAAATAATAGTCTAGCCCTCTAATTAAAATAAGCCTAGCTCTCTATGTAGAAATAAGCCCACTCTTGAAGTATATAGGAAATGGTAAACATGCAATCCATAACCTAAAATTTGATTAGAAGCAAACATCAAATTTTTTCTGCTAGCCATCTAAAAAGCCCTATTTGAACCTTCAGAGCCTAGAAGAAATAGCTCTCCCCCTCTAAAAAAAATTGTACCAATATATCTTCAATGGGTTCTTCCATCTTGGTAAGTTTTTCTCTTTTTTTTAATTCAATTTCCAATTTTAATTGTTGTTGTTAAGTTTTTATAATTTAGGGTTTGGGTGAAAATTTTTGGAGATTGTTATATATGTTTTATTTTTGCAACTTGAATTATTAATTCGTGTATATGATTTTTGGTGTCTAGTATTTCTTGTTAGGATATCATATCACATGATGATAATAGACCGACAAAGAGAGGAAAAACTATTTATTCATTCTTCTAAAAAATTGGTAACGATAACAAGGATACATCTTATGCATCTGATGTTGATACTTCAATTCCTGAGGAACTTACTCAACTCGGATCTCAAGTAGTTGAACAATGTGTTTGATTTGATATTTATTTATATTTTGTACTTCTTTATATTATATTTGCTTGTAATTTGGCTTTGTTTGATTTATAAAATTTTATTTACATTTTTGTTTCAAGAGAAAAAAGGCTTATAATATATCTTCTATAAAATAAAAGAAATTTAGCATACCCCTATAAAATTTCCTGGTTCTACCATTGATTAATAACATGATACAATTGATCCACACAAAAAACAAAAACAAAAAAACAAAAAACAAAAAACAAAAACCCAAAAAAAAAAAAACCATGATACAAGAGCAGATTCGGATGTGCAATTACATCAGTATTGCTAGCTCAGCATCTAATACAGAACGAAATTCTCTTATTTTATTTTCCACAAAATTATTATAACTATAGAATTAAAGAAAAAACAGTATGTTTTATTAATGTATGTGTCTTGATTTGGTGCATTTTTATGCATACGCATTTGGGGACGAGTTGAAGATGAAGATCAGGCAGCAACAGCTATGAAAACTCCAACAATGGCGGCCATGAAGACTTGGTATCCAGAAAAGATGAAACCACGAACAGCAGAGGATGGAGCTGGTGCAGGCGGACCCTCCATAACATTGATGGTAAGTTTCTGGCCCGAAGCAGCACAGTGGTCTGCAACAGAACAAATGTACCATTTATTTCCAGCCGCCTTTAGCTCTATTTTGTCGTTTCCAGAGGTAAGTGGTGGTTGATCATTTGCTGTTGGCTTAACACATTCCTTGAACCCAGTTGCATTCACCTTGAACACAGTGTGTTGTGGGGGCTGGTAGTTGAACACTGCATGCATGCATAATATATAATGTTCATAAATTAATTAATATTCATGGATATATCTAGTTTTGAAAGAAAAAAGGAACTGATCACATCAAATCTGGTTTTTGTAAGTTAATTATTAATTACGCTAAGAGTAATGTTTGTTTTCTAAACAAATGCTTAGTTTCAACCACTCGTTTTTATGAAATCAAATGGTTGAATGGTCTAAATTCACGGTTTAGCAATATAAGCATCTTAAAACAGCTTCTATATATTATGATAAAAGTATAATCGGAATGTATATATTACCTAGTGTATCACCAACATGAAATACTTTGTCTTTGGCCCAACCTTGGTAGTCAAAACCAGGTTTCCAGCCGTTAGAATCTCCAACGACAAACTCCGTTGCCATGGCAATTGTAGGAAGAAGAATCACAACCATGGTAATTAGGGTGACAAACTTAATCGAAGCCATTGGAGCTAATTTGATATACCCCTTAATTATTAGGAATTTTTTGTGTTAGCTCTCTCAGTAGGTATACTGTTTTGGATATGTTCTGGGAATGTTTAGTCTATTTATACATTTTCTCTTGTTGAATAATTCATTGAAAACCCCGAATGAAAGACAAAACTTGAAGACTGCCTTTGGTCGGCTTACCACACAATGTTGCGAATAAAATAATATGGTCGGCTTTAATATGCTTTTTAACTACTAAATTTAGAGAATGAACGGGGAAAATTATGTTTTCGTTTGTAAAGAGTTACAACTTAGGGTAACATAAATCATAAATTGAAGTAAATATGTGCTATTTCATAACCTAAAGTTTATGTACTATTTCAATTTCAATTATATATATTGCTTAAAATATGTCTGCAAATTGCAATGTTCTATCTTTCTGCTAAGAATATTTTATAAGGCATCGTTCTTTCTTATATATATATAATAGTCCTCTTCTATCGAGAGATCCCTCAAATAATTTTATAATATATAAATATTTGAATATAGTACGTCTATTTTACATAGTGAAAGTCCTTTTTCAAAATTTTTTTTTTTTAAACCTCAAAGTTTATTTTTTTTTTTTTTAATGCAGGAAGTTTATTATAAGTTGGTTTCTATAATGTATCAACTTCTTCCTTTTTTTTAATTGATATTTCACTATGTAGCTCTATAGGGTAATTATCACTAGATTCAAAGATAAATTACACACATTGGATATTCTGGATTTCATTATATGCTTCTCTGGATCCCAAAACGCCATATAGACAATCTATGCTTCAGTGTCTCAAGCTGTAATAAAAGAACAACAAGAAGGTTACTTCTTTGGAAATATAAATCTTGCCGGCTTGGCTGTTTTTGGACATGTCAAAGCATATACACATATTTTGTTTTCTTTTAGTTTTTGTTTTCCACAATGAGAAATGATCTGATGGTGTTCGGGCCAATTTCATGGCTCTAAAGGAAATCAATAATTAAATAATTAAATATCCAATAAAGGGTGAAGAGCGGCAACGTGAGAGTGGGTACAAATTGCTAAAATATGAATATGGTTTGAATACTTTTGATTAGTTGTATTCTTCTCTATATGGAGATATATAAGAAATTATAGTAAATTGAGCTTAGACCCATCAAATTCATTTTAAATCACCTACAACCCTTTCCTTTAGTTTTCTATTTAAAATACCCAATTTTTTCAAATAATACCCGTTGACTAGGATCCAACTAAGCAAGTTACCTAATATAACTTAAAATCTGATTTATTGTATTTTTCGGATTCCAAAACTACCCCTATTTATGAGTTAATGTGTTATGGGGGGTGTAACTAATGACATCCGTTGAATTTGGAAATATCTCCAAATAATTGTAATGGATGTAGGAACTAATTTAGAAACTTAATTGAAATTAAATATTAAATTCCACATTAAAGTATTTGTAATCTATTTTACGACTAGTAATCTATTTTTGAATTAATGGTGTTTTCCTTCTATGAATTACTACTAGTAATCTATTTAAAGTATTAATAATATAAATTTAATATTAAATTTATGAATTAATGTTGTTTTTTTTTATGAATTGTACGACCAGTATTCTTTTTTATTATAGTTTTATGAATAATAGTGTACATTCTAATAATGTTCCTATTTTTTTCTCTAATAATGTACCTAGTAAAACAATTTACCTAGTATAATGAACCTATTTTTTCTCTCAAAATAATGAACCTATTTTTTTCTCGGAAGAGAATTCCGTAGAGGAAGTTCCGCGGAAGGGAGTTCCGCTTAGGTGAGTTCCACCATGGAGGTTCCTCGCCGATGTCGAGTCCCATGATCGAGTTTCCTCCTCCTTGCTATGGACTTGCACAAATTTATTAATATATGTATTAAATAAATAAATGGGACAATTAAATAAGAGTTTTCTTGGTGGATCCTAGAGCTCCCATGCCAACTTCCGTGGATTCTCAACCAAATCTAGAATTCCTAATATCTGAATATTTTGAGAACTCAAAGTCGGTCCATCGTGAGGCCAAACCCAACACCCAAGTATTTGGAGCTCCCATACCACCCACCTTGGTAGATTGTCAACCAATTCTAGAATTCTAAAAACTCAAAGGTCATGAGGTTCCACTGGATGTCAAGATGAAGTCTCGTAGGTCCAAGCCCAAGCCACGAATTCGAATTCAAAATTTTCGGAGGATTACATACATGGGACGGAGGCTTCACAAGGAAAGAAATCAAGAAAATTGATGACAATTTGGAGAATTCCAAAACAAGAGATAATCAAGCAATCAAAAATCTCCATCAAGGTGATCCCACAGATTTAGGTGGCTTCAAAATGAAGGAATTTCAAAGGAGCTGACCTCGGGTCATTTAATGGCCAACCTATGGGCTAGTGGAAGCCCCTATATAAACCTCATCGGATGAAGGGAGGAAAGATACATCATCAGACACACAAACCTATTTTTTGTCTTGCACTTTTCTTTCCCTAGACTTAGGATTTTACTTTTGAAGTACTTAGTGTATCAAGTTCTTCCTTTTCTTAGTGTAAGTTTACTTTCTTGCAATTTACATTATCTTGTCTTTTAAATTCAAGTCTATTTCAATTGCTTAACTCTTCATTGTTATCGCACTATTCAAAGTTTAATTTCAAATTTAATTTAGTTTTATCGTTCTTATCATTCTTATCTCATTCTTGCTTTATTTTACATTTATTTATTGCTTTGATCTATTTTTTCGCACTCTAACTATCATTTTTTAGTTTAATCACGTCCTTAATTTATTTGCATTGTTTTCACTAAAAAACTTAAAAATCACAACAAAAAAATCCATATGAAGCCTAACCATCCTCGAGCCTGAAGAAGTGAAAGAACCTAGGCCAAGAGGAGGTTCTTTGCTTGGCCAATCAATCACTTGATTAGAAGTCAGAAGCGCAACATATCCATCCAAGCCACCACGCCTGCGTAACTTGAAGAAGAATGACCAAAAGTTCCTTCCATCAGCCACCTCAGTCGAAAAGAGGGAAACAATAAGTATCGAGAGTATAAAAGGTAGAAGACGAGAGAATCAGATTGTGGTGGTGACTGTGGTATGTGGTATTGTGGTAGTATGGTATTATATTAGGATATCAAATGTGAAGGAGGAGTGGCCTTTTATAGGCATCCAAGAACAAGTAACCTCCACCACATTAAACTAGAAAATTTAGGCATATAGAAATAAAACCTAAAAATTAAATATTGGCTAAAAGTCACTTTTGGTCCCTATGGTTTGGCACTTCAACCACTTTTGACCTTATAATTCAATTCCGTCAATTTTGACCCTGTAGTTTCGTATTTGTAGCAATTCAAGGACAAGTTAGTACTCCGGTCAATTTCTTTAACGGTGCAAGGGGCAATTTCGTCAACCCAAAATCCTTGAGCATAAAAGCTCATCTGAAACTCCCCTAATTTCATATTAGTACTTGAAATTGGTCATTTGGGTTTAAGGTTCTTCAAAAATTGGGATTAGTGGTTGAATTTTGTAGGGGTATTTTTGTTCCAGCAGCCTGACGAATGGGTTTGGGCTGCTGTAAGGAGAAAGAGAAACAAAATTCCCCAAGTGTCTGAGTTCAAAACCAAGCTCCCAAAAGAGTTTTTGAAAAATCAGATGAGACTTTAGAAAAACAATCTTAGGTTCTTTTCACCAATAGCCAAATAAACATGATAAATTGATTAATGGCTTAGCTTGAGGAGCTTGTGACGTGGGAGCTAAGCTTTCATAAATTTAGCAATTTGAGAGAGAGAAAAGCATGAATTTCTTATAGAGAACAAGGGTTTGAAGTGGGCAGAGGAGGATTAGAACGATTTCTTCCTCAAGGGAAGAAGAAAACGAGCAAAGAAGAGGATTGGGTGGCTTGAGTAAATTTTCAATTGCTTGACAATGCTTGGTCAGGCCCTGAATGGGTTGGTTTTCTGGGTAGCCAAGGCTCTCTTTTATAGCCACAAAGAACCCTAATTTCATCTTAACTTTTCCTTCCCATTTTTCATTGTTTCTTCCTACTTGATCTAATTTGGTGAAATCCTCCCATCCGAGGTGCATGGGTAAGGAACCCTTTGTGGTTCCAAGAATTCAACGCAGCTGGACCTCCCCATGAGGGTGAGGCGCCACCTGCTTTCCCTCTTGGTTTTCAAAACGAAGCTTGTAATGGAAAAGAAGATGGGTAGAGCTTTTGCCCGATGGGTATTCATCCTACCCTTCATAGATTTCCTTTGGTCTCTGTCATGGCTCCCTTGTTGACTGTTCTTGGAGTTCTAACAGAGGTGCTAGATTTTTATAAGTTGGGCTGGGCTTTTCCCAAAGCTATGGGTTAGTGATATTCTACTCTTCAACAATTGGTCAGCTTGTTTTCGTCAAGCTGCTAGAAGCAGCTTGCCTGTTGCGTTTTCAACAAAGTATTCGGGCCTTCTAATTAACACATGGTTTTCTAAGCAAACCATTGTATTCTTCTTTAAGGCATTGGGTCATATTCTCTCTCTCATGCTAGCCCATGTTTTCGGGCCAAGAAATGGGCTTGAATTTTGTACTCCCAAGTAGCCCAAAATTCTCATTCCTTGATCCCTTAAATGGGCCTTGTGAACGCTTGTACCTATCCACACCACAACCTTCTCAGCAAGCCCCGGGTAATTTCGTGGCTTGGGCCCACTTAAGCTTGTGGCATAGCTTGGTGTTAGAATAATGGCTCTTCTTGCATGACGCCTACGTTTGTGCTTGAGTTTTATTATTCCGTGATAGGCTATAATTGGGCCAAGTAACAACTAATGAATATGTGAGCGTGATTTTTGTAAAGTTGGCATGTTCTTGGCCCTCTTGCATGTTCTTGCTTGGCATGATGTGTGGCCCGTAACTTGTATTGGTGCGTCATACAAGTTCTCTTTTGTCCTGATTGAACTTCTTTTGTGTTCAATTATTTGTGTTGGGCCAATAATTAATCTGGGCTTGGCCCTTTGGATTTTTGGGCCTCAACAAATTTCAAGCCCTAATATGAAATGGGAAGAATTTCAAACAAGCTTTTGCTCTCAAGGGTTTTGGGTTGACGAAATTGCCCCTTGCATCATTAAAGAAATTGACAAGAATACTAACATGTCCTTGAATTGCTACAAATACGAAACTACAATGGCAAAATTGACAAAATTGAAACTACAGGTCAAAAGTGGTTGAAGTGACAAACTACAAGGACCAAAAGTGATTTTTGGCCTTAAATATTTAAACTCCCACAATAAATAAAGTAAAACATCCAAAATAATTAAATAAATCAAAACTATAGGATTTCAGTTATTTATAACTCCCACAATAAAATATAAAAAATTAAAACCTTTTTGTAGGCTCATGAGTTGCTTTAGGATTTCAGTTATATTGGCTTTGTGGGCTTATGGTTCATTGTGTGATGTGGGCTAATAGTTTGTGCAGCTTTTGTTCGCCTGCTTGGAATTGGTACTTTAAATGTAATGTTGATGTCTTTGATTGTTTTGTCCAAGTGTATCTAATGAAGTTTCACTTTGATAATTAAAAATAAAAATCACTCTCTTTATGCCCCTTAAGGGCAAAATTGTACTTTCGAAATTCAAACTTACGAGGCCCACAAAAATGGCCAACCTCATCCACCTAAAACTTACATGAAACTAAAACTACTTGAGTAGGCCCAAAATTCAAATAGGGTCTTTAGCGTATCCGGATTTCAATTTCTTTTTTCTTTTTCTTTTTTTCTTTTTTGCCAAGAAAAGGAACTTAATAATCTGATTCGATCTTCGGGCCAACCTATGAACAATGTTGTGCCTCGTCTAGTCGGTCTCCTTAATCATCAATACTGAAAAGGCCCTAGCATTACTATCAAGAAATCTTCCTTTTCTTAAAGACAAACGCATCTATTAGCATGTCCAACTAAGGTATTAAACAACCATACTAGAGGTACAAAGTCTCAATAAAAACTACCACCTGCCCTACGCACAAAAGATGCAACCTCGTGAACAGCTTTGTTACAACTGCGAGGTGCATATACAAAGGTTACTTCCTGGAATTCTCGAATAGCAGCCTGAATGTCGAAAGGAATACTATCCACCTCCACGTCCACCGTCCTCTTCCCCTACACCATATGAATGGCAATTTGGGAATCAAACTCAACCACCACTCTAGGGAAACCACCGTGTTGGCAAGCTATCAGAACTGCACGTATATGGCATCCATCTCCTCCACGAGAAACCTCGTTACTTTGCAGATTTCAATTTCTTTACCTAAACTTAATTATTCTCTTTTTTTACCCAACTAGTGGGTTTTCGGGTTAACAAATCTGAATGCCACTTTTGCCATTTAGTAGTATTTATAGTTGCCGCATAAGTGTAAGGAGAATGACACGTCATGAGAAAAAGGAAGAAGGTCCAAAGGAGAAGGTTAGAGAGAAGGTTGCTAGCATTTAAACTCAAAGGTGAAACTGTATCAACCAATTTTTCTATTGCCTACAACCCAAGTGGAAATGCAAGAATGCAACCTATTTCTAGGGCTCCGTATGGGTTCAAAGGAAATCGGTTGGAAGTAATATATAATTTCGAGAAAGTGCATTTTTATGAACGCAATTTGTTTTTTGCAGGCACGATGAGGATATAAAATTGAGGAATAGGCTTGGAAACACGTACACCACAGAACTTGGTAATGAGATTTCTTCATTTATCATCATGTACACCAATCAGTTTGGTGCCTTCGAAAATGACAAGAGGCAGGGCCTCAAAAATACAAAATATCAAGAGGAAAAAAACAAACCAAAAAAAAAAAAAGGGGGGGAAAAATCCCCTCAAGAGCGCATTAAAAGCCTACTAGATATTTCAACACACAGTTATTTGAACCAATAAAACATGATTAAAGAACCGTTTCAAGTTCATGTAATGCAATAGAATTGAAGCTTCCTTTCTCAAATCATTCACTTGGTACTGGCGAGCTGGGTGCGGAGGAGCTTGGCAGCAGCAACCACGTTACTGAGGGCTGGCTTCACTTCAGCGTACTTGCGAGTCTTGAGACCACAATCAGGGTTAACCCACAAGATGTTTGTCTCGAGCACTGCAAGCATCTTGTTGATCCGGTCTGCAATCTCTTCAGTTGATGGTATTCTTGGAGAGTGGATGTCGTAGACACCAGGGCCAATGCCAGCACCGTACTTCACTCCCTCGCGGAAGACCGACAGGAGCTTCTCATCTGAACGAGAATTCTCAATGGTGATCACATCAGCATCCATGTCAATGATTGAGTGGATGATGTCGTTGAAGTTGGAATAGCACATGTGAGTGTGAATCTGTAGGTTTGTTTAAAAACAAAACCAGTTCAGAAAATTGAAGTAATTAAAAAAAACTGAGAAAACAAATGCTTATTAAAGAAAACAGAGAAGTGGAAAAAGACCTGAGTAGTGTCCTGCACACCACAGTTGGTGATTCTGAAGGAGTGGACAGCCCAATCCAAGTAGAAAGCTTGCTCAGACTTCCTTAGGGGCAACCCCTCTCTCAAAGCAGCCTCATCAATTTGAATAACGTTGATACCAGCTTTCTCAAGATCCTCCACTTCATCCTTGATGGCCAAAGCAATCTGGTAGGTAGTCTCAAATCGGGGCTGGTCATTTCTAACAAAGGACCAGTTAAGAATGGTGACAGGGCCTGTAAGCATTCCCTTCATTGGGCGGGCAGTCATGCTCTGAGCAGCAGATGACCAGAACACGGTCATTGGGTTGGGGCGGCTGACATCACCGTAGATGATTGGTGGCTTCACACATCGAGATCCGTAAGATTGCACCCAGCCATTGACGGTAAAGGCAAAGCCTGATAATTGTTCTCCAAAGTACACAACCATATCATTCCTCTGCCATGAGAAGATACAAATAATGAATCAGAGGGGCACATAAAAAGAAAAAATCTTAAAATAGATGGAAAATAAGACAATTTCCAGTTCTCTTTAATTGATAACTAAAAAAAATTAAGCAGTAGAATATCTCTCTCTTCACTTTCTTGAATGGATATTCGTAAAGGAAACCTCACCTCGGGCTCCCCATGGACAAGGACATCAATGTCGAGCTCTTCCTGAAGCTTGACAACTTTGCTAATTTCCTCCTTAATGGCCTTGACATACTCCTCCTCAGAAATCCTGAGTACAGCACACATCAGCACAATTAATAATGCATTATTAATGAAATAGTCGTGATTCACAACTTTTATGAAAAATACGGAACAATTAATTTCACTCACTTCTTGGCCTTGTATTCACGACGGACCCTCCTGAGTTCAATGGTCTGAGGGAATGATCCAATGGTGGTTGTTGGGAGAATTGGAAGGTTAAGCTTCTTCTGTTGAGCATCAAGTCTAGCACTTACATTAGTAGCACGGCGGTGGTCAGAACCCTTCAACGCAGCAGCCTGTGAGGCAAAAGAAAAAGTCAATTCAAAGTACAAAACCATTTTAACAGCATGTCAATTGGAAAGGCATATGAATTGAAAGCACTTACAGCCTTTTGAACAGCCTCATTGGTCACCCTTGGGGAGGACTTCCTTGAAGCCTGAGCTGCGGCATTAGCAGAGAAAAATGCCTGGTGACAAAAACATAAAAGGTGAGTTATAATTAGGGATCAGTACCACACAAACAGATAAACAAAACTCAAAAGAATCCTGAGAAATCAATGCTGAAGTGAACAATGTCAAACTCCAAAATGTGCAATCTAATACAGATAATATTATACTGCCAACTCTTATAACTTTATGATTATATGCCAAAATGCACGAAATTTGTGCTTTATGAACAAATCTGATCACCTAAATGAAAATATGGATTTACCTCATCCTTGTGACCAGCCAAGGCCTTGGCCAAAGCATTAACTTCAACAATTTTCTGGGCAGCAAAAGCGAGCCATGATTTTATTTCCTGGTCCAGCTTGGTCTCATTAACAAGATCAACAGCAGTGTGAAGAAGAGAGCAGGAGGTGGAGACAACAAGTTTATCTGCACGGGACAAACAAATAATTAATGAAATGCAACTTCAGAAACTAAATTATTTGACATTATCACTAAAAAACTGCAGAAAAGTTGAATACCTTTGCCAACAATGCCTTCAAGAGCCTGTAAAGTACTTAGGGAGGCAGAAAGATCATTAGCCCAAATGTTCCTTCCATCAACCAATCCGGCAAAGAGGTATTTTCCCTTAGGGAATTCACCCTTAATCAAATCAAGGGTCTTAGCACCACGAACTAAATCAAAACCAAATGCGGTGACACCTTTCAAGGAAGTGAGGGTCTTGAATGTCTCAGCAGGAACATCAGCAAAGTAGGTCTCAATAAGAACATTCAAGCCAGATAGAGTTGATTCCAGGTGAGAGTAGGCATCAGTGAATGCTTGCAACTTATGAGAATCAAGATCCATAACAAGCGTGGGCTCATCAAACTGAATCCATGAAGCTCCAGCAGCCTTAAGCTCAGATATAACTTCCCTAAACAGATATTCATAGTTGGAACAATAAGTTGGATACTCAAAATTAACAGAAGCAAGACAAAGTGTATATCTGATATACAAAGAGTATCTTACTTGTAGATTGGAATGATTTTTCCAAGAAGAGAGAGAAGAGAAAAGGACTTCTCAACACCCTTTGCTGGTTTCGAAAGCAACAAGTATGACACAGGACCAACAAGGACTGGAATGGTGTCCACTCCAAGCTGCATAAGAAAGATTGGATTAAGTTTTCACCATAATTAACGCGGTAAACAGACTAAGATTTCCCTTCAGATATAAATGTGTTCGTGTTTACTCATGTGCCTCTCCGTCTATGTGTGCAGACATATATACAGAACAAATGATATAGAGAATAGAGAATGAACATATCATATATACATACCGCCTTAGCCTCCTTGTATTCCTCGACGGCCTTGTGAGAAGCATAGGAGAAGTTGACATCAGGTCCCAACTCAGGGACAATGAAATGGCTGGATTAGTACATTAATTAAGTTAGTATAAACCATACAAATGCATAATAACATGTCGATACTTTTAATAAACATAATGCTGAGAGAGAGTTTACGTACTAGTTGGTATCGAACCACTTGGTCATCTCCATAGCAGGAACTGAGGCATTTCCTCTGGCCATGGAGAAGTATGTGTCAAATCCAATCTCACCACCATTCCATCCATATCTTGGTGGAACAGCCCCGAGCAATGCAGTGGTGTCAAGCACTTGATCGTAGTATGAGAAAGTGTTGCTGGGGATGTGCTTGATCCCAGCATCAGCCATCTGCTTCCAGATGGAAGATCTCAGATCAGCTGCCACCTTCTGTAAATCTTCGGCACTGCTCTTCCCATCCCAGAAAGATTCCAAAGCAAACTTGAGCTCTCTCTTGGGGCCCATACGAGGGTATCCAACAATGTGAGACGCCATTTCTCTGTTTGATCAGATCAACAACCAACACAACTTAGCTGACTTAACAACTAGAAGAAGAAACATTTTCACGATGACCAGGCAATAAAAAGTGTAAGAAAAGTTTAAGTTACATCATGCCAACCATTCAAAACACCCCGACACAGAGAAAATTATACACAGCATTTTTTTGCTTCAAGAAAAGAGTTGATTGAAATCAAGAACAACAAAAGTTTATACCCTCCGAAAATTTCAAATCACAACAGATTCACAATAGAGCTTCCTTAGTTACGATTATTATGCAACTAAATAATATCAGAACTGATTGAAAAGAATCAAAAAAAAAAAATTATGAAACGTCTCTGTCATCTTCATGTGGAAATGAAAGAAAAAATATTGATACTGAGACATCCTGAAGAACTACATAGATGCTTGAATTATAAACACTCAATCAAATCCAACCAGTGAACCTACAACCTTATATAGCAGAACTTTGTGCTTATGGATCTAATGTTTAAAGCAAGGAATCTCATCCTGAAATCGTAGTATAGCAGAGAAACGGTTGAAGGAGAAATGGTCTCACTTATAGATCTAATGCTACATGCAGGGAATTTATCTGAACCACTTAAGAAAATCAAATTTTTATTTGGCCTTATCTTTAAGAAAATCAGAACAGCCAAAAAGAAACCCACTTAACTCAGAGATCTACAGTAAAACCCAAAAACCCAATAACAGATCTACAAATACCAAAACCATAACATACTCAGATCTGCAACCCAAAATGCCCAACAACCAAAATCCCAATGCCACCAAATGTTCATTCAATCAAACCAAAAGGGTATCCGAAAAATCCAAAATTTTCGCAGAATCCAACACAGAATCGCAGAAGTGGACACTAACCAGTGTAGATCTCAGCGTAAAACCAAAAAATCAAATCAATTTTTTTACAAATGGTAAACAAAAGAGTGAGAGGTAAGCTCTAGATCACGTTGGCATGGCAAAAAGGGTTGGAAATGATGAGGAAAAAAAAAAAACAGCAATACGCAGGGGTCTGAGAGAGAAGCCTAAAAGAAGAGAGAGATAATAAGAGGAGGAACAGAACCAGAAAATGGAGGGGAGGGTCTTCGTACCTTTCGGAGGTAAAGAAGACTTGACTGGTTCTTTCTTCTTCTTCGCTTGGTTCAGTTACTAGCGTCGAAGAGAGAGGAGCGAGTTCGAATGGCTCACTCTCGCCTTATTTATAGCCAAATGCGCTTGCGTGGCTTTCTGCTTATAGATCTGGGATTCTGCCCCCCTGCCTTGCCTTTGTCCACTCTTTCCCACGCTCTTTTTTTTTTTCCTTTTTTTTCTTTTTTCAGTTTTTTATTTTTATTTTTTTCGGGACTTTTTTTAAATTTTATTGACACTGAAATCGTGGTGTTGTTTTTTAACTAATTTGGAGACGACGCGCTTGTTTTCGTGGTGGGTTTTGGGCGATGCGGTAGGTGAATTCCTTTGGTGGGTTCCACCCCTACATGCCTGGGGAGTGGGTGGGTTGGAAACCGGAGGGGATTAGCCTATAGGGGAGAGGAGTGATACACGTAGATTCTCATCTGCAGCCGTTTCTTTGAATGAATTCCATTTTCTCATCTTGCTTTTAAATTTTATTTGTTTGTTTTAAACGGATCGATTAGATAAAAGTTAAAACCCACAACCTTTGTTTTTTGTTTTTTTTTTTTCACTTTGATCCAGATTTATTAAAACATTTCAAATTCATATCCTGTGTGTTTAAAAAGTTACATTCCTTAGGCCCTGAATTTGTTTATCCGTTGGAGTCAAACCCCAACACATCTCTTTTTTTCTCCGGCCCTTTCTTCTCTCAATCCTCTCTTCTTCTCCTCTCTCTTCTTCTTCTCCTATATGCAAATTTCTCTCTGTCACGATCTGGCGCCACCTCACCTATGTCTCCCTCAAAAATCGAAACCAAGCCACACCAAACCATTTGTTCGGTGAACCAATGGTGTCGATTTTCAAGAGTAGCGGTTCAGTGTTGATGTTGAGATTTTCTTCACTAAGGCTTCAAGCTCAATGGTCAGTTTGGACTCAAAATCAAACTAGCCCAACCAAAATCTAACCCTAGTTTTGTGGCAACGATGCATACCAGTAAGGATGGATTATCGTGTATATCCCTTGCTTTGAATGAACAAAGCTCGTAGATTCATGCTCAGCTCGCTTGTAGGCCGAATTAGAGGTTATGACTAGTTAGTGCAACTCCACCCATTTACCCCTTGCCATGGCAAGGGAAGAGCTAGGGCAGCCACTATTCATGTGAATAGTGGTTGCCCTTGCAAATAGTATTGTGTGTTTCCACCCGTTGCCATAGTAAAGGGCAATTACTATTCATTTTTTTTGTTTTTTTCACAAATTTGTTTACCTAAACAATTAATTTGGATAATATTTTTGGGTTCGTACGTGTCAATATTTATTATAAAATTCAAATCTCAATCGGATAAAATTTTGGTATTTATAGAGAAAAAAAAAATCAGTAATTTTTTGGTTTTTTTTTTTTTTAAATTCGATTTTTTTTTTCATTTTTTTATTGCACAAAAATTGGTTGCCGTTGGATTGGAGAAAAAAATTTGATCGGAGAGCCCAGAGCGCAACACATGAACTTTAGCGGCACTGTAGTGATGACGTCAGCACCAGCCCTCAGGCTTGAGCTCGGGCTGAACTGGCCTAAGGGCTAGCTCGACTTCGTAGGACCCACTCCCAGCCCGGGCTTGGGCTGTCCGCTGGAACACCATTCCACCCCCCCCCCCCCCAAACCTTGGGCTCAGCCCTCCGCTGGAATTGCTCTTAAACTTAGCTCAGCTTGCTTTTGAAACAAGCTCAAGTCTAAGTGTGGCTTGACTTCACGAAAATTGAAAATAATAAAGCAAATACAAATAAGCATATTAGTAAATAAGCTCAAGTCTTCATTGTCACATTGGTAAAAAAAAATTACAATTTGAAAAGGAAAATTTGTTTCTTCTCAAAAAGATGATCTTAGCCGATATACTTGTTGGTTTTCAAATTTATGAATTTAGAAGATATTATAATTAAGGTAAAAAATATGGTGTGTTTAGACTATTATAATTCATGTATGTTCAAATTTGGACAAGAAAGAAAAGAAGAAAACAAATGCATTTCAAATTATTATTTCCATATAGTCATTTCAAATGTACTACATCTAGTTATTTCAAATACATTCAATCTAATGTGGTTGTTGTTTTTAGAGATATTTATTCCATATAGAGCCCATTTGGATAGAACAACCCAAAACTAGTTCTAGTGTGTTAAAATTTAAGGCCTTATTTGGTTCACGAAATGGATTTGATGGAAAATCATTTCCCATGTCATTTCCCAAGGAATGGGAAATGAAATATTCATTTCCCACGTTTGGTAATGTCAAGAAAGTAACCAGGAGATTTCACTTTGTTTCTTTTCCCATGTTTGTTTTGAGTAGGAATGGAAAACAAAGTTTGTATAATTTTCTAATTATACCCATATTAAATCAAATAAAAAAAGAATGCATTTAATGATACATTGTAATTCTAAATTGTTCATGGGGACAAAATAGTCATAAAAATTGTGCATTGAATGTTGGCTCATTTTCCCAAACTTTCCCATAAATAAGGAAAACAAAACACAAGTTAAGAGGAGGGCTTCACTTTCCCCCCTTCTTTCCCATGTACCAGGCAACCATTTCCCATGTATGGACTTACCAAATATGGGAAAGCAATTGAATTCCCATTTCCAAGCCTCCTTTCCCATGAACCAAACAGGGCCTAATAGGACTCAGTTAGAAAATGACAAGTGGTCTATCATGTTAAAATTGGCCTATTTGTGAAAAGCCTTTGTTTTTATTACAAATTTAGCTTTGTTGTCAAATCCAAATCCCTTCTTTCAAATCCTTTCATCCAAATGGAGTGTAAAAGTTCTATAAATAATATAAAAAGAATACTACTCCAACACCAATTTTTGGACAACAACTTATATATGTTCGGCTCTCCATGTTTCATTTGTTTTCTTTTTGGGCTCTATACATCAATTGAGAATCTAAAACTTAGTGTCACTTTAACATACATAATGTTATCTAGAGAAAAAATTAAGTTGAATCATGATCGAATTAAATGTATGTGTGATGTGTGGGAAAAAAATTAAAAAGGATTTACTATAATGTGTTAAAACAATTTGGAGAGGTGAGAGAATCGAATTTGAGAAGAAATTCTTCGATCGTGCAAATGTACCACATCACCCTTCCAACTAGACACATAGTATTGGAGTGGAACCAGCATGATGCCATGTGGGAACCAAATGCATAGGAATTTTTTCAAATTTGAGACCTCTTTTATAATTATAAAAATAAATTATGAGGTTATAGCAAAAGAAATGTGTTTCAAACCAATGAGAGTTGGTTGAGTTGGTAAGAATCGTTCTCTTCACTATTAAGGCTTGGTTCAATTCTCGCTACCGACAATCCTTCTTAGTGGAGTAATCTGTTAAAACCAAAAAAGAGACTAAGATGGACCCATCATATGTTCTGATCCTGGAATGTACCCACTCATTTTAATTTTTTTAACGAGGAACCACCTCATAGTAGGGCTGATTGGACCCATCATATGGTTGGTATAAACTCCGGAGAGACTAATGCGGCAATCCACCGCCACGGCGCCCCAACTTAAATATTTGGTTTGATGACCGAACCCACGACCTGTAGAGCACACACAAGCTCAAGGGTGGCTTGTTGGTAAACTTTTATAAGGTTTAAACCTTCTGTGGACAGCATAGCAAAAGCAGGATATCCAACACCACCCACTGTTCATCACGCGCCTGAAGAGCGCTTACTAAACATCGTCTCCTCTCCCCGGGGATATTAAAA
Source organism: Prunus salicina (assembly GCA_020226455.1). Taxonomy (NCBI): domain Eukaryota; kingdom Viridiplantae; phylum Streptophyta; class Magnoliopsida; order Rosales; family Rosaceae; genus Prunus; species Prunus salicina. Next base: position 26,466,627 of record CM035346.1, on the reverse strand, counting down.
CTTCTATGGTGATTTTGAAACGGTTAAATTTGTGGAGAACTAAATTGGAAATTATTAAATAATTTAAAAAATAATAATAAAAAGTTGGAGACTGAATTTTTTTTTCTTTTTCTAAAATAGACTTAGAGTTGGTGACTGGAGTTTTTGGGGTTGGTGAGGACGCCACTTGTTTGCACTATGTTTGGGAGATTACATTTTTCTGAATTTATTTATTGTACTAAATATTGATTCAATTACCTAATGTACCCTTTGATTTGTATGAAAAACTATGCTACGGAGACATGTTTTGTTGTTGAGTGAGTAGGTGTGATGGGACCAGATTTTATACTTAAAACACAAGATAATATAGTAAAACAAAATTATGGTAGCTATGAAAAAGCGACAAGATTTTGATATTATGTTATCGTTAGTGTTATCAAAATTAATTCATGTTTAATTATAAGAAGAAAATGTCATTCATAACTTTTTCGCTCGTATTTATTTACATATTCTTAATCAAATATTATAGAATTTTGATATTTTAAGGAGCTATGGTTACTGTTATTAAAATTAATTCATGTTTATTTATAAGAAAAAACTGAATGATTTTCATTCGTAAGTTTTCTGCTCGTGTTTATTTACATATTCTTAATCAAATGCGACAAGATTTTGATATTTTGAGGAGTTATTGTTACTGTTATTAAAATTAATTCATATTTACTCATAAGAAGAAAATGAATGATTTTCATTCGTAACTTCCCCGCATTTATTTGCATATTCTCAATCAATACCTGAAAGACTAACCACATTCACTTAACAATTTTTAGTTTTAAATACCATTAGAGCAACAAAATGAGGCCATCTGTAGCTTGAGAACTCAGGGATCTCAAAATCATCCCATGAAATCTAATTAATAGAAATCATCCACCAAACGCATCATGATGTTTTCAGACCGAGGCTCCAACAATGAGAGCAGATTATTGGCTTTGATTAATTAGTGGGTGTGAGACGACCTCCAATGGGAATGAGACGTCGTGGTCCCAATTAATGGTCTTTGCATCTAAGGTGAGGATTACACTCGAGGAGAGCTTAAGGGCACCGGCAATGAGCTTTGAGAAGACAATGCACGTGATTGATAAAGGCGATTTCTGGTTTTTTGTTTTTGGTAACTATTTGTGGAACTTTTCTAATTGCTATAAACTACAATTTCAGAAATTGATATTTACACATGGGAGAATTCTAATTGATATTTACAATTTTGATTCCCCTTCTTCCAATATCCAATATTCGCGTTGATACCAAATATGAACGAATCTGTCAAAAAAAGCCAAAAAATAAGATCTCACCACTTAAGGAGGTAGGCGGGCTCAAAAGGCCAAATACAAGGCCCAAAATCTTTTATTTGCGTCTACGGAGGCCCATAGGATAGGAAAGGCCGACTAGGTCCATCAATACCCATGCGGTCGGACCTCAAGAACAATGCGCGGACTAGGGGTGAGCATTTAAACTAGTGAATTGAGCCCAAAAATGGGGAAAAAACCGTGTTGACAAAAAACTCAACCTAGGATAAAAAACCGAACTGGATCGCTTTGGATCGATTTGCGTCCCGATTCTTCTCTTGAAAAAACAATCTAAACCAAACCAAACCGACTATGTTAAATTTACTTATTCATTTATATCAAAATTAGTAGTAACCCTAATTAATATTCAAATCACATTAGTAACTTCAAGTCATATCTAAATATTTTAGCCAAATTAATACCCAAATGTCTTAGTTTCAAATTTCAAATTATACCAAACTAAATAACAACTCTAGACCAAATTCTTTTTCTTTTCTGTAAACCACCCATTCTTGTTGTGCTTTTGTCTTTCTCTATTTTACACATATTTCTTTCTATTTATGTTCCTCTTTATTGATCGGTGCATAATTACATATCTTTTTGTACCCTTCTAACTTATGATTTGGTTATGTTTTTGAGTTAAACTTGTGCTTTTAATAAAGTTTGTGTATATTTCAGTGTAATAAGGTTGAGACTCATTACATGCATTTTGAAGACAATTTAGCTCAAAATAGTGTATGCAGATCATTCAATTTCACTGATTAACCTGTACTTACTCAAGAAAAACCAGATAATGAGCCATATATCATTGGAAAGATACGGAAGTCTAGTTTCCGTAGCATTTTACGGTTCATGATTCTGAGTCTTCTAGAGGAAGTTATACATGATTTAGTAGCTCAAGGTCAATATTCGGCAGCATCTGCGTTACTGGGCCACAAATGACATTTTAAGGTCTTCCCGATTTTTCCTTGAGTTGGGCTGCATATTCTTGGAAAGATAAGACAAAGGGCTTGAAGATCCATATTTTTACAGATTTGTTCGGAGATAACAACAAGCCCAAAACCTGCCCACAAGCTGACTGCAATACAATGTCATGCATGATGAAGTGTTGTTGATAGTGGGAAGGTTAGGTGAAGCATATTCAATTCTTATAATTCAAGTGGAGTTTTCCAGCAGCCAATTGCAGACAAAGAAGATGAAGTGGGAGCTCTCCCACTAAGTTTAAAGACATAAAAATTATTTTCAAATGTAATGGTGTGTTAGGTGAAGTGGTGAAGTGAGTGGAAAGCAATATTTAATTTAGATTTTCAACTTCCCTTTGGCCTATAAATAGTGAGGTTTCCCAAGCTTGTAAACACACCCCAAAGGGGGGAGCTCTCAAACATTTCTCTAGAGCTCCCCTCCATTCTCCCCCTCAAATTCTCTTAGTTTTCCTTTCTAGTTCTCAATTGTTGTAATAAAATCCTTTTGCTAAATGTTTCTTTGAGTTTTTCTGAGTTCTTCTTAACTTTCCATTGTAATGTAAATTCTTTTATTTAGCATTCAAGTTTGAGTAGTTTCCAAGTTTCAATTATGGTTTTTGTTCTTATTCATTATGCTTATAAGTTAATATGCTAGTTTGAATGATTGATCACCATTAAGGCTTGCATGTTAGCTATCTTGATTTGAATTAAGAGTAAACACCATGCTTTAATTCGAATTGAACTATGAATAGGAAGATTATGTATGGACATTCGACAACAGGGATTAAGGTGGGGTTTTACCACGTAAAATTATTCTCTGTGTGTTCCTTTATTTTATGCTTTGCATGTTTCAAGATTGATAAGCCATATCAATCATGCTACCGAAGTTTATTTTTATTTATTGATTATAATTTTAAATTAGCTTATTCACTCCTTTTTAGGCATTATTAGTCATCCTACAAGTAATTCAATGTCCATATTGGTTGTTTGTTACAAAATTTTAGACAACATTGAAAAAATTAACTTAATTTATAACACGTGTAAACAAAATAAGAAGTTTATATCATACATATTATATTATTTGGATTAATTATAAAAGGAGGTTAGAGAGTGCATCAATTAAATCTTAAAAAGGAAGGCGAGCCTAGATTGGACAGGGCCGAACATGGCTATGGACAAACCTTATCGGGCCGAGGAGTCGAGCGTTTCATATTCTAAGCCCAAATCCTACCCAACCTTAGGTTAAGCCGGACCAAACAAACCTAACCATTGAGTCGAGCCGAACTTTAGCCCATCAAACTACCCACTTCGGACCGTGTGCCAAATGTTTATCCCAAACTATATCCCTCATCAAAATCCATGCAGATCAAGCGATCCTAGTGTAGCTGAGTGCCTTTCACATTCCATGTTGTACGGCCCACTTCAGCTGCCATCTTTCTTTTTTTGTAGTTGTCCTTTTCGAGGGACTGCAACCGCTATCTTGTTCAATCAAAGAGGTGTTATACAATGATATCATTTATTATTTAGATTTTATTTTCTAGTGGACCACGTAAACCTCTCTTTCTTCCGTCTTTGTTTAATGTGTGGCTAGTGCCCATCTACAAAGACTTCACCTTCTGTCTTTCATACCAGCACAAATTTCCTTTTGGCCAAATATAATTTATCTATGTCACTATGAGTTGATTATGGCTTTGATTAGATTAATTAGACCTTCATGGATGAACACAACACATACATCATACATGTAAATATGAAAAAGTCAGGGTCCAATGAAGAGCACACTCCTTTGATTCAAAAATCTTTACACCTCAATCTTCCATACCATTAATTCAATCTGTTTATGAAATTTAAATTAAAAAAAAGAAACATTTTTTAATTTAATAGAAGACGCTGAGGACACAAAAACTGCGTCCTTGAAATTTAAATAAATTCCAAAAAAACAAAAATAATATTCTTAAATACCAAATTTAATTTTTATTCATATGACCACAGAAGACAAATAACTAATGCAACACATACATTACTAACTATTTTCAGAAGTTTACTAAACTAGAAATTACAATTTACTAAAAAGCTCATCTCCTATTCTACTCTACAAATCAAGTTGATATTGCCACACCCATCTGAATATAACGGACAGTGACTAACATTCCTCAGTACTAATAGAACTTCTTGTGGTGTTGGGAACAAAGCAATTTAAAAAAATACCAATTAAGAACAGGTTTGTCAAATATTAATCTATTTTTATTGAGGAATTTTTTAAATAAATTGACACTTTGTGAGTTTCACTACAAATTTTACTTTAATAAATGGAACCTTTTTTTTAATTTAAAAAAAAAATACAAGCGATATTGGGGGGACGGGGGGTGGGTTTGGTGTGGGGGAGAAGGGAACTGAACATAGGACCTTGAGTGTAGAGGTAAATACTTTTAACCATTGAGGTAAAATCCCCTTGCACCAAACTATCTGTTTTTTTTAAGTCTTCATTTAAATATATTCTTGTAAAAAATTAGAAAAATTAAAACCCATTAAGACATCTAGTAGTAACCAAAAGAATAGATGAACACCACTTTTTTGGGTCTTTAAATGGTTTTTGGATAATTCAAATACAATATAGCCAAAGGCAGAGAATGGTAAAACATTCAAAATACCAAAAAATGCCATTGATTAATGCAAACATTAATAATTGAAATTATTAATTAAATGAGGATTAGTAAATTCACATTTTTTTCATATTTAAAAAAAAAAATCAGATAACTGATCTTATTTTTATGGAACACAACTACCCATTATTTTTTTTAATTCTAAAATAAAAATAAAAATAAAAATAAAAAACTTCTCATAGGTGCGAAAGCGCGTGCGAAATGTTAGAAGTCTTCATATGCGGTGGTGATGACTTTAGATCCTGATCTGTTGGCGCCCCAATCAGATAATTTGTATATTTGGTTGGGTGGACAATAGAAATGTCGGTGGAGAAAGTCAAAAGATTTGAATGGCTAGCTCCAATGCGGCCAGATTCATTTCGGCTGGGACGGAATAAATACAGCGTGTATGCCGAGCACAGGCTAACTGTCGGTAGTACTTACTTGTTCCAGTTCAGTTTCTACTTTATTATTATTATTATTATTATTTCATTTTTTCATTTTCCAACAATCCCAACCTGTGTAGTCTATATCAAAACAAGCACATCTAATAAATAAAGAGGTAGCAAAGACCCACTAGTATGGTGATTTAAAACATTGTTCTTTTTAGGAAATATTATAGATTCGAGTCTTAGTATGTGTATAATATACTGTGATTTAGTATAATATCGTCTTTCTTAATAAAAAGATCTCAACAAAAGAAGAAGAGACATTTGGTTTTCCATTCAAGTAGAGAACTCAAAAACTTTTATCAAAAACTTTAATAGAAAAGTCATTTCAACATGATGTCATTTTTAGTCATTATACATAGCTCACAACACTTTCACAAAAAAATTTACCAAACACTTAGAAATTGATTATTGTACCAACATCACTTTTAACAAAATGTTTATCAAACGCTAAACTACTTTCTCTCACATCAAATTTAGCAGCGATTATTTTCACAGCACAACAATGTCAAATTGGCTCTTAAACTGTTTCTAAATCACTTTTGAAAAAAATTCTAAAAAGAACTTTATTTTTATTTTCAAGTATTTGGATATTTTTTAGACTCAAATTGGGTTTAGATTTTCAAAACTGGGCATCCCAAATAAATTTTTAGGTTTTAGACTCAAATTATGTTTTTAAGTTTAACAATTTAGATTCAAATAGAATACCAAACATACCCTAAATTTTTGTTGTTGTTGCAAATATGGGTCAGACTAGTTAATTAAAGAAGTGTGCCTGCCTCATCACACCTGAGTTCGAATCTCCATCCCGTACATTAGAGTAATTTAGAATATTGATTTTGTTGTCAATATAGTCTAACCCAGTGAAAAAAAGCTTTAATTTACAGACCAATAGTTTAAGTTCGAACCTCATTGCCCCATTTTTTGTACTTGTTTCATCCTTCATCATTAATAAAAACACTATCGCTTTTGCATCAAAAAAGAAAATAATTTTTAGAATTAAATGAAAAGAATTCAATGCCTGTGACGAGTTTTGAGTGAGCTAAAATAAATGCCCACGTCCCTTTTATGATGTCAGGGCGTGTGAAATACACATCTTGTCCATGGTTGGTGTGGGTGATAATAATTAGTGAAGTGCACTGCAGACTGCACTACTTTTCATCTGTTACCATTTTTGTCGTCGTCGTCTCCTATTTTATCGACTTCTGCATTCGGATTCCTCCTGCAATTTCCAATGCACACACACACAAACACACAAACACAACGGACATTATTATCAGAATTAGCAATGCAATTCTGCGAGGCTTTTGGCACTTACATCATCAACTCATTTTATGATATCAGTCCAAGCCAAAAAGCTTTCTTTTTTCATGAATCATGATCGAGCTCCACATTTTTATTCTACGCTTCACTTTCCGGCGATTCCCAAAGAAAAATTTCAAGAAAATCATACACAGTCGCTCGACCACCTAAAGCGACGAGTCCTTATGGTAAGCCACCTTCAAAGTTTCAAGTTTTGTATATATATTTATTCAAAGGTTAAATTTCGGTTTGTTTTTCTTCCTATATTTATTTCATGTGTTTCTTCTTTTGTTTTGGTCCAAGTTCTTCACTTCTTCAATATTGGATTGTATCAAGTAATTATTAGTGTAGTAGTATTTCTCTTTTTTTCTATGGTAAAAAATGTCTTAAGTTCGAACCATCCCTTTCTCTATTGATAAAAGAAATTATTCCGATTGTGTGATTTTCAAAATTTAATAAATGAAAGATTTGGGCCCTTTGCGGCTGTGCCTAGAGGAAAACTATATTTTTTGAGTTGTAATTGAATTAGTATTTTGATCTTTTTTGGTCGAATTATGAATGAAGTTTTTTGAGTTGTAATTGAATTAGTATTTTGATTTTTTTTGGTCGAATTATGAATGCAACTTCACTTGATAAAAAATAAAAGATTTGGTTATTTGTATTGTTTTTTTTATAGGATTGGGTATTTCTATTGTTACTATAAACGAAGAAACCAACACTACTCCTATTTTTGTTTGCATGACTTTGTCATGTTTATATAATGTGTTTCTTTTGTTTATGGCCAGAATAGGGAATGTTATTTGGATTCAGATCTTCCACTTGATTTTTCTCTGCTAAATTTGCTTGAATTTTATTCTAAGCATTACAAGACCTGAGATATTCGACTGCCAAACTAAGGAACCGACCGAACCGGACCGATCTCTCTCCTTCTTTCTCATTCTCTCTTTTACTCTCGAGCCCTCTCACTCGAACGATGGTCGTCGTCATCTCTCTAGCCATAGATCCAGCATCGTAGTCTAGGTCTCCATTGTCTTCTTCTTCATTCGCATCCTCGACAAGCATATCCCCTAACATGGTAGTAGTTGCTCTCTCCCACTGTTGTTTGGTCTTCTCTTTCCCATGGCCGCCTTCTCTCTCTCTCTCTCTCTCTCTCTCTCTCTCTCTCTCTCTCAATAGCGTCACCCCAAACCCACCAAAATCGATTGAAACCCACCGAAATCGAAAAAGTTAGTAATCGATATTTGGCGGTTCGGTGGCGATTCTGATTTTGCCATTCCGACAGCCGTTGGTTTGGGCATATTAATTCAGTTACCGAACCAAACCCATCTCTAAGTGGGATTTTAACAATTATGTCCAAGACTTGCTAAAGTGCTACCATACCATGTTCGCTTCTCAAAAGTGGGATACTTGAATTTCCTTGTTGATAATTTGTACAATGTTTGGGTTGTGCTGATAAATAATTATCTTCTAGATTGAAATACCCAATTGACCAAAGACTATTAAATATTTGTATGTTTCCTAGAAAGCTCAGGTCAGCCAAAACCAGTCAGTAGTGGGTAAGTGTAGACCAGAAAGATATTTGTTTGTGCATCCAGATTACAATGATACAATACCTAAACTCACCAACCCACCTCATAGAGGAGAAATCCTTTTCCTTTCCTTGGTTGGTGATCTATGACAGACTACTAAGACAGAGAGTCTTTTTCATCACCAACCATTGATCGTTCCCTTTTCTACTCAACCGCATCAATCAAAGTTTCCTTTAAAAAAAAAAAAAAAAAATTTGGTTTCAAGGACGTTAGCAATACGAAATGATGTAATCAGACTTACTCTATATAAAAATTCAAATAAAAGGATGGAGGAGAAAAGTCAAACTAAAATGTTTATCAGTTCATCTTACTTGGAAAATGCCTCATTGTTTTATATTAGTGATAAGTTGGTGGACTTTTTGAAGTTGATGTTGCGCCGATTATTTGGAAGTATATTGCCACCAACTACAATGTCAAAATGCCAAAGTTTCTGACTTATAACTAAAACTTTGAATCTGTTTTCAGAAAACAGTTTTTGCGTTTTCTTAACTTCACCATCGAACGCAAATTACAAGCATATTCAGAGAATGAAAACTGAAATCGGCCTCCAAAAACACCACCAAACGGGCCCTAATTTTTCCTTATATCCTTGTAAATTCAGCAGAAAGTTTATATGGGCTAATAATTTGGGCCATGCTATTTCTGTCTTTCCATAAATTGTATCACAAAGGAGTCATTGTTGAAGGCTAGCCTGAGAGTTTATCTGGGCCTTGATCGGAAGTTTATTTGTCATTTCAATCCTTTTGCTGGGTTAGAGAGCAGCGGAAGTAGGAATTTAGATTATTTTGTAGTCTATGGAGTGAAACAACTTTTGCATGAGTTGAGTGCCTTTAAAAGGAGTTTAATTAACTTTTCCACACTTAGCCAAACATCATAAATGATAATTTTCATGGGAATGGAATCGTGGTGGCCAAAGTTTATTTCTTTAAGCTATCTTATTTTGCCATTACTCATTGCTGTTACTCACTATTTTTCATTTGTGCGGACAGTTGGCTATGTTGAAACTAAGCTTTATAATTTACGGGTCTGCTTCTAGGGAACCTTTGTCTTATACAAAGGTTGCATTTTGGACTCAACATGGTGGAGAGAGGAGTAACTGTTGTTCATGGTAGGGCTCGTTATTGGGCCCAGCTGGGCGAGGCTGGGCCTTTTTTAAAATTTTAAAATTTTTTTATATCTCTTTTATTTTTTATTTTTTACACATTTTAAAACAACAATGAAAAGGGTATTTGAACTCAAATTAAAAAAGGAAAATTAGGAATTAGACATGATTAACTTTAGTAATTTGGATTTGAGACATTATGTATTTTGGTTTGGGTTTTAATACCCATAAAAGAATATGTATTTTGGATTAGGCCAAAGAGGAGGCTCAGATTCATTGGCCCACCTTATATTAATCACTGAAAAGACAATTATACCCTTTTTATTAAAATATTTATTGGTCTCCCTTTTTGATCAAATTAGATCTCTCTCTCTCTCTCTCCTCTCTCTCTCTCTCTCTCTCTGCAGCAACGACGACCACAGCCTTCACTTGCGGCTGGGATGGAATTCTCAAGCTGCTCATCCCTTCGGCCTTTACCGGTAACTCTAAGGTCTTCTAAATAAAAATGTTGACCATAGAAAAACTTTGGGCCCAAGTAAAATAGAACAGCTTCAATTATGAAAACTCCTTTTCCTTATAGGATTGAGAAAGATTTAGGCTATAAATAATAGCCGGGCACCTTTTATTTTCTACCTTGAGTGAGTGAGCAAGCCAGTAGGAAATCAACTAGGTTTGCTTCTGGGCAAATGACAATTTCCATATTTGACGAAAGCTCTTGAGTTTCCAGTAACAAAGAGAGAGTTTTGTTGGGTCTGTGTTGTTTTCTTGAGATAGTTTGAATAGAGAATTATTAGTTCCTTAAGCCGCTCGGTGAAGGAAGTTTTGGGGTTGTATGGAAGGCTTTGCACAAGGTGACTGGTGAGATTGTTGCAATTAAGCAACTGAAGAATGAGGTATCGAGGTTGACTTCATGGGAGGAGTTTCTCCAAATTGCGGAAGTTGAGTCTCTGTCTCAGTTGAAGAACCACCCGAATATTGTCAATTTGAAACAAGCTTTCATGGAAGTTGATGGCACGGCTTCCCTTGTCTTTGAATTCATGGAGGGCAACGTATCTCAATTTATGCTTGCAGCATTATATTTCTTTATTTTTCAGTAGGTGAAATTTTATACAGGTTATACATTGCAGTTTTGGAAACTACATTGCAGTTTTGGTAATTATAATTGGATTTTCGCTTTTTCCTTGGCCTTCAACCTCACCAATTTGAAGAGTAGAGGCTACCCAGATGAGGAATTGGGTGGGCAAGAGAAGAGTAGAACTACCCAAGAGAAAGGGAACTCAAAATTGGACTTTTAGAAACTGGAAACTGCATTGCAGTTTTTATTTAATTACAATTTGATTTTTGTTCTTTCCTTCGCCTTCAACCTCACCAATTTGAAGAGTAAAGGCTACCCAGATGAGGAATTGGGTGGGCAAGAGAAGAGTTGAACTACCCAAGAGAAAGGGAACTCAAAATTGGACTTTTAGAAACTGGAAACTGCATTGCAGATTTTATTTAATTACAATTTGCTTTTTGTTCTTTCCTTCGCCTTCAACCTCATCAATTTGAAGAGTAAAGGCTACCCAGATGAGGAATTGGGTGGGCAAGAGAAGAGTAGAACTACCCAAGAGAAAGGGAACTCAAAATGGACTTTTAGAAACTGGAAACTGCATTGCAGTTTTTATTTAATTACAATTTGATTTTTGTTCTTTCCTTTGCCTTCAACCTCACCAATTTGAAGAGTAAAGGCTACCCAGATGAGGAATTGGGTGGACAAGAGAAGAGTAGAACTACCCAATGTTGGTTTTAAAACATTTTTAAGAAGTTCATTTGAATATTAAACTTGCATTTAATCAAATTAATCGCAGCGGAAGAATATGGTGGTTGTTTAAATTCAAAAACAAACTTCTTCCAAGTATCTTAAGCCATGAACATTAATATGATTTCATAAAGGAAAGCACAAGAGAAAAGGATAAGTCTTAATTACCCTTGATGCTATAATATGAACCAAGTTGTGTTTTGGTCTTCTCTTGATGATTTCCCTTTGTTGATCTCCTCTTTGATCTTTCTCCTCCTTGTGAGCCACAAAAGGATATGACCTCTAAGTCTCGATACCAATGGAACCTTGAGATGAGAAGGAGTATCTTGAGAATACAAGAATGCTAGTTCAAGAATCTCAAGATTGGTTTCAATCTAAACCACTTTGAAAGATGAAAGTGTTTCACTCTTGAAAACTCTCTTTAATCTCCCAAACCCCTTTGGTTGATGTTGGATTGTGTTTGTGTGTTAATTAGCTTATACACTTGCTTTTAGAAACAATTCCCATACATATCTATATATGCATTTTCGGACAAACCCCATTGGGCTTCCAAAATTGGGCCTTATGACACTTAAACCATAATCTTTAAGTGTATAAAGCCCTTGGGCTTGATACCCAACCATTTGGGCTTCTCATTAACCATTACGGAGGCCCAAATACCATTTTACACGTAGTAAATCATCCACATCAAATCAATCAAATTGATTTCCTCATTCTCATTTGTATTACTCAAAGTTAACAATTTAAGGTGTGCGATCCATTAGGTTCTAATTTAGCAAGGCAGTGGGAAAACAATTAGAACTCTTTCTAACCAACTGGAATTAAACCCCCTTTTAATTCTTCCTTTATTCGGATTGATCACAATCTATCCTAGGACTTCCACAAGCCAAGAGTGACATCTAGCAACATATCATGGCTACCCAAGCTAATCAGAATAGACAAAGAACCTATTCAGTTGGAATTGCAATGCAATACGGTCCTTCTCTTATACAATGTTTCCAATCATATTTTCAGGGTACGGATTGATAATGTCAAACCTCTAATATGATTAACCTCATGTGATTCAATAGAACATGACTAAAACACTTTCTAAATCATGTTCAAATACTTCGGCCGAAGATTTGCTGAATCACATCTTGAAACATTCTCTTTCTTTATCAAAAGTAGAGATTCCTTATTGTACATTCACATGCCCCTATGATGAATTAAGAGATCCCAATAACACTTTAGATAAATATTTTACGACTTGCCTTTAAGAGCTATCAAAGATCAATAACGCATTACAGGACAACCATGATGCCTCAGGTCTAAGGACTAATTTGCATTATTGCAACTATGAGTTCTCGTTTGACATATAGATAAATACTCCATACGAGAACTACGATTGATCGCGTTCAGTGAACTCATTCACTAATGAGCACCCACATACTTGTATTAGTGTCAACTACACAAATGGTTTGAGACTAACCATCCTCCCAATTGAGCATACATAATATGTGCTAATCTTGACGGTTTATCAATGCCCATTTGATAACCTATGATCAGGAACATTTTGGGGTACTACAGTTAGAGATTAAAGGTCTCATGGATCTAAACTTCTTTAGATTACTTTATCTCTTATATAGCATACCCTGGACATTTGTTTCTTTACACGATGTAATAGATAACAAAATAAGTTTGCCCTTTATTTACGAAATGTATTCTAAGGAGATTACATCAAATGTATTGGCTCTTAGGGCACATTTCTAACAATCTCCCACTTGCACTAGAGCCATTTAGCCATGTATCTAATACCCATTTTCTCTGTATGTCTATCCAGTTGTGACTGTGACATAGGCTTAGTGAGTGGATCTGCTACGTTGTCTGCAGATGCAACCTTTAGAATGCATATATCACCATTCGAAATGTGTTCTCGAATCTTGTGAAATTTTCTGTCAATGTGCTTGAATCTCTTATGAGACCTGGGTTCTTTGGCTTGAGCTATCGCCCTATTGTTGTCACAGTACAAAGGTACTGGTGACATTATGGTTGGAACCACATTTAGTTCGGTAATGAACTTTTTCATCCAAACAGCTTCCTTTGCTGCTTCTGAGGCAGCAACATACTCAGATTCAGTCGTGGAGTCAGCAGTGACACTTTGTTTACAGCTTCTCCAGCTAACAACGCCTCCATTCAAAATGAAGACGTACCCAGATGTGGATTTACGATCATCTACATCGGATGCAAAATCTGAATCAGTAAACGCTTCCACTTGTAAGTCTGATGTTCCTCCATAAACGAGGAACATGTCCTTAGTCCTTTGTAAGTATTTAAGGATACACTTAACAGCTCCCCAATGATCTAATCCGGGGTTCAACTGATATCTACTCGTTATACTTACAGCATAACTGATATCTACTCTTGTACCATGAAATGACACTTTTCCCAATTCAGCACTAGGTTGCATTCCTCACATCTCTTTAGAACAAGCTGCAAATGGTTAAGACAATTATCAAAGTTAGAACCAAAAACACTGAAATCATCCATAAATACCTCTATAAATCTCTCCACCATGTCTGAAAATACGCTCATCATGCACCTCTGGAATGTGGTAGGTGCATTACACAAACCGAATGGCATCCTTCTGTATGCAAATGTGCCAAAGGGGCAAGTGAATGTGGTCTTCTCTTGGTCTTCTGGTGCTATAGCAATCTAATTATAACCACTATAACCATCTAGAAAACAATAATTACTATGACCTGCTAACCTTTCTAACATCTGATCAATAAAGGGGAGAGGAAAATGATCTTTCTTCCTATATTTATTTCATGTGTTTCTTCTTTTGTTTTGGTCTAAGTTCTTCACTTCTTCAATATTGGATTGTATCAAGTAATTATTAGTGTAGTAGTATTTCTCTTTTTTTCTATGGTAAAAAATGTCTTTAAAAAAAAAAAATTGTTTCCTTAAAAAAAAAATTGTTTCCAGGACGTTAGCAATACGAAATGATGTAATCAGACTTACTCTATATAAAAATTCAAATAAAAGGATGGAGGAGAAAAGTCAAACTAAAATGTTTATCAGTTCATCTTACTTGGAAAATGCCTCATTGTTTTATATTAGTGATAAGTTGGTGGACTTTTTGAAGTTGTTGCGCCGATTATTTGGAAGTATATTGCCACCAACTACAATGTCAAAATGCCAAAGTTTCTGACTTATAACTAAAACTTTGAATCTGTTTTCAGAAAACATTTTTTGCGTTTTCTTAACTTCACCATCGAACGCAAATTACAAGAATATTCAGAGAATGAAAACTAAAATCGGTCTCTGAAAACACCACCAAATGGGCCCTAATTTTTCCTTATATCCTTGTAAATTCAGCAGAAAGTTTATATGGGCTAATAATTTGGGCCATGCTATTTCTGTCTTTCCATAAATTGTATCACACAGGAGTCATTGTTGAAGGCTAGCCTGAGAGTTTATCTGGGCCTTGATCGGAAGTTTATTTGTCATTTCAATCCTTTTGTTGGGTTAGAAAGCAGCGGAAGTAGGAATTTAGATTATTTTGTAGTCTATGGAGTGAAACAACTTTTGCATGAGTTGAGTGCCTTTAAAAGGAGTTTAATTAACTTTTCCACACTTAGCCATACATCAGAAATGATAATTTTCATGGGAATGGAATCGCGGTGGCCAAAGTTTATTTCTTTAAGCTATCTTATTTTGCCATTACTCATTGCTGTTACTCACTATTTTTCATTTGTGCGGATAGTTGGCTATGTTGAAACTAAGCTTTATAATTTATGGGTCTGCTTCTAGGGAACCTTTGTCTTATGCAAAGGTTGCATTTTGGACTCAACATGGTGGAGAGAGGAGTAACTGTTGTTCATGGTAGGGCTTGTTATTGGGCCGGGCTGGGCCTTTTTTAAAATTTTAAAATTTTTTTATATCTCTTTTATTTTTTATTTTTTACACATTTTAAAACAACAATGAAAAGGGTATTTGAACTCAAATTAAAAAAGGAAAATTAGGAATTAGACATGATTAACTTTAGTAATTTGGATTTGAGACATTATGTATTTTGGTTTGGGTTTTAATACCCATAAAAGAATATGTATTTTGGATTAGGCCAAAGAGGAGGCTCAGATTCATTGGTCCACCTTATATTAATCACTGAAAAGATAATTATACCCTTTTTATTAAAATATTTATTGGTCTCCCTTTTTGATCAAATTAGATATCTCTCTCTCTCTCTCTCTCTCTCTCTCTCTCTCCTCTCTCTCTCTCTCTCTGTGTGCAGCAACGACGACCACAGCCTTCACATGCGGCTGGGATGGAATTCTCAAGCTGCTCATCCCTTCGGCCTTTACCGGTAACTCCAAGGTCTTCTAAATAAAAATGTTGACCGTACAAAAACTTTGGGCCAAAGTAAAATAGAACAGCTTCAATTACGAAAACTCCTTTTCCTTATAGGATTGAGAAAGATTTACTCCTTTTCCTTATAGGATTGAGAAAGATTTAGGCTATAAATAATAGCCGGGCACCTTTTATTTTCTACCTTGAGTGAGTGAGCAAGCCAGTAGGAAATCAACTAGGTTTAGCTTCTGGGCAAACGACAATTTCCATATTTGACGAAAGCTCTTGAGTTTCCAGTAACAAAGAGAGAGTTTTGTTGGGTTTGTGTTGTTTTCTTGAGATAGTTTGAATATAGAATTATTGGTTCCTTAAGCCGCTCGGTAAAGGAAGTTTTGGGGTTGTATGGAAGGCTTTGCACAAGGTGACTGGTGAGATTGTTACAATTAAGCAACTGAAGAATGAGGTATCGAGGTTGACTTCATGGGAGGAGTTTCTCCAAATGGCGGAAGTTGAGTCTCTATCTCAGTTGAAGGACAACCCGAATATTGTCAATTTGAAACAAGCTTTCATGGAAGTTGATGGCACGGCTTCCCTTGTCTTTGAATTCATGGAGGGCAACGTATCTCAATTTATGCTTGCAGCATTATATTTCTTTATTTTTCAGTAGGTGAAATTTTATACAGGTTATACATTGCAGTTTTGGAAACTACATTGCAGTTTTGGTAATTATAATTGGATTTTTGCTCTTTCCTTGGCCTTCAACCTTACCAATTTGAAGAGTATAGGCTACCCAGATGAGGAATTGGGTGGGCAAGAGAAGAGTATAACTACCCAAGAGAAAGGGAACTCAAAATTGGACTTTTAGAAACTGGAAACTGCATTGTAGTTTTTATTTAATTACAATTTGGTTTTTGTTCTTTCCTTCGCCTTCAACCTCACCAATTTGAAGAGTAAAGGCTACCCAGATGAGGAATTGGGTGGGCAAGAGAAGAGTAGAACTACTTAAGAGAAAGGGAACTCAAAATTGGACTTTTAGAAACTGGAAACTGCATTGCAGTTTTTATTGAATTACAATTTGATTTTTGTTCTTTCCTTTGCCTTCAACCTCACCAATTTGAAGAGTAAAGGCTACCCAGATGAGGAATTGGATGTGCAAGAGAAGAGTAGAACTACCCAAGAGAAAGGGAACTCAAAATTGGACTTTTAGAAACTAGAAACTGCATTGCAGTTTTTATTTAATTACAATTTGATTTTTGTTCTTTCCTTCACCTTCAACCTCACCAATTTGAAGAGTAAAGGCTACCCAGATGAGGAATTGGGTGGGCAAGAGAAGAGTAGAACTACCCGAGAGAAAGGGAACTCAAAATTGGACTTTTAGAAACTGGAAACTGCATTGCAGTTTTTATTTAATTACAATTTGATTTTTGTTCTTTCCTTCACCTTCAACCTCACCAATTTGGAGAGTAAAGGCTACCCAGATGAGGAATTGGGTGGGCAAGAGAAGAGTAGAACTACCAGAAATTGAGATGCAGAAAACTGCAGAAAACCAAAACCAGAAACTGCGATGCAGAAAACTGCAGAAAACCAAAACCAGAAACTGAGATGCAGAAAACCAAAACCAGAAACTGAGATGAAGAATCGGCTTCGATCGTTGGTGGTCTTCGATGATGGTCGCGCGAATGGGTTGGTGGTCTTCGATGATCGTTGGTGGCTTCAATCGTTGGTGGGCTTCGATGATCGTTGGTGGTCTGGAGGTTTCTGGAGGTGAAGTTGAAAGGTCGCGTGAATGGGTTGTGATTCAATTTTGGTTTCGGTAGATGTCGTTTTGGTTCAGTTTTGGTTTGATGTCGTTTTTCAGCTTTGGTAAATACTGAAAATGGCATATGTTGTAATTTTCATATTTTGTAATGGTATTTTTGTTACATTTTGGTTTTTGGCCTTTTGCTAATTAGACTAAATTGTATTTCTTTCTACTAAATTAGTAAACTATATTATGGTTTAAAACTAAAGCTCCCAATTAAAAAAGTAGCTGTTGAACTCGGAGATGATTATAAAATCCAATGTAACAGTTGGAATTTGGAAACATGCATGGAAATGAAAAATAGCTATTGTTTTTTTTCCTTCTTTTATTATTATTATCTATATATATAAAGCAAAAGGCAGATAATGGTGAAACATTCAAAATATCATAAAATGCTCTTAGGGCCAGTTTGGCATTGCTGTGCTGTGAAAATAATCGCTGTCAGATTTGTTGTGAGAGAAATCAGCTGTGAGAGAAAGCAGTTTGGCATTTGGTAAAATTTTGGTTAAAAGTGTTGTTGGTATGAATTTTACACATAATCAGAAAATGATTGCCGCATAATCATTAAACCCAGCGCCTCTTCGAAACTGATTCCTAAATAATCAGAAAATGAAAGCACCTCATTAGGTGCTTTCCCTTATAGCTTTCTCTCACAACAATTTTTAACAATAAGTGATTTTCTCACAGTTTACCAAACGGGTTGAGCTTCTCAAAATTTTTTAAAAATCACTTATTACCCCAAATAAGCAATGCCAAACTAGCACTTAGTTAATTCAAATATTAAAAATTAAAATTATTAATAAAATGAGTATAATATGGTAAATTCACTTTTTTCATATTAATAAAATCAAATAATAACTCCTACTTTTATGGAACATAACTACCCATATTATCTTTTCTTAATTCAAAAAATAAAAAATAAAATAAAAAAGAAAACCAATTGGCACATGCGTGAGCGTGTGCCAAGAGGCTAGTAATTTTTTGCTTACTAGGCGTTGCATATTGGGGGGTTTTTAGCCCACTTGTGAATAGTCCCTTCGATGTATTAGGCTTGTTTTGGGGGGTTTTTTTTTTTTTTTTTTTTTTCCTTTTCAGTGGGCTATGGACATATATGAATATTTATATATCTGTACTATTATTATTTATTGTCGGGCTGGGATTGGCCAAGCCTAATTGGCCTTTTTCATGCCAGACCTAAATGGGCTCAATCGGGCCGGGCTGAGGGTTTCAAATATTAAGCCCTAATTAAATGAATTAGTTAGACATAACTATGAATATATAAAATAAGACATATATAGAGAGAATAAAGAGAATAGAAGAACTAGCTGGTGACACCAAGGTAGTTTTAATAATTAGAATATTTAATTATATCTTTATCTATATGGAAGTGGACTCTACTTGCCACGTCACCGTTTAATTGGTGGATAATGATTCATGTGTATGAAATTACAAAAACACCCCTATCACGTCATCATAGTTAATAGACTTTTGGACGGAATTGACAGCATGTGACAAATTGGGTCACCAAACCATGGTTAAGCAGGGTAAGTGGGCCACTTTATATTTGATGGGACAATATAAGATTTGACCATAATATCAGGGAGTATTAATATAAATAAGCCTTGTTTTATAGTTGTAAGTTGGTGCACTTTTTGAAGTTGATGTTGCGCTGATTGTTTGGAAGGATATTGCCAACTACAATGTCAAGATGCCAAAGTGAAAACATCATTTTAACGTTTTCTGACTTATATAATTAAAACTTAGAATCTGTTTTCAGTAAAAAAACATCTGTATTTTCTCACCCTCACCACCGAACACAAACCACAATCATATTCTGAGAATAAACACACAAAACGGCCTCTGAAAACACCACCGAACCGGTCCTAATTTTTCCTTTTATCCTTTTATTTTGGGCAGAAAGTTTATCTGGACTAATAATTTGGGCCATTTTATTTATGTCCTTCCATAAATTGTATCACACAATCGTTGAAAGGCTGGCCTGAGAGTTTATCTGGGCAAAAGATTATGGGCTCCAAAAACAACAATGATAATTATATTCATTTTGTAAGATTACTACAATAAAAACATGCGAAATGGGCAAAAATCCGAGCAAACCAAAGCAATGATCATGCTGTCATTTTGTCTTTTGCCTCTCTTGTATCCAGCAGATGTTATGACATATACAATACATACGATATTTATTAACATATAGCTAGGGAATTACAATCAATTTTGAAGGTGTTTTAGAATGAAAATATTATGAATGAGTCTACAACTTGTTCTGCATATACGTACTTTGAGACAAAAGCAGAGTCATTGTGACCTCCAAATGTGACAAGCCCTAATTCAACAAAACATCCATACCCCAAAACATAATCCAGCATAGCTAAAGAACAGCCAATGGCATAGAACGATCGAAGCTCCCACGAAGAGCCCTGGCTCGACTCGATTTCTTCTTCATCCCTCCCTTGAGCTCCTCCTCTAGACCCATAGACTTCTTCCCAAATGTAACTGAAGCCTGTGACAGGAGACGTGCCATATTATTGTCTTTTGTGGCTCCTCCATGAACAAGTATCCTTGTAATCCCAACATAGTGCAAAGACTCAGCAATCTGCAGTGCAGTCACACCTTTATTAGTTCGAGCCTCAGCATCAGCTCCTTTCTTCACCAACATCTCTATCACATCCGCATGCCCCGACTCGGCTGCGCAGTGCAAGGCCGTGTATCCATCCTCATCTTTAGCATCCACATCCACGCCCTTCTCGAGCAGCGTTCTAACCGCATCGATTTTCCCTTTGAAACAAGCTCTGTGCAAAGCTGTCCACCCATGTTGGTCTCTTCCATTGATGGCTGCTCCTGTCTCAAGCAGCCTGACAATTGTTCTCACCTCACCCTTTCTCGCAGCGATACACAAGCTATCGCCAAGTCGAAGTGAATCAAACAGCCTTGTGTGCCCGTTCTCCGCGGCAACATCATATGCTGTTCGGCCTGCAAAGTTTCTAATGTCTTTATTAGCACCCTTTTGCAACAACAGCTTCACCATGTACTCGTCCCCCAACCCAGCAGCGATGTGTAAAGGAGTATCGCCATCTCTGCTGTCACGAACTTCAGCTTTTGCCCCACTCGCCATTAAGAGCCTGGCACAATCCCTTTTTCGCTCCTCAACTGCAAGGTGTAAAGCCGTGCTACCGTCCTTTGTCACTGCATCAACATTAGCCCTTTTGATTATAAGAAGCCTAAGAACCTCCGCGTGCCCACCTGCTGCCGCTAGGTGAATGGGACCCCAAGTAGAGGACTCGGATCTTTCAGTGCTTGCACGCCGGGCCAATAGAAGCTCCACGATCAAGGCCTCCCCGCATGAAGCGGCGGCTTCAAGTGGGCTAGACCCTGACCGGCTCTGAGACTCTACATCAGGTTCGAACTCGAGAAGTAGCTGGACAAGGTCAGGCCGGCCTTGACTAATAGCCAAGTGAAGCAAAGATTGACCCTCTGAATCGACCGAGTCGGCTGCTTTCCAAGAAGGATCACTCTTCTCAAGAACTTCCCGAATATCATCCATCAAACCATCTGCCACCAGTTGTGCCAAAATAGGTGAACCAACAAACATAATCTTCACACCACTATCTATGAACACTTGCTTCTTCTTCGTGGTGAACCAGTCACTTGGAACGGCATCAAACGTGGACGAAGAGTCTTTGATGGCTGCTCCGGGCACAACCACGCTATGCAAAAGAAAGGAGTCATGGCAATAAGGGAATGAATCAGGGAGGCTTGACCCTGGTGGAAGATGATACACAATTTCTATGGTCAATTTCTCTAGGGGAGATATGATCCCGGATTGGGGCTTCACCGTGTAGCGATTCTTGATGAGTGCTTGAAGCCTAAAGGCCACCGGCATGGTGTACATAACGTTGCGCAAAGTAAGCTGGCCGTAGCATTTCTGTCCCGGTTCGATCCTTATTGCAACGAAATTTGATGGCTCCAAACTTATGAGCCTGTCCATATCTTGATTGATTTTTCAGTTTGGATACAAACTTAAACTAATGGGTAATATTTCTGGGGTTGAAACAGTTAGAAGGTAGACAAGAAAAACCATGAAAAAAAATGAGGCAGGGAGATTGAGAAATATGGAAGGAAGTGAAGGTGGAAAGTCTGGAGTTTAAGAGAAGGTAGGGAATGCCAAGGCCGGCTTTGGTGAGATTGTGCCAAGTGGGGGGTGTTAAAAACAATGCTGACTTGTTCTATTCGGCGTCTCTAAGGATCTCCTCTTCTGTATAACTCCTAAGATCACAGTTGTTGTTTTGGAGGGGACAAAAAGTTACTTTCACTCTTGCATTATATTATTATTATGCACATAAATTCATTTTTTTGTTGTTGCTAATCTATTTAATTAGCTTCTAACAAGGGTTACGTCAATTGGCTAGCAAAGTGGGATCAATAAAGAAGCCAACAAGATGCTCCATCTCATTGAAAATTCCTAGAAACATAAACTAATTATACAAATATATATATATATATATATTATATGGGGGAACTTCAGTTGAGGGATCTCTCAAATAAGCTTATTTGAGGGATACCCTTGTAAGGCTCACTCCATATTGCATTTCACAAATTCAAACCGTTTATTTTGTAGATACTCAATCAAAGATCATCTCTACAAAAAAATAACTTGAATCCGATATCATTTGACTACTCAATTGAATTATTGAAATTTTAAAACCTGTATGTGAACATATATGAGTTTAATTGCCAAGTAATTATAAAGAATTGGTTGTGGGCTGCGACTAAATCCTAGTGTCATTTACTTGCCGAATTAACTACTAACAATGCCATGTACAAACAGGCACTATGAACTTTTTTTATAAGATTTTGTTTCATTTCTGTGTTGGCAAGACAATTAGGCCCAACAACATATAGCTCAAGTTTGCCACGTGGCGTCATTTCGTTTGTGAGCGTTAAGCTAGGTTTATGCGACTTACTGTATTTAAATCTGCACCCTTGTCCTTGCCGCTTCCAATTACATAACATGACCCTTTCTTTGATTGCGATGTTGCAGCTTTGCAGCACCAAGCCACCTCTACTGACTTATTTACCCGGAAAGAGAAATTGTTAAAGGGTCATTGATTAGATCACTCTTGCTATTGCAATCACACTTGAAACTATTGAATAGTCAAATATCCATTTGCAATATTATTATAGAGCTGTCAATAATATCCAATTTTGATCCGAATCCGATGTAATTAAGAGCATTTTCATTCATTTGTCATGGCAAAGAGTAAGGGGAGGTAAGGATTATTACTGTTCATATGAATAGTGTCAGCTCTTGCATAAGGCAAAGTGTGTTTCCACCCATTGCCATGGTAAAAGGCAATTACTATTCACTTTAAATTATTATTTTTTAATTATACATAAACGATTAATTTTAATATGATTTAGGATTTTGGTGTGGGAAGTTAAGAACATGGCTAGGTATTTATAAATAATAAATAAATAAAATTGAATTTTTTGGTTTTTTTCCCTTTTTTAAATTATTTTAATTGGCTACTAACGTCATAATGACGTCAACATTACGTCACTTGCCCAGGCAGCAGCACAAATTGGATTTGCCTGTGGGCTTGCCTAGGTTGGTGGGCCCCAGGCCTTGCTCGGGTTGCATTTGGCCGTTGGAACTGCGAAATGGGCCTCGGGCCCCCTCATACTCGGGCTGGCCCTGCATGCTAGTGCTCTAATAGAAGATGGATTTGGTGGCATAATTTAATAACTCGATTATATTCCGAATTTGTAACCCGTTAAATTAATATAACAAATTTGAATCTTGTCTAATCCGATCCGATTTGATATAACATATATTTCATTCTATTTTATTTTTACTTACTTAATATATATGTATATGAATATGTAACAATATTGTGAATTTTGTAAACAAATAAAAATAATTTTCAATTATTTGTATATATGACGAAAAAGAATTCATATCCAGTATCGGATAATTCAACAAATCAGATATGAATCTAGTTGTTAATGATCCGTCAAATTTTCGGATCGAATCGAGTCAGGTCGGATTTCATGTGCTTCGTTCCATCTCTGACCCATTTGCGGGCCTAAATATTATAGCTACAAGACTATAAATTATGGAAATTGCCATTCATTTTATGTCAATCGAGACGTTAGATGGGCAACCCAAAGTTTTTATCTATTTCAATTGAAAAATGTTAGGGAGATCACATTGTGTACTAGCCTTTCTAATAGAAGTGAGGTGTACTTGTATTGGTGAAGCCTACCTCTATTAGACCATCTCGGGTGCAAACAAGCCAGACTCAAAATTTAGAATTTCGGGTCCAAAATACCCCCAATGCCTATAAAGGGCCATGCCAATTTTTTTCACTCACCCCTAAAACTAGGAGGAATATGAGACCACGTTTGAGTTGTACTAGTCTGTGGTGGCACCCAACTTCGCTAAATGTGCAGCCCACATGCACATTAGTATTCGTAAGAGCCCCTCATGACTCAAGTGTGTCGGCCACAAGGGTGTGCAAGATCCAATCAAATCTTCCCAAACTGACTGATCCAATCCAATCAAATTTTAATCGGTTTTGATAATTTGGCTGATTGGATTGGATTTCTAATTTTCAAAACCGACATGATTTGATTTGATGACGGATTTACTTGTCATAATCCAATCCAATCTAGTTAGTTTCATCCTTATTCTTCTAGTTATGTTTAATATATTATAGAATCAAAACAATTTTCTCTAATATTTTATTTATATTTTACATTTCCGTCTAGTAATATATTTGAATAGATTCAATTTAAAGATAAATGTTTCATATTTTCTTATTTTCATTATCAAACCGATCTTCCAATCCAATCCAGTCCAATATCAATTGGATTAGATTGGATTGGAATTAAACTTTTGATCCAATTGGATTGGATTGGAAAAATCAAAATCCAATCTAGATTGGATCATATGTGATTTGGCTAAATTATATTGGTTACGAACCGACACACACCCATATTGATATGGGTGAATTGTTTTTTTTGTTCTTTTTGGTTTTCTAAATTCAAAACCAATGGTAACCCTAAATCCAACGCCCCATATTTTATAACAGTGATTTCAACGATTCTAATTTGAGTCTATTGGGTTGGGAATAAAACTGTTTGAGACAGTTGTATACATGAAAAGTTATATTTTAGAGATGGAAAAATTTGAGTTTAAGTACTAGTCCAAATGCATTATATATGGTCTTAGAAAGATGGTATATTAATGTGGTCTCTCTAGCGTTACTCATTTCAATTTTGATCAATTAAAGCTCACATCCATGTGTTGAACTCTTCATTTCTTACACTTTTAGCATGCTTGAAGAATACACGAGTCATGAAAAATTAAATAAGTGGAGTGTATAAGAATATCACCCATGAAATAACATTTTTATTAACATAAATGTGACCTCTGTACTTGAACAACTCTCTTCTAATAAGTACTTTTATTATTATTTTTTCTTTTCTGACATTCTTCCTCTTCAAGTTGGAGAAGGACCATCAGATAACCTACAATTTTAAGATCATTGATTTTCATTTTTTATTTTTTAGCGCTCTTTTTTAATATCGGAGGAACAATAAAAAAAAATGAATTTAAATTATAATAATTATCATAAAAAATTATAACAATCAAATAGTATCATAAACTTACATAAAATTAATGTAAATCAACAAACACAAATAAATAGAAGGGATATTCATTGAAATGTTACCTGAACTTATACCTTAGTTTCAATTTGTCACCTGAAGAAAAAAAAAAAAGAGAAATGTCACCTGAATTTTTCAAAATCCATAATTTGTCACCTGACTTTAACATCATCCAATTTTCCAACTATTTTCAAGGGTATTTTAGTCTTTTTATTTTAAAGAGTATTTTAAAAATGGAAAAATCATTATAAAAAAATTATGAAAAGACCCTTGCAAATTATAAAAATTATATATCTTTTCACATTTAACCCCCAACCATTTTTACATTTAAGCTTTATTTTTTCAATAATAATTCTTTCCATTTTAAAAATATCCTTGAAAATGAAAAGACTAAAATACCCTTGAAAATAGATGGAAAATTGGATGATGTTAAACTCAGGTGACAAATTATGGATTTTGAAAAATTCAGGTGACATTTCACTTAAAATTTTTTTTTCAGGTGGCAAATTGAAACTAAGGTATAAGTTCATGTGACATTTCAACAAATATCCCTAAATAGAAATATGCTAGAAATGCTAACCCTCCTAATGGACCTCAAAATCTTAATTAAGCCTGTTAAAACAAATATTGTTAAATCATTTTCATACAAGAGGATGTGAGGAAAGACTGTGAGGGTTTTAAGGCATGGCTTGCAAAAAAAGGTACTCTAAATATTTGCATTTGTATTGAATCTAACTTCGTTTTAATTCCTCCAAATTCTTGGTGATTTCGCACATGTTGTTATAAGCACATCACAAATTCTTTGCAGGGAGTCAGTAGACAATGTCAAGCTAAAACTTTCTTTTGGGTTGGTCTTAGAATTTAGTGAAGTCCTCTATCTCTACCTTCCATGAAAAGGAACTTATGGTTTTGAAAAGAATGCTCTCTAATGAAAAATCCTCAATGTTTTGACATAAAAGATTGGGGCATATCTCTAAAGAAAGAATCATGTTAACAAAAACAAAAAAACAAAATGTTGTCAAACCTTGACTTTAGGGAGATCACATTATTGTGACACATTATGTATCAGTCTTTCTGATAGAAGTGGGGTCAACTTGTATTGGTGAAGTCTACCTCTATTAGACCATCTCCGGTGCAAGCAAGCAAGACTCAAAATTTGAAATTTCGGCACTATGCCAAATTTCACTTTCCGCAACACCTACATAGGCATCGGTGAAATGAAAAATCGATGCTAATAGTATATTAGACATCGGTTTTATAAATAATAGGACTAAAAGTATATAAAGGCATCATCACAAATTTTTGGTTTTTCCTACCGATGCCGTTGATTTTATTTAGCATCTATAATATAAATATACTGAAGCGTAAAATAGTTCTGCAAAAAATAAATTTAAGCGGACTATTTTGCACTGATGCCAAAAGCGTAGTTGACCGCTACAGTAATTTTTCGCTAAAATTTTTCTCTCCCTCGTTAATATTTCAGACTCCTTCTCATATTTTTGGCTAAAAATTAAACTCCCTCTCTTCTCTCTCGCGATACCTAGTCAGAGTCACTCTCTCATCCTTCTTCTCACCTTCAAACTCCCTCTCTTCTCTCTCGCGATACCCACAGTCAGCTAAACCCTCTCTTGCTGTAACCCCAGTCACAGTCACTCTCTCATCCTTCTCACCTTCAGCATATCTCTTCTTCGTCGATTTCTTCTTTGTCCTCCATATCTGCCGTCATCTATTTCCAAACCATAAAAGAGAGCCACAGATGTCCTCCTCATCATCGAGAAGAGCCAGCGGAGTCCCTTCGTTTACCTCTGTCGTCGTCGTCCTCCAGGTGAGATTATTTCAATTAGGGTTTCAATTTATTGGGTAATTTCTCTACTCTTACTCTATCTTTTTCTGTATTCCATGATTTTGGAGCTAATATTTGATGGGTTCTATTTGTTGTGAGACAATTTACGTATTTCACCCAGATGTTAACCTACCCTAAGGTTTAAATCTAAACTCTCAGTCCCTCAATCAACTCTCTGCCCCTGACTTCTTCTTTTCTGTTTTCCTCCCTTCGTAGCTGATAAACACACTTGGGTCTCTCTGTGCATCAGAACTTCTAGTAGCCGCACCACCATTGATCCAACTCTCTGAGTCGGTAATTTTTTTTCCTTGATGTCTCTAATTTTAATTTTTCATCTTCTTGCCATTGGATTTTGGGTCAAATCCAATTCTTTTTTCCTTTAAAAAAAAAAATCTTATATGTTGTATGCAAAAAATATTTCGAATTGGATCTACTCTTCATTGATGCTATAATTACTATTTAGCATCAGTGTCGATATAGTCCCTGATGCTATTTAAGGTTTAGGCATCGGAGGTCAACGCTCTTTTTGGCATACCCTTAACCCTTAGGCATCAGTGATTATGGAAGAGCGAAGTCGTAACGCATCTTTAGCGACGGGGAATGTCCGAAGCCTATTACTATACCTATTGCATCGTGTCCCAATACATCGGTTGCTGGGTACCTTTAGCAACGGTATTTCCCCGAAGCGAAAAGTCAATTTTGGCATAGTGCGGGTCCAAAATACCCCAATGCCCATAAAGGGCCATACCATTTAATCAACTTACTATATTTTCATTTCACACCTTCAAAACAATGGTTATATTTTTTATTATTTGTTTTGTCCAGGTAACGTAAATTTGGCCTCATTGCTAGGAGAAAATGCGGGCTTTGGTGCTAGTCATGACATTAAGTTCGATTGGGGTATATTATACTAATCAACGTTGGATATGTCATACAACAATGTATGGAAGAAAGACTAGTTATTGGTTGTTGCAATTGATTTGTTTGTTTACACATTGATGTTGATTTTGTTGTTCCCAATTGCCAACACGCCCATAACTACTATGTCAAATGAAGAAGGTATTAGTGTATATAACTATAAGGCCAAAGCAAAAGACAATTTTTGCAATATATATACTTCAATAATTCAATTGGAGCACATGCTTCCGATTACTTGAAGTATCAACAGTACTTTAAGTTATTGAAGTCTCCATCTCTGTGATGTAATTTTCCTTCTTTTATCATTGAAAATTTTCTTAAATTGTAAACAATTAATATTCCGTTCTATCACTACTACAAAAAGGGTAAAAGACGACAAGAAAAAGACGACGGTCGGAGTAAGAGCCGTCGTGGTTTTTAAAAAGACGACGGTTATAAAAAAACCGCCGTGTAATACCACCTTAGACACCTAAAAAATCAAGATTCAAATGGCTGTTCAAAAACAACGACGTACCTAATTCAACAACCGACGTCTATTTGAAACAAGATTTCCGAAGTGTAAAATCAAAGCCAAAAAACAACGGCAGAAGATATGAATATACCGACGTAGAAGTAAAGACGACGATTTAAAAAAAAGCCGCCGTATTTACTCAGACAATAACACGCCATGTTTTCGTATAAGACGCCGTATAATTATAAATAAATTCACGGCGTTAAAATAAAAAGTATCGCCGTATTAAATTAATTTACAACGACGTTAAATATAAATATATCGACGTCATTATCGTATAGTTCGACGTTATCTTTAAATCTGACGACGTTGTATTTTTAATCGACGTATTATAAACTTTAACGTCGTATTATTCACTTTATACGTCGTACCTTTAATTTAAACCGTCGTCTTAATAAGAATTTTTTTTAAGAATTTTTTTCTTTGATTTTCTTATCCTACGTAGATCTACTTATAATTTTTTTCTTTAACAATTTATGTCCCAAATTGAATTAATTTAAAATTTCCTCGGGAAAGAAAAATCTATTTATAATTTCCTCGGGTTAGTAATAATGCGTCGTGTTAGTTTACAAATTCTAGAACATTAATTTCCCTCATTTTAATTATCCTCGGGAAAGAAAAATCTATTTATAACGCATTGTAATTGAAAACTAAAACTGAAAGTATTCGAAAAAAAAACTCTATTTATAATTTAAAAATAAAATCCACGTCGGTTGTATTACACTTAACGACGTTTAACAGAATAATCTATCGGTAATTATAAATATACCGCCATCTCACTTATACTAAAAGACGACTAGAAAAGACGACGGTAGAACAGAAACCGTCGTCAGAATAATCTACGTCTGCAGTCCTTGTATTGTTCAAAGCATTGACAATGTCTTCATCATATCTCCCAGCAACTACTGATTCGATTGCTCATGCTTTAGAGGCCATCTGAAGCCATTTCTATTCTTTATCGCATTCTTGAAACCCATCTTCTTCTTCTGAAGCTCTACGGATAAAGGAACAGGCTATCACAAATCTGGCGGATCTTCTTAGCCAAGAAAATCAAGCAGAGGATCAGGCGCATCTGATCTTCAGATTTCCCTGAGAAGCAAACTTTCCTTCGACAGCGAGTGGAGGCCAGGCTTGCATCTCTTTTGATGGAAAGCAAGGAGTATTCAGAAGCACTAAGTGTCCTATCAGGCTTGTACACGGAAGTGAGAAGGCTAGTTGACAAGCTTCTTCTTGTGGACATAGATTTGATGCGAGTAAGCTCCATTTCTCTTTGAGAAAGACATCTAAATTATTGTCTTTGAGATGTGAGAGAGAGTGTCTGTGAGAGAGGAAGAACTTGGAACCCTAAATATAAACTGAAACTGAATGAAAGCGAAAAATTTATAGAATAAATTTTAAAACCAACGGCGGTCCTTACAAAAAACCGCCGTTTAATTATAAATCAACGTCGGTATAACAGACGTATTTTGATAAAATCCACGTCGGTATATTACTAAAAACGACATTTTAAATGGTCTACCACGTCGACATTTTAAAAGTATTTATACGTCGTTGTTTGTTATTTATACGTCGTCGTTATATATAACCGCCGTCTTATTTTTTTGAAACGGTTCGTATACATAGGCAACTTTTCGTCTACCTTACTTAGTTACACATGCACTGTTTCGAAACATTTCGCCCAGAGAAAACTTTTCGTCTTTTTTCCTTGTCAGAGCACTGTCAGAGTAGTTCATCGTCTTCCTCTTGTCTTCTTCGTCGTCTCTGAACTTAAACAACAAACTCCGAGAGAAAGCTTTCATTGCACGCAAAAGGTAAGCTTTCATTTCTCACTATTTTGGTTGAGGTTTTTACTTTTTTTCTGGGCAAAATCATTTCTCACTATTTCTCGCAAAAGGTAAACTTCTTTCCAAGTTTGATAAAATTTACAGACAATGAGGGAAAGTTTCCAACTTTGAAAGCAACTACCTCAACTAAGTAAGACGACGGTAGCTTCTTATGTAGACCACGACGGTTCTTCAGTCGTCCTTGCGTCGTCTGAAAATTGATCAAAGTTGCTTTTAAAATGACAGTCTTTTTTTTATTAGCTTGTTTAATTGCAAGTTTGATTTCTCTGAACCATGGTTTTTGTTTTTCCTAATTTGATAAAATATAAAGAAAAAGAAAGTAGGGTTTGGTATCTAAGATAGACGACGGTATAGACGACGCAAATATTTATATTGACGTCGTGTGAATAGACATACCACGACATTATGTAAATATTTGCGTCGTTTATATTTAATTATCACGACGTCATGTAAATATCGCCGTAATAATATCTTATTACGTCTTCTTTTATATTATTTCGTCGTTGTTCAAGTACTTGGTTTTAAACATTTATTACGTCTGAGATTATTTCATTGCGTCGTTTAAAATCATATCATACGTCGTCTTTTATTAATAACCGTCGTTTGTGTTCTTATTTTTTTCCTGAAATATTTTCACATGCAGGTTTGTTTTGTCTGTAAAAATGGTTTCTCAAGACCAAAGTAAGCAATCTGGCTCCAAGAGAAATGGAGGTGAGGAGCTTGGAATGGTAACTCCTCAAGAGAAGTCTTCGAAGAAGATGAAGTTTGTTTCATCTGCTGAGACAGAACCAACCAGCACGACAACAATTTCTGATGATTCAAAGTCAGGTCGAGGTATGAGCACAATGCCTCGTGTTGTGAAGAGAAAACTTCAGAAAATCAAGCCAATTGTTGAGTACAATAAAAGGGGGAAAGGAATTGGCCAAGCACATATTGAGATGCAGTCCTACATTGGTGTGTTGGCACGCTCCAGAGTACCACTTGTGGACAAGAAATGGGCTGAAATCCCCAAGGATATAAAGGAGCAGATTTGGGAAGCCGTTGACATGGCTTTTGTGGTAGGTCAAGGGGGCAAGAACTCTGTGTTATCTTCTGCTGCCAAGAAATGGAAGGATTTCAAGTCTACACTAACGAGGCATTATATCCTTCCATACATCAATGACAGGGAGAGATTAAGCCAACCCCCTGAAACATATAAATTCATAGAGAAAGCACAATGGGATGCCTTTGTAGCTTCAAGGTTATCCAAAGAATTTCAGTCTGTGCATTCTCAACATGCAGAGATTAGGGAGAAACTTGAGTACAATCATCGATTGTCTCGAAAAGGATATGCTGGTTTGGAGGATGAATTGGAGGAAACCATGCCTGGGGTAGAAATTGATCGATCTACCTTATGGAAGAGAGCTAGAACGGACAAAATGGTAACATCCCTGATCCAAAGGTGGCAGAGAAAGCAAAATTAATTGTAAGCCTACTCACTCTGTTTTAAATTTTTATTAAACTGTGCATAATTCTTATTACGTCTTATGTTATATTACACGTCGTGTGAATGATATTACCACGTCGAAATGTTTTAAAAAACCGTCGTTAAAGGTCTAAATCTGGAATCACTGCTGTAATTATAGCATAAGACGTCGGTGATTAATTTCGCGTCGTTTAATTATAATACTACGTCGAAATGTTTTAAAACAACGTCGTTAAATGTATGAAATTGAATTACTTGTTATCTGTCATTATAGCATAAGACGTCGATGTTTATTCATTGCGTCGTTTTAAACAAATAACCACGTCGGTAGAAATACCGTCGTGATAAATTATAATAACGTCGATTTCTGTGTTATTGCGTCGTTTGAAATTGTATAATACGTCGTTTGGTTATAAATAACCGTCGTGTGTTTTCTTGTCTTTGTTTTAGGATGATTTGCAAAAAAAAGTCTCGGAAGGCAAAGTCAGTGTATCTGGCAGCAATGATGTGCTGACCATGGCTTTGGGTCCCGAGCATCCAGGCAGAGTGAGAGGTGTAGGTGCTGGGATTTCCCCAAAGCAATATTTCAATTTACCCAAACCACACAGGATGAGCTTTGACGACCGTTTAAAGGACAGTTTAAGAGTTCTCCTTCAAGAAGAGACTAAAAAGATGGAAGCTAAGGCAAGGGAAGAGGCTTTAAGGATGGAGGCTAGAACCAAACAATTGGTAGAGGCTGAGAGGGAGCATTTACTGAGTCAGCTTTCCCAATTCATTCCCAATTTTGATCCAAGCTTGCTTAAACCGAAAATTAGCCCCTGTCAAAACCAAAGTCCCAAAAATCCAATGTCTGACAAAGCAAGCTGCTCTGGGGGTGATGTGAGATCCCTACAGTTTGAGGATGATACTGCCAAAAATGGGGAACATCATGAAGAAAAGGTAACATATCTGTACTTTGAATTCTCTGTTTTTTTAAAAATTATAAGACGTCGTTATTATGACTAAACCGTCGTTTGAAATACATACCACGACGATTGTAAAATAAACCGTCGTTTGTATTTCAATACCACGTCGTATTTATTTTACTTGTGTTACACGCCTTTAAACGTCGTTATTTTTAAAACTTTGTTCTCTTTAGACGACGTTTTTAATAATTACCGACGTAATATATAACTCCCACGACGTTTACTATTACCGTCGTTTAATAATTTTAAGACGTCGTAATTCTTACATACCGTCTTGTTTTATGTCTTACCACGACGTTTTAATTTAATTTTTTTTACTTTCTCTACTTTCTTTATTACTTAAAACAGAAAAATGAAGGAAATCAAGATAAACAGAAGAATGAAGAAAAACAAGATGAACAGAAGGGTGAAGAAAAAAAAGAAGCAGAGAAGACAGAAGAAAAAAAATCTGAAGAGAAGGAAGAAGAAAAAAAAATGAAAATGAAAAAGACAAAAAAGAAGATGAAGAAAAGCATGACGTGGAGGTATGTTCTCATAACTTTTCCTTTTTATTTGTTTTTCAAAATTTCAGACGTCGAAATTTGTCTTTAAACCGTCGTTTTTTTTCAATTTAGACGTCGGAATTTTGTTCCTACGACGTAATAAGTTGTTCAACACGACGTTGTTTTTGTTACCGTCGTTTAAATTCTTTTCAGACGACGTTTTATTATTTAAACATCGTGTTTATTGAATTACCACGTCATTTTTTTATTTCTTTAAACAGGTGATTGAAGGTGTTGATTATTCAAATATTGAGGTGCCATCTTCTTTAAAATCCCTCTGTACTTATGTGGAAACCAAACCTAAGGAGCAGACAATTAACTTTACAATTGAGAAGGAGGTGTTTGGTGAAGATCGCATACCTTCTTACTGCCTGAAGATATTACACAACTTGCAGGCATGGAAGAAATAGGGGCTACTGTGTTGCTGTATATATGAGGTTTGTCATTATTAAATATTTATTTCTAACATAAGACGTCGGTAGTTTATTTATTGCGTCGTTTTAACTCACTAACCACGTCGTTAGTATGTACCAGCCCGTCGTTTGAGGCATGGAAGAAATAACGTCGTTTTATATCAGCCCGTCGTTTTAAATTATATAATACGTCGTTAGTTTATACATAACCGTCGTGTGTTTTTTGTGCTGACTTTTTT
Organism: Prunus salicina; assembly: GCA_020226455.1. Taxonomy (NCBI): domain Eukaryota; kingdom Viridiplantae; phylum Streptophyta; class Magnoliopsida; order Rosales; family Rosaceae; genus Prunus; species Prunus salicina. The sequence continues at coordinate 26,432,908 of CM035346.1, read as the reverse complement.
ATTATCTTTGTTTATATGTTTAGGGTCTTATATGAAAAATTGAAAAAAGCAAATATGTGCAGCATGGTTGGCTTTATCGACCCTGCTGCAGTTAGTGCCAACGCTGGTACAATAACTTCCAGATCACGAATCGTAGCAGGTCGACTTCAGAAGACTGACGGTGAACAGATTTTCATGATGCCTTACAATCCAGGGTTAGTCTCCTTAACAGGATTTTGTTTTTATGATTTTCAATAATTTTTTGCCGTTTGAAATATCTAACCACGTCGGTGTTTTATTTTATCGAGTCGTTTGAAATTAGTAACCACGTCGGTTTTTATTTTTCGTCGTTATAATTTATAATGTCGTCGATTTCTACTTATTTCGTCGTGTGAAATAATATAATACGTCGTTTTTATAAATAATAGTCGTGCGAAATTTTATAATACGTCGTTTTTATAAATAACTGTCGTTTGCATACTAATTTTGTGCAGCCGTCATTGGGTCTTGCTAATTATGAGAGCAAAGAGGGAAACCGTCTACTTGTAAGGATTATATTTTGGCTCTTCTCTTATGACAAAACCAATGTATTTTGCTAAAGTATAAATATTGGTTAAGTCTATTTGAATGCACATGCTAAATTCAAAATTGTCATCTTTGCAATCCAAACTTAAATTCATTACATACATTCACATGGGTTAATACACAGGATTGATACAAGCCTTAAAATCGTTTTCTGCTTTATTCTGTATCAATCCTACATATTCTGTTTCAATCCACTTTGAGCTGTGTCAATTAATATTTTATTAAAATATCTTCAGCTCTTGATTTTATTAAAATATCTTCAGCTCTTGTGGAGTCAATACTCCATGCTTCAACCGACTCCCTCTATTCTCTCTTTTAGTATTCTTGAATACAACATATTATTATATAATATGTTCCTTCTTGAAACTAGTTTTATGAAGGGAAGTCTTTTATGTTATTTTTCCACATGATGTTTCTGACAAAACATGGGCTCTCTATTTCACCAGCTGTTACAGCCTGTGTTCCTCTTTATTCTTCTTGAGCCATTCACCTAAAGATAAATATCTCTATGGCTGCTCCTTCATTTGTTCCAACTCACAAAGCACATGGCTGTCATGTTATCCTCTTCATGATGTATATGCAGATTGCATATACTTTATTATTCTTACCATTTGGACAGACCATGCTTAGCTTTATCTGTGTTGCTCCTTATTGGACAACAAATAGGTTGTTTGTAGAGATACAAGTATGCTTAGCTTTATATGTGTTGTTCTTTATTGGACAACAAATAGGTTGTTTGTAGAGATACACTTGCATACTTGTTTTCCAATATCACTCCATAGGAACGGTGCTGTAGTCTTCCCCTTCAAGATATTTTAGCCACCAAACAACATTCTCTATATTATATGTGGTTGGGTAAAATAATTCCTTTTGTTCAAAATGCCCTTCAAGATATTTTAGCCACCAAACAACATTCTCTATATTATATGTGGTTGGGTAAAATAATTCCTTTTGTTCAAAATGCCCTTCAAGATATTTTAGTCACCAAACAACATTCTTTATATTATATGTGGTTGGGTGAATGATTCGTTTTGCTCAAAATATCCCCTCTTCATTCGGATCAAAGTCTCTATATATACTAAGCTAAACCTAAGGAAGAGGTTGAGAAGTTCATTTGAACTTACTTCATTTTTATTAGTTCTTTGAAGAACCATTCATGCTAGTCATGTAAAAACAGAAAATCTGCATCTTTGATGCAGACCCGGTTCTAGTTTTTGAAATCATTTTGTATCTGCTCTTGAGCATTCAAAAACTATTGTTTCAGCCATTGTTAATTACTTGAGAGTATGAGTATGATTGCATACACATAAACTTCCTCCAAGTATATTCACATTGATTCCGGCTGAGTCTTTTGTTTCATTGTTGTTATGTTGATTTAAACTATATGCTTAAAGTTCATTACTTCTAGTTTAATCATCACAACACTTGGTTTCATTTGTCTAGCTTAATCATCCTTTGTGATTAAGAGAGATGAAAACCTGAAACCACAACTCACTTCATATCATTATACTTTCTGCAACTTGGAGCTTCGTGCTGTTGCAAACCATGAAGATTTGTCTGTTGCAATTGGAGCTGAATGCTCATGCAAAGACTGGAAGAGAACTTGCTGCTGAGAAGTAAAGATTGTGCTTTTCTGGAAGGTTAGATAGTTAGCTGCCTATTGTGTGTAGATGAGCTAATATTGTGCTTTACTAGAAGGTTAGATAGTTAGCTGCCTACTGAGTGTAGATGGAGCTCAACTCCTTTTGTATCTTGTACTTCTCATTGATAGTGGATTCTCTTACTGGCTTGGTCCCCCAATTTTTCCCCTTGTTGGGTTTCTGGGTTAACAAATCTTTGTGTATGTTTATATTCTTGTTGTCATTAGTTGTACTTGCTGCATTCTGTTCAAATGACATCAGTACCCTGACATGGATCAATACGGCGTTGCATTGTATTGATCCAAAATCACAAGGGTTTCCGTTTGTATTAATACGTGGTGTCTTCTGTATCAATCTAGTTTTATGCAGTCAGTTCTATTTACTCATTGCATATGCTAAGTAATTAAACATCATGGTTGTGCATGTGTTTATGTTTCCGCTTATTAATTCTTAGCTGGGCTTAAAATTTAAAAAGATAGGTTATTACCATATAGCCTACTTCACCCCCCCTCTGTAGGCTTTTAGAGCCTAGGGCCTGTTTTACACTACTTTCTGGATCCTCTGCCTGGACCTCGTGTGGTTGATGAGGAGGCCAAAAACATCGTGAACAGTGCTATAAAAATTTATAATTCCCACATTGGCAGGCAAGGCCGTAAAGCACCAATTTGGAAAACTCTGTCAGGCACATCAAAGCAACCCAGCAAAGTCGAATGCGGAAATTATGTGATGCGCTTCATGAGGGACATCATCATGGATCCTTCCTTGGCGTTTGAGAAGACGGTAAGAAGAAATTACCTTCATATATTTTATGTCGTTTTTTGTATTATCAACGACGGTAGATTTAAAAATAGCGTCGTTGAATATATATACTACGTCGGTTATGAAAAATAGCGTCGTCTGTGATTGAAATTTTTTTTTTATAAACCCTAATATTCATTGTTATGGATTGCAGTTTGCCAAGGGAAAAGAGGAAGCGCCATACCCCCAAGAAGCCATTGATGAAGTCCGTAATGAATGGGCAGAGTTTGTTAGCCTTCATTTGGAATTATAGAAAACTTGATTTTTTTGTATAATATACAAATTTTGTCTGTAATATATAATGTACAAATTTTATCTATAATATACATCCTTTTTTCTCCCTAAAAATATGTTGAGGATTAATAAATTAAAAAAAACAAACAAACAAACAAATTTCGTAACCGACGTGTAATAATATTCCAACGACCTAATTAAGTCAAAAACCGTCGTTGGTTGTTGTTTCAATTTAAACAAAGACGACGTAAAAGGATGATTAGACGACGTTTATGTTTAGTGTAATACTTTTTAACGACGGTGATTGAGTCGTGGAATACTTAATTTACGTCGTATATTAAAATATCCGCCATGGTTTCAAATTTAAACGACGTCATTTTTACAAGTGAGTCGTTTATTATTATTTACAACGTCTTGTATTTAATAACACCGATGTGGTTTTATGTTGTTATAATAATATTTTATTTTTTTTATTTTCAAATATTCAAAATAAATTTAAAATAAATCCGAAAAATGCAACGTCAACTCCTATGAAGTCATTGATATATTGTCTTCCCCCTAAACCTTGAAAAAATTCATTTTGAATAATAAAATTTTAAAATGTCCAACCAAAACCGAATTGTTTTGATGTGTCATAAAATCACTTATAGTTTTATGGTTTAGGGTTTAGAGTTTAGGATTGTTATTTATTAGGGTTTATTTTTAAAGTATAATTTTTGGGATTTAGGGTTTATGTTTGTTATATATTAGGAGGTAAAACCATGAACCCTTTTATAAAATTAATTTTTTAAAATATATAATTTAGTTTTAAGGGTTTAGGGTATTACTTTTTAACGACAGTTATTGAGTCGTGGAATACTTAATGTACGTCGTATATTAAAATATCCGCCATGGTTTCAATTTTAAACGACGTCATTTTTACATGTGAGTCATTTATTATTATTTACAACGTCTTGTATTTAATAACACCGACGTGGTTTTATGTTGTTATAATAATATTTTATTATTTTTATTTTCAAATATTCAAAATAAATTTAAAATAAATCCGAAAAATGCAACGTCAACTCCTATGAAGTCATTGATATATTTTCTTCCCCCTAAACCTTGAAAAAATTCATTTTGAATAATAAAATTTTAAAATGTCCAACCAAAACCAAATTGTTTTGATGTGTCATAAAATCACTTATAGTTTTATGGTTTAGGGTTTAGAGTCTAGGGTTTAGAGTTTAGGGTTGTTATTTATTAGGGTTTATTTTTAAAGTATAATTTTTGAGGTTTAGGGTTTATGTTTGTTATATATTAGGAGGTAAAACAATGAACCCTTTTATAAAATTAATTTTTTAAAATATATAATTTAGTTTTAAGGGTTTAGGGTATTACTTTTTAACGACAGTTATTGAGTCGTGGAATACTTAATGTACGTCGTATATTAAATATCCGCCATGGTTTTTAATTTTAAACGAGTATTTTAAAGTCGTTTATTAATTAATACAACGTCTTGTAATTAAATAACACCGACGTGGTTTTATTTGTAATAAAAATATTTTATTATTTTTATTTCCAAATATTCAAAATAAATTTAAAATAAATCCGAAAAATGCAACGTCAACTCCTATGAAGTCATTGATATATTTTCTTCCCCCTAAACCTTGAAAAAATTCATTTTGAACAATAAAATTTTAAAATGTCCAACCAAAACCAAATTTGTTTTGATGTGTCATAAAATCACTTATAGTTTTATGGTTTAGGGTTTAGAGTCTAGGGTTTAGAGTTTAGGGTTGTTATTTATTAGGGTTTATTTTTAAAGTATAATTTTTGGGGTTTAGGGTTTATGTTTGTTATATATTAGGAGGTAAAACCATGAACTCTTTTATAAAATTAAAATTTTAAAATATATAATTTAGTTTTAAGGGTTTAGGGTATTACTTTTTAACGACGGTTATTCAGTCGTGGAATACTTAATTTACGTTGTATATTAAAATATCTGCCATGGTTTCAAATTTAAACGACGTCATTTTTACAAGTAAGTCGTTTATTATTATTTACAACGTCTTGTATTTAATAACACCGACGTGGTTTTATGTTGTTATAATAATATTTTATTATTTTTATTTCCAAATATTCAAAATAAATTTAAAATAAATCCGAAAAATGAAGCGTCAAAATAGACGGCGTAACGTTCACGTTTTTCGTCGTGGAATACTATATTTACGTCCGTTCTTGTAGAACTTTCGCCATGGTTTTTATGTCGACGTTTTAAAAAGCGCGGTTCCTAAAAATTTTCGCGCGACCTAAAATTTTTAGATTTGGCTTTTATTCTTATACTTCCAGCCCTGAACCCCAAAATTTTCATATTTCGCACAACATAACATTTCGCTCTCTCTCTTCTGCTCTAATTCAAAGTTGGGCTCTCCAAGCTCCGTCGAATCCATAATCTGTGAACTCGTCCAACCTGTAAGTACAAACCCTATCTTCCCCTTGTAAATTCATTGAACATGGGGGTCAAAACTGATTTGCAACCCGAGTATGGAGAAAGACGTACTCGTTTGCCTCCTGGGCCTTGGAATTTGTCGAGAGCAGAGAAGAGAGAGGTTTGCAATTCTTTCTATGGTATGAAGGTCCCTGAAAGTTATTCTTCAAATATAAAAAATCTTGTATCTTTACAAGATTCAAGACTCCTGGGCCTTAAATCACATGATTGTCATACCTTAATGCAACAATTGCTCCCTGTGGCAATTCGTTCTGTTTTGGAGAAGCCTGCAAGGTATGCAATAACTCGTTTGTGCTTCTTCTTCAATGCTATATGTGCAAAGACTGTTGATGTTTCCAAGCTAGATAAGTTGGAAGAAGATGTAGTAGTTACTCTGTGTTTGCTTGAGAAGTACTTTTCCCCTTCATTCTTTGATATCATGGTTCATCTAGTAGTACATCTTGTCAGAGAAGTTCGTCTATGTGGGCCAGTATATTTTAGGTGGATGTATCCGTTTGAAAGATATATGAAAGTGCTGAAGAAGCTGTAGAGTTTTGTACCGAGCATTTATATGATGTTAGTACAGTTGGAGTGCCTTCAAGCCAAAAGATGGGAGTTTTAAAGACATTATCAGGTTGCACAGTGAGCGTAGTTGATCAGGACCTGTTGAATCAAGCACATTTATATGTCTTGGAGAATATGGAGGAAGTCCTACCTTATATCGAGTACGTATGAGTTGTATTCCTTAAGTTTCCATTTTAAATTATTTCTTATGTTTATCTTATATATTTGGGACCGTAATGCTTGAATTTTTCGTGTCATGTAGGCAACATATGATCTACATTAAGACCACTTATCCAAAATTTAGAAAGAGAACAAAGTGGCTGCAGGATAAGCACAATAGCACTTTCATTCAATGGCTACGCTTCAAGGTATATGTTATTGAATAAAATATTTCTCTTTTAATTTTCTTCTTATTTCTATGTTTGATTGAATTAAGATATGATTAATTTGCAAGTTCAAAGTGAACTTGAGGAAGACAATCATGGCGTATCAGAAAATTTAAGGTGGCTAGCAGCTGGTCCAAACATAGCAGTGCCATTATATAGGAGCTATCTTATTAAAGGTATTAAATTCAACATAAAGGCACAAGATGATGTGGGGACAACTCAAAATAGTGGAGTTTATTTACTTGCACATACCATGCAAGTTGCTAGTGCCAAGGATAAAAACCCAATTCTCTCAAATATGGGTTTCTATGGTGTTATTCAAGAAATTTGGGACCTTGACTACCAAAAGTTTACAATCCCAGTCTTCATGTTTACTTGGTGATTTATCAAACACTTCTATCATTCATATTGCATTCATTTGCATGTTTGGTGACTCATATGGTTGAGGGCACCAAGACCGTGATGGCGGCTTTTCTTTGGCGAGCTTGATGCAATCGTGACCAGTATTGCGTTCTACATAAGGAGTGTCAAAGATCATCCCGTGACAGAAGTTGAGTTATGAAAAAGTTAGTAAACATTATCTAGAATGTGTATAGAATAAGTGTGTGAGTATTTCTTGTAATTATCGTTCTATAGTGGATTTGTGTTGGACTGAGGAGTCTCGTGGATTTTCCCCAGAGGTGGGGTTTTACCACGTAATATAATTTTCTACGTGTTCCATTATTTTATGCTTAGCACGTTTCAGGATTGATATTACCGAAGTTTATTTTTATTTATTGATTATAATTTTAAGTTGGCCTGTTCACCCCCTCAAGGTATTCTTAGTCATCCTACAGGAAATTTCAATGTACATAACCAGTGGCTGAGGATAAAGTTGGGGATGATAATCGCAGCCTTGGACTTCAAGTTCAGTGAAAATCGTTGCGAGTTGGAACTGAAATACGAATTTGGATTCAAATTCAGGTTATTAGAGTTGGAGTTTCCTTTGGTGGAGTCTTGGTCGACAATGATGGCGTCGGCTTGTGTCTCGCAGGTTATAAGAGAGGAAGATTTAGGGAATGAGATAAGCTTCTAGTTGTGGTGCGTGAGGGAAGGAGAGAAGCTTATGGCAGGGGTAGGTGTTGGGTGGGAGCACTGGTGGGTTTTAAAAAAAAAAAAAAATTCTATTTCTATTTACTAAATATTTTAGATGTTAAAAAAATCAAATAGTAACTCACATGGATGAATATGACTTTTTGGACTGAAAAGTGGATGAAATTTGAAAATTTTAATGGCAAAGGTGAAATTGGTGGTATTTTTTTTTAATTTGGAACTAAATTGTCTGACTTTTTAGTTCATGAGATTAAATTCGATTAGGGTCAGAATTAGGGGTGGGCACGATCTAGTTTGGATCGGTTTTTGTCTCAAATTAGAACTGAATTTGATACTATTTATCTAGTTTGGTTCGGTTCGATTTTAAAAAAAATTTCAAAAACTGTCTGGTTTGGTTTCGGTCCAGTTCGATTTTGAACTGGATTATTAAAATTATTTTTTAATGCAAATTTCAACTAAAATTTTATTTTTTTGACTTGAAAATTAATAAATTATTTAATTTCGTATAAAAATAAATATGAAAGCTAGAAAATAGAGATATTTTGAAATTGAACTTGGATAAATATTAGTTATGAGATTAAGAATGTAGCATTGAAATTATATATTTTTTAATTTGACCAGTTCGATTCGGCCTGATTTGGTTTTTGAAGACATAACTGAATTCAAAACTGGTCCAAACTCATCCGGTTCAGTTTTTGACCAATTGTATACTTTGTGGTCAACTCAGTTTTTTTCGGTATAATTCGGTTCGAATTTTCGGTTTGCCAGTTTGAATGTCCACCCGTAGTCATAATTTAGGGGGAAATTGGCTGCTTTACCCCTGGCTCACCTAATTTATTCACTAATATCCCCATTTTGAAATCTAATCATAAATACCCCCTATAAAAACCCCATATTGACAGTCTATTGCCCATCTGTCACCTTTTTTTTCTTCTCAGTCGTTGCTCTTCTTCTTCCTCTTCTATCTAGTCTCTTCCTCTTCTTCCTTCTACCAAACCTCACAGGAATCCACTTCCATCGTAGAATCTCGCTTAATTCAATTTTCTCTTAGTTATATCTTCAAACTAGGAGCTAATTTGAACCTTAAGGTTGAACCCCAAATTTGGAATCGAACCCTAGCCAAGGCGTGACTCGCCACCTCCGTCGTCGGCCTCCATAACGAAGCCATAATCGTGACTCTCCACCTTCTTCGTCGACTTCCACCACAAAGCCACTACACCTTCATCTTCGATCTTCACTGTGGTGAGTTCTAATATTGGTTTTTTTTTTTTTTTTTTTTTGGGTTTCTGTTGTTGATTGAGATTATTGGGTGATTACTTTCATTATTTTGAATGAGACATTAATGGGTTTCTGTTGTGGTTTGTTTGTTGTTTCTGTGATTGAATGAAATTTACCAATTATTTCCTGTGGTTGTCAAGTTCTTGAACTTGGATACATTGTTTGTACTTATGATTTGTCTCTAAAATCATGCATATACTGGTTTGTGATTGAGACTTAGACTTGCAGACCTCCTTGAAAGTGGTGTATTCACTCTTTTGTGATTGTGATTTGTTTGTGAAAGCATTTAGGTGATATATCAAATTAGGACTTCTGACTTTTCTGAGTAACCTGTTATTTGGGTTTTCTTCTGCTTATTTCAATTTCATACAGTATTCTATAAAGTTGCACAAAATCCAAATTATTGGTACATCGTTTTATTTATCATGCTTATTTGCTTGTTCTGAATATATGGTTCTATTTGTTTGGTTAGGCTGAGTTGATGCGTGCATGAAAAAAAGGCCTGCAGGTGTTCGATGAATCACCTTAATGAGCGCACTATGGTTTTCTTTGAGATACAAACCAATTGGCACAATTCTCCTGGTATATACTTAAAGGTGAACTTTTAGGAGGACCCAATGAACCCATCTAAATGGAAGGAAGAACATGTGAGTTTTATTATAATTTGTCTACGAAGATGTCTTTACAGTGCATTATGGTTTTGTTAGATCACCGTTGACATTAGTTTGATTACCCTTTAACAATGCTTGAGAAATGTCCCTGTTTTTACATGAGGACTTACACAAGTGCCATATTATGTCAGTTTATTGTGTCATTTGATATTTGGAATTCTATTATATTTATTTTCTTATTTTTCAACTTTTGTGTCATGTCTTGAGTTTCTTTCGTTTCTACATCGCCATTTAACTTGTGCTATGAACAAGTTAATACTACACTGTTTTGTGTCATTGTGAAATTGAGAAGTAAAGTTCATGTTATTATTTTGCAGGAATTCTAAGGGCTATGATATGGCAAAAAAGTATGTGAGCAAACAAAAGAAACATAGAAAGGGTCTGATGACACTGCTTGAAATTGTGTATACCATGTGAGTAATAAGTTGCAAATGAACCACAGACAAAAAAAAAAAAACTCTATTTTTATAAGAAACTTAGTCTGCTTTGAGTTTAAGTTTGTCTTTTCTTGATACGTAGGTAGGAGATTTTAAATTGGGCTTGTTTGTGCTTTTGCGCATATGCATATATAGCAATAAAAGGAAAGTGATGGTTCCAATAGGGCAGATCAAAGATGTACCTCATTAATACCAATTTATCTTTTGTATTACTTTGTATATACATATTTATATATGTACATATTGACGTTGCTTTATTTTGTTTCCGTTGTAAATGAAGATGATGGATGAATTTGAGCAGGTAAAGGAACAATTGGTAGAGTACAAGATCATGTCACGGCCCATATCCCACAAGCTTGGTCTCTAGTGATTCGAAACCCTAACTCTTAAGTCTTGAGATAATTGACTTTTTTTTATGACAGTTGGACCTAGATTTTTGGCTTCTAGAATATTGTTGTCATTGAGAACCTTCATCAATTTGGGGTGGGACAACATTCCATTTAGTTGCAAGAAGTGTGTTGTAGTTATAAGGAAAACAAACATGCAATTGAGGGACTATTTGTGTATCAGACAGACCATGTAATTATCTAGTCCTCATGGAATGAAATTGAGTTCAATTTACCTCAGAAATTTCAGTCTTGAATATGTTGTTTTTATATATTCGCAAGTGTATGCAATGGAAAAATACTTTTATTTATATTATACATTGAAGAGAGCACATTATTATGTGTATATATAGCTCATTCTTCTTGCCTTTTGTATAGGGATGGCGATGGGTCGAATCGGGGGTGAGTATGCCATTCCCACCCCATCCCCGTGAAGTTTTTTTCCCCCATCCCTACCTTCTTACTCGCAATACAGACTTTAAAAAAAAAAAAAAAATAGGATATACGAGGGCAATATAGTAGCAATACACAACCAATAAAGAGCTATACAATGACAATACACAAACTCCACACTCCCCCTACAAAAACCTATGTAACATCTTGTGAACGTATTAGATGATAGATTTAAAGATAATAAAATGTAGTCTGAATTGTTAGGATTCGGTGGCGATTTATTTTGCATGTCTAAATTGTAGTCTGTAAGCATGTCTAAATTGTAGTATGTAATTGTAATGGATGTGTGTGTATTGTATGTAGATTGACTTAATATTGTTGTCCTATTGCATGTGTATTGTACTAATATTGCCTTTGTATTGCATACATATTGTATGAATATTGCCACCCTATTGCATGTATATTGTGATGCTATTGTTGTTGTATTGCTGTTATATTGCCTAATATTGCCTCTCTAGTGGATGTATATTGGCCTAATATTGCTATTATATTGTATGTATATTGAATACGACTCATTAATGGGTTTACGGTTTAGGCCCTACTTCATTCAAAAAGAAGATGACGACGAGAAAGAAACAACGTTCCTTTCAAAAACAGACAGTCAGGTGCATTATAATTGCACCGTAAGACATTTTAAGAAATTATTTTAAAAAATAATAACAACTAAAAAAAATTTACAAAAAAAGGAAGTTATGAATAAATATGCAAATGCTTCGTGATGGGTTGAAGAAAAGGATGATTACATTTGGTGGTTTGATTATGTTTGGTGATACAATATGTTGTTTGTCTTAATCTTCATATATGTAATTGTCGTATTAATACTTGACACAAATTCATCTCGTAATCATCCAATTATTAAAGCTAAGTAAATGAAATGAAACAAAAGAAGAAGCCCAAAATAAACAGAAACATCAATTTCTAGCACCATTTTATCGTGTTTGTATTGCCACTGTATCACCAACGTATCACCAGCTTATTGTGTTTTAGGTATAAACAAATTATGCACTTCCTCTGTTTTTCATTTTTGACATATGTCCATTGTTTGACCTCCATTTTCCTGTAAGGAAAACAAAGAACACATGAATTTAATTTGGAATGGATAGATAGCTTTCCATTAAACTTTTTGGCAAAACAAAGTAAACAGCAGAGCTTTTCCAAGCAAGCAAAGCCAAGATTGAGTTGATGACCATTACTTCAAACATTATGTGATCTAATAGGGATAACTAATTTTTGGAACAACTAATGAATCTTCAAAAAGATAAAGAACTAGTAAACTAATGTATGCAGTTTAACTTTGCACGGGTCATAGAGCTCAACATGATATTTGGCAACCGTCTCTATACTTAGTGTATATTGCAGACTTCTATGCATTCCAAGGTGAGTCATCAATTTGTTCTTCGTTGTATGAGTTAAGATCAAATTAGTAGAATTTGTGAGCTCTCCATTATTTATAATTATAGGTAGGAAGTATGTATGTAATAGAGCAAAGATTGGTTGACTATGTAATAACAATTGAATTTTCAAGATTTATGAAAGAAATAATTGGTAACTAATTAGGTTTACCACTCCATGTTATTTATTTATTGTATTATTTATTGTATTACAATATGAAATCACAATTAATTTCAAATAATTCATTGCATTCAAAAGCAATCCATATATCTAACATTCTTCCAACAAATTCACAAGATGTCTCAAAAACAAAATGCTAGATATTTAAGTTCAACCTAAATGTCTATTGATTCCCAAAATCAAAGAACATAAGATTCATCACTAGTAGATTGTAGGGGTGGCATTTTGGACCGAAAAATCGCAAAAACCAACCGATAAATTACCGCAATAAAACCGCAATCGCGGTAAACCGAACCGCAATTGCGGTATTAAGAACCGAACCGCATTTGCGGTTGCGGTTGCGCTATTCGATATTCAAATATCGCGGTTACCGCAAACCGCAAAGTATATGACAACTTGTAAGTAATTCATTTATTTATGCTAATGTTATTTATGTTTCTTCTTATAATAAAATGTACTAAATTATGTTGTTTTATTTGTAGATAGCATTGGTGCTCAAACAACACAATGGGGTTCTTCAAATTCACTCACCACCAACACTTGAGTTTGTAACTTTAGTGTGTAACATTGGTGCATTGCATGTTCCTTTTATATTGTAACTTTAATTAACTTTGAATTGGATTTTTCTTTTTGGTTGTAACTTTAATTCATTTTACTTTGCATTTTGCTTTTGGTTTGTAACTTTAAAGGATTTGGAATTGGAATGCTTGAGAAGTTTAACTTTAATTGGAATGCTTTGAATTGTAACTTTAATTTTCTTTAGATTGTGAATTTATAATATGCTTGAGGAGATTGTGAATTTATAATATGCTTGAAAAGTTGAGGTTGTGTATTTATTTATTTAGGTTGTGAATTTATATTTTTGTGAATGCTTGAGAACTTGCGGTTTTAAACCGCTAATTTGCGGTAACCGACCGCAATTTGCGGTTTACCGCAAATTGCGGTCGGTTCGCGGTTTGGAAAATCACCAAACCGCAAATAGTCGGTCGGTTCGCGATTTAGGCAAAAATTCGCGGTTACCGAACCGCAACCACCCCTAGTAGATTGTCTTCTGTCCTCTGTCCTCTATCCCTTGATATACTAGAAATTTATCCATCAGGCCTGCATCAAACAAACAATAATGATTTGCAAAAAGATAATTTGAAATGAAAAACAAGATTTTTACACTACCAACCAAGAAAACAAAAAAAAATAAATAAAGGAAAAAACAAAACAGCAAAAAGAAAGAGAGAACCATTAAACAAAAAGAAAAATTCATAAGAGACAGAGAGAGATAGAGCAGCTGAAAGTTAATATTGAAGATAAAGTCAAGAATTAAAAATAGAAGAATAAAAAAAATACTTGGAAACTTCAACCATGCTGATATACTAAAAGAAACTTATCCACCAGACCTGTACCAAACAAAGAATAATTATTTACAAAAATATTTACACTAAACTCTTCTCTATTGTCTACCATACACATATTTAAGCTAAACATGCATATAAAATCACTAACCTATAGGACCCGCTAACAGATTCCGTGTATGCATCTTGGATCAGCTAACAGATTCCGTGTATGGATGGCCAATGGTGAAAACGAAAATATAGGACCCGCATACTATAAAGAGAATAAATATAGGACCAGTTGATACTGATTCTTTCATAAGAGAATAAAAAATAAAGAACTTTTTTTTATATACAATCGTTATATTCATGAAACACAAACTGATATAGAAATAATGATTGAAACAACCCATGTGCAGATGCAGAGCGCAAATGAAATTGTGATTAAAGAATTGTACAATAATTGAAAATTTCATGAAACTCAAAACTCAAATCAGAGCTATACATCAAATCAAAGATAATTAAGACTTCAGTTAAGCATAAAAATAAACTGATGAACAAAGAGCAAACAATACTTGTTCTTCCATCATGGAACCAGATATGGACCCAATTGCCCAACATAAGGTGTTTAAGTTGTTCCAATGCTCAAGGTGTGACAAATATTATCTCCCTCATGATCTACAAGATCAAAATGACACCAATAACAAAAAATAAGTATGAAAACATTCAAGAAAGAAAATAACAAATAATCCAATATGTTTTCTACTATTAAGAAAGAAGCATATCGTAGAAACTGAGTTTCTGGTAAGATTAAAATAAATTTAAAAAGCTTATGTAGATAGTATTTTCAAAAGGCTTCTGAACTTAATATCTAACAAGAAAGTTGCCCAATACCATATCTAAACTCATACACAGAAAATCCATTTTTGTGATTGTACTCTTTGTATGGGATAGGGCCAATGCTTTGCCTTGGAACTTTTGTTCCTCTCCAATCATCAACTTAATTGCAGAAACCATCTTTCCCTGCACGCCATTATTATTAAAACAAAATTCAGTCCGTTGCAATCTGGACAATAACAAGCAATACACAATTCAACGGCCTATTATAGGATATTAAGTGAAAAATAAACACAAATATAACCATTCATTAACACAATATAACCACAATAACCATACAATACATTAGCAATATAACAGCAATATAACATCAATATAATGGCAATATAACAGCAATATAACAGCAACATAACTACAATATGACATTAAAATAAGAGGAACACTGGTGTACCACATCAGAATCACACTATACAGATCTACTACATAAAATGGAAAATCCCAAGTTTCAAGATTCACATATCCAGACCAATCTAAGTGCAATTGGTACAAACCCAGATGAATGAGCATGGATATTCAACAACACCTAACCCAAACCAATTACAGCCAAACCAAATTTAACACAACCCCAAATAATCAAAATGTATCCCATTTCACATAATCCCACAATTTGTCATGTATCCTTCAAATGACTTGTCTCTCACTCCAATTGCTGTCTCACAAGGATTTAAGTCTTCACCTTACATAATGTAATGGAACATCCTATGAATTAGTGGCAACCACAATCATGACTCCAATATGCCCTCCTTTCAAATGTAAGGCAATTAATGAAATTGCCACCATCCCTTCAGTTTTTTCTTAACAAAATCAGAGGTTTGTATGTATTGGATGCGTTATCAATATCAAAGATAAATGAATAAATAAACCATCAAAACTGTATAAAACGTTTCTCACACATGTACAATTCAAAAATTACAACTTCACCTCATAAACAGAGTTGTCTAACTATCCATACACAAAAAAGTCAAGCAAAAGCTTAAAGAGTTAGCTTATAGCAAAAGCTTATGATGTTGGTTTCTTACGGTTTAAACCCACATTATTGTTATTTCAAAGAGTATCTATGAGTTTTATATGTATTCTTACATGTTGCTCAGCAAAGCCGAAAGTCCTAATTTGATAATCACCTAAGTGCTTTCATAGAAAAATCACAATCACAAAAGAGTTAATACACCACTTTCAAGGAGGTCTGCAAGTCCAAGTCTCAATCACAAACCAGTATATGCATGATTTTAGAGACAAATCATAAGTACAAACAATGTATCCAAGTCCAAGAGCTTGACAACCACAAGAAATAGATGGTAAATTTCATTCAATCACAGAAATAGCAAACAAACCACAACAGAAACCCATTAATGTTTCATTCAAAATATTGAAAGTAATCACCCAATAATCTCATTCAATCACAGAAACAGCAAACAAACCACGACAGAAACTCATTAATGTTTCATTCAAAATATTGAAAGCAATCACCCAATAATCTCAATCAATAATAGAAACCCAAAAAAAAAAAAAAGCAAAACCAATATTAGAACTCACCACAGTGAAGACCGAAGATGAAGGTGTTGTGGGTTTGTGGTGGAAGTCGACGACGAAGGTGGAGAGTCACGATTATGGCTTCGTTATGGAGGCCGACGACGGAGGTGGCAAGTCACGCCTTGGCTAGGGTTCGATTCCGAATTTGGGGTTCAACTTTAAGGTTCAAATTAGCTCATAGTTTGAAGATATAACTAAGAGAAAATTTAATTAAGCGAGAGTCTACGGTGGAGGTGGATTTGTGAGGTTTGGCAGAAGGAAGAAGAAGAAGAGACTAGATAGAAGAGGAAGAAGAAGAGCAACGACTAAGAAGGAAAAAAAAAAGTGACAGATGGGCAATAGATTGTCAATAGGGAGTTTTTATAGGGGGTATTTATGATTGGATTTCAAAATGGGGATATTATTGAATAAATTAGTTGCGCCGGGGGCAAAGCCGCCAATTTCCCTAATTTAGGAGGCAAAATGGCAGAAAATCGTTTCGGAAATGTTAGAAAAGCCCAAAAGCCAGCCCAGTGAAAGCACACGTCACCCTCTCAGTCTTCTCTCTCTCTCTCTCTCTCTCTGTGAAGATTTCAGAAAAGGGCCGGCGACCCGGGTTTTTCCACCTTCACGAAAAAGCTTCGCCGCGACCTCCTCTACCAAACCCACCCAACCACCGGCCCGGAACACCGCCACAGAAGGCGGCAGAACGCTCGAAAACAGGCGGAGTCGCACCACCGTTGCCTCCGCTGTCGAGGTTGTTTCTGGCCAATTTCGGTCACCTCTGTCGGCGATCTTTCTTGCAAAAGGTAGATCTCGTCCTCCTCTATCATTCCCTTAGAAGACCCGACCCAGGCAAGGTGATTTAATTCATAACTTAGGCCCTTAATTGTTGATTAGTATAGTTTTAGTCTATTCCATATCCAGTTCAAAATTTTCATCCCAGTGTTTAAAGTTTTCTGCATTGTTGGACCGTGTGGTAGACCAGCTTTATCACATTTTTCTTTCTTGAGTCTCTAAGTAGTTTAGAAAACATGCTAGCAAGGAGAAATTTGGTAATTGTTGTCCTGTTTCCATTCTTTTGCTTGTACAAGATTATATGATCAATGATGCTCATCAGAGTTGTAGGTGCTCTTTCTTTTATGCTTTTTCCCCTTGTATGTTTATCTTGATTGTTTTTTATTAAAATGAATGCCTGTTTCCACTGAGGAAGTTGGTTGGATTGATTTGGATTTGGAGATCATAAATCTGAATCTTGTGGTTGGACTCAAATCTTAACAAGAGGATTTGCATTTGCCCATGCATTTGAATTCCTAAATTAATAAATTAGGAATTTTACATGTAAAACATCTCTCTCTCTCTCTCTCTCCACCACTGATTGTGTTTTGTTGCAAATTGTAACAGTTGTGTGTGTATTGAATACCTGGATACATAATCATAGAAGAATTGTCAGAAGGATTCTTGGATTGCAATGGCAGCTTCTGCAAAGACACTAACTGCTGAAAGCCATACTTTAAATGGAGAGTGGACAGTTGTTTCATCTCGTCGTGGAAGACAAAGAAGAAATCCTCCAAAAATTACAATTCGAGTACAGAAGCAACCATCGCATTGGGCTCCAACTGATCTCGAAATCAATTTTGCCCGAGAATCAAAATTGATGCAGAAGATGCAGATCTGTATGAAGAAATTGGAGATGTCTCAATTCTTTCTTAATTTACTGGATGAAATCCAAACTCCAGAAATGATGAATTACTTCCATAGGGTTTTGAGCTCGGAGTTGAAGATGAAGATGGTTATATATGGCATAGGCAGCATCGAATCATATGAATCCCCTCGTTTGCAGTTGAGCCTTGCCATCTTGCTGAAGAGAAAGTACAAATGGATTGGAGATATAGAGGTCTTTGATCCCATTCTTTCTGCCACAGAATCTCGGGTTTTGGAAGCTCTCGAATGCTCTGTGTTATCGATAAATGAACAAGGTCGGCGTCAGGCTGAGAAACCAACAATGTTCTTCATGCCACATTGCGAGGCAGAGCTATATGATAATCTTCTACAAGCGAATTGGGAAGCACGGCTTTTGAATTGTACAGTATTGTTTGGGAATAGCTTTGAGACATATGAGCAGCATCTAACAGAGTATAAGAACTCAGCTATTGTTGATTCGACAAAGCATATCTTGGCTGTTCGAAAATTCACAGATGAGTTTAGGATTAAAACAATTTCAGATACTTATTTCAGTGCCTTTCATGATTCGAGTTGGCATTTTTTCAGGCCTGTCCTTGAGACAGAGCTGCAGTTGAGCAATTTGTAATTGTGAGTTGTTGAGAAAGTTCCTGATGATTGAAACGTATTATCATTTTTAGTACTCCATATCCTTTTGCAAAAGTTTCAAGTGTTGGTATTATCAGTACCTTTCATAAATTTCCTGATGTTTCGAGTGTTGGTATTATTGATTCCTATTAACCAAAAGCCATAGGATCAAAACCCACAGAAAGCCAAGAATGTTAACAACAATGAAAAACAAGCTAGAAGAAAAACAAGACAGAGCATTAGAAGGATTGGGGGGGGGGGGGGGGGGGGGGGGGGGGGGGGGGGGGGGGGGGGGGGGGGGGGGGGGGGGGGGGGGGGGGGGGGGGGGGGGGGGGGGGGGGGGGGGGGGGGGGGGGGGGGGGGGGGGGGGGGGGGGGGGGGGGGGGGGGGGGGGGGGGTGGGGGGGGGGGGGGGGGGGGGGGGGGGGGGGGGGGGGGGGGGGGGGGGGGGGGGGGGGGGGGGGGGGGGGGGGGGGGGGGGGGGGGGGGGGGGGGGGGGGGGGGGGGGGGGGGGGGGGGGGGGTGGGGGGGGGGGGGGGGGGGGGGGGGGGGGGGGGGGAAGGTAATGAAGATGTGATTGTGTCTCATCAATTTATAATTTAAACGATCAACAAGAAAAAATACACAGACAGACCCAATACTAAAGTGAAAAGGAAATCTCCATCTCTAATTAAGGCCAAACTGAGTCGACAGAAACCTTAAGACTCTAGCTGCTGCAGAAGATCTTCCACAGCTACCATCACCTCATTTTCTTGTGCTTGGCCATTGCATTTGTAGTTGCTTCCATTTCTGGTCAGTGGGTTTATGGCAGTAGAAGAATTAGAACAAGAAGAAGGAGGAAGTGTTGCCCACCACAAATTATTTGGATCTGTGTTACGGGGCCGACCTCCAAGTACAGACAAGAGAAGAACAAGAGAAGCCATAGAAATTTTGATGGAATTGAGAGAGAAAGAAGAAGGCAAGGCAACTGATGCAGTTGAAGTTGAAGTTGAAGATATTGAGATGACTTGTTTTGGGTTTTATATAAACTAATATGCGGGGGTGGCGGGGGGCGCATGAGAAGAAGGTGAAGCAAAGTGAATTAAGGAGCCCACTGCTTCTGTTGTTAGATTAGACCCAATGTCTGTTTGTTCGACAGGAAGAGGAGAAAACAAGGGATGCCCCTACTTCCCCAAAGCCACTAATTTTTCAGGTGACTGAATGCTAGCCATCGATGAGTGGAGCCCACGGAGATCAAAGGCTGGCATTCAACCATGATGATAGCGTCTAATTTTTCAACAGCTGGTGGTGGATAGTTGGTCGCTGTATTTAATTTTGGGTCTTTGTTGTTGAACTAGATGGCATCCAACTGTTGCAGCTAGTGGTACTACTTGTATTCTATGTGCGTTTTTTATTGTTGTGGCCAACCCGTCACCCACTTTATTTAAAAATATAAAATAAATTAAAAAAAAGATGTGCAATTACAAAGAGGATCTTCTACTGATGATATATTACCATACATGTCAAATTTTAATCTATCCAAAGACAAGAATGATTATACTGTCCAATGGAGAGCTTGCAATAGTTTTCATTTTCTTCTATTCTTAATCTTAGGGCTCGTTTAGGAATAATTATGGACATAGACCAGAATTACTTATGGGAAAAAGCACATCCATAAAATTATTTAAAACAATTTAAAGTGATTATATATAGAGAAGAAAAGTGATTCTCCATAAAAATGTTTTTTGGCCTATTTAGAATTACTCTCAAACGATCCCTTAGTCCATGACTTGGAATAAAGGGAAATGACTTTTTACCCATCACCCACTATATTTAAAAATAAAAATAAGCACAATTACAAAGGGATCTTCTACCGTTGATATATTACAGTACATGTGATATCCCATTTCTAAATTAATATTTAATTCTTAAATTATTCAAATAAAAGACAATTTTACCCCAAGAGTATTTTAATGGGTTTAAAATTTGACTTTTTGTTCGGGAAATAATTTGGGAATTTGAGTAGCACGGTTGCATAGAGCATGTCGATACGAGTTCATAGACATGTAGTGGGCTCGAATCGGAGTTTTAACAAATAAGTTATGATCAATGGAAGTGAAGTGGCACAACCGTAAATATTTCAAAGTCAGATTTTTAAAAACAATCATATTCTCTCTCTCTCTCTCTCTCTCTCTCTCTCTCTCTCTCTCTCTCTCTCTCTCTCTCTCTCTCTCTCTCTCTCTCTCTCATCGCGATAACGCTATAGTCGGCCACTGTTTGGCCGTCAACCACTCTCCTCCGGCCACCTCCGGCCACAAGATCGGTACCAAAATAACCAGCATGGCTTCCTCTCTTCAACCCATCCCTTCTCCGATGAGCCCAGCCACTCCTTCACCGGCGGTAGCTCGATAAAGTTATGATTTTTCTCAAAAATTTTGGCATTTTTTCTGGCCACCAAATTTGTCGATCCAGGTATGATTTCTCATCCTTTCAATGTGACTTAGCTGATGGTTGGGTTGGTTAGGATTGATTTGAAGGTTTGAAGCTCGATTGACAATCTAAGTTTTGGCCTATTTTCGGCTCAAATTGCAGGCAAGCTACGGTCACTTTTGTCCTGATCAGGAAGATAGATATTGTTGGGTGTTTTGAGAATTTTCCAATCGTCGAAATTTTCTCAAGCAACCCACCCACGGCCGGCACGTATGTCAGCACGTGGGCCAAGGTTGGGTGGCCTATTTGGTCCTAAAATGTTCCTCATGTCGTCCCGAGCACGACGATTTGCTGAAATTCGAATTTGGTTATCGTTTGATGATTGAACAGATTTTTACATATTAGGCAATATCCAGGTTCGATATGTTTGAATGGTTGGATCGACTCCATTTCCAAATATGTTGATATAGGAACCTCTAGGATCATGTAGGAACTCACGAATTGAGAATCAGAGTCCCAGATGCTCCAATTCAATGATTCAAAGATTACGTAAAATGGTGACCGTCCGATCGTAAGCGATCCAACCGCTCGATCTGGACCAAACTTGCAGGACGTGTTTAGTAAACTTTGTTGAACTTGTAGGAACTTTTGGATTATTAATCGGAGGTCGTGGACCTCATGGTGGACCCGATTGACAAATATAAGAATTTAATCGTATATTTAATCTTGGGTCTTTTTAGACCATTTCAACTCTCATAACTGTTGAAAATCGGTCTAGGAATTTTCGTAAGTTATGCACACGCACTTTAAGGCCAGGGGTCAGGGTTTTGATGAAATATTTGTGATTGAGCTATTTTATTAATTAAATATTTTAATCGCTTAAATAGGTACTCGGGCTCCACCAAACCCGCATGGGACCTTCAAAGGGTCAAGCGAGCTCGAATACACAATGAGTGGACGTTTGTTTTATAAATGAATTTTATGCAGTGAAAGTTTTATTAATTGATCATGAATGAATTATTTGTGGTTTTTGCTTTCCAAGAATAAAGTTTGAATTCAAATGCTTTTATAAAATTTTGTTTATGATTAAATGTGAATGGCTTGGAAAGTGGAAAAAGGAAATGGTAATAGGATTTAAGGATTGAGTGAGAAATAGTATTATAATTTTCCAAGAAAGGTTTTTAAACCACAATAGGTACCCAAAATGTTGCCTTCGAATAAATTGTTGCCTTCAGATATAATGATGTCCACAGACATCCTAATTGCCTTCGGTTGAGTCAAAGCACGTTTGACAATTGCCCCACGAGTCCTAGGGACACCTGGACTGTGAGGAGCGAGGAATGTGGCTTAGATTGACCAAGTGTCTCTTGAGTTCTGCGAGGAATGTGGCTCGAGTTAACTTTATGTTTCTGAGTTCTGCGAGGAGGTGTCGTTTATGTGACACTTGGAATTGACGGTATAATGTGGGAAATAAATAGAAAAATCATGGAATTGATGGATTTATGAAGGGTACACCTAGGTGGAAATGAATCATTATTTTTCAATGCTTTTAAATGGTTTTGATGAATTGATTGAATGTATGAATGGTTATATGAATATAAATATGCATGCTTGATTTTTGTATGAATATAGAAATGGATTACATGAATTTTCAAATGGTTTTAACAATGGAGTTAGTATGTTGATATTATATTATGCAAAACTTTCTTTTGTCCACTCACGTTTTTAATGTTTTGTGCCTCCAGACAGTAATCGAGTACCGGAGCACCACCATCGAGCATTCATCACCCACCACTCATCTACTTCCATTATGTAGGATATTTCTACTATAACCGTACTATTTTTGTAAATTAAATTAATTAGTAGGCTTTGATATTGCCCTAGGATTTCTGTAAAGCCTGAGGCCACATAGATTTGCTGTTGAATTGTGTGTGCTCTAACATTGTGCATGCTGAACGCTTGTGGATATATGAATTGCATTTTGTACAAGTGTAAATTTTGGGAAACGGGCAATTTAGAGGGGAGAGTGCCGAATTTTAGGCAGAAGTTAAACCTTAAAAGAATTTTTGAGTTTTAGATTAGAGGGCAATTTGGTCAAGTGTACTCGGCACCTGATAAGTGTCGGATACGTACAGACAGATTCCAAAGTAGAATTTGGGTTAGGTCGTGTCAATACATGTCAAATTTTAATCTAACCAAATACAAGAATGATTATACTAGCGTCCAATGGAGAGCTTGCAATATTTTTCATTTTCTTCTTTTCTTAATCTTAGGACTCGTTTAGGAGTGATTATGAATAGACCAGAATCACTTTCGGGGCCATGTACTTCTCCATAAAATCACTTAAATAATTTAAAGTGATTTTCAATAAAAGTGCTTTTTGACCTATATAGAATCGCTCCCAAACGATCCCTTAGTCATCATTTGGAATAAGGGAAATGGCCTTTTACTCGCAATAAAACTCAAGAGCATTACTTACGAAATAAATATCCATTTATAAGTGGTGTCATGTGATTTCAATTCGGTGAATCTCAGCCTTGTGGTTATGTTTGGTATCAATTCTAAGTCATATTTCATGGATCCTTAGCCTCTACATTTAGAGACAAACACCGTTTCTCAGCTCCGGTGTGACTTGTGGAGAGGAAGGAATCAGCTTCCTGCAGTGATTGATGGCTTGAATAAACTAACTTTGGGCTGTTGTTGAAAGAGCCCTGAAATCCTCTTTGTCTT
Organism: Prunus salicina; assembly: GCA_020226455.1. NCBI lineage: Eukaryota > Viridiplantae > Streptophyta > Magnoliopsida > Rosales > Rosaceae > Prunus > Prunus salicina. The sequence goes on along the minus strand of CM035346.1, from coordinate 26,409,184 downwards.
CTGTTTCAATCAACTTCTCCCTTAAACCATCTGGAAGGTAAGCCAAAGCACTTCTGCACGTGGGTTTGTTGAAGATGCACCAAAATGGGGAATGAAAAATACAATAAATATAAGATTTCCAAATAATATAAAGATCTGCAAGTGAAAAATTACGGTAACATAATTCTTCTCTACTTTTTTTGCTTTTTACCTTGTGACAAGGCCCCAGTTGAACCCAAGCAGCACCGATTGCCTAAAGCCAATATTAAATCCCTCTTGTGAAGAAGCTTCTTTTCACGCTATAACGCCATCACCAGTGAACCATCTACATATTTAAATCAACAGTCCAAGGATAGATAAGAGAGCCACTTGAATTGAATTATGCATGGAAAACAACTAAACACAGACAAGACAATGACGAAAGCAAGTCTCAAGTGTACAACCACCGTGTGGAATTGGTGAAGCCTCTTCTGCCACTACCTGCCCAAAGTACATGCTTCATACAATTCATCGTCGGAAGCATCCCAAGATCCATCCTCATGACACAACGCAATCAATCCTATCATGCTCTGCAACAAAACGTTAAACAGAATTCTTACAACAGAAAGCAGCAAAACCACAGCAGCTATAAAATGCCAGAAGAATTAACTGGTGGACAGGATATAAACTTGAAACACAAGCAGAATTGTTGAACGAATAATACTAAAACAAGATTTATTGCAGCTCATCAACATTTTTATTGTCCCGTCATTTTAGTTTTTGTCTTTTTAATTCCTAGATTTACATAACTTGGCAAAACACTTGAAATATCCATTTTCACATCCTTGACTACTGTAGGGCCTCCTTTTCCCACCAAAAGCATCTCCCACCACAGCAGATGCTTTGTTAATGATTGCACCCAAAAAAAAAAAAACATTGCTCCTCTGGTCCGTGGAGTAAGATCCCTATGATTAATGTAAATACTCTGAAGGGACATATGCCATATACTCGACCACAAAGGAACAAATGCCACTCCGGAGTGACAAATGAAGCACAAACTTCCCCATCCTTATACAGGCTAAAAAATTACATTTAATATATCCATGATCACATGCCAAGCTCAAAAAAACCTATTTCCAGATTTTCATTTCGTTCATTGAGATAAAACCTTCTTTTCCCAAATGATTGCAGAGATACTTTCCAAGTCCAATCAACTAAACTATGAAGCAAATAACTGAATTCAAAGCATATAAAACAATTGAGAAATTCAATTCTAAATTTTTTCCACTAACGACCAAAGTTCAGAATAATCCTAAACCAATTCAAATAGATTATAATGATAATCAAACTATATGAAAATAAACCCCAACCCACCACCATACAGTGCACCCACGAGTTATAAAATGAACTGGGACATAACACATGCACTACTTTCCAAATTAAAGTGCAACTTAATGAAATGAAATTGGCGGAAAGTCACTAAACTCTAAATCATACTTTAAATTATATAATCATATTTCCCAGCCTTAGAGTTGAAACTTAGAACCCAATTTAACCTCTTTCAGTCCACCCACTTAAATCATAAATAAACTTTAGTTGTTAAGATGAGGGAGAGATAACTAAAACAAAATAAAAAGTCTTTGGGGACACTGAAACAATTTTGATATAATAAAACTCAAACAATTTGAATAAAAAAAACTAAAATTCCCCGACCGATGCTTATATAACTTTTTGAATGGAAAAGTGAATAGGGAAAAGGGGTTTAAGGAAAATATTGATTTGAACGATGTTCGAATGTGAGCATCCAACTCAAACCAATTTGGCAATGGGTGAGGAGGCCCAAGATCAATTCTACTCTTATGAATTTGCACTTCAAAGAACTTAAACAATGTCACACATGCTTCAGCTACCACAGAGTTCACAGAGTTATTATAAATTTTTATAGCTGTTACAAATATAACCACAAATTAAGAGAGCTTCACCAAGGCCATCAAAGTAATGCTAGCTTTGCGAAACAATCACATCAAAATATTCTGAAAAGAATTATAAATAAAAAAATACATTGATGTTACACAAACAAAGAAGAAGTTATGTTCTCTTGATTTACCAAAAAATTATATAAAACAAAGAAAAAACAGAGAAGAAAACAAAGATATTTGAGATGAACATAAAGATAAGGATGTCAGAGATGAATACAAATATATCAGCATAAGAACTTCAAACTCTCACTATCTTATCAAGTGAAGGGAAAAGCAGATCTTACCATATTGTTGGATGCTTAGGAACACGAAAGTTGATCGATTGGAGCAATTAAGTGCCGTACCAACCGCACAGCAGACCCGTAATAGGCAGGTAGCCCAGTCCGCCATAATATGAAATTCAGAAAATAGGCATGATAACAATGAATTGTGACAGAACTCTTTGGGCTTTATTTTCTTTTTCGTTTCCAGGAATGAAGAAAAGTATTTATCAAATTTATCAAGGAAAATATTGGAGAGTGCATTTAGAAAACAATATTGTAGGCAAATCACCCCAGAGCTGCATCTTCCAACATTTCAATGTCGTACAATGAGGTTAGTTCTGTTTCACCATGTTCTTCACAAATCTCATGATCACAAGCATCTTCGACATATCCGGATTGCTTCATCTGTTCAATGAGCAACTTCAAAAGATAATGTATTTCCTTGCATTGAGGATGCCTTTTATCTTTCACCATGAAAACATGCACACGACCCTGTATCTCAATCCAACTGCAACCTGGCTGCTTAATAACTCCACGTTGCCTCATCAGCTTTCTTACTCTTACAACATCACCCCATCTCCTGAGCTCAGCGTACATGTTTGAGAGAAGAACATAAGGTCCAGAGTTCCTAGGTTCAATATCTAAGAGTTTCTCCGCCACATACTTCCCTAAGGTAATGTTACGATGAACTTTACAAGCAGCAAGCAAAGACCCCCATATAACTGCATCAGGTTGCATTGGCATGACCTCTATTAAATGTTTGGCTTCATCAAGGCAACCAGCTCGACCAAGTAGATCAACCATACATGTATAATGGTCCTTCAATGGTACCAAACCATGCTCTTCACTCATAGAGTAAAAATATTCTTTTCCTTCATCAACCAACCCTGCGTGGCTACAAGCGCATAGAACACCAATCATAGTGACATGGTCAGGTTGCTCCCCAGATACCAACATTTTTCTAAATAATTCGAGAGCTTCAGTCCCATAACCATTTTGTGCATACCCCACAATCATGGCATTCCAGGAGACATAATCCCTTTGCAACATACTTTTAAACACCCGACATCCATCTTCAATGATCCACATTTCATGTACATATCTATTAAAGAATTTCCCACAAAAACATCAGGCTCTTCCCCAACCTGGAACTTAAATCCGTGTTTCAATACGTGTACATGAGCCTGCCTGCCAAGCTGCAGATCAACTAGACTTGCACAAGCATTGAGTAGATTCCCAAATGTATAATGGGTTGGCAAAACAGACTCCTTCTTCAGGAGGAGAAAGAGTCCAACAGCCTCTTCATTTTCCCCATTTTGTGTGTACCCTGCAATAAGTGCATTCCAAGAGACTATATTCCTTTCCATCATCTTTGCAAACATCAATCTTGCAGCTTTTACACTTGCCGCTTTTGCATATCCACTTACCATTGATGTTTCGGAGACAACATTTCTAACAGGCATCCCATCAAAAATCCATCTGGCTTGCTTTACTCTATTGCATTTTGCATACATATCAACCAATGCATTGCCTAAAACAAGATCATCCCTGTATTTGTCACATTTTATGACACGAGCATATATTTGCTGACCTTCCTTTATTGCAGACAAGCTTGCACATGCACTTACCACACTGGCTAAAGTTAACTCATCTGGTTTGAACCCACCATCCATCATCCTCACAAAAACTTCTAGGGCTTCACTTGCTGGACCATTCTGCTCATAACAAGTAATCAAACTGTTCCAAGAAACTGTATTCCGGTCACTCATCCAATCAAAAACTCTCTGTGCAGAAGCAACACTCCCACATTTAGAGTACATATCAATAAGTGCAGATCCCATAAAACATCTGACGAGTAACATGACTTAGCAATAAAAGCATGAATTTGGACACCCATTTTCAACTTTCTCAAACCTGCACAAGCACTAAGAGCACTACCAAACGAGTAATCATTAAGCACAAAATCCTCCACATGCAATTTGACAAAGTACTCCAAAGCTTCTTCAAAGCGGTCATGCTGGGCAAACCCTGATACCATCGAATTCCATGAGCACTGGTCAGGCTCAGGCATTAACCTAAAAATCTGCACAGCCTCATCAATAAAACCCAACTTCGTTAATGTACTTATGATGGAGTTCCAAGTGAAAGTGTTCCTTTGAGGCATTTTATCAAACAATTTACGTGCATCGTCCAAACAACCACATTTTCCATAAGCATCAATAAGCCTATTCTGGATAAAAATCTCTGAGAAAAATTGGGTTTTGATGACACGAGCGTGGATGCGACGTGCATCGCGTGCTGACTTGGTTCGAATGCATGAATCCAAGAGCTTCGCAAAGGGTGTAGAGTCGAGGAAAGAGAGGTCACCCACAAGTTGTTTGAACAATCCATGTCTAGTTCCCATTCCATTATCTTAGCTACAATCAATTAAGCGGCAGTGAAATGAGAATACATGAATCTATGTCTCCTACAAGTTGGAAAGAAGAAATATATCAATGTCATTTTAAAATTAACTCACGAATGAAGATTAGAAAGATTAGAAAGAGTGTGCTAAAGGAAGCAAGAGAGCACATATCATTGTATTTGTAATTATTTGGGAGAAATTTAATCACTTGTGAACTGTATGGTTGATATATACTGTTTTACTGAAAGTATGAAATAGTTGAGTTACATTGGTTAGACAAAAAAAGTGCAGAAGTTGCAAGAAAGATGAATGGCTCCAGAATCATCACCCAACCAAGACATGCAGCATAACAAGACATAGTGAACACAATAAGAGCTTATCTCATATGGTAATACAACTATGACTAACTAAGATAAGAACATAGCATATGCCAAAATATCCGTTCGGTTTTTAAATATCAAGATTGCTAATAACCATGAAATTCTTCTCTTATATGGTCAATATGCATTAAAATAACAGCTCAAGTGAACTCAAATAGGCGTAAAAGGGGACATTTCCATATAAATGATTGGCCCTGCCCAATGTTACAACAAGTTGATCTAGTTATTCTCAGAAAAATCAAACATAAATGCAAGTTAGCTGTGATCATGATACAACAAACAAAAGATAACTGAAATAATTCAACGAAGAAATGGGGAATCTGTACATCTAATTCTTAGGAAACCACTGATACCATGTTAAAGTCCAACTACTAACAAACCCCGAAAAAGGTTGTTTGAGAACAAGCCAACACGAATGGAACTGTGAGAGATTAAGGTAAAGGCTCAAATGGTATTTAATATCAGCAGTGGATTGGGCTTCCCTGCTCCTACTGACAACAACAAATGTACGTCTGGTTTGCTAAATGGAACTTTAAGAGAAATCCAACCCCCATAATTAAGACAATGTAGACAGAACGAACCACCAATGACAGCCCCAAATTTCAAACACAAACTAACCCAGTTAATGTTTCAGCTTCAGTAGAAAAGGATGCGAGGATAATAAACTACAAGTTTTGGGAAAACAAATTACACAACAAAAAGAAAATAAACTTTTTATATACATTATAAATAAATAAACAAAAACAGTATGAAACTATTAACCAGAAAATTACAGTTCCATTAAGTCCGGTGTTAGCTTGGGGAACCCAGTGAATTAATTAACTGAAAAAAAGAAATGAATTCATTAACTGCGATTGAAAGAGAAGCTGACCTGGGATTTTTCAGTCAGTTGAGAACAAATAGCAATTACAGCGACTGCAATTGAATATCCAAATTCTGGGTTTCAGACGAAAACGACGACGTCACAGCGAGCTTACTTACTGGAGTTGGGACTTCCCTCTTCCTCCTATCAGAAGAGTAAAGAACCAATCCAAGGCACAGTTGTCTTCTCTGTAACTTTCTATAAAAGAAAATATCAAAATAAAAATTCCTTTTTATTGGCACAAATTTGGGCCCAAACTGTATGCAATGCAACACCACAAACCCTGGTTTGGTTATTGTTACAAAAATATGGATGGGGCCGTGACAGTTTGGGGCATCCCCAAAAATGAGAAATGAGATAGAGGAGAGAGGAGGAGGAAGCTCACCTGGTGGGAGAGCAGAGAGCAGAGAGCAGAGTGAGAATCAAAGACTGGGAGCCCAAGGTTTAGACAGGGTTTAGGGTAGGGCTGGCAATGGGTCGTGTCGTGTCGGGTTCGTGTCGTGTCGATCGTGTCGGGATAATAAACGTGTCAAGAATTCTCAACCCGAACCCAACCCATTTAATAAACGTGTCGTGTCGGGTTCGGGTCGTCTTTTATCGTGCGGGTTTCGAGTCGTGTAACGGGTTTATAAATAATAACATGCACGTTACAAAACTCACAACTGAAAAAATTTAAATAAAAAAAACGGAGAGAGGAGAGAAAATATAAGGAAAAGAAAGAAAAAAAAGATAGAGAGAGGAGAGGAGAGAAAATATAAGGAAAAGAAAGAAAAAAAAGATAGAGAGAGGAGAGGAGAGAGAAGGAAAAGAAAGAAAAAAAATAGAGAGAGAGAGAGAGAGAGAGAGGAGAGAAGATTGAAGGAAAGAAAGAAAGAAAACAGAGAGATGAGAGAAAACTAAAGAGAAGGAAAAGAAAGAAAAAAAAAGGAGAGAAGAGGAAAGGAAAAGAGAGAAAAAAAAAAGAGCGGAGAAAGAAGAAAGAAGGAAAAGAAAAAAAAAAAGGAGAATAGAGACGAAAAAGAAAGGAAAACACAAAAGCAAAAGAAACATTATAAATATCATAAGGCATACCATAAAATCACAAAGTTGTTTGTAGCATGGTGGATAAGATGTTTGTGAGAAATGAGAGTGGTAGGGGTTCGAAACCCCTTGTGTGTGTGTTGAAGTCTCCATTTGTCTTAATTTTTTAGCGGGTTGTATACGGGTTGACACGACCCGTGACACGACCCGTTTAATAAACGGGTTAGATAGGTATTATAGCGGGTTAGCGGGTTGACCCGAAATCCACCCGTTTATTAAACGGGTCAGAACGGGTTGACCCGAAATTGACCTGTTTTTTTATCGTGCGGGTTGAACCCGCTAATTTCTCGTGCGGGTTTCGAGTCGTGTATCGGGTCGTGTCCGAAATTGCCACCCCTAGTTTAGGGATGAAGCAATTTCGCCTCACACCGAACAAACGACGGCGTACGACTTTGGTACACCGTCGGATGGAATTAACGGCTAAGATTACTCTTCTCTTGCTCGCGCGCTCTCAACTCGCACTACTTAGAGCAATTCCAGCGGAGCCCCAGCGCCTCGGGCTGGGCTCCTTTTTTCGAAAATTCAGTTTCCAGTGAGGGGCCTTCGACTCGGGCTGGCTGCGGGTCCCACGAACTCGGGCTGGCCCGAAGGCCAGTTCAGCCCCAGGTCCAACTCGAGGGTTGTGACGTCATTGCTACAGTGCCCAGCTACAGTGCCTCCGCTACAGTACCGCTACAGTATCCCCTGATTTGATTTTTTTTTCTGTTGCCACGTGGCGTCGTCTGGGCTCTCCGATCTGATTTTTTTCCTCCAATCCAACGGTAGCCAATTTTTTTGCAATAAAATACTCAAAAAAATTCGAAATTTTTTTTAAAAAATACCCAAAAATTAATGAATTTTTTCCTATAAATACCAGCCTTTTTTTATTTAAATTTATCTGAAATTTGAAATTGAAAATTTTATCCGATTATGAGATACGAATAGTATTGACACGTAGGAACCTGAAAAATCTTATCCGAAATATTATCCAAATTAATTATTGAGGTAAAAAAATTTGTGAAAAAGACAAAAAAATGAATAGTAACAGCCCTTAGCCATGGCAATGGGTGGAAACACAAAATACTATTTGCAAGGGCAGCTACTATTCACATGAATAGTAACTGCCCTAAGTCCCCCCTTGCCATGGCTAAGGGGGAATGGGTGGAATTGCTCTTATAATTGTGCAACTTCTCCTCCATAACCATAGTTCGAAGTTGTTATATGTATGAGTGGCTAGGTGGACATGACTAATTACAGAATTTTTATCGTATATAGCCAAAATTTAGTCTATATTTATGTCAGTTTTTATAAAATCTTTCAAATATAGCGAAAAATTTTCTTGCACACGCACAACTGTATGCGTATCGCGGCCATAGTCGAACTACCGCACGTGATGTTCTTTGTTTCTTCGTTTCTTTGACATTGTACATTGTTAACAATTAATTTAGGTGCATTTTGATGGGGCGATGGTGTTAATTGAGACAGAACAAGCATAAGATATAAACAACAAACCACTTGAATACTAAGACAGAGATAATAATTTAAGCATTTATCCTTATTATTACTTCATACGAAAGTCGGTCAGAGGTTTCACATTTATATTCAGTGCCTGCTTAGAAACATTTTACATAAATAGCTACTACTAGCAACAGCATTCAGCAGATAACATTACACACGACTTCTTTTTTCTTCTTTTTTTTTTTTTCGGGGTTGGGCTGTGGAACAAGCCTTTTCTTTTCTTGAAACGTAAAATATAACGTTGGGCCGTAAACGGAAAGGAAATAGGAGTTGAGCATGTTCTCATCTCATGACGCCCCAAACACCTGCAAGGCAAATAATTAAAAAAACCACAAATTATAATTAGGTAGAGATTAACAAATTCATTAAGCAACGACAAAGAAAATCAAATTCATTTCACACAATATTTTTCATTATTTGTCATCTTGGTATTTGAGAATCCAGATCCTCCACAGCCGTGTTGTTCTTAATTAAACATATTTAGATCATGTCACAGATCTCACTTTTTTTAAATTTTTTTTATAAAAACGATATTCTACCCTAATCTAATCTAAATAACGAGGAGGGTGATGCGAACTTGGTGCAAAAGTACATCTGCTTTAGCCAACTTAGCTAAGTCCGTATCTACATCATAGATCTCAATATTAAGACGTAGCAGAAACCATATCCCGTATATTTATTTAATCACAATCAGATATGTATGCAAAAATAACTTATTAAAATTATAAAATAAATATTTTTGCACATATATGAGATCATCAAAAGTTAATTGAACAAAATGCACAGGAAGATGATGGATTACCAAAATATTATAGATTAGTCGCTGTCGCTGCTGCTGCTGTCATGGCCATCCTTCTTCTTGTCCTTCTTCTTCTTCTTCTTCTTGTCGTCTTTGTCTTTCTCTTTGTGATCGCCGTCTTTCTTGTGGTGTTCGTCTTTCTTGTCCTTGTGGTGTTCGTCTTTCTTGTCCTTGCGGTGCTCACCTTCCTTCTTGTACTCCTCGTCTTTCTTGTGCTCGTTACCTCCTCCTCCTATGTGGAGGGCGTCTCCAATCTTGTGAACGATTCCTGCCATTGTTACTCACTCACTCTCTCTCTCTCTAGAAAATATAAATGGATTTTGATCTTTTGTGAAGGGAGGAACGTGAAGATGCATTTTTATAAGGGAAACACACAACACCTTTCATTTTCCTTTTATTTTATTTTAATTTTTATTATAGGGGCTTATTTGGTACAACCAAGCGCGTTTCTTACAACGTTTGGTAGAAGAATTTGAAATTGCCTTTGTAGAAGCCACTCGAGTGCTTTTTAAGGGATCACTTCCAAATGTTTTTTTTGAAGGCATTCAAATAGAAGTGTTTATAAAATTAAAAAAGCGCTTATGAGCAGAATCGCTTTTATCCAATTTGAGCGTTGGGCGGTGTAACTGATTTGACTGAAATTACAAAAATGCCCACAGCCAATGAGCTCCATAGAACGTTTGAAAATGCGATATTAAAGTAAGAGAAAAGAAGAGGTTTGTCTGAGTCTACTCTCAGTCTCCATCACCCGATATGCCACATCTTCCGGATGTCGGTAAGATCGTCTTAACTTAAATTAATTATATATGACTATTCTTTTTGTTCCCCGTTAGCCATGTTTTGTCCATAATCCATCTGCTTTGCCAATTAGGTATTTGACTCAAGAAGACCTGCCCTATTATCATGTGTAGGAGGAGAATAACTTCCCTCAATCTATTATGTCCGTTAGAGGTTTTCTCGTGTACGAAGGAATCGAGCCCTTAATCTATCTTAATTCTAACTTATTAACTTGTCTAATCTCGCTCTAATTATTGAAACTTTTTATTTTCTATGTTCTCACTCGTCTTTTTAAGAATACATAAACAAAAGATATTATGACTTACATTATCTTTGAAATATGGTGTTCCTTGCGTTGAATTATGTTTGCACCCAATACTATATCGTTTTGGAACTTGTAAGTCACATGTTTTGAATTTGGCATTTGGTAATTGGAATTCACATTGAAATAATAATAATTAAATACAACGGGAACACAGTTTAGCATAAAACAACATCTCCTAGTGAATTTGAAGGTGAAAAGAATCGTAGATTGGGAAAAGCAAAAGCTCTACAAAAAGATTTTGCCAACACTTTGGATAAGCAAGGATCTTTCTGACATTTTGCTATCAAAACTTTCAACGATCCTTAAATAACGCTACTGAAACTTGCGGCCACCCACCAATAGCATTAATCTCATGATTTTCACCAGGTCATATGAAGCTATGTTCCAGTGCTTGACACGTGTACGGTGAATAACTTGCCGACATTACGAGATGCCTTATCCTGTTCCAAGAAACATCATAACTAACCATCACTTTGCCCAATGTGTCAATGTTGTCTTTATCATCAAACTTTTTTCAGATATCCTATCCTATCTTATCTTCAATGAAAATGAAAGGTTTTTTTTTCTTTCTTGTTCTAGATACAGACCAGTAATTTTATCTTCTTTCATGTTTGAGTCTTCTGTTTTGTTAATAATAACATGTGTGATACTCTTTTTTCTCCTGATGTTCTATTTTTTTTTAAGAATATTTTAACTAGGCTTCGTTAACATGCTAATTCTTACCCATGCAATATCATATTTTCTATAAATAAATAAAAAAGGACACACAGAATTAAGAGAGCAGATGTGATGCATTGATTATCATTGTGTCAAATTTTGTTAACCTTTCTATTGATTTGAAGCGTAAATTAATAATTTTATTTATCAATTAAAAAGTAAAGTAAAAAGTAAAAAATGAATTAATTATGGTAATGATCCTTCAACTTGAATCCAAGTGACTTTGGCCCCTGGCCCCCCACCCCACAAGTTCAATTATTGAGGTGTCAGTGAAATCTTACGGTGCCTGAGGTGCAGTGGAGGGGAGATATGTAGAGCATTGGATGATCATGTAGATGCGGTCTAGTATAGATGTGCAGGGTAGCATGGGTAAAATTTCCACTCATTTAAGTTTCTTTTCCTTGATTTTTCATTCTTAAATCTTGTTTTATACTTTTTATTCTAATTTGTTATTGATGTAAGGTAGAATTACTAATCTACCCCTTTAATTAACAAAATGTTGAGGAATTTATAATCAGAAAGCGATACACACGTAAAAGTAACGAGGACCACAGTTAAATTAAAGAACTGCATTGTATTGTAGGACGAAAGTGAAGGTCGGGTACAGATTCAGTGACCGTTGTCATAATTTACCCTTTCATCTTTATAACTACTAGACATTTATCACCAAATGAATTGAATTTGGGTAAAAAGATTTATGTACGAACCACATCATTTGATTACTAGGGTGGTGGCCTCAACCCAGAAATTGGACAATGGGAATCTTGGCAGACGGAGACAAAGGATGACATAAATAGGTTATACACAAACAGAATTACAAACCTCCACAGGATCTACAATAGCAACACTCAGTTTCATCTCATAGCTCCGAGTAAATTGGCACCAAAAAGCTTTGCACCTTCCAAATGCTGTTCAAAACATAAAAAGAAGAGTCACATCCTCAATTTCTTGCCTTGAAAGATACAACTATCAACTAAGTTATCAAGAAAAGATCTTGGCCTTCTCAATGCTACAATGGACCTTAGATTATGCACATGTAAAAATATACTACAATTTGAGAGTTGAGACGAACAAAAGGAAAGCTATAAGCCCAGGCATCCCTAATGAAATTCAAGAGAGGAAAGTAAATACTAAACTTGGAATGCAACATTGTTTATGTTTAGTAACCTGGTCAATCTATTTTTCGGTTTTGAAAACAATAACCAAAAGAAAGGTCACAGAATGCCGAGCAGCTTTCATTACCGTATCTCGAAGATTCACTTGCCGTAAATAAGCTCGTTGAAGGTTTGCATCCTTCAAATTGGTATTGCTCAACTTGGCACCCTAGCACACAAAAAATTCAGCCAAACAAATCAATTATGATAGTGGTAGGGAGCAGATTCTTTTAAGATTCATTTATGCAAACATAATGTGATATAAGATGAAACTACAGATTTTTTTCTTTGATGTTCATTTTAGGTAAACAGGGGGTATTTCTCCATAACAACCTCTTATACCAGCTTATATGATTGTCATATATATGAACATTCTTAATCACGGAATTAATGTTTCAAAAAAACATGCTGAGTTCTTTCTTTCAACATTAAATCAAATAACATATAAGAAATGTGTGCCTCTCACATGCAATTATACACAAATATGAGATATATATATATATATATATATAGAGAGAGAGAGAGAGAGAGAGAGAGAGAGAGAGAGAGAGAGAGAGAGAGGAAGAACATGAACAAAAGTTGGCTCTGTAAACTAAAAGATAGGTGCCATAAACATATTTCACTATGTGAAATCAATTTATTTTATGTCAGCCAGATGAATACATTTTTTCAATTGAGCCATTTCTTAAATATTTCGTTTTACCTTGTCTTTGTTCACCACATGTACCCGCCCCTGCCCCATGTACACTCCCTAATTAATTTAAATTGCACTTAATGATACTCATGAACCATTTATTAACGATAAGTCCGTCCCACGAAAGAATCGAGGAATAAATCTGGCACAGCTTCTAAGCAAGAGATATGCAGCACCAAATTGTTAACTGACTCTTTCTTCTCATGCAACGTCAATAAAACAAAACCTGTTGCCTACAACATGTAGGAAAAAAAAATATATACAATATAGTATACACTATACACTAAGCAAGAGAATATGTAACAAAAAAGTCTCTTACTGCACATGCAGAATCAATAAACAAAAAACTGTTTCCTCTTCAATGTCAAGATATTTAGAATGCATCATTAAAGAAAAAGCACCACAGATTTTACATTGCTTTTCTTTTTATACCAGCACCACTCGCCTCCAGTGACTACCTAGTCCAATGTCAAGATATTCAGAATGCTGAATCCAAAGTAGAAAATAATTCAATGGATATCTTACATTGCTTTTCTTTTTATACATTCACCACTCACCTCCAATGACTACCTAATGCAATCACCAAACATTCTCAAAAGCACCACAGATTTGATGCCAAATCTAATATGATAAACATGTTGGTGTAGGGTTTATCTATATCACCAGTGCTAAGAATGGGTATATAACACTATACCTCTAGGAAGTAGCCAAGAAAGATAACTCAAGGAGAGAGAAACTGAAATGTCTCAGATTAAAATATGAGAGCAAATTGCCCTAGTACTAAGGCAGCTGAAATGTCTAATAGTAGAACATTAGAACTAACTCCTAAAATGGTGTTCTTCTTGAATGTCCCTTCCCTAGTTTGGTTATATGTAGGGAATCAGAAGCAAAAGATTATTACAAAGTACAAATAATGGCTCCCAAATCTACCGATTAATTGTTTGCTAGAAAAATGCAGGTCCACAGATAAGGATCCCTCCATAAAGGTGAAACAAACAAGGGAATGGAAGAATCATTTTTACATTTCTATCCCCTTCCCTCTATTATCTCAGAGCAAACGAAGCTTTAGAAAAAGGCAAAAAAAATTGGGTAGAAAATGAAAACTATTCTAATGGTACTCTTCTCCTCCAAAAAAAGGAAAGCAAAGATAGCTCCCCTTATGTTGCAATGTATTAGCAAGCCGATGGAGCTACGTGGTTCAGAAAACTTAGAATTATGACAATTCATGAGCTTCTTTAGAAGTCAAACAGGATAATTGAGCTCTCAAAATCAATTTATAGGAACGCTTTTAATCTCTTAAGCATAGGAGACATATTTCAGACTTTTTTTTTTTTTGGCACATAACCTCCAATTTACCTTCAAATTTGCTCCTTCCAGAATAGCTCCCTCTAAATTGGCATTTGTAAGATCAGCATTCTGAAAACATATGAGAAACAAGTAATATATTATTACCCTCTCTAAGTACCAAATCCCAAGGCATCTTGCACTCATCGACAAACAAACGATTGAATGATTAATTGCAGTGCGATCAGCATGAAAATCAGGAAATTCTTCTCTTTTTATTGGCAACCTCCTAATACAACAATATTGAATTCATAACGATTAACAGAGCGAGACAGAGACAGAGAAAGTGAGCTTTTTTCTTTATGGCTATATTTTTGGTGGACATCTTTTACTTTCCTTCTTATTTCCTTCAGTTTCTAATAGCAGAGTCATCTTCCTAGTGGTCCTTGTGTTTTCATGCTTTCTGACTATGAGTCATTTAGAAAGAAACATCTTATCTGACATATGTAGTAGGTTCCCATGATGGACTGGCAGTACTAGATTGTAAGGAATATCTTTATTGTGCAGTTCACTGGCAACAAACAGAAGGAATCACATACAAAAGCTCACAATAAGTAAGCCAATCTGCCAGCGAATACGAATTACAGAAAGGCTTTTCTAGACAGATTTATCGTTGTGCTCGTTGTAGTCTGAAATCAATTATCTATAAGCGCCAAAAGCAAAATCATGAGCCAAGATCATAAAGAGCATACTGCAAGTAGGAAGTGGAATTAATCCTCCCAAATAAAACCAACAAGAATCTGAAATTTATGCTGCAAAGGAGAGGATTGGGATGTCTTAAAGTGTTCCTATTTGAATTGAAATCTTTATTTTAAATTCTGAAGGTTATCACACCAGTAAATTCTAATGCTGATAGTTCTTCTCGTTCAAATCTGCAAGAACTATGCCCGTTGTAAAATTCAAAACTTGGCAACAGCCGCTGGAATATTTCCTGACAGCAGCAGTTTCAAGATTGGCACCCATTATAAACTATCAAGCGAACTCCAATGCTTCTAATGTTTTCCAGAACGGTAGACATATATGTCTAAGCTTAATACTGTAAATTTTCAGATTTGTTGGAGTTGTGCTCTCTTTTCAAGAATTTAAAAAAAAATTCCTGTGTCAATTGATAATAAATCATATCATTTATATGAAATAAAAAAAATTGGGGCAAGAATTATAGTTGGATCCGGAACCTCTGCTTGTTTTTTCTCTGCCATGATCTGCTCGACTCTTATTATAAGCATGACACCTCATTTAAAATATATCTAAAGGCTAAAAAATTGACAACACCTCATCTTTAAACACTAAAAAAAACATTAAACCTAGGAAGTAAAAATTCTCTTTAACCAAATCAGGTTTTCCCCCTCGCTCTGCAGTAAGAACCAAACAAGATGATCAATATCAATCCTTAAATCGGGAAAAAAAGTGTAGGGTCCTTCAATTTCAAATATTTGTTCTTAACAAACACTTCAATTCCAGTATTTTACACTGGAAAATTATTGTTGATTTCAATCATAAAATTTTAGTTGTGTATTTGGCCAAATAGGCATTTGCAAAATTCTGCATATTTTCTGCAGCCATGCCAGCACCGTCATGTTCTTTTTCTTCAATTTTTATCAATATGCTTTGTAATAATTGTGGGAGCAGATATTTTCGTCTCCAATCACAACGCGCCACGTGGAAAAAAAGATTATCTCTTTTAATTAATTAATTGAACAAGTTTATCTGGCCAATTAATTAATTGGGATAAATATCTCAATTAAATGATATTATCTTTATTTAATAAGATAATATCATTAATTAAGATATTATCCTACTAAAGAGAAGATAATGTCATTATCTCAGATATTATCTCCATAAAAAGAGATAATATCATTAAATCAGATATTATCTCAGTCCGACTCGATCCCTACGAATTTGGGGTAGAGAATAAACTCAACATATTCTCTACGAAACCCTAGCCCCGAGGCTCCTATAAATAGATGACTTCATTCATCATTCAAGGTACATCTAAACCTACTCCTTATACCCAAGAAAAACACCCGAAGCTCTCTCTCCCTCTCCACTCTCCATATTTCCTCCACACGGCTCCGGCCACCACACACGTCTCTGGCCGCCCGGTTCACACCCTACATAAACACTACTCCGTACCCTTTGCTTAGCTATTGTTTTTCTACAAACACTTGAACTAACTTAGGCATCGGAGGGCCTTTGGCCAACACCCCCCGGGTGTGGTCTATTTACTCCAATCTATTTTACAGGAATCGAGGAAGAGAGAGAAGGAAGATCGAAGGTTGAAGGATCTAGAAGCGAATATTCTCCCGTGAGATTATTTGCACAAACATTTGGTGCTTTCATTGAGAGCACGAGTTATACTCAACGCGTGCTCAAGGGATCCGTTCCTCCTATTTTCCAATCCATCGAAGCCTTCCAAACAACCATGGTTGGAAGCAAACGCACTAGGAGCAAAACCGCCGCGACGGCTCAATCCGTGGCGGCCCAAAGCCACTCCACCCATGATCCCGCGATCGACATGGTGGCACCACCACCTCTCACCGTCGTGCTACCTACCGAACTCGCCGCTGAGACCACCACACCGGCCGTCGCCGCCGAACATGGTGGAACCTCCCATCTAGGTGGACTCACTACCGCCGCCGACTTCGGCCCAATCTTGGAGCAACTTCAAACATTCCCTCCATTGCCTTCACGCTCGACGCACGCTCCCGCGTACACATCCAATGAAACCCTAGCCCATGTGCAATTGGGCTCCACACATTTCTCTCATCCCGATCCACGAAGTCAAGTATACCTTAATCTGAGAGTTGACCAGCTAACTCAAAGAATGGACGACCAAAACAATTTGATGAGGCAGCTCCTCAACCAAATAAACTTGGCTCAAAACCTTGGCCTTGGACAACAGGGCGGAGAGAGAAGGATGGACGAACACGCCGATAGTCAGTTCGATGGGAACCAAGCAGGTCAAGCAGAAGTAAGCAGACAAGGAGATGGACGACAACACGATCAGCTTGCCGACATGTCGCAAGGATCTGCAAGCCACACTCAGAGCAGACGAAGTCTCCCATCAAGATTGAATTTAAGGACCAACGTGCGCGATAGGCTGGGCCCACAACTTGGCATCCGCGCCCGCTTGGGCCCGTAGGGGAATGTTCATGAAAGGCTAGGCTCCCAGGGAGATCAACTTGACGGCCATTGCAGTGAGGATCGTGAAGAAAGGCGCTCCACCGCTCGCTCTCGAAGAACCAATTCTAGTCGCCAAGTTACTGAAAATCCCTCGCAAACGTCGTCCACCAACACACCACCTAGGCAGCGCAGCCGAGAAGGTCGACCTTTGCGAACCAACGAGGAAGTCAATCAACGTCGCCCAAATCGTGAAGGTCGTCAACGTTGAGAAGCTTGTAAGTAACCGACTTCGAGACTTAAAGATTGGTGGAAATTTTGAAGATGCACTATGCATGGAGGTAGATCGAGCAAACTCCTCACCTTTCACCGCTGAAATCGAGCAAGCTGCTCCCCCGAAACGATTCTCAACGCCCTCTTTCACATGCTTAAAAGGGGATTCCGATCCCGAAAGCCATCTGAAGCATTTCAAGAGCCTTATGATCCTACACAAAACTGAAGACGCGCTAATGTGCAAGGTGTTTGCAATGACTTTGCGAGTAGCAGCTCAAGATTGGTTCCACACCCTGCCATCCGAGTCAATCAGTAGCTTCAAGGAGCTTACTTATGTCTTTGCCAAAGAGTACACTTCTTATCGAACGATCAAGAAGAACCCGGATCATCTATTCAACCTGCACAAGAAGTCCGATGAATCCCTCCGAGACTACATGAAGAGGTTCAAAGCGGAGAGGGCAAACATTGTAGGATGTGATGACCAAATTGCATCATCTGCCTTCAAGAGGGGGTTGCCAACTGAATGTGAGCTGTATCGCGAGCTGACCATCTCTCCTTGCCGAACACTGGTAGAAGTCTTCGCTACAGCAGAGCGCTACGCACTATGGGACGACGACCGGATCGCCGCGAAGAAGGCTGATCAAGCAACAAAGCAGGCAAGCCAAGAGAACGGCAAGCGCATATCACAGCCTCAGGAAGGTGCTCCAGCAGCGGAGAGCTACACTAAGTTCACTATCCCGATACATCAAATCCTGGCCCAAGTAAAAGACATGCCTTGGTTGAAGAAACCATCGCCTTTAAAGGGAAACCCAACCAAGAAGGATACCAGTAAATACTGCACATTCCATGAAGGGCACGGTCATTACACAAACAACTGCTTCGCTTGGAAAAGACACCTCGAAGATCTAGTCAGAGATGGCCATTGCACGGAATTCATCGCAAGGGGGGCCATCCAGCAAATCAAGGATTGTGACGCGGCTAACGATGAGCCTCTACGAAAAAAGTCATATGGATCAACACGATCCTAGCTGACTCCAAGAGCCCGGGCTGACCACCAGGGGGCAGAAGAGAAAGATCAAGCAGGCGACTTCCGTCTCCTAAGCCGTCACTAGCTACCAAGTTATGGAAGACGAACCTTTCATCATCTTTCAATGGAAGGAAGTTCTAAGACAATGGAATACCCATCACCCCCAGGGGTAATATCCATGAAGCTCTTCACTTATCAGCTCGGCTCTAAGCAGGCGACCAAGCCTCCCTCACCTCCATTGAAGACAAGTTACTTTTGATGTTACTCATGCAACTCATTTTTTTCAATAAAGGAATGTAGTCACACATACATCAATACAAGTTCAAGCTTTTCTTTCCAATGGAGTATTCAAAAAAGCAATCGACACGTCTCCGGACGTAGGCCAAACGGGTCACACACATCAACACGTCTCCGAACGTAGGCCAAACGGGCCACTCTTATCGACACGTCTCCGGACGTAGGCCAAACGGGCCACTATCATCGACACGTCTTCGGACGTAGGTCAAATGGGTCATACACATCGACACGTCTTCGGACGTAGGCCAAACGGGTCACACACATCGACACGTCTCCGGACGTAGGCCAAACGGGCTACTCTCATCGACACGTCTACGGACGTAGGCCAAATGGGTCACACACATCGACACGTCTCTGGACGTAGGCCAAACGGGCTACTCTCATCGACACGTCTCCAAACGTAGGCCAAACGGGCCACTATCATCAACACGTCTCCGGACGTAGGCCAAACGGGCTACTCTTATCGACACGTCTCCGGACGTAGGCCAAACGGGCCACTATCATCGACACGTCTCCGGACGTAGGCCAAACGGGTCATACACATCGACACGTCTCCGGACGTAGGCCAAACGGGCTACTCTCATCGACACGTCTACGGACGTAGGCCAAGCGGGCCACACTCATCGACACGTCTCCGGACGTAGGCCAAACGGGCCACTCTCATCGACACATCTCCGGACGTAAACAAAACACTCATGTCCAACACGCAGATCATCAGGATCCGGACCATTTTGCTTTCATCTCTCAACATCCTCGGTAGGGGGCAGACCACCGTCTTCCTCCCGATACTCGCTCAGCAGAAACCAGCGGCCACCGCCGCTCCAACCATCTTCGACCGCCAGTCACGACGTCAACCAGCCTGGTCCTCGCCTTGAAAAAGAGAAGACGAAGAAAAAATATACATGCTCGACTTACCTTGGGATGCACGGCAACTCCTCTCTTCGACAAGAAGTACAAATTCTCCAAGATCTTTCTCAAACTAGAAAGTAGAGAAGTTAAGTTTGCGATGTAAGAAAGAGCGAAGAGAAGCCCTGTATTTGTACAAGTTGGACAACTCGGGTCAAGAAGAAATCACAAGCTCATTCCTATTGGGAATCCAACTCCAAGAACAGTCAAAAGCCTACACCAATTGAGAATCCGATCTGCAAAAGGAGTCCAACTCACAGAAGAAAGCCCAGACTCAGTTGGAGAGCCCGAAAAAAATAATTTCATCTCCTACATGCCACACAAGCGCCATGCAGAAGCTGGGGGGCATTTGTGGGAGCAGATATTTTCGTCTCCAATCACAACGCGCCACGTGGAAAAAAAGATTATCTCTTTTAATTAATTAATTGAACAAGTTTATCTGGCCAATTAATTAATTTGGATAAATATCTCAATTAAATGATATTATCTTTATTTAATAAGATAATATCATTAATTAAGATATTATCCTACTAAAGAGAAGATAATGTCATTATCTCAGATATTATCTCCATAAAAAGAGATAATATCATTAAATCAGATATTATCTCAGTCCGACTCGATCCCTACGAATTTGGGATAGAGAATAAACTCAACATATTCTCTACGAAACCCTAGCCCCGAGGCTCCTATAAATAGATGACTTCATTCATCATTCAAGGTACATCTAAACCTACTCCTTATACTCAAGAAAAACACCCGAAGCTCTCTCTCCCTCTCCACTCTCCATATTTCCTCCACACGGCTCCGGCCACCACACACGGCTCTGGCCGCCCGGTTCACACCCTACATAAACACTACTCCGTACCATTTGCTTAGCTATTGTTTTTCTACAAACACTCGAACTAACTTAGGCATCGGAGGGCCTTTGGCCAACACCCCTTTGCTTACCCCGTCATGTTCTTTTTCTTCAATTTTTATCAATATGCTTTGTAATAATCTTTTCTTATGCGAGAAAAGAAAATATATGTTCAATGTGTTAGAAAGGTAATTTCGATTGTATTTCTTGAACTTGGGAAGGTGATACATATTGTCCCAAACACATGAGAATCAAGATGGGGGAGAAAAACTTGATGTGAATGCTGGGACGACAATATTTATTTTTTCAGTTATTGTTAAAGGTTTTTCTTTTCTATTCTATTCAAAATTATGTGGCAGTCTTTTAGCCATTAGATATATTTTGAAAAAACAAGCAGAGGATCCGGGTCCATTATAGTTAGCTTGTAAAAGAAAAATATAAAGTCCTATTCATCACCCTCTAGTATGCAATTTCATTCATGTGCCACAGAAAAATTCTAAGCCTAAATTTTTATTTTGCTTTAATTCGTTAAAATCCATGACTTTATTTACTGGTTTTTTTTTTGGGTAACAAAATCTGTAGAAAAGACAATGGAATGAAGTAGGAAAAATAGGCTTTTGTAAGCTCAACCATTATTGGCAATCGACTCTTAAGGATAAAAAGAAAAAAGAACCAAAGTAATACAGGCAACTGACAGAATATAAGACATGCAGTTAACTTTGCCCTCATTAATGGAAGTAAATATGTTTGGCACCATAGTAAAGATTCAATGACGTTAGATGACTAGTTCATCTTTCTTGCATAACGCATCACAGACAAACAGTTACTATCTCATTAATGGATGTTCTGGAAAACCGAGGACAAATTACTTGAAAAATAAGTGAGCTACATATTTAAATTGATAAATACAGAACCTGTAGGTGTGCAGAACGCAGGTCTGCCTGGCAGAAGCTAGAATTAATCAAGCATGCATCTGCAACAGGGTAAAACATGATTAAAAGGAAAATTCGAAGTCTTAATAGGGGTAAACGAGGCACATAAACTTACTAGAAGTTAAAAAAATTAAAGAAAAAATTAAGTTCATGTTAACAGAACACATGCCAAGAATTTAAGGCAACATTAGGATGGAACTAACAAATAGAATATTACTAAAATTTTATCACAATGGAAAAAAGTTTGCCTTGTAGATTTGCACTCTGAAGACTAGCTCCAGCCAACAAAGCTCCACGGAGATTTGCCCCTGTAAATTCACATCTTCCCTAGGTAAAAGATAATTGCATTAATCAGGCAGCCCACTAACATATTATACATGTTATATAATCAATATCACTGCTGGGGAATTTCAATGCCATACTCCCGCAAAGTTGCATTGTGAAAAATGGCGCCCTCAGCATCCACATCCTGCGACAAAATATGAAAGCTTCAATAGTCATGCTGATGTTATAAAAAGAATGGACACCCTATATACCAAATAAAATAAACAGTAGAAAATCTTTAACTTTAATACAAGTGTTCAATTAAAACTCTGGATCGTGGATGCTAAACCAGGTCAATGTTCTTTTATAGAAAATAGAGTGGGTATTTCTAACAAGATATAGCATGTATAAATAACAGTAGTTGTTTTCAACAGACCAGATGTACCCTCTAATCACTTAAACTTACCTTGAACTTAGCACAATGAAGGTTTGCACGTGAGAAAAAGACATTTCTCAGACATGCATAGCTGAAGTCAACAAATGACAGGTCCTGCAATTCCATCGATAAAATAAGACCACGACATCAAAGATACAGTATCAAACAGTTTTTCTTGCATTTTTACCATCCAAAAGAAGTTCCTAATTAAACAAAAGAATCAATTTCGAAAGTAGCACTCATATGCCTCAGTTTGGTAACACAATTGGCTAAGCTTAAACTGGCTTTTCTAGAGCAGCTTCAAATCAACTGTAGAAAAGCTGCAGTAACGTACTTGAATTCCTTCAGGTCCTGTGTGCTGTGCAGAACATTTGGTGAATACCAATTGTCATCATGACCCAAATAGATATTACTAGTGGTTATTCACTAGCAGGTTTAAATAATCTAGCAATGTAAGTGGTTTCAACATGCTTAAAGGAAAATTTTGCTCATTCTTAACGTATATTCAAAATGTAATAAATTTTGGTTATAAAAGGAACGGTACACTAGGCTTGAAAGAGGGCATTGCAGAGAAAATGCAGTTGCATGGATCTCTTTAGGGTGCCGCATTCCGTGCCTGTAATGCTGATGCTACATGTTCTAAACGGAAACTAGCTAAGTGTAGTTTGCAGTTAAAATGTGTTTTTCCAAATTTCTAGAAAACGAATCCTACACGGGACAAATCTACTGCTAGAACTGTTTCAGAACTGAGAACCTGAGAAATTACCAATTTCGAAAGGTCAAGGCCAGAAAGATTGACACCTCGAAACCTGACTCTCTCAGACTGTATACACTTGATGATATCAGTACGTGTTAATTCCGTATCTAACTCTTCATCCTCCTTCTTCTTATTTAGGATAGCATGTATCCCATCTATCAGCCCCTGAAACAGTTTCATAAGTTCATAGCATTGTTGATACAAGATTACTGATCAAACAGAAAGAGGCAGCACCCATCTCTAAATATGGCAGGATTAGATGTGATGGGAGAAAGAAATGGCAAAATGTTTGACGTGTAAATTTATTAGTAGATTGATGCATGAATCTCAGCACAGGTATAAACTCCACTACTTCAACATAGTTAGAGATGGAGAGAAAAATACATAAAATGGTTCGGAGTTGTATAGTTGCAATATATAAGGATTTGTTTTATTGCCGACAGTCTGGAATTATAAGCATTTTATGTTAATAGACTCTGAATCCGAACTAGTAACCACGTTGACCATTGCTTGAATGCGTAGTCCAGATTCACAGTTTGGCAATTAAGATGCTTATGTTGCCAGACTGTATATCGCAAGAGAACAATCCCTTATATATAACAGAATGTAGTTAGAAAAATGACGCCTTATAAGAAACCAAGATTAATTACATCACTTGTGTCTTTGAGTTCACTTGAATAGTAAATAAGGCCAACTGACCAGTATAAAAAGACAAGTTGGCAACCACGACAATTGCTCCCATGGGCCACACATGACTAGAAACAAGTAGGAAATAGCACTACAGGCATTGAATCCCTCTAAAGAGATCCATGCATATGATTTTCCTCCGTAGTGCTCTCTCTCAAGCCTAGCATATCATATTACCGAAATTATGACATTTTTCAATCTATATTGAATCAAAACTTTCTTTAGCATTTGTAACAGTGAGCATTCAAGTTTATTTGAACCTCCAATCATTTTAAATGAGAAGGAACCAAAAATTCATGATTTGAATAAACAAGTATACAACATGAATTAAAGTGCAAACCTGATGAACTCAAAATATATCACTAACTCTTCTAAACAAGAATAAATGAATATTAAAACCACACTTACAAGAAGTTGATAGTATTCAGCCTCCCTAAGAAGTTCCGTATATTTTGAATCTTTTAATGTGGGAACAACACCATCCCTCAACCAATTTAGGATGTGCCGGAAATGTTCGCCATCCCTATCAACAAATACATATCCCTGCAAGAATAAAAAAGGATATAAAATATTTGAGAAGTTTTTATAAAAGGGTTCCCAAATGAAGGAATTAACAATCTTCTAATAAACTGCATGAGGAAGAAAAACTTGCTTGACATATTAATAGCTACTTGGTTTCATTTGAGGCAGAAGTGTACCATTTCATTAAACAATAGGATAGTGTTTAATCTAAATAGACTGATTTAAAAATCAAACTACGCTGAAATTGATCCACATCTTTTAGTCAAGCGACAATTGTTTAAACGAATTTCTCCGAGCTTCATTCCTCCACATCTAACATATGCTTGGGTTGTTGTCGGGCAATGGTGATTATGGAAAGTTGTTTAAGACAATGCCAAACTTAACATTCGATGAAAATGCAAGACAGAAATTGCTCCAACCAAGCAGAATTGTATACCTTTTCTTGGTCCTGACACAGCGTATGGCGACCACTGAACATAGCAGCCAGCATGGAATCCGGCTCACGCTGAGTCAAAGTATCAATACTAGTGCAAAACTTCTTTCCTCCTGTTGACAAACAATAAAAGCATACCAAATTATGTACCCAATTCTCAAGTTCTATAGTATAGGTACACTATCAAAAAGTTTTAAGTCCAATAATTAATCTACATCATCAACTATTTACAACTTCAATTAGTGATACACACACATATGCATAGCTCTTCCATTCAAAGGTTGCACTAATTGCCTTACATGGCCGAACTTTTTCCCAATCAAGTAGAATCAAAATATTCAATTCATTTTCCTTATTTGGATTGGTTTTCTCAGGCACCAAAACAACAAAAATATATTCTTTTCAGAGACTAGGGAGCAAATTAAAATTTAGGGTTTACACTTCCATTTCAGAGCAATCGAATCGATTTAAAGACATTTTTGATACTGCAAGAAACAGCAAATTCACATTAAGATGGATTACAACAGAGAGAGGGAGCTGACCGATGTTGAGGCGAATCAGAGAGGAGGAATCAGAGTCATTCGTCATTGATTTGAGGGCTTCGATGAGGAAATGAGTTGAAAATGGCCGTCCCAGTAATTCAAAGCTCTCAACTTGTGTTTATTAGTTTGGTTTCCAAATTATGGCTTTAGGTTTACCGTTGAAATTTGCAGCCTATTTGGAGTTCAAGTTGGCTGTGCTTTACTTAGCAACGGAGAAAGAGAATAAAGAAAATAACTATTATTATTTTTAATTTCTACAATTTAATATTTAATCAAGTTTGGCATTGCTGTGCTGTGAAAATAATCGCTATCAGATTTGCTGTGAGAGAAATCAGCTATGAGATAAAACAGTTTGGCGTTTGGTAAACATTTTGTTAAAAGTGTTGTTGGTATTGATTCCCATATAATTAGAAAATGATTGCCGTATAATCATTAAACTCAGCGTCTCTTCGAAACTGATTCCTGCATAATCAGAAAATGTAAGCACATCATTAGCTACTTTCCCTTATAGCTTTCTCTCACAGCAATTTTTAACAATACGTGATTTTCTCATAGTTTACCAAACGACACTAAAATTGGCACTAAGATTGGAAAACAAGTCAAGGTTGAAGGAAAAAAAAAAATGAAAAATTGTTACTCCCATATAATAGTAATAAGGACAGAAATCCTAAATAGCTTATATTTTATAGTATAAATACTATATTCATGAACATCAACTTAAATTATTTTTCTTTAGACTGCTTAGATCTAAGTTCAAAATGATTAGTTGTCATTGTTGTTTAGTCCACGTGTTTTTAGTTTTAGATATAAGTCCTTTGACATTTATGATTTTTTTTTTTTTTGGGTATCGATTTTACCCTTTGAGGTAATCCATCATACCCCTTAACATTCATCATTTCTAATTATATGTATCATATACATTAAATATCATAGTTATGAGCTTGTAACTTATGAGTTGTTAATGTCTTCTTACCATTGTAAACATATAAATAAGAGGTCTTATCAAGATGAGAGAGACAAGTTGATTGACACAAATTCTGGTGTCTTTCTATACTTTCCAATTCTCTACAATTTTCCCTTATTTATATAACATGTTATCAGCACGAGCCTCTAATCACTTGAGATTTATTTATTTATTTATTATTTTTAATATCTTAGAAATAGAATAGTTTCCTCTTATATATCGCAAGTGTCACATAGGCTTTGACAAATGGAAAGAAGTGCTTCAACAAAAGGAAGCTGAAAAATAAGATTCCAAACAGATAAGAATTTTTTTATTTTTATTTTCATTTACATATCTAGTGCATATGAAATTTGATATTTTACAAAGAAATTAGCATTTTTATTATAGATATCTATATTGTCTCTCTACTTACAAGATTTCAACTGTATTTTGTTATTTGTCAAAAGTTCAAGATTTTTGTTAAGAGTAAAGATGAATGTGATATTTCATGTCACCAATCTTTACGAGGTAAAGTGTGATACTCAAGAATTTCAATTCTTATATAACTAATGGGAGGACACAAGAAGTTCCTCAGCTCTTATTCAATCATGTAAAGGCTAGAAGATCCTCATATTTCAATCCTTATAATATAAATATTTGTGAAATTGAAGTTCCCTAATTCTTAAAAGACAAATGAAGACCTGACACTATGTGAAAATTGACCTTTAGTTTCGGATAATATCCGTTGCTAAAGGTACCCCAGAACCGAAGTATTGGGAACCGATGCATATACTATAGTGATACACTTCGGATATTATCCGTCGCTAAAGATTATTTACGACTTCGGTATTCACTTAATCGCCGATGTGTAAGTTGTTACCATGTGCCAAAAAAAACGTTGACCTCTGATGCCTTAAACCTTTAATTGCATCAGGGAATATATTAGAACTGATGCTAAATACTAATTACAGTATCAATGGTTTTGTTTATACTGAAGCGTGTTCTGACTTACCACTTCAGAAAATATGCCACTGGTGTTGCAAATTATAGCTTACGCATTCGTTTTTTGTGCTTATGCTGAAGTGAAAAGCCAACAAATAGTTTGACTTTCTACAAATATTATTGACCCTTCGGATTATAGGCTTCGGTTCCCACAGAGTGCTGATGTTGTTTTTAATTTTTAACTTCTGTTGTTATGGCAAAACTGAGGTTGTTATACACAATAGACATCGTTGTTACTAATAAAGTGTAAGCAATTTCCATGTTTCACATCATATTTTACTTAGTTTCTGTCTCAAAATATAGAGGCATCTCATCCATTTCATATATATTGCCATTGCAACTTCTAAAAAACATTCCTATATATAATCCATACATCATCCATACATAAATAAGCAAAATACTACCAAAACAAGGAAAATGTTCAAACTCAAATCCACTCTAGCACATGACATGTCCATTCATCTAGAACCTCGTCCAATTCCATTTTGGTGTAAAACGCCTTCTTTTTCCCACGACTCGCATACTGAAATGAAATGAAGAGACCATATAAGATTAAGAAAAACTATATAAATTTTTTATCAAGAAGCTATGCACAATCTTTAACAAGAAGCTAAAGCACATAAATAACAGAAGATTTCAGGCTGTAATACGAATGAAAAAGTTGACATATTAAGGAAATAATTAAAAAAGAACGACTTACGCGTTTACAATACATTTCCACACAGCATGAGGGTGTGACTTCATGTGTTGCTAGGAATATAGAGCAAATCCATCGCCCTGGAAAGATCAAAATCATTACACATTCAAGGCTATTTTTCTAGGTGCTCGTCTAAACAAAGCAAAGCTTTGATATTCCCTAATTTCTGCATTTTATATTCCCTAGTCAAGAACAAATGCATCAAGGTCCATTCCCGACCACACAATATAATAATAAAAGTTAAAGAGATAAGATTACACTCTATTGGAAAATGCACATTTAGAGATGAAGGGCAGCAAATGAAACACCTGTAGCCCAAGTCCAAGTTCAATGTTCCTTGCTGCAGTAATGTCTGGAATTCTATCAGTCATTGCTAAGGGATATCCCAATGCCCGCATGACTTGAGGTCTGCAAGGAACATAAACCTTCTCCTCGAGGTGCAGGTTGGTTTATATAAGATCATATCCTGGCTGATTTTTTGTTGCGAGTCCACATTTTGAAATCAAATTGGGTGTCTGTTAGGCGGCACATCAAGTCAATTAGTTGTTTGCAATTTGGGTTGATTTACCTGAGGCGTGTTTCCTAAGGACAAAATTCTATAGTGAGGGAGTGGGCAATAATAAGATATAAGTCCAACGTAGGATTTATTTGTTTATGAAAGATTTCAAAAACCAAGCTCTTTATTTGTGAGAGCTTTAAACATAGGATGTTGGGCAAGCCAAGTCTTCATCCAATCTCCAAGTTCTTCAACATCTATAATTGTTGGGGGAACAGAAAAATGTAGTTCTGAATCATAAAATTTTGAAGATAAACTAAACTGCCTTTATTAATAAATTCATCTGCAAGAGACTTCTAGTTCATGCGGTTACATTCCATCTGACATCCTATGTTCAATTTTTTTTTTTTTTTTTGTATAAAAAAGAAATAAATCTTATCTATGGGTAGGCAACCATCGGAAGTGAGATGGAGCCAAAGAGAGCAAAGCATTTGGGTTTGGATTTATTTGTGGGTTATTCAGAAACAGGTACGTAATTGCTTGCAAGCCGATTGTAACATAAAGATATATCACTAAAGTTATACCGTTTGATTGATCGAAAGGCTACTATCCGCCCCTCATTTTAGCCGCTTGCTACAGTTGGAGAAATTATATAATAGTACAGATGTACCACGTCAGTGTATAATACTTTCATTCAAATTTTAACACATGTTCATTTTTGAAAAGAAATTAATTACTTTATTACAGCTGGACTTACTTAAGTTTTATCTTTTAAAATAAAATTAGAAAAGTCTTAAAAAAAGAAAATTAAAGAATTTTCCAACCCTCCTTCTCCAACTCAAACCTGCACCGCCCCTCTCCCTTGCTCTTCCTGTCAAATTCCTAGGGTGGTGTCTGTAGCACGTTTCAGAGTATGCTTCAACTCAATCCACATCGGTTGTGCCTTCCGTTGATTTTTTGTTGCAAAGTGAGAGTGTACTAGAGAGTGTTTGTAGCAAATTCAATGGTGCAAGTGAACAAAGATGTGTCCCAGTCAGCCTTCTTCCACTTCAGGACATTCCTGACTCTCACAACTCCGCGAGAGGTTCACCTTCAAGTGTTGTCCTCCACTGGACAACGAGTCACAATACCTTGTGACAACACAATCACTCCGCATCCGGCAACGAACCCTCGACGCCCATACATCAAGCGTTGCATAAGACACGTCAACTGCATCGACCACGTCGCATGCTTAACTCACGGCTCGCTCATGTCCAAGTCGAGACATAGCGATCCAACATACCATCGGTTTACCCACACTTCTGTCGGTCATTCCTTTAGCGTCCACGATAGCCCACATCCTCAAGCTATACACGCAAGCAGTCTCACTTGCATGTCGCCCAAGTGTTTGGGATTTGTGGATGCTGGGCTGTGCCCAAGTAACCCAAGGTGCTGCTATTGTGATCATAGCACATCAATTGGAGGACAATCTTCTTCAATTTGATTTGGCTAATAAAGGACCTGGGTTCAAAACAATGTTTTAAAAGGCGAGGCGTAGAGATGCGACGTTTTTAGTCTGCTATGCAAGGCGTAAGCCTTTTGAACATTAATTTAATTTAATAAAAAAATATATATAAATAATACAATATAGATCAATTATATTACTAATTCTTATTGAGACAAAATATTCTATTAAATATAATTATTAATTGTCATTTAAGCATAATAATCAATCTCAAAACATAAAATACTTATTCAACATTATATTTTTTTTTTTTGAAAAAAACAACTCAATTCATGCATCCCACTCCTCATCACGAAACATCTAATGCTATGATATTTGGCATTTATATGTGGACTTGAGTGTTATTTTCAGTATATTGTGTTGTTTGGGGAAAAAAAATATTTTATATATATATATATATATTGTGGGAGCAAATTTCGTCCCACTAGAATATTCGCCAAAGATTCCTTTGTCTTCTCCGCTTCTCTTTCTCCTTGCAAAACAGATCGGAGTAAAAGGACCACATCCGGGGGGTGTTGGCCAAAGGCCCTTCGATGCCTAAGTTAGGTTGGGTGTTTCAAGGAAAACCGGGTGGCCGGAGCTGTGTGTGGAGGCCGAAGCCTTGTGTGAGAGAGAGAAAGAATATGGTGGCTAGGGTTTTGAAGAAATGATTTCTATAGAGTTTCAGTAGGAATTTAGACGTACCTTAACCCTTGTGTGTGGCCATCTTTTTATAGTGGTCTCGGATGCTAGGGTTTCAAAGGAATAATTTCGTAGAAGGAAAGGAATTATTCCTCCCCGATTTGGAAATGATTTGATTAATTAGGGATTTGATTTATTAGAGTAAATCAAATCCCTAATTGTGGTAGGTATCAAGTCAATACCTAATTTAATTAGGTAACTCCTCATTTAATTGGGAATTGGGGTAGGAATCAAATCAATTCTCAATTTAATTATGTAATTCTCAATTAAATTGAGTAACTCTCAATTAGGTTGAGTAATTCCCAATTAGGTCAAATAATCCCAAAATGGAAGGAATTATTTGACCTAGGGTCTGACTTAATTCGGTTCCCACAAATGCCCCCCAGTTTCTGCATGGCACGTGGTGGCATGTAGGAGATGTGAATTATCTGTTGGGCTGTCCAACTGTAACTGGGCTTCCTCCTTGGATTTAAGCTCCTGAATGGAGGAGGCTTTTGACTTGCCAATTGGTCTTTGACTTGGGCAGTCCAGCTATAACTGGGCTGGAGGAGAGCAGGCCTACTACTGGAGCGAGTGGCAGTTTGGGTTGGCTTATTTGTGGCTGGTCCAAACTGCTTCAAGTCCTTCTTCTATTCATGCCACGAACTAGGAACAGTATGAGTCAAGGCGATCATGTGTGGAGGATGTGCTGGGAGTCAGCTGCATATGGGAATGAGAGGTTAGCGACAGTCCGCTCGTTCCTCTCACCTACTGCGATGGTAAGTTCCATCCCTTTGATCTACTACAGTTTCCATGGAATTCTTTGCTGTGTATCTGACTAACTTTCATCTTTTGCTTGTAGAGAAGGACATCTGCAAGAAGCTCGATCTCAACCCGGACATGATCAATGTTCATCAAACTTTGAACATCCTTTCCAGGTTCTGTGGATTGCGCTAGTTGCTGAGTGAACAACAGAAGGAGGCTAATGGTCTGCCCCTAGCCGAATATGTTGAAAGATAGGAGCTGCATGGCTCGGACCTAGATGATTTGCCAACTGAGTAGGAGAAGTCCTTGACCAAGCTTCCTCATTCTACCACGAGCAAGTCTTCTGTAAGGGGTCTCATCTACTAAAAATGTCCCTACGGGAGTTGTTTCTTCTTCATCTGCCAAGATCAAGCGCCTTGGTAGCGCGAACAGTAAGAAGATTAGTGGCATGCAAGACGTCTGGGATATTCTGTTCAGGACTCCGCTCGAACTGCCCCAAAATCCATGATCTACCCTATAAGGAGGCTGTTGAGAAGCAGGGTTTGGGTCATTTATGCCGATATGGGATCAAACTGAGAGGGCTGTACCTCTGTCTAGCAATCATAACTCGTCTGCAAAGCCACGAACAGTCAAGCTCGGAGCTGACTCAATGTTGCAAGTTACAGCCAAGAGAGCTAAAGAGTCGTCTGCTCGTTCAAAGAGTCATTGAGTTGCGCGAACTGCTGATCCGGAAGTTGGTGATAGCTCTGCTGGTCAAGTTCGACACTCATGTTGGAGCCACGGAGGCATCCAAGCATGAGATTGCTGCTAATGCATACAAGCTAGGATACTTGGACTGCAGGAATAATGCTTCTCCTTGTTGCCCTCTTAAACATGAAGACAGTGAGCAGCTCAATCTTGGCATGCCCCCTACTAGATGTAGAAGCAGTTGAAGAGCAGGTAGCAGATGAAACTCCAATGGAGAAAGACAACGCCCAAGGTGGTGCAGCTGACGAGGCTAAAGCAGATGTGAAGGAGTAGGCAGCTGAGGCTGTTGAGCAGATGATGCTGGTTAAGCAGAGTGAGGTTGTTACCAACGCAGTTGAGGATGTGATTGACTGAGGGTCATCTGCTGAAGTCCTCTAGTAGGTGTAGTTCATTTTTGCTATTTTTGAACTTTGTAATTTTCTTGTAAGTGTATGTCCGAGGACATAACACTTGAAAGAGACTCCATTGAGTTTGTAGTAGCTTGTCTATAATGGAGGTAAGGCTTGGCGCCTGTGTGCGTATGTCGGGGACATAACGCTTGAAAAGAGGCTCCATTGAGTTTGTGCTTCGAGGAGCAGCTTGTCTGCAATGGAGATATGGCTCGTCGCCTGTGTGCGTATGTCGGGGACATAACGCTTGAAAAAGACTCCATTGAGTTTGTGTTTCGAGGAGCAGCTTGTCTGCAATGGAGGTGAGGCTTGTCGCCTACGAGCGTATGTCAGGGACATAATGCTCGAAAAAGACTCCATCGAGTTTGTGCTTCAAGGAGCAGCTTGTTTGCAATGGAGATAAGGCTCGTCGCCTGTGTGCGTATGTTGGGGACATAACGCTTGAAAAAGACTCCATTGAGTTTGTGCTTCGAGGAGCAGCTTGTCTGCAATTGAGGTAAGGCTTGTCGCCTGCGAGAGTATGTCGGGGACATAATGCTCGAAAACGTACTTCATTAGAAAGCTTGCTCTTGTATTGATGTTGGTGTGAATACATCGCTTTATTGAATAAAGGAGATTAACAACAAAGGTAACATCAAAAGCAGTTTGTTTTCAATGGAAGTACGGGAGGCTCGTCGCCTGCTTGGAGACAAGCTAGTAAGCGAAGAGTTTCATGGATAGTATCTCCGAAGGTGGTGGGCATTCCATTGTCTCGAAATTTCCTTTCCTTCTAAAGTGTCAAGGGTGTAACTTCCTCTGCCCCCAGATCGGCTGATCACGTAGGGGCCTTCCCAGTTTGGCTACATCTTCTTTGACCCTTGCCTTGGTGTTGTGATGAAAGTTTTTCAAGCACAAGGTCTCCAGGCTGAAACTGTCTGATCTTGGCCTTCCTATTGTAGTAGGACGTCAACTGCTGTTGGTAGGCTGCAACTTGAACAATGGCCTTTTCTCGTTCTTCTTCGAGCAGATCAAGATTGACTTTCATCTGCTTGTAGTTTTGGTCAAGACTGCCCACCTCAATGCTTATGGAAGGGACTATGATGTGTGGGGGAATGATTGCTTATGTCTCATAGGCCAGGGAAAATGGTGTCTCTCCGGTCAATCTCCTTTTGGTTGTGCGATAAGCCCATAAGACTCCTGGCAACTCGTCGACCCATTTTCCTTCTGCCCATTCTAGTCTTTTCTTTAGGCAGTCCAGCACGATCTTGTTGGATGCCTCTACTTAGCCATTGCCTTGCGGGTATCTTGGAGTTGACAAGTGCTGTTTGATGCCATACTTCGCAAGGAATGCGGTGACCTGCCTGCCCACGAACTATGTACCATTGTCAGTGACTATCGATTGCGAACAATCGAATCTGCAAATGATGTTCTTCCAGATGAACCGTTCAACATCAGCTTCCTTGGTAAAAGATAAAACCTTGGCCTCGATCCATTTGGTGAAGTAATCAGTGACAACGATCATCAACTCCTTATTGGTAGGTGCCGTTGGCAAAAGTCCCACTAGGTTAATGGCCCACTGCATGAATGGTCATGGACTGTTCCGCGGATAGTATTCCTCAGCTGGCAGGCCAGGGACTGGCTTGAAGCATTGGCATCGATCACATCTTCGAGCATACTCCGTGGAGTCTTGGCGCATGGTAGGCCAGAAATAGCCGATACTGAGAACCTTCTGAGCAAGCGATCTGCCCCTAACGTGATTTCCACATTCGCTGTCCTGTATTTCGCAGAGAACCTCGAGTGTTTGTGGGTACTTAATGCAAGTGAGATGAGGCCCGGAATATGATCTGCGGATAAGCGTGTCGCCTTTCATATAGTATTTTGCAGCCTTCTGCTTGATTTTTCTGGCTTCAAACCTATCCTCGAGCAAGTTTTCATTCATTAGGTAGTCAATAATGGGGTCTTGCCAGCTGGGATCCTCGTCGATCTGCATCAGGTCCGGCTACTCTGCCTCTTCTATGTTAGGCTAGTCAAGGTGCTCGACCTGGATGGAGCATCTGAACTGGGTATCCAGCGCTAATCCTAAGCTTGCCAGTGCATCTGCATGTGCATTCTCTGCTCTGGGCACCTGCTAGGTGGTGAAGGTAGGAAATGCCTTCAACAGCTCTTGGACTTTGTCAAGGTACAAGATCATTCTTGGATGCTTCGCCATGTATTCTCCTGAGGCTTGACTTGTGATTAGTTGGGAATCTAAGTAGATGACCAACTTCTTGATTGATAGCTCCTTTGCCAAGCGCAAGCCAGCGAGCAATTCCTCGTACTCTGCCTCGTTGTTTGAAGCTAGGAAGCCAAGCGTGATAGCTTGCTCTAATAGGGTTCCATCTGGGGTGACGATGACGACACCTGCTCTAGCTCATTTCTGGTTTGACGCTCCATCTACACGTAACTGCCACATGTCTCTGGGCTGGTCAGGTTCAGTGGAGGTCTTGTCTGTTCTCGAACTTTCCTTCTTTTTGCTGACCAGCTTCTCTTCTTCGGCTGATGGTGTGAATTCTGCAACAAAGTCTACTAAGGCTTGGGTTTTTATTGCAGTCTTCGGCTGGTAAATGAGGTCGTATTGGCTTAGCTCTATAGCCCACTTCATGAGTCGCTGAGAAGCATCAGGGCTGTGGAGGATTGATTTCAAAGGAAAGTCAGTCATAACAATGACTCGGTGAGCTTGGTAATAAAGTCGCAGCTTTCTCGCAGAAACTATAAGGGCCAAAATGAGCTTCTCCAATTTTGGGTAGCGAGTCTCTGTATCGAGGAGAGCTTTTGACATGTAGAATATCGGATGTTGGGCCTCAAGTTATTCTCGGATGAGAGCTGAGCTGATGGCCTTTAGATTCTGAAAAGCTACTTCGCACTCCTCGTCTCACTTGTCTTTTTGCCCCTTCTTCAAAGCTTTGAAGAAGCTGCACTTGTTAGTAGATTTGGAGAGGAATTGGTTAAGGGCCGCTGCTCTGCCCGTCAAGCTTTGTATTTCCTTCATTATAGAAGGTGACTTCATCTCAAGAATGGCTTTGATTTGGAGTTGGTGTGCCTCGATACCACGTTGTGTGACTAAGTACCCCAAGAATCGGCCGGATGATACACCGAACGTGCATTTACTTAGGTACAGCTTCATGCGATACTGGTGGAGTAGGTTGAATTCCTAGGCGAGGTTTTTGAGGTGGTCTGCACGCTTGGGGGATTTGACCAGCATATTGTCTATGTAGACTTCCATGGTTCTGCCGATCTGCTCCTTGAAGAAGATGGTTAGCTCCACTTTCTCGTTTAGGCTTAAGCGCGAGCCGATCCGCATTTTTTTGTCTGGCTGGTCAGGATCGAGGGGTCCTAACTCAACGTCTTCCTCAGGCTTTCAACCTTCTTCAAAGGAGCCTTCCGGGCGGATTCCCTCATCTCGATACTTCTTGTTTGGATTCTGGCGCGAGCCGATCTGCGCCTCTTTGTCTGGCTGGCCAGGATCAGAGGGTACTAACTCGACGTCATCCTCAGGCTTCCAACCCTTTTTAGGGGAGTCTTCCGAGCGGATTCCCTCACCTTGATCATGGCTCTTTAACTGCTATTGTGAGGCAGCAACTCCCTTCCCTTTCGGGTTTGCTTGTCTGCTAGGAGTGCTTCCTGTCTCGTTAGCGGCTTGCATTATTGGTGTGAACTGCAGCTACTTGCTCTTCTTGAGCCCTTGGGCTGTGCATATCCTTGTCATGGCTTGGTCACTGTTGATCTGCCCGATCCCGCCCCTAGGAATGGGGTAGCGGATCTTCTGATGTAGAGCAGATGTGATGGCCTTGATCTTGCTGATCCACGGTTGGCCCAAGATTCCGTTGTAGGGGGAGACCTTGTCGATGACCATGAAGGTTTGCGAGCAGACCACTAGGGGTGAGTGGACATCAAGGTTGATCGTTCCAACAGTGATTGACGTGGCCCCATTGAAGCCGGTGAGCGATCTAGCAAGTTTGCTAATCTTGGGCTCTAACCTCATATGTTGGATAACATATAGTTGCAAGATGTTAGCTGCGCTGCCCTCATCTACATGAACTCACTCGATCACAACTTGTTCAATTTGGATGCAGATGACTAGGGCGTCATTATGTGGCAGGTCAAGCCCGATCAAGTCCTTCTAGAAACCAATGATGGGTGTATCCACAATGGCTGGTACTCCCGTTGTGACTTGGGAGACATAAGTTGCCTGAGCGATCTTTCTCTTGCACTCCTTAGTGGTCAGCCCGGACTCTTGGGAGTCAGCTAGAATGGTGTTAATTCGAATGACCTTTTGGGGAGGTTCCTTGGCAGCTGCATCATGATCCTCGATCTGCTGGATGGCCTTCTTTGCAACGAATTCTGTGCAATGGCCTTCTCCGACCAGTGTTTGTTAAAAATGTAACTCGCAATTGTACGGGTCAATTAGTAGTATAGCAAGACAAGTACGAGGTCGTACCCACGAGGACTGAGAAATTAATATTAGTTATGTACTTAGATTACCAAATTCAAGAAAGTATGAGGTTAAGTCTAAAATAGAATTTAAAGCAAGAGTGATTGTAATTGTTGAACAAATGAGGCAAAACGAAGTTTTAAACAAAAACAAAGTGAGCAAATGTAACAAAGAGTAATTTTGTAGGTTGGAAAATAGATTGGGATACTAGGGCATTCGATTCACCATAACAATTCAATTCTGGGTTATAAATTAGTTAAGTGACAAGTCTAATTCGGATTCAAAGATTGATTCTAGCTAAAGTATGATTAGGCCATGGTGTCTGGTCCTAACCTTGTGTTCCTAATTCCCTAACTTGATCATTTGTTGTCTAACCTAAATTAAGCATTAGGAACCCATTAAGCATAGAAGAACAATTTAAACAACCAAGCATGTATCTAATCCCTGTTGTCGAATGTTTATACATACTTTTCTTATTCATAGTTCAATACGAATCAAAGGATGGTGTCTACTTTTGATTTAAACCAAGATAACTAATAAACAAGTTCTAATGGTGATCAATCATCCAAACAAGCATATTAACTGATAAGCATAATGAATAAGAACATGAATCATGAATCAAACTTGAAACTCAAAACTTTAACTTATAAACCCAGAATATTCATGTTAGGTTACATCGAAGCCCTAGTTATGAATTTAGCTACTCATAATGGAAATGAAACTTAAATAGAAATGAGAAAACATAATGAATGCAACAAGAGTAGAAAAACCCATTTATGAAGTTGTTTGTGGTGTCCAAGGCTTCTCCAAGTGCTTCTCCACGTCTAATGCTGCTCCAAGAGTTTCCTCGCATCTAGAGTATGGCAACTAAAGAGGTGATTTGGGATGAGTTTGGGTGAGTGGTGATGGAAAAAAAAGAGGAAATTCGTAGGGAATTGGAATGGAGGCTTGTTGGAGCTATTTTTGGTGTTTTGGGGATGAATGGAGTGTTTGTGGAAGGATGAAGTGAATGAGATGAATTGTGAATGATGTTGTGTTTAGAATTGGAGTGCTATTTATAGGGAGAATGGAAGGGGAATATATGAATTGAATATGGTTTATGCCAATAGCACTTGTAATTAAAAACTCATCTTTTGGCTAGTGCACTTCACCAACAACTCCCACTAGATAGCTTTTGTAATTAGAAACCCATTCTTTTGGCTAGTGCACTTCACCAACAACTCCCATTAGACAGCACTTGCAATTAGAAACTCATTCTTTTGGCTAGTGCACTTCACCAACAACTCCCACTAGATAGTGCACTTCATCATACATATGTCATGCATGACTATGCATTGCATTCTTCTTCTGGGCTCGTTTTGGGCTTGTTAATACATTCATTAAATTCTGGAAAAATATGGATCTTCAAGCCCTTTGTCTTATCTTTCCAAGCATATGCAGCCCAACTCAAGGAAAAATTGGGAAGACCTTCAAATGTCATTTGTGGCCCAGTAACGCAGATGCTACCGAATTTTGACCTTGAGCTACTAGATCATGTATAACTTCCTCTAGAAGACTCAGAATCATGAACCGTAAAATGGTACGGAAACTAGACTTCCGTATCTTTCCAATGATGTATGGCTCATTATCTGGTTCTTCTTGAGCAAGTACAGGTTAATCCATGAAATTGAATGATCTGCAGACACCGTTTTGAGCTAATTTGTCTCCAAAATGCATTAAATGAGTCTCAAGCTTATTACACTGAAACAAACACAAAACTTATTAAAAGCACAAGTTTAACTCAAAAACATAACCAAATCATAAGTTAGAAGGGTACAAAAAGATATGTAATTATGCACCGATCAATCAGCTCCTCAAGGTGCCTTTTCCAAGCATTGCAATTGTTTATGTAATGACTGTGCTCCTCGTGGAATGCGCAATATTTACTAGTGTCCCTCTTAGAGAGGTCTCCCCTTATGGGTGGTGGTCTCCTCACCCACGGCTTGTCCTTCACCTGAGCTAGGATCTGGTGGATTGGGATAGCAAACTCAGTGAAGGTCCCTGTTTCTGAGCTTCCCTCTTGGGGTCTCGATCTGCGCTTATCCCGGGCTTTTTGCTCGAACTTGTTGCTCTTTTGACTTACCTGCTTCGTCGGGTGGTCAACTTGCATGCTGGCTTTCTTCTCGGCGATACGATCATTGTCCCAAAGTGCGTAGTGCTTTGTCATCGCGAACACCTCCGCCAAGGTTTGGCTTAGAGTTATGGCCAGCTCCCGGTATAGCTAGTGCTCGGTTGGCAAGCCCTTCTTGAAAGCTGAGGATTCAACTTGGTCATTGCATCCTATGATTTTAGCCTTCTCAGCCTTAAACCGTCTCAAGTAGTCTCATAGAGACTCGTCTGGCTTCTTGTGCAGGTTGAACAGGTGGTCCGCATGCTTTCTGACCGTCTTGTAGGAGGAGTACTCCTTTGTGAAAATGAGGGCGTACTCCTTGAAGTTGCCTATCGACGCGGACGATAAAGTGTGGAACCAATCTTGAGCTGCTCCTCACAGAGTCATCGAGAACACTTTGCACATCAGGGCGTCGTCTGCCTTGTACAGGATCATGGTGCTCTTGAAGTGCCTCAAATGGCTCTCAGGGTCAGAGTCCCCCTTGAATGGAGTGATGGATGGCGTTGTAAACCGCTTCGGCGACGGAGCTCGTTCCACCTTGTCAGTAAAGGGCGAGCAGTCAACTTGATCAATTTCCTTGCACAGGGCCTCCTCCGTGCTTCCTTTAAGTCGGAGACCTCGGAGTTGGTCATTTACTAGCTTCTTGACATCCTCTGCCCACAGGGTTGGAGTCTCGGGCTGACGTCTTCGGTGCCTCGAGCACAACTGGCTAACTTCTTCCTCAATTCCCAAGGGTCGATCCCCTTGGGTGCCTTGCCTTTGGGGCAGATTAGGAAATTGAGCTTGTGAGGATTCCTCTGCAACTTGTCTTCACATGTTGGTCCTCGAGCGGGCTAGCGGGCGTCGATCGTTATCCTCTGCTCGCAAGGAAGGTCGCTCAGGTCGACGTCTTCGGTGCCTCAAGCGTGACTTGGTAACTTCTTCTTCAGCTTCCAAGGGTTGATCCCCTTGGTTGCCCTGCCCGTGGGGCAGGTGAGAAGGTTGAGTTTGGAAGGATCCCTCTACAACTTGTCGCCGTGTGTTGGTCCTCGAGAGAGCTGGTGGGTGTCGATCGTTGTGCTCGTCACGCGACCGCTCATGAACTCAAGCTCCTTGTGGGCCCAAGCAAGCATGGACATTGGACTGTGGGCCTAGCCTCTCGAGCACATTGGTCCTTGGACCTAACCTCGAACGGCTCAGAGTACGGCTCGTAGCTGTTTGCGTCTCGTCTGCACAATCTCGCTCTCTCCCTTGCCGGTTTGCCCCTGTCTGACCAGCTTGGGACCTCTCGAATTGTTCGCTAGCATGCTCGTGTGCCCTCCTCTCCTCGTCACGGGGTCCAAGGTTAGGGCCTTGATTCAAGTTGATCTGCCTGAGTAGCTGGCCAATCATGTCGTTTTGATCATCGACTGTGTGAGTTTATCAACCCGTAAGTTAAGGTCCACCTGACGCGGGTCAAGTAAAGTGTTGTGCATCGGGCCTAATGGCATATGGGATAGGGCTCCATTAGACGCGTACACAGGTGCATATGTCAAGTGTGATCGCAAAGAAGGGAGAGAATGGATTTGCTCCAAGGGTGGGACGACGTCGGAGTAGCCATGGGGCTGCGCAGCAAATCCGGCAGTTGAGTGGTGTGGCTGCTGCTGTGCACCGATGGCAGGACAGTGAGGCAAAGCAGCTCCGGTAATCGGCGCTGGCGACTGCAAGGCTCTAGAGGTCCTGGGGTCGTGTGGTGGATGTTCTGCAATTCCAGCAGCTAAATGCGGCTGCAAAGCACTAGAAGACGGCTGCAAGGCATTGGCAGCCACAATTCCGTGTGGTTGCATTGAGGTTTCCACCACGAAACCATGAGATGGGCTCGTTGTGGTGGCATTACTCTTCGTACGTCTTGTATCAACCATGGTTGTTTGAAAAAATGTGTCAAAGATGGATTTGGAGCACGCTTTGAATATATCTCGCGCTCTCAATGAAAGCACCAATTTGTGGGAGCAAATTTCGTCCCACTAGAATATTCGCCAAAGATTCATTTGTCTTCTCCGCTTATCTTTCTCCCTGCAAAACAGATCGGAGTAAAAGGATCACACCCGGGGGGTGTTGGCCAAAGGCCCTCCGATGCCTAAGTTAGGTTGGGTGTTTCAAGGAAAACCAGGTGGTCGGAGCCTTGTGTGAGAGAGAGAAAGAATATAATGGCTAGAGTTTTGGAGAAATGATTTCTGCAGAGTTTCAGTAGGAATTTAGACGTACCTTAACCCTTGTGTGTGACCATCTTTTTATAGTAGCCTCGGATGCTAGGGTTTTAAAGGAATAATTCCGTAGATGGAAAGGAATTATTCCTCCCCGATTTGGAATTGATTTGATTAATTAGGGATTTGATTAATTAGGGTAAATCAAATCTCTAATTGTGGTAGGTATCAAGTCAATACCTAATTTAATTAGGTAACTCCTCATTTAATTGGGAATTGGGGTAGAAATCAAATCAATTCTCAATTTAATTAGGTAATTCTCAATTAAATTGAGTAACTCCCAATTAGGTTGAGTAATTCCCAATTAGGTCAAATAATCCCCGAATGGAAGGAATTATTTGACTTAGGGTCTGATTTAATTCGGTTCCCTCATATATATATATATATATATGAATCTAGTACAAAGAGAATTGCATACCGAAAAAGAGAGAGTCTTCATCTTATGGAGATAATTAAAATTAATGCAGATTATCGTATTAGGGATATACATATAGGTCCATTAATGTATTTATTTAGAAGGAAAAAAAGGGAAGTATGGCATTAGGGATATACATATAGGTCAGGCCAAAAAAAAAAGTGTTAGTTATAGGTCTGTATGTTAAATATATATATTTTTTAAGGCTTAAATGTTAAAACAGTCCCTGTGTTTTATCATGTTGGCCAATTTAATCATTGTGTTTTTAATTTGGCCAATTTCATCCCTGTGTTTAGGACCGTTAGCCAATGTGATCCAATCTGTTAAATTTATGTTTAAAAAATTTTAAAAATGTTTAAATATTAATATAAAAAAATAGATATATTTGAATTCAATTTAAAAATGGATAATTAAATAAGATCTAAAATTTTGGTCTAGGCTTTTAGTTCCCTTGTTACAAAAAAATAAATAACTATAATAATAAAATCTAAAACTAAAATAAATTAAAATCAAATAAATAACTATAATAATAAAATCTAAAACTAAAATAAATTAAAATCAAAGGATGATACCACCGCCCTTCTTTCTTCTCTCTTTCTCCCAACAACAACCCACCCAACTATTTTCCGTAGCCAGACCCAAACGCCCCAACTCCCATACACGCACCCACCTCCTGAACTCTCTCTCTCTCTCTCTCTCTCTCTCTCTCTCAAACAACCCATACCGCCCGACCATGTCCCAGCAAGATCTTCCCCAACCCCACCATTCCCTGTCCATTTGTCCCATCCCCAGCCGCTCCGCTAGGATCCTCTAGCCCACTCTGGTCGTCGCCCCCACTTCCCCACCCCCTCCCCACCTCTCCCAATCCCTAAGCAGCCTCTACCCCCTCCTGGATTATGCCCATCCTGTTTTTTTCTTTCTTTCTTTCCTAACGTTATGTTTTGGTTTTAATGAAGTTTCAAGATATTTTTGAATTAATTAAAATTTTAAAATCAATTTCAAATAAGTTTATAGGTTTTCAATCCAACAATATATATATATATATATATATATCATTTATGTTTATTTAATGGCAATTTTAATGGAATGGACCACATTGGCTAATGGTCCCAAACACAGGGACCAAATTGGC
Organism: Prunus salicina; assembly: GCA_020226455.1. Taxonomy (NCBI): domain Eukaryota; kingdom Viridiplantae; phylum Streptophyta; class Magnoliopsida; order Rosales; family Rosaceae; genus Prunus; species Prunus salicina. Next base: position 26,366,328 of record CM035346.1, on the reverse strand, counting down.
CAAATTAAAAACACAAGGATTAAATTGACCAACATGGTAAAACACAAGGACTATTTTAGCATTTAAGCCTTTTTTAAAAACTAAAAATTGATTTGGATGCTGATCAAACGCACGTTCCTCTTAAAAGGGTTGCCTTAAAATCAAAACGAGGCTTTCAACTTAGTTTTGGACTATGTAACGATGCCGTTCCTCGAGCAGATGGGCTTCACCGACCCACAAAGCGGCGCTTCACAACGCCTCCCTACACCTTGCCGTTGACGCGCACGCTAAGTGCTAATTTGGCATTGCTTATTTGGGGTGATAAGTGATTTTTAAAAAATTTTGAGAAGCTCAACCCGTTTGGTAAACTGTGAGAAAATCACTTATTGTTAAAAATTGCTGTGAGAGAAAGCTATAAGGGAAAGCAGCTAATGAAGTGCTTTCATTTTCTGATTATTTAGGAATCAGTTTCGAATAGGTGCTGGGTTTAATGCTTATGCGGCAATCATTTTCTGATTATACGTCAAATTAATACCAACAACACTTTTAACAAAAATTTTACCAAACACCAAACTGCTTTCTCTCACAGCAAATCTGACAGCGATTATTTTCACAGCACAGCAATACCAAACTGGCCCTAAGCGTGCAGATGGCTAAACAAGCAGACACCTAAGGCAATTTGCTACCGCCTCGCTCCGATGCGCGCCTACGCATGCCTTTGAAAACATTGGTTCAAAATAGGATTCTAAGGTGAATTGTCTTCTGAGCATCCGATTTTGAAGAGGAGCAAGGAGAGGGGTGGCACAGGTTGGGGCTAATGGGTGTTTGGGTTTGGGACGAAGGGTTGTTGAAAAATTATCTCTTTCTTTCTTTTTTATTTTTCTAATTTTATTTTAAAAGATAAAAATTAAGTCCAGATGTAATACGCTGATGTGGTACATTCGTACTATTCTATAATTTCTCCTAGAGTTGGAGCGAGGATTGATTTGCTGAGGGAAATATGGGACGTGCAACAAGTGTACTTGCAATGCTGCATGGCCATCCAAACGTGGCAGCTCCATCAAGAAACACATCTCACCGCTTCTTTCTTCTCCCTATTAAGCCAAAGGTTTTCTCTGCAAATCACACTACTTCTGCAACCTAATCTGAACGTTGCAACCAACTCAACAATGGCAAACAGATTGAAACATCTTTCCTCCATTGCCAACGACGTCGTACAAAGCTGTGCTCTGTAAGTGATCTCTCTCTCTCTTAGAAAACTACATGGAAGGCAGATGAAACGGCTAAATAAAAGTATGTATATGTTTGTTAAATCCTCCTATAGATGTTGTTCTCCAAATTGTTGGATATATAAAATATAAAACTGGTTGTGTGTATATATATATATTTGTTAAATGATTATGTTATGTGGCAGAAAATTAGAAACTCCTGTGGAGAAACTGGTGGAAGAATTTGAGACTACATGGAAGGCAGATGAAACGGCGCCGGTTGGTCATAATATTACTGCTACTAATAATAACGACAATGGTTACGGGAGGAAATTTGTAGAATTCTGCAGTGCCAAGGTTCTGCAGACTAGTGACATTTGCAAAACCACTGAGGAAAAGATTGCGGATGGGTCTTTTAGCCGCTTCACTTTCGACATGATGCTCGCTTGGGAGATGCCCGCTTCTGCGGACGAAGAATCTTTCACGGTGATTGATTGATTAACTTTTTCCATCTTTATTGAACAGAAAAAATAGTGATCAACTTTGCATATGATTGTGAATATTAGTAATTCTAACTCTGGTTTGGATGCCTCTGTGTTTTATAGAGTAATGTTTGTACATATGTTATATGTTGCATTGCGAAGTCTAGTGGATCAAAATTATCAAAGACCAAATAAGTTCATAATGCAATTTCGACAAATTCGATCTGTTTTACTAAGAATAAAATCATATGAGATTTTAGGTGTAAGTCCTAAATCCAAGAAGCTGTTCTTAGGAGGGTAGATAAATTTTACTCTTTTTTTGTTTGGCATCATTTACAGGGTCCATTTGGGAGGAGGAGTGATTTCATATATCGCGAAGTAGTTATTATTATATAGTGAAACTTCTTGATTGAACTATTATAATACATTGACACATTCATATTTTTATGGGAAGAAAAAGAAGATATATATGCATTTCAAATATTTAATTGCATATTAGTTATTTCAAATATTCCTAATTACCTCCACCTCTGCTAGTTTCTTCTAACTATTCCCCTAGCCTTACCCTAAATCCTCTAACCTTAGCCCTACCCTAAATGATGATTATGTCACTGTTTCTAATTTCTGTACCTATTCAGCTTTGTAACACATGGGTTTTTTTTCTTTTTTCTACCAGACTTCTTATTATTGGGATTTAATTATTTTTTGGTTTCGTCTCTAGTATTTCTATGTTGTTGCAACACATGTCATATCTTTGGGGTTTTCAGGAGTGTGTGGCAAAGGAGAAAGAAGAGAAAAAAGTACCTGCAAAATTTTCTACAGAACAAGATGAGATCTCTCTGTTCTATTCCGACCTCATGCCACTTCTTGTAAGCTATATCAGTTCTTAAAATTTAATTTGCAAGCATTGATTTTTCGAGAACAAAGCATAGATGAAATTTTGGATTGAACCAAGTTTTGGTATGAAGTAATGGCAGTTGCTTGAACAATAGTCTTCTGTTCCTCCTTGTAGTTGTAAGTATGTTTGTATTTTCTTATTCATGCTTTATGTGTCTGGCAGGTTGATAATGAGCAAGATGTTGGAGAAGATGCATTTGTGTGGTTGGGATCACTGGTTCCACTAGTTGCAGATGTTGTTAATGGGAGATTTACATTTGAAACTTTAACAGCACCTACAGGAAACCGGCTCCATTTTCCTGCCTATGATAAATTTTTAAAGGAAATTGACAGGTGATGCATCTAACCCTATATTGCATTTTTATGATGTATTGATGCATACTAAATAAGCATCTAACGAATAATATTGCTGGAGACACTCTTTAATACACTCTATGGCAAACATGCATTGTAAAAGACTAGCAGCTACGCATTTTAGACTAAAGAAGACAATAACACTCATTTGACATGTCCAAACTTGATCTAAATGTAGTCTTTGACCAATACTTGAATTTGAACCTTATCATATGCAAGATTGATTGCTGGAACTATCACATCAGTCGGATCTGCATTAGTTTTTAACCGTAGTTTTCCAGTCATACCCATTTATGGAGATTCTCGAGGTTAGGAAGCCAAACATTGTGTTGTCTGATTAAGAATACATCAACAACCTGCTTGCAGACTAATTTAGTTATCCGCTGAGCCAAATACATTTAAACGGGGTAGCAGATGACAAATGGTAGTGTAACTCATAAAAGTATGCTTGCATTTAAGGTTTTGAAAAGATTGTTCAAACTTTTTCCTTTTGTGTACTGTTTTGATTTTTGTAGATGTATAAAACATTTGCAAAAACATGCAAAGCCCAAGGGTGCAGAGCTTGCAGATGACGAATTCATTTTACACATGGAGGGAACTGCTAGCACACAGAGAGTAGTGCGCCACATCGGAGGAACAAGTTGGCCTGGTTTGTTTAAAAGTTCAACTTTGATCATCACAAACTTATATTTTTTTTTCCCCAGAATTAAATAATTGCTTCAATCTGGCCAACCATGAATTGGTGTTTTTATTTCAGGTAGGCTTACACTAACAAATTACGCACTCTACTTTGAGGCTTCTGGAGTTATAACATATGAAGATGCCCTTAAAATAGACCTTTCAAAGGATATGGAGCAAAGTGTGAAACCAGCTGCAACAGGGCCATGGGGTGCCCCACTTTTTGACAAGGCTATAGTTTATGAGTCTCCTGATTTGTAAGGACATATTACTCTGCATCGAATTTTTAGATACTAGTATTTGACACTGAAAAACTAAAACCTTCGCTAGAGTGCCATGTGGCATTGTAGAGCAAATAACTTGATTGAAAAATGGATTGCTGCAAACTTCATAGTGCATGTTTTGACTCAACTTGTTTCATGCTAAATGCTGAAGGGTTTCTAGCCCTCCTTGTGGCAATTGTATGGATGTGACATCTACCTAACAGAAACACAACAATGCAAAGTTTGTTAAAATCTTGATATTGTTGTTTTGAATTACTCGTCTTACCAATTTTCTAGATCAGAGGGGATAGTTCTGGAGTTTCCTGAGGTAACAAGCTCTACAAGACGTGACCACTGGCTTGCACTCACAAAGGAGATTATGTTGATGCACCGTTTCCTTGCAAAGTATGAAATAAAATGTCCAATACAAGCATGGGAGATGCATGCAAGGACAATACTATCAATAACAAGGCTTCATGCAGCAAGAGAAATGCTAAGAATATCACCCCCTACACCGACAAGATTCTTAATTTTTTCCTTGTTCGATGAGTTACCAAAGGGAGACTATGTTCTGGAAGAGCTTGCTGAGAGTCTAAAGAAGGTCAATAGCGGGCACCCATGCAGTGCTAGTTCCATTCTAAGGACTATGAACATGTCAGAGTCAATCATCTCACGTTTAGACATAACAGAAGCTGGCAAGGAAAGTATAAGTCCAACTGTTCAAGATGAAGACAGTTTCCAACTAGAAACTGCAATTAATCAATCAAGAGAGGAAGAAAAGGAAATTGCTATTGCCAAAGCTACCACAAAGGAACTGAAAGAGGAGGGAATCAGCGAAAGCACTATTATCTTTTTGGTAAGCATCTTACCCCCATTGATGTCACTTTAGGAGAACTTCCATTTAATGACTCAGCTCAACTAGGTTTTAATCCCACCATGTGGAATCCGGTACTTGAATCCTCTTCTTCCATTGCCACTATGTGGTGAGGCTCTGCACTATCTTTAACCACGTTCTTCCATTTGTTTATGGCTGTCCCTTTTTCCTGTTTCTTTTCTTCATACAATGACTAATCTATGTTGTGGAGCTATTTTCTCCAGGAATAATTACTTTGAAATCCTTACTCCTTGGTATATCTTTGAAGTAATTACGAAATTATTCTATTTGACTAATATTATATACGCTTATAAATGTCATTAAGTGCGCATTCCTCTTCCTAAAGCACAGATTTGTATAAATGATATACAGTAGCAAATTACAAGAAGGCCTCTCTTCCCTCTTCCCTTCCCCCAAACTTTACCCGTATGGATCTTTTTATGTCCGTTATCTTACCCTATATGACCATTTAAGTCACCCCTATAAAGATCTTCTGCTCACTAGGTGACCATCTCTAGTATGTTCCTCTCATATTTATGGTGCACTAGTATGGATGTGGTTTTTTTAGATTGTCTCCTCACTAGGTGCACATTCGCATGCATCCCTCATTACTGTGCCGTTTCATGTAGGAGTTACTAAGGCCCCTTAGAAATTCTGTGCCTTGGTTTGAAGAAGTCCTCACATGGGAAAGACCGTCAACCACCCTTGTTGTGATTGCTGCTGCTTTAATGTGACTTACCAGTAAGTGTTTTCTCTAACTGAAGAGCTACTTAAGCTAAGTTGTGATGAGATTTAGTTAACAATAACTTATTACTAATATTTAGGGAATGGGTTGGCAAAGCAATAGCAGCTTTCTTGCTGTGGCTGGTTGCAAAGATGTTTAGAGCCAGACTACAAAGGCTTGATACAAAATGCAACGAGATAGTAGTGTGCACTGCATCAGACCAGAGTACAATGGAAAGCATAGTTTCTGCTCAACATGGAATGCAAACTGTGCACGAAATGGTGCAAACGGCAAATGTTTCATTAATGAAGTTGTGGTCCATATTTATTTCAAAGGCTCGCAAGGTATTTACAGTGCCAAGCTATACATTTACTTCTACAGCTCACTGTGATTTCCAGTTCTAACTATAGGGATATCAGAAAAGGAAAAGGAAATTAAGAAATGTGAGCGAACAAGAAATTCTCTTCAAAGTATCAGAAATGTGAGCATAACATTGGCACCGAGATGAGTGACAGCATGCCGCAGTAGTTTAAATATGAATTTGATGGGTACTTGGAATTCAATTAATGGTTCAAATGTCAATGCTCATGTTATTGTCACTTTTTTCATGCTTATTTGAAGTTCTTGTCAGCGCATCATATTCTGCCGGTTCTGCCAGTAATTGACTGTTGAAATTTTGTTGATTACTTATTTCAGTTTCATTCAACTGAAGTAATTATCAATTGTTATTGCAGCATGCAGATATGGCGATTATGGCGCTGAGTTCGGTAGCAATATTTTTAGCAGTGGTTCCAATGAAGTTAGTTATAATGGCAGGAATATTGTGTTGCTTCACTATGACATTGGCATCGAGGTTAGGGATGAGCAAGGGGGAGAACCAAAGCAGCAGACGACTAAAAGAATGGTGGGATTCAATTCCAGTTATCCCTGTCCGTGTTGTCGATACTAAATAGGCTTCATCGTGCCTCAGGTTTGGCACGGTGTCTCCCTGGAAAATGCAGAGAGAAGGGTAGGTTGCATGTGTCCATTTGTAAATCATTATCAAGACCTTACTCCTTGGCAGAACACCAAAAACAAGTTACATGTTGGTTTCGTCACACTATTTGGCATGATAATAATGGAGTTATTGTATAAGCAGCTTCTCTTCCGTCGTTCATTCAGTTACTGATTCAAAGCGTTCATTCAGTTACTACATACATCAAATATGATGTAACTGCAACTGCCACCACCACACCACCACTAATCTATAGATTGATAAAGCAGTCAATTTTGTGTTTAAATCCTACTACACTTTTACGTTAGCCAAACAAGAAACTTTATAAATTCTGTCTTTTACATTAGCCAAACAAGAAACTTCACAAATTCCATCATTGACGTGGTAAGATTACTACATGTGATGGAGAACATAAGGGCATTTTTAACAAAATTAAAGTTAAAAACCACACGACTGGCTTTTGACATGTAGGATAAACAAGTAGCAGTAGCACCATTTGTGATTTTAAACCGCCTATTTATTAACAAACAACGAGTTGTACCGTGTTCATATAGCAATAGGAGGTGTCAGCTTAAAGATGATCTGTATTACAACAGCAACTGGTCTACATGTTTTTTTTTTTTTTTTTTTTTTTTTTTTGCTGTTATAATTTTAAGATTCACAATGGACAGACTATCCCTGTAATTTAGTTCCGCCTCTTGAAAACTGTGAGTTAGAATCAAAGATGAGACCAAGTTTAGCGCATGAGGATAACCAAATAGTTACAAGGATCTGTCGTGTCCAAAGCTCTGCCTTCCATGAAGTGAACTTTCCCTATTCTAATTTCTATCTTGCTCATAAGAGTTCTATGCTGTCCATCCCAAATTGCTTACTTTCTAGCCTTTTCCAGGTCCGGAAGATCTGTTAAACAATCCAAAACCAGGTGTTAAAGAACATTGTGAGAGAGAGAGAGAGAGAGAGAGAGAGAGAGAGAGAGATGGAGATGCGGAAAAGGCATGTAGCATGCATAACGAAAGCAGCACTTTTAACACCCAACACAGTTCATATGATTTTCTCTAATTTTTTCAAGAACAGACCGAAATCGCAATGTCCTAAAATGCAGCGCATGCATTTCTTCTATTAAAAGAGAAATGGACTGACCGAAAGTTGAAAATAATGGAGACAAAAGTGATTGTAGGCTTTAGAGAGAGAGAGAGAGAGAGAGAGAGTGTGTGTGTGTGTGTGTGTGTGTGTGTGTGTGTGTGTGTGTGTGTGTGTGTGTGCGCGCTATGCATAGAAAAGCAGCAATGTTAATAGTCCACACAGCCTACATAATTCACTATGGTTTGTTTAAAAACACACTCAATTAGAAATGTCTAAAAATGCAAATGCACATTTCATCTTTAGGACGACAAACAAAATTTAAACTCAACAATAAGAAGAAATGCCAAATGTACTAAAAGTCCACAAATTTTGGTTTGAAATATATCAACGTGACAGTCACAGCATGCAATGCATATCGCACTACTCAAACCACTAGTAAACTTGGCAAACACAGGATGCTGCCACTGGCTGGCTGTCTATGCTGCCACATTATCTAGTGGAAGAAGTTTTGCAAATTTTTCACAAGGCTAACCAGCACATATGACCGGAATAATTTTAAAATTCAGGAAAACGCAACCAATGCACATCTTTCTATAAAGAAACTATGATTAACATCTCCATGGGTCAAATGGAAATATGGACTTACAGAGCATTCCATCATCATCACTGCTTCCACCATCTTGACCGACATACTGCAAAAGTAAAAAATCCATTTTACCTGATTAGATGAACTTAATTCAATACTCTATGGTATAGGGTGTCAAATTTACCGCAGCATCGTCATCATCAGAGGCCAAATCAGCTGCAAAAGACCACACAAAAGTTCAGTCAGATCTAGAAAAGTTTCTCTCAAGAACTAAAGTAAATTCCTGGCACATGATTCTAAAGATTATCAATTCAAAGGCAACAATAATACATCCCAAATGGCATCCCAAGGCCAACCATGGGATTTCAAGTGAACAATAACAGCATCTTATAGATAGTCATACCCATTGGTATCTATAGCATGACAAGACCAGTGCTGTCATATCATCCTTACTAATGGTGGCCTGCTCCTACAGTTCCAAAATGGATGTCCCATAGTGAAACCAAAACTAATTCCAAATTTCTCAAATGATATAAATTCTTTTCTGTGAATAAATGCTGAAGCTCTAAAATAATTGCATCTCCAGAGAGATTGTGTCAAAACTACCTGAGGTAGTTAGAAGCTAGGCATGGATATAAGAGTGATGGACATTTTTGCTACCACACATGACAGAAGATGGGTGCCAGTTTTTTTATTAAGCACGTCAAAGTTTTTCGGATGAGATACTACATGCCGGTTCAAAATGTGGTTTCTGAACTCATATCAACCTTATAGTAAACAACAAATACACATAAAGAAAATCAGTCTTATTTATCTAATTAATGTTAAGTAGCTAAAAAGAAAACAATCTAGATGGCATTTAAGTTTTCTATTTGAAAACTAAGATGGGCTAGAGCTGTTAACAAGTAAACAAGCTGTTTGGTTTCTCTCTCTCTCTCTCTCTCTCTCTCTCTCTCTCTCTCTCTCTCTCTCACACACACACACACACACACATTATAAGATGCACCTTAAAATAACATCATAAGTAACATTCATGACAATTCTGCACAACCTCAAACAATCTGATAATAATATGTTCCCCTGAATCATCTTAAAGGACTTCATCACGCCTAAAATGAATCCATCCAATCCTTAAGCACCAGATCCCCAATTTGAATAGCATATCATCCCCAAATGTTCGGGCACCATAACTTAGATGCTAATTTGGAACAGAGGGCAAAAAGTAGAAGTTATGCAAGGTTTTTGGATGAGGATCAAATTTGGGGCTTCTTAGCTGGATACAGTCTGAAAATAGGAGGTACAAGGTTGCTGTTTTGTGCTATGCATACATGCAGAAATATTAATAGCCGACACAATTTATATAATTTACTGTGGTATGTTTAGGAACACATTCAATTACAAATGTCTTTAAAAAGCATATAAACATTTCAATCTTTTAGAAGGAAAACAAAACAAACTCAAACTCAAACGTAAGAAGCAATGCAAAATGTACTAAAAGTTTACAAATCCCTTGTGAACTTCACATTTTGATGGTAACCTAAGGATGTTGTTTCTAATTCTTACATCATTTTTGGTATATATTTTTTCACTTTGATTCTTTGAGTGTTGGTGGGGTTTGTGGACTATGATATTTAGATTATCTCATCATTAAAACAACACAAACTGCCTAAATTTTCCTAATTACTTTTATTACAAAGCCTTACCTATACAGATCTTAATCCTAATATAATAAATTTGGAAAAAGGATTTCCGCAGAACTTTAGGAACCCAAATTAAACAGACAACAAAAAAAAAAGCCAGACCTTTACTAAACTAATCCTCAAACTAAAATTAGAAATCTAAATATTACCTAATTTTCCCTGTCACCTCTTTAAAAGACATAAATACCCCTGAGTGAAAATACTAATATAATCCCTATCTGTAGAAAATCTTAATAAGGACCCCTCCCACGATATTCCATTACAATGTGTAATCTACCAAAAAACCCATTAGCTAACTTTGCGTTAACGCCCAGATAACAGACATTAGCCCACCTAGGCATGTATCTAGCCATTCACATCGGGGTGGGCAGAGCCATTTAGGTGGGGAAGTTGGGATGGGTGTGGGTTAGAGCTATGCTATTATTTAGGAATTTTTTCTTGATTTGGGGTGGGCTGGAGCGGTTAAAGCAGTGACCGGCATGATAATGCAGGGGAAACTGCAACTTGTGGACTTGGGATTTATTGAAGACAAGATACAGCTGGCAGCAAATAAACTGACTTTTACAAGTACGATTTTGACCCAAAAGAGAGAAGAACAAAAGGAAAGATGTGCAAACATAGCTGAAAGAAAATCAAAATCTATTGAATAGAACCAGCTATGTAGTTACTCTCCAAAAATGAGGGTTGATCTCATGAAGAAATGGTTTAGCATTTCATCTCTTTTAACCCCAAAAGATGCATTCCCCAACCAGATTGTATTCGAGGAACCTAGAATTGTTTAACAAAATTGCTGAACTGCCACCTAAATTGACTCTCTTCCCAGCATCTCCCTCCCCTCTCTAGGAAATATAAACGAACACAAGGTCACTGATCACACCTCTACATCCTTACAGCACAAAGTATGGTGAGAAGTTGTAGATACTCGATTGACTCTACAAATATGAAAAAGACACGTAGCTTGTGAATCTTTGCTTTCTCTTTTTCCAACTACTTGGAACTTTGGTCGTTCTCTGCTATTTTTTAAACTTCGAATAACGATAATTATGAGTGAATCCCTATGGCCTATTTGCTAAAAATAGAAGCCTATGAAAGTAAAGGTGCTATGTTTTAGCCTTTCATACACATCTTAGTGAGGAAATGAAATCACCAGATAGTGCTGATTCTCTCCTTTCAATCTTTAACTACTCAGACTAGACAACACCAAGCACAGCAGATAGAAAATGCAACATACCTCTACTCTACCTACCAATCTAGGGCCTTTACATAAACAAATATCTCTTGAATTGTTGACGAAATTTATTCCACCTCCTGCTTCACATTTCCCCTCCTGGCTCTTTTTTCACATACCATGGTTAGCAAAATAGTGGCAGTAGCAACAACACACATCATCATAACAAGAACTATATTAAAGTTCATTTCTGTTTCACTCTTCACCTTGTAAGTCACAAACTGGTTGCTAAATTTCATAACTACACAACCCAACAAATAAACATACCCAATTACAGAGGATATCAGAAATTTGCTCGCAACAAAAAAGACAGTGATAACTAAAAATAAAACCAAGGTAACAAATAAATTTTAAAAAGCAGCTAAAATGAAATATACAAATACATTAGTTCCAAATGCAACAGCAAAATTAACCCACTTCATGAAATGTTAAAAAAAGAACTCACAAGTAGTGTCTTCCTCGTCCTCATCACACCATTTGTTCCAATCAACCTTAATGTAAGGTGCAGGCTTCTCTTCAGTCTTGAGCAGCCGTTTCCACCAACCTTTCTGATCTTTCTGGATTGAGCAGAGGATGTTCCTCAACCCAGCTTTAGTTTTGCAACCATCAGGCGTTATTGGTCCGTAAAGGTCCACAGTGAAGTGAAAGGGCTCGCCTTGGACTCCAATGGCGGAGAAGCTGAAGGAGCCCTGAGGCTCACACTTGATGTTGATGTCTTTGGCGTCAGGTAACGCCACCGTTAGGTACACCTTATCGGAGCGCTGAGCCCACAGAACCTCCGGGTGCCGACTGTTCACACCACAAAACACAACAAAAAAACAAAATCAAATAAATCTGTCTATAGTTAGAGAGAGAGAGAGAGAGAGAGAGAGCGAAAAGGAACCTCATTTTGGAGCGTGGCGGAGGAAGGGCAGAAATCGAGTGTACTCCGTACTGTAAAACCTAGTATAAGGCAATAAGGAATTTTCCAAATGGAAACTTTGAAACAACCCTCAACCCTAAAAGAATGTTCAAACTCGAATCAAGTACGGCCAACGGGTCAAATTTGGTCAGAGTCTCGTTTATGGAACAAAACTTGACCACGGATTGTATACGATCCGTGAATATAAGTGCCAGTTTGGCATTGCTTATTTGGGGTGACAAGTGATTTTTAAAAAATTTTGAGAAGCCCAACCCGTTTGGTAAACTGTGAGAAAATCACTTATTGTTAAAAATTGCTGTGAGAGAAAGCTATAAGGGAAAGCAGCTAATGAGGTGCGGGTAGTATCGGGTCAATTCGCAAAAATCCGTTAACCCATTAAGAGCGGGTTAACAGCATGAGTATTTTTGTAAATTTATATCTCTTTATTTATTTATTTATTTTTTCTCCTTCTCTTTCTTCTCTTTCTTCTCTTTCATCTCTTCCTTCCCATTCCCTCGACCCTCTCTCTCTCTCTGGCACCCTCTCTTTCCTCCATTAACCCATAGATACGATACAACAGCATGGTTACATTAAATCAATATGCACAACATTAATTTGGTGGTCCTCCCAAAGTTGGATATGGGTCCCTTGCATTATGGTTTTCTACCCCTCTATTATCTACATTATCATATAATAATTGTGGTAGCATGGTAATAGCTGGATATGAGTCCCCTTCGTTATGGCCTTCCATCCTATGCCATTTACATTTGTCAGATAATAATAGTGGTAGATGGATATGGATCCCATTCGTTATGACTTCAGATAAAAAATCTTATCTCTTCATACATCTTACAATAACCGTTGGATCCAATTACCTCATATGAATCTCATCCGTATATTTGTTATCTCTTATACCATCATATCCTCTATAAATGAACAACCACCTTATTTTCATAACACACCACCTCCCAACTCTTGTATTCTCAATATTCCTTCTTCTACCACCGCATTAGAATGGCCAACAATGGATATGAGAGCTCTTCTAGTGATGAGACAGGTGCCAACATAATGTTTTTGGAAATGTTCAAAAGCTACCAAAGGAAAAAAGTAGTGAAGAAGAAGGAGCAGGCCTCGATGGTTGTCCACAGGGGCACATCGTCACGACGATGTACTATACCAAGAGATCGAGTAAGTGCCCATGAAAACCTTTTTCAAAATTACTTCTCTAACCATCCGTTGTATCCCCCGTTAGATTTTTCGTAATAGGTTTCACATAAGGCGTGAGTTGTTTAATCGAATAATGGAACAAATTGTCCCTTTTGACGATTACTTCAAACAAAAACTTGATGCCACTGGAAAGTTGGGTTTCTCACCACAAGTGAAGATGACAGCCGCCTTGTGTATGCTTGCATATGGTACTGTTTGGACCTAATTTGGCACACCCAATCCAAATATCAAAAGCCCATATCAATTTTGGACAAACACCAACATTCTCCTTATGATCGGGCCAAAATCTGCACGCCCAGCCCAGCCCAGCATTGGAGGCCTAGAATAACAAAGCAACCTCAAGACCCAAGCAGATTGGACTTTGCATTTAAATTGGAATCGAGGGCCCAAAATTCAAGAAAGCCCAGCCCAGGACCTGTCAACCCACGAAAATAAACTTGGGCTTCGGAAAAACAGAAAAAAAGTAATCAGCCCACAGTTCCAAAAACTCAACATGGGCCTAACATGATCAAATGAAAAAAGAAAAACCCAAAAACAGAGGCAACCCACGTGACTACCTAGCTTTGAAAAGTCAGCTATTTCAACTGGGTTGATAGGGAGTTAATGAAAGCAGGTTATAAACAGGCAAAATTCTCCAGCCTTTTCAATCCAAAGAAGATCAAAATCCCTTTTCTATTTTCAGAAAAATTCTGCTCCAAAGCAGGCGCCATTTCCAAGAGATAAGCAAGCTATATTTTCTAAAAAAGAGATAAGTAGGGTACAGAGAGTTGTTCAAACAGGAAAAGTAAACTGACCATCATGACAGATTGTGTTCTTTCTCTCTACGAAGAACAACAGGGAACAAAGAGGAGTTGGTTTTTCTTTCAGGAAAAAGAAAGGAAAAGACCTTCATGAAAACTAATTATTGATGGCTCTTCTTTGCCATAACAGATAACTTCCCCTTTTCTTTGATATTTAAAAATAAAAAGATCTTGATTTTTAGAAAATCTGTCGCCCATTTTAAGATTAAAAAAAACCCACTCCAGCATTTTCTATAAATATGAGAAGAGGTGAATAGATCAAAGGACAACCAAAAAATCAATCAAAAGCAAACTCAAAATGATCACTTGATCTCAAAACCTTCAAAACACTGAAGCAACCAAAAGCTCATTGAGCCACAAGAAACCAGCTACAAATCAAAATTTCCAACTCCAGTTCAGACTTAGAGAAATAAGCCATTCAAAATGAGATTTCTCTCGTTACAAATTTGGTTCAGCATAAGCCAAATCAAGCAGAGTTCGAGTTTTACAAATATGAAAACCTCAACAAATTTATGGAGAGCCCTGATCAAGTATAACAAGTACCACAGTGCAGTTCCAGCTCAATAATCATCAAGCCCAGCCACTTCTGCCCCTTCCAAGCTGAATATCTTCGTAAACGAACAAGGGCGGACTTACAAAAACTGCTCCAAAAAGCCGAGGAACGGGGGTTTCCTGGCATGCTAGGAAGCCTTGATTGCATGCATTGAAAGTAGAAAAACTACCCAATGTCACACCATGGGGCATACACAGGCCACTATGGTCGTCCAACCATAATCCTTGAAGCGGTTGCTTCTTACAACACATGAATCTAGCACACCAACTTCGGAATGCCGGGAGTATTTAATGCCCTCAACATACTATACAAGTCACCTCTTTTTTATGATGTCATTCAAGGACGTGCTCTGCAGGTTCGATATTATCAAGATGGAATATATCCAAATTGGAACACAATTGTCCAATAATTTTCGAATCCTCAAGGACAACAACATCAATTCTTCTCTAGGATGCAAGAGGTGTATCGTAAGGATGTGGAGAAAGCCTTTGGAATTCTTCAAGTTGGTATGTCTCTTGGAAGCCTTTCTCTTATTTCTTTCTGCTTGTAATCTTTACTATCAAACTATGAATTTTGGCGGGAAAGGGAATGGGAGAAGGTTCCATTTCCTCTATTAGAGCTTTACAGTGAAGAGAATGTCACAAGAGTTCATATGAATTTTTGTTGTAGTTTTCTAAATTTTAATTTATGCATTGTGAATTTATGAAATAAACAAAGAAAAAAATGAAGACATAAACATATAGATAAATGTAAATAGAGAACTATGAAGGAAAAAAAAACAAAACATAGAAAAAAATAAAGAATTGACAACAAAATCAATATTAAAAAAATACAAAATAAAGTAGACCCATTTCGGCCCGGCTCGGCCCGATGGGATTTTTCAAGCCTAACTCATGGGTCTGGCTTGAACTTTGAATTTTTGTTTTTAAATCCAGCCCGGCATTTTCTCTCTCCTCTTTAAAGCCCGATCTGGCCCAGTCCAAGCCCATTAAATTTGAACTGGGCCGATTGACGAGGCCTAGTTATTTCTAGGGGTGGGCATGGGTTGGGTTGGGTCGATTTTGAAAACAATATGGGTTGGGCTAGGTGTAACAACCCAAACCTAAAATTAATATTTAATTATTAATTTATTGGAGGAAAAAACTAAAATGCCCTTAGAATATTTTATTGAGGAAAAGTTGACTTTTTAACCGGGAAGGAATTTAGGAATTCTAGTTATACCGTTGCGTAAAGCGCAGTGAGACGAGTCCGTAGACACGTATTGGGCTAGAATCGGGGTTGTAACGAAGAAAATACGGTCAAAATACTTTTAAGGGCAAAATAGTAATTTTGAAATCAAGATTTTAAAAACCCTCAGTTTCTCTCTCTCCCCTGCGCACCCGAGACCCCCCCCCCCAACATGGGACCGGACCCAAACGGACCGGGCGGCCTCCCCCTTCCCTTCCCTGCCAAGCCCAACCGTCGAAACTGACGGAATCCGCC
Source organism: Prunus salicina (assembly GCA_020226455.1). NCBI lineage: Eukaryota > Viridiplantae > Streptophyta > Magnoliopsida > Rosales > Rosaceae > Prunus > Prunus salicina. The sequence continues at coordinate 26,350,315 of CM035346.1, read as the reverse complement.
AGAATTTGAAGAAACCCAATTGGTTTCGGGAGAAAATTTCAGTCACTCGTTCTTCGTCATCCGGCCACCGTTTCCGACGAGTGAGGTATGGTTTCTCATCTATTTTTCGATCTCTAGCTGCCTGTTGGATAGGAATTGGTTGATTTCACGTGTAAGAGAACGATTTCAAAACCTAGGTTTTGACAGATTTTCAGACTACCATTTCGGCCATTTCCGGCCACTTTTTGGGGTGGGTCCAAGAACAAAAGTGGCTCCAAATAGGGTGTTCTACCTAGGATAGGAGTTTTGAGCCGAGATGTTGAGGTTTTCTGGCGAAGCGTTATCGCTTCGGGCAACTACGCGCTGCCAGGGCGTGTGGCGGCGCATGGGCAACAGGGTGGGGACTATAGTCAGTCCTAGAATGATCTCCTATTCCTCACGAGCGCGTAGGATTTTACGGATCTTAATTCGGATATCGTTTGAACCCCGAACGGATCTCGCCTACTGTGCGATTTCCGGGTTCAATATGTTTGAACCGTTGGATCGTAGTTAATTCCAAGTATATTAATCTAGACTTTCCTAGGATCGTATAGTATTTGACGGATCGTAAAACGGAGTCCCGGATACTCCAGAATAGTCAGCCCTAGAGCAGTTTTACTGTAAATAGTTCAGTTACAGGTCAGGGACAGAGGAAAGAACTACGTGTGGCTTGATCCCTCAGTAAGGGTACGTAGGCAGCCTACAGTTATCAGGCGCAGCCACGAGTTAGGGCCTTAGGGTTTGTGTTATTGTTTTTCAGGGCATTTGGTCATTCACGACCCACTACCACCAGGTGTCAGTTTAAACATGTCTCAACCCGGTTTCCAAAGTGGAAATTGGGTATGGTCGTTTCACTAGGGGTTAAGCTAATATTTAAAATTTAAAAAATTATAAATAAAAAAACCGCACCAAAGTTTGAAGGACACAGAATGGAGGTATGGGCTAATATTTGTTGGGGGGTAGGAATAGCTTATAAAATTTGCACCGAGTTAGTAATTTACAAATCTTACACTGCTGTACACAGTTCTGTCAACTTGTACTGAGGTGATGTGTGGATAAAAATGTGCAATAGAAACCAATCATTGAGAGAAAAAAATAAGAGAAAAAAAACGTGAAAGAGAAAAATAGTAACTATCTATTTAGATTGTTTTGTTTTTTTGAATAAATAAAATAATTTTTTTAATAATATAGCTTATCCATAGTTAGTATAAAATTTGAAATGGCATGGCATGGCCGCATAGGTCCCATCGTTTAGAACAAAAATAATTAATATTATGCATAATAATTTCTCTAATTATAACTTATAAGTAATTATGTTGTGTTGTGTTGATTGAATTAATTCTGAAGTTGCCTTGGTTGATGGTGTTGGAAACATACATGTGCAGTACCTATGAGTCTGGGGTTTTGACTAGTACACACCGCACTGGATGTGATATTTGGGTTTAGCCAAGGGCCTCTGTCTGTTATATCACAGTTGTTATCTCAAGGGTTAACTCCCAAAGTGCTCTCTCATTGTTTGAAGGGAGATGACAATGGAGGAGGTATGCTTGTTCTTGGTGAGATTTTGGAGCCAAGTATTGTTTATAGTCCCCTTGTTCCGCCATGGTATGTCTCTTGGAAGCCTTTCTCTTATTTCTTTCTGCTTGTAATCTTTACTATCAAACTGTGAATTTTGGTGGGAAAGGGAATGGAAGAAGGAAATAAAGACTAGGTTTAGAGCCACTGATTTTCGTTGGTTTGCATAACCAAGATAGACACATTTATAACCATGTCTCTTTTGTCTAATAGTTATCGGAAAATAAACTTATTAATAGTCTCGACTCTCAACTTACCAATAAAAAGTAAAATTTACCTATGTTAAAGGACACTAGTAACTTATATGATAATTGGTTAAAAAAATAGTGATTATTGCCCAAAATTCTTCTAGTGTGGTGCTACAATTTATTATATGAAATCAATTTATACACCAAGGGTTAGTGAGATGCTATCACTTTTGGCTTTTTAAACTTTTACTTGTTAGCTATCTTATATTACTTATTTGTTTTTGAGTTTTTCATATAACGTCCTTCACCATTATTTCCAGGCACCATTACTATTTAAATCTACAAAGCGTTGCTGTCAATGAAAAAATCTTGCCAATTGATCCAACAACCTTCACATCACACGACGGAGTAACTATTATCGATTTAGGAACAACATTGGCATACCTTGTTAAAGAAGCTCACGTTCCTTTTGTTCGTGCAGTAAGTTTATTCACTTGGTCTTATTTATGGGTTGATTTGTGGTGTTTGGTTTGAAAAATAAGATATCTTCTCCTTACTAAAAGCTGATTTTGTGTTGGATATGTAGATAACTTCAACTGTTTCACCATTCGTGACTCCCTTCATTTCGAACGGAAACCAGTGTTATCATGTAATCACCAAGTTGGTTGTATCTCTAAATATTTTTTAAGTTTCCCACTAAAGAAAAGCTATGGAGACCTGAATGAAATTTATGTTTTTGTTTGGCTGAAGTATTTCCTATAGTCAGTCTAAATTTTGCCACTAGTGCATCAATGGTGTTGAAACCAGAAGAGTACCTCACATGTAGCGTAAGTTGTTCCTCCATCTCCCTCTGTACAAGTTCTTATTTAAAGTCATTGCATTAGACATATGATTATTGCAAATTGTATGGCATAAGTGTAATGGATCATTGTATTGTTATAGGGAGGGGTGACAATTTTAGGAGATTAGGCCCTGAATTTAGGTTGGTTACTAAATCTTTGTGGAAAAAAAGTTTACTGATATTTGGTTGGATGAATCCTTTTCAATTTTTCTCAATGTGTTTACTTGTTCAAAAACTTATTTATGCTGGGATTTATGCTAACTAATGTATTTTCTGGTCTACCTAGTGGTGCACAATACAATGGCTTCTGAGCACTCTGCAATTATTTTTTGTAATGATAAATATTGATGGTCACAATGTGCTTTTGAAAATGGTGTATCTCAATCATAAATGTGTTGTCTTAATTATGACATTTTTTTTGTTTCTTCAATTACAGATCTTGTTCTAAAAGATAAGATAATCGTGTACGATTTAGCACGTCAACGGATTGGATGGGCCAACTATGATTGTAAGTTCAATTATGAGTCTATATGAACTCTTATTTTTATTTTTTTCAAGTTCTCCTTAGTATCTATGTCATATTTTGAAAATTTCTCTTTTTCAGGCTCATCACCTGTAAATAGGCCTCATCAATGGGTCGGGCTTGGGCAGACTGGGCTTTAAAGAGGAGAGAGAGAAAATGTCGGGACGGGCCAAGCCGGGTTTTAGAAAAAAATTCAAAGTCCAAGCCCAGCCCATGAGTTAGGCTTGAAAAAGCCCATTGGGCCAGGTTGAGGCCAACGGGCTAGGCCGAAATAGGCCTACTTTATTTTGTATTTTTTTTAATATTCATTTTGTTGTCAAATTTTTTTTTCTATGTTTTGGTGTGTTTCTATGTCTTCATTTTTTTTTTGGTTCATTTCATAAATTCACAATACATAAATTAAAATTTAGAAAACTTCGACAAAAATTCATATGAACTCTTGTGACATTCTCTTCACTATAAAACTTTAAAAGAGGACATGGAAAAAGTGCCTACTAAGTTGGCATAGTTTGATGTAGCTCCAACATTATTGATATGACTTAAATTCAGTTGTGGCAAGATGTTTGATGAAGCATATATAAATATCAAATCGGGTAGCATATAATCATTAAGTTGTCTATGACATGGTGGATAAGTTGTTGATTAGGATGAAAGTGGTAGGGGTTCGAAACCCCTTGTGTGTGTCTCCATTTCCTTCACTTTCAAACAAAATTTATATTTATATAAAATACATGGGCCTGCGAGTCGGGCCTTAATGGGCTTTGCGGGCCAGGCATTCATAGGTTCAAAGGGGTCAAGCTTGGCTTTAGACACCTAAGTCCAAGCCCAACCACTAAATATCAAGCCAGGTCGAGTCAGGCCGGGCTTTTTCTCAATGGGCTAGGCGGGCCCTATCAATCCACGGGCTCGTGGGCCAGATGATGACCCCTACGTGTAAATGTCTCCATACCTTCTAATTATGCTCAACAACGGAGTGAAAGTAGATCATCATTAGGAGACATGTTACTGAGCATGCTAACAACAGGATTTGTAGTGATGTACATATTGTTGGCATGACTTGTGGACTAATATCAAGAATTCTTATATTAATTGTATTACTTTAAATCCTGATTTACATAAGAATTTGGCCACCATTGAATTATAAATATGACCTCTTATTTAATGAAACGTCTTATGTTTCAACATTTTCTTTAAGAACAACTTGTGAGATTTTGAATGTCGACGCTTAAAGCTTTTTGTGTAGGTGGATTAAAGTAGGAAAAATAAACTCAAAATATATAATAATTATCTGCCTTATGAGCAGTCCGTGTCAAGCATGGAGAGTAGGGCTGGGATTTTCTCCCGACAAACCGAGAAACCGACCGAACCGACCGAAAAAATTGGGCCGAAACACCGACTTTGGCGGAGTCGGTCGGTATTGAGCCGGTATTTTGGGCCGAGCCGATAACGTCGGATGTCGAAGCGATATCAAATTTGAGACCCGACGGTATACCGAACCGACCCGATATAATTAAAATTATATATTTTTTAATTATTTTTTATATACTATTAATGTAGACCATTGATTTGTATTTTTAAAAAAACTCCGAAAATCTGGACCGTCCAAGTCTCTAACTCTAAGTCTGTCTCTTCTTTCTCTCCTCCAAACCCATTCGACCAACGCCTCCCTCTCTCCAAGCTAGCGACCTCCTCAGCCTCACCCTCTCTCTGTCTTAGAAAAATTGATGCCTGTCCACGACGGAATCAAGCCGTCGCCACCTCTCCAAGTCGTCGTCCTCCCCATCTCTCCCCATCTCCATCTCTCCCTCTCTGTTCCGTTCTCTCTCTCTCTCTCAGTCTCTCGCTCTCTGTCTGTCTCTCCCTCTCCGTACCTCTCTCTCTCGCTGACGACGCCTCCTCCACCTGCAAACAAACATAACACAAGAGAGGTAAGTAATTTTGGGTTTGATTTTCAATTTCTTTCTACGAATTTCTAATTAGGGTTTGGAATTTTAGGATTGGGGCTTTCGGGTTTGGGGTTGTAATTGCAATTGGGGTTTTAATTTTGAGCATTTGTATTGTTCATTTGTGATAATTTAACAATTTTTCTTTCATGGATGATTTAATTGACAGATTTGGAAAAAGGAAAAAAAAAAGAAGGAGTTGACTCATTGGTTGCTTTGCTAGGGTGAACTGAAGCTGCTGAGGCAGGTATTGAAAATTGAAACTTGATTATAATCTGTTTTATGTTGTTTTATGTTTTTGAAAATATGTGTTTGATGTTTTTGTCTCTATTTTAGGGTTTTAAACTTGTTTAGAATTTGATTTAGGTTGTTTAAGTTATTTAGAATCTGATTAAGATTGTTTGAACTTATTTAGAATATGTTTTCATGTGAATTTGTGATATTTTAACCATTTTTTAAGTTGTTTAGAATCTGATTTAGGTTGTTTAAGTTGTTTAGAATCTGATTTAGGCTATGATTTATATAGTTTTAAGTATGTTTTTTTTATATGAAATGTTATAGCTGGCTGTTGGTTAGGGTTTTAAATTTGCATTTGCTTTGTTTGAATTTTTTTGGAATGGTTACAATGATGTTATAGCTGGCTGATTGGTTAGGAAATTTTTATTTATTTATTTATTATGTATGATAGGAGAATGGAGTCTAGCCAATCAAACACACTTAATGCCTCAAATAGTGCACCTACAATTGAACCCCAAACACAACCCCAAGCCCAACCACAATCTCAATCTCAAACACAACCTCAAACACAATCCCAAACACAAGGCGTAGAAGAAGTTGTGTCATCATCTCATGTGGGAGTGAAGAGGAAACCGAATAAGAGTATGGTGTGAGATCATTGTACAAAAATTAGAAAGAAGGATGATACGGGGGTTGAGAGAATAATTGGGGTTTGCAATTATTGCAAAGCCGAGATGCCAGCGGATCCCAAGAGAAATGGGACAACCGGGTTGAAAACCCACTTAGAAAGGAGATGCAAGCTATCTCCTATCTATGCAAAGGGTGATGCAAACCAATTGGTGCTAGTACAAGGGGGGGCAAGTAGTGCTTTGGTACCTCACACCTTCAATCAAGCAAGATCGGAAATGAAGTGTGTGAAGTACATTATCAAGGATGAAATCCCTTTTAGGGCGGTGGAGGGGACGGGGTTTAGGGAATTTATAAATGATCTTCAACCTAGATTCATAATCCCTAATAGGAAGAAGGTTGCTAAGGGAGTGTGGGATTTGTTCTTAGTCGAGAAAACTAAGATTATGAGTGTGATAAGTGATGAGAGAGTAAGTATCACAACCGATACTTGGACCTCTATCCAAAACATCAACTACATGGTAGTCACCGCCCATTTCATGGATTATGAATGGAAGTTGCATAAGAGGATAATAAATTTCATTAAGATCACAAGTCACAAGGGTGATGACATTGGGAGGTGTTTAGATGCTTGTTTGAATAGTTGGGGGATAAAGAAGGTGTTTAGCATTACGGTTGATAATGCTAGTGCAAATGATGGGGCAGTGGAGTATATGGCTAAGAGGTTTAAGTCATTGAACACTCTTATGCTTGAGGGAAAATATTTGCATATGAGGTGTGCTTGCCACATTCTTAATTTGGTTGTTAAGGATGGATTGAAGGAGCTTTCTAGCTCAATTGAAGGGATTAGAAATTGTGTGAAGTATATACATTCTTCACCATCAAGATTGGATAAGTTTAGGGATTTTGCCATTTTAGAGAGTATGGATAATATGGCAAACATTCCTTTGGATGTGGCAACAAGGTGGAATGCCACTTATAAGATGCTTGATGGTGCTTTTAAGTATAAAAATGTGTTTGCTAGGATGGCGGACGAGAATGCTCCATTTGTTGCTTACTTTAATGAGCTTGAGAGGGATGGGAAAAAAAAAACCTTGTGAAGAGAGTTGGGCCACCAACCGAGTCGGATTGGGAGAATGCACAAGCCTTTGTGCATTTTCTTAAAAAGTTTTATGAAACCACCCTAAAGCTTAGTGCCACCAAAACTTGTACATCCAATATCATGTTTACCGAATTAGTTGGGTTACAAGTTGAGATTGAAAGAAAAATTAAAGATGGGGGGAATGAAACTTTGCAAAAGGTGGCTTCTTCAATGAAGCTCAAGTGGGATAAGTATTGGGGTACCTTTGAGGGTGTTAACAAACTTGTGTTTATAGGGAATGTGTTAGACCCTATATGGAAGCTTGCCTTGCTCAAGATTAGCTTTCGCAATCTTGGAGCCGAACCTTCAAAGGTTGAAACTATTGGGGATGAAGTCAAAAGTGCATTGCTTACTTTGTATAATGAGTATAAAGGGGTTGGTAACTCGGGTCCTCTACAAACACTAGATGAGGGGGATGAGGAAGGTTTGGAAGATGAGCTTGATGGTGATGATGCTCATTCTCAAATGTTGAGGGAGATGTTGCTTCAAAGGAAGAGGAACAACAAATGGAAATCTCTAATGAAGTTGATAAATACTTTGCCGATCCATTTGAAAACCCAAGGAACAAAAGCTTTAACCTTTTGGATTGGTGGAAAGGGAATCAATCAAGATATCCAATCCTTTCCAAGGTTACCAAGGATATATTTGCAATCCCTTCATGTACGGTTGCTAGTGAGAATGCATTTAGCCTAGGCAAAAGGATTGTGGATCCTTTTAGAAGCTCCTTGACTCCAAAAATGGTAGAGGCATTAGTGTTTACTCATGATTGGCTTAGGGCGGACGAATTTAACTTATACAAGGAACCAACGGATGAGGAAATTGCTTTTTATAAAGAACTTGAAGAAATTCAAGCAAGTAAGTATTTCAATTATTTATCTTTAGATTTTATTGATGCTTTGATGGTTTAATGCTTCTTCTAATATGTACATTTTCCTCTATGTTTTTTTCATGTAGTGGCCACTAATGCTCAAGGTGGTAATGCTCAAGTTTCAACTTCAACAAGCATTTTGCCTCCTCCAACTCCATCTTATTCGTAATGCTCAAGTGAAGTGCCTACTTTTGTTTGGGTTGTAAACTAATTCAAACTTCTTCTTTTGTTTGGGTTGTCAACTAATTACAACTTCTAATTTTTTTTGGGTTGTAAACTAATTCAAACTTACACTTTTTCTTTTTGGGTTGTAAACTAATTCAAACTTACACTTCTTCTTTTTTTGGGTTGTAACTTGTAATTTCAGTTTAACTCTTTCGTACTTTCACTTCGGATTTGAGCATGTTTGAATGTAATTTTACAAAAATTAGGCTTAGTTTAGTTTTAGACATCATTTTCTGTTTTGAGCATGTTTGAAATGTACTTCTACAAAAATTAGGCTTACATTTCTCATTCTATCATGTTTGCCCAAGTAGCTAGCTGTCCAAAACATTCATTAAAACATTGCCCAACAAAACTGGGCTAAAAACTGCATTCAAATATGAAATTGCAGTCCAGAAAATGTAAAGTGTGCTAAATATTTTAGGTCAAAAAAGCCCAATCTGCTTGTTTCGGTAGGCCCAATACCGACCCGACCCGACCGCTACGTGCGGTATTACCGACTGTCGGAGAACCGACTCCACATCGGTCGGCGGCGGTTTTAATTTTAGCTGAACCGATTAGTATCGGTCGGTCATCGGTCCGTGCTCATCGGTTCGGTTACCGAACCGATTCCAGCCCTAGTGGAGAGACACACAAAATCCAACAAGTCTTAACCAATAGCCAAGTAGCAAACGTGCCTTAATGGGCTATGCGGGCCGTGCCTTCATGGGCTTGAATGGGCGAGGCCTATGGGTCGGACTTGACTTTAGACACCTAAGCCCAAGCCTAGCCCACTCCATATTAGGCCAGGCCGAGCTTTTTCTTGATGGGGCAGGCGGTCCGTGGGCCAAATGATGACCCCCACCTGTAAATGTCTCCATACCATCTAACTATGCTCGATAGCGGAGTGAAAGCAGATCATCATCAGGAGACATGCTATTGAGCGTTCTAACAATAGGATTTGTAGTGATGTACATATTGTTGACATGACTTGTGGACCAATATCAAGAATTCTTATATTAATTGTATTACTTTAAATCCTGATTTACATAAGAATTTGGCCACTGTTGAATTATAAATATGACCTCTTATTTAATGGAACATCTTATTTTTCAACATTTTCTTTGAGAACAACTTGTGAGATTTTGAATGTTGATGCTTAAAGCTTTTTCTGTAGATGGATTAAAGTAGGAAAAATAAACTAACAAATATAATAATTATCTGCCTTATGAGCAGCCCGTGTCAAACAAGGAGAGACACACCAAACCTAACAAGTCTTAACCAAAAGCCAAGTAGCAAAACGTGCTTTAATGGGCTTTGTGGGCCGGACCTATGGGACGGGCTTGGCTTTAGACACCTAAGCCCAAGCCCAACCCACTAAATATCTGGTCGGGCTTGCCCATGGCCCGTATCAGGCCAGGCTGAGATTTTCTCGATGGGCCAGGGGGTCCCCCATCGGCCCACGAGCTTGTGGGCCAATTGATGACCCATAACTGTAAATGTCTCCATATCTTCTAACTATGCTCGACAGCTAAGTGAAAGCAGATCATCATCAGGAGACATGCTATTGAGCGTCCTAACAACAGGATTTGTAGTGATGTACATATTGTTGGCATGACTTGTGAACCAATATCAAGAATTCTTATATTTATTGTATTACTTTAAATGATTTAAGAGTTGACTTTTGTTCAGGGAAGATTTTGGCGAAACTATAACATCCCATTCTGAAAGAGTAATAAAATAATTAAAATAAGAGGAAATAAATTTAAATGAGAAAATAAATTGAAATAAACAATAAAATAAAATAATTTGAATTAATTAAGGTTTTTGAAGATTAAAATATTATTTAATATAAAAGTGGCAAAAAGGTCATTTCAAGTTCGGGAAAGAATTTGGAAATTTTAATTAGACCGATGCGTATAGCACGTCGAGATGAGTCCATAGACATGTAATGGGCTCAAATCGGAGTTGTAACGAAGAAGTTATGATCTACGAAAGTTTAGTGGCATAATCGTAAATATTTTGAAGTTCTGTTTTTTAAAAGAGATATTTAGTGATATACCCATTCTTAGCACTAATATTATAGATAAACCATACACCATTGAATTTCTATAAACAAACCCAAAAAAATGATAGCTGGCCTTATTGAATTTAATATGGATTATTAAATTACTTTGATGCCCTATTGAGTGTTTTGGGTATTTTTATGAGATTTTGGGGTTGGGCTTGTTTTAAGAAATTGATGGCAGTTTTGTAATTTATAAAAAGTTAAAAGTCTCTTTGGTATGTTGTAAATGGGCTTTGGGTGTGTTTCTAAAGTCCATTTCATATAGGGTATTTTTTATAATTTGGGCCCTTATATTGAGTATAATAATGAATCTTCCTTTTTAAAAACCCATATTTTCTTCTCTTGGAGGACACAACCAGCCAACTTCAGACCCTTGATTTCTCCCAACTTCGGCCACCGTTTCAAGCAAGACCGGTCCCAAACAGACTATCTCACTTCCCTCTTCCAATCCCAGCCCATCCCAGCCTCGATCCATAGTCATTATTGCCGCAAACCGCCACGAAACAAGGTGGTTTGGACAATTTTTGACAGAATTTCATGGAGCTCATTCGAACACCTCTGGCCACCATTTTCTTCGAATTTGGTATGTTTTCTATCATTTCAATGTGTTCTAGCTGCTGATTGTGGTATTTAGGAGAAATTTCTGAGTTTTTGTGGGTAATTACGCGATAGAAATTTTGGCCGGTTTCGGGCACTTCCATCTACTTCAATAAGTTTAAGTTTGCGTTTTACGATAATCGTTCGATCGTATGATCGTGAGCGATCAACCGTTTGATTTGGACCAAATTTGCACAGTAGGTTTAGATAAGTATGTTAAACCTATCGGAACTCCCCCGGATTCGTGATTGGAGGTCGTAGGCCTTGGGGGCCCGGTTGACCTTCGGTTGACCGTGAGTCTTCCGAGGTAGTTACACCCTTTGAGAAATGTTAGAATGACCATGCAGACGAGTCCTGATCGAAAATTGAGTCATTCGGATCGTATTATGAATTTATATGATTATGGGATGAGTATAGATAGTTATATATAGATTGCTAAATTGTGCATAGTTCTATTATGGTTATTTTAAAAATGTATAATTGTAATTGATAGTATACTTAAATATTATTTTCGATGTTTGGAGATTATTCATTATTGGAACTGATGGAATCTCTAGGGGTGATGATTATGTGTTCGTTAATTATTCACTTATTTATTTATTTATTTAATTAGTTATTTACCGCTATGAAGATTATAATTACAATATTGGAATGGTTTGTTAATTGGAGTTTGACATGATTAACAAACTAATTAACTATTTAAGTGCATGTCTATATTTAATACATATACTCAGTAGCTGGCAATGGATTTGTGGAATAAAGGGAAAGTTTGTGATAAATTTCGGATATGGTTTTTCAAACCCACTGCAGGAGTACCCCTCTAGTTGCCTTGAAATAGTTGACATTCATAAATAATGCCCCACGAGTTCGGGGACGCCTGAACCGTGTGGTGCGAGGAATGCGGCTTAGGCTGACTAATGATCTCCAAAGGCCTGTGAGGAATGTGGCTTGGGGTTGACTTGGTGTCTCCGAGGTCTGAGAGGAATGCGGCTCGGTTAACTTTGTGTTTCAGAGGCATACAAGGATAGAATTGACATATATATGGAATTGACGGGATATTTGGAATTGGTGGAATAATACTGGAATTGATAGTAATAACGGAATTGACGGATCAGGAATAGGGGTACACCTTGGTGGAGAAAATTTAAATTTTGAGATGTTTTTTAAACTAAAATCAAAGATTTTATCTTGGTATTTTATGGGCAAAGGTTTTAATATTTATAATCCTGATATTATGAGACAAAGAATGAATGTGTATAAGTTTTAAGGATTTTGTGAAGTTCACCATTATTTTCTTAGGCGATGAGGTTGTTTTACTAGTAAAAAGAGATATATATATATATATATACACACACACACACTCTCTAGTTAAGTTGTTGATATATGTACATTTTTATTTTTATGTTATTACTATTTTTACTTTTGTTTCTATTTCTATTATTATTATTTTATATATATATATATGAATCTAAGTCAGTAATACATAAATTGATTTATGAAATAGAGGAAGTCCAGTGAGTGGACTTTTGTTTTATAAATGATTTTATGCAATTAAGTTTTATTATTTGATCTTGAATGAGTCGTTAGGAATTTTACTTTTCAAGCATGATTGTTGGATCTCGAATATTTTTACTATATTCTGCTTATATAGTTGAGCAAGGCTTGGAAGTAGAAAGGATAGTGGCAATAGAATTTAAGGATGGATGAAAAATAGTATTTATGATTTTTCAGGAAATGTTTTTTTTCTTTCTAAACCACCATAGGTACCCATGTTGCTTTCGTAATAAATATTGCCTTCAGAATAAATGGTTGTCTTCGGTTATGTCAGCGCGTTTGGCAGTTGCCCCACGAGTCTTAGGGATATCCGGACCGTGCGGAACGAGGAATGCAGATCAGGTTGACTAAATGCCCCTTGAATCCTGCGAGGATTGCAGCTCGGGTCGACTTTGTGTTACCGAGGCCTGCAAGGACGTGTCAATGCTTTAAACTGAATTAATGATTCATGTAAATGTGTGAATTGTTATATAAATATAAATATGCGTGTTCGGTTTCTGTACGAGTATGGCATGTGAATGTCATTGAGCATATAGCTGACTTGAGAACTTGGACGGATTTGTAATGACAATGGACAATAATAATTGACGAGACACACAAGTGCAGTATACAAAGTGAAAGAACTATGTGTGGCTTGATCCCTCAGTAAGGGTACGTACCTAGGGTTACTAGGTGCATCCATGAGATGGAGTGTTTGAAATTGTTAATGTAGTATTGATATTCTTAAAGTTGAGATCAAAATCAGCTAGCAGCACGATTTACTTGTGTTAATGAGGCTTGAGGCAATAAGATTTTGATGTTTGAATGTATGTATTCTGTCATTGTGCATGCCGAACAATTGAGGACATTAAATTGCTTGTTTTAAACAGGTAACATTTTTGGGAAACTAGCAAATTACAAGGGAGACTCTGCGAATTTTCGACAGAAGTCAAACTTGAAGTTAAATTTTGATTCTAGTTAGAAGGGTATTTTGGTCAAGTGTGCTTAACACCTACCAGTGTCAAACACGCACAAGGTTCGGCTCAGATTCTAAAGTGGAATTTGGGTCGGGTCCTATCAAATGACATATACAAATTTTAAAAATTAGTGAAGTCAACCACGTTGGAGAAAAAAAAATTCCTATATGCAGTTGTATTGTTCAAAAAAGTCAGCCTTTGATAATTATATAACAATTTAAAAATACTAGCATCTCCACACGAGCTTCCGCGCTTGCGAGAGGTTTTTTTTTATAATTTGAATTTTCTTTTAATTATAATTTTTTAATATGAAAAAGAGTTAATTTACCATATTATCCTCATTTAATTAATAATTTTAATTATTAATGTTTGCATTAAACCAAAGACATTTTCTTGTATTTTGAATGTTTTACCATTATTTGTCTTTTTGCTTTATCAATATGTCTTTTGCTTTATCTATATATATAAAGCAAAAGGAAGAGAATGGTGAAACATTCAAAAACCTCAAATATGCCCTTTGTTAAACAAAAAAATAAAAGGACACAATTTTAATTAAAAGAGGGTGAAATAGTAAAACATCCTGATTTAAAAAGAAAAGAAAAAAGAAAAAAGAAAAAGAAAAAGCGAGTCGTGCTGTACAAACTTCTCTCAATGAAGAAAAGCTGAAGAACGTGGAGAAAAATTGCACGGGTTCAGAACCCACGAAGCTGACGGTTTCCACAATTTCAGAACCCATCACCACCATGCTACCTATATTTTCTTCGTCCACTTCACTGGCACCCTTTTCTGCTTCAGAAATCGAAATCGAAATTGCGAGTAATCACCCAGGAGCACCCGGTGTAAAGACTGGCCAGACTCGAAAAACTTCCTTTCTCATTCCGCACCACACCTGCTATCTTGTAACTGAAGGTAAAGCATCCTTTTTTTGTCTTAATGCATGTATATTTCTAATTTTGTTGGGTTCAATATAGTCTCCTCCAATTTTTGTTGATTTTCTTATGATGTGTTTTTTGTTGGTGCTGGTATAATAAAAATCCTTTGTGCTCAGATAAAGGAGGTAGGGTTCAAACTCAGAAAGAGAGAAGATTTAAATTTGTTCAGGAGGGATAGTGTTCAAGTTATTTATTAGGTTATTATTTCAAATCCTATCTCTTTTTTGTCATCACACGTGCTCTTCCAAGTTTTAAAGATTGTTTGTTAGGATTTCTAAATTTGGGTGTTTGATTTTCGAAGTTTAATTTTCTCTATTTTGGCTAATTTTGTCTTGGTTTCTCTCTGTCTCTTTCATTCTTATTTGTGAATTTGTTAGGATTTCTGAATTTGGGTCTTTGATTTTCAAAGTTTAATCTTCTCTATTTTGGCCAATTTTGTCTTGGTTTCTCTCTGTCTCTTTCATTCTTATTTGTGAATTTGTTAGGATTTCTGAATTTGGGTGTTTGATTTTCGAAGTTTAATCTTCTCTATTTTGGCTAATTTTGTCTTGGTTTCTCTCTGTCTCTTTCATTTTTATTTGTGAATTAATTTTGGTGGGTTCAATGATAATCAGCTAGCTGCATTTGACTTGGTGTAACAAATGCAAGAGTTACAGATGCACAATTATTAATACAAATGCAAGAGTTACATTATGTTCCTGATGCACAAGTATTAATATAATATTGCTGTTCAAGAGAATCCAGCTTCTAATATGTTGGCAAGCCTGTAAACAACTGGATAAACCAACCTGTGAATGTAGTTATGTTTATGAATAGATTCTATAGCCATAACACTTTGGGCAATGTAAAATCTGCAACAGTTTCAGTCAAAGTCTCTTCTCTAATAAGCAAAGTCATCAGTCGCCACCAAGTAGATACTCCATGTTTAGATACAAGTAGTCAGCATCTTGAAAGGAATAGTAGAGTTTCACATCTTGAAAGGAATAGTAGAGTTTCACAATGCAGTGACTAGCAACCTCTGCAAGCAAATCCCTTTCAGCTCTAACATGTTCAACCTACGTTGCAGATAGTATTTGGTCTGCTTATGAAGATGTTTATTCTTTCTTAGGTAACACTCTGATTTCAGTTCTGTTTCATGAATGTCTAATCATGTTTTCCTTTCTGCTTACTTAGATTTCACTGTGCACTTCATATTAGTTTTTGGTTGTATGGATTCACTTTAAGTTTCATGCTTCATGATTTGTAATGTTACAATTCTTTTGTAGTTACACTGTTAGAATCCTGAAATTTAAGTATTTGCTTCAAGTTGGTTTGTTGGTTGTATTTTGAGGCTATGTAATTATGTGGTGGTTGTACTTCATTCTAATAACTGTTTATTTATTTTTTTCAGTATGAATCAGAGTTAGGCAGTGATCCAATTGCTTCAAGTATGACTTATGAAAATTAAAAAGTTTTAATAGATTTCTTCACGTATTTCGGTTCTAGACTTATTGTGTTGAAGGTGTTCTATGATGTTCTGTCTTCTTCGTAATCTCTTTTCTAGAACAACCCAGAATGTTTATTGACTTTGAAGAGGTTTGTCAATCATTGTTTCTCACTGTTTTGGATTTGTATTAGATTTAATGTGTCAATTCTGTTGCAGAAATCTAAATTATGCATTTTTTTTCCCATGTAAGAGTACTAGGATGGATGCTCCACTGTAGATTATAAGCTTAGATGGGTTTGCTTCAAGAAGCTTTGTTGGTATATTCATAATCAGCAGTTCATTTTAGTTGCTTGCAGTTTTTCGGTGCTCTCCTCTTTATCTCTGCTTTTCTCAGTAATTCATTTATTTAGAGTTGTGTCCAGATTAAGCTTTGGTTTTTGTTCTTCTTCTTATGTTTTCTCAGGGGATTCTTTTGGCAGAGGAGTTGAAGGGTTAGAAGCAGTTAGGTGAAGAAAATGCTTTCTTTGAGTTACTTCTATTTCAACTTTCTGTGAAATTCCTTTTTCTTTTGGCTGAAAATGACCTTCTAATGCAGATCTTCCAAGAAAGAAACAAATTGGATGATATTTAATCCAAGTTATATGATCTTTATATGTTGAATAAATTATTTTAGTATTTGAACCCAAAGATTGAGTCTTTGGGTGACTATGCCTTTGTTTGTTTGTTTAAACTTATTTATCTGTTTTGCAGATCAATAGCTTCAATTTTGGTTTATTAACAAGCATCCATTTGGTATGTAATTTGGCAATAGAACATAAATTCAGCCACTATTCCTGTTTTCATTAGTTGATATTAGTTTTGTATGGTGACAACAATTTGATAGGAAATTTGGTTGGTATGGGAAGTTCATATTACTAGCAAAAGGTAGCTACGTCCTCATCATCTCCTCATGTTTTGCTTAGTGATGCAAGGAATTCAATACATCAAGGAGTTTTGTAATTGTGAACTTTTGTTCTTTATACTATCTATTCCATTTTGTTGTGCATAATGGATGAACTCAAAAAATTTCAGAGAGGAACCATTAAGAGATAAAGCTATGAAGCATTTAAGGGATATACATTACTAATATGATTGTCTTTTTGGCGATTTGGAGAAATAATTAATATAGCTCTACTTTTTCTCTTCTTTTCCTTTTTTGGGCGAAGAATTTGCTTAAGTACAGAATTGCTTATGAAATTTGGTAATGTTTTCTCTTTGTATAAAAAGCCTTAAAGGCTTCTAATATTTCCATTTTTCCAATTGTACGCCCATATTAGTCCCTTTTCCTACAGTAGAACATTTGGTTGCAGTTTTTTTCTTTCCTGCTCTGTATTCAGTTTAAGTTTCATGCTTCATGATTGTAATTTTTTTTTTTAAGAATAGCGATAATTTTCTTTTTTAGTTACACTATTAGAATTATGAAACTTTAATTATTTACTTCAATTTGGGTAATTGTCATCATAGAATTTGATTGGTTGTATTTTGAAGTTCTCTCATTGTTTGGTTGTTGTAGTTCATTCTAATTACTGTTTTTTTTTTCTTTCTTGCTGTTCAAATTTGTAGATTGTGTAATTTTACGATTTCTCTTGCTTCTAATTTTTTCCATTTTTCTTATTGTAGGCCCATACTGCAAGGAAGGTTCACATCACTGCATTGGTTATTGAAAAAGAGTATGGATACATGTAAAAAAACAAATAAAGGAAATTGTACTGGATAATTTGTCTTTGTGCCAAAATCATGAGTTGCTTAGGTGAAATACAAATGTTTTTATTATTTGATTGTGTCTTCTGCGGGGTGGTGTCAAGTTTTGCGGTATTCACCGTCAAAGGAAAATCTCTTGAGAAACCAAAGTAATTTTGTATTTATTCTTTTCTTAATAATGGGAGCAAATTTAACCTTTTGGTGAACCGTAATTCTAATATATTACACCACCTAATCTCACCATTTAGCTAACCCCATGGCTTTCAAACTTGGTGTTTATATTATTGGGATGCTTACACAAGCTTGAATTTTGAGAAACAATAATATGACAGTTAATATAAAAAGATACTAGCCTCACTGCACGCGCTTCCGCGCGTGCGAGAAGCTTTTTTTTAATCACGCACGCTACGCGCGACTTATAAAGTTTCGTAAATATTTTTACGCAATTGTATTTATATAGATGTCCGTTTCAACAGTTTCATATTTTAATCGCGCGTGTCTGATAAGTCGTCTTAAGAGTTTTCCTTTATCGCCCGTATTTTTCTAGATGTCCATCTTAGCAGTTCACACACGCTATATAAAATATGAAACAGTTGAAACGGACATCTATATAAATACAATTGCGTAAAAATATTTACGAAACTTTATAAGTCGCGCGTAGCGCGCGTGATTAAAAAAAAGCCTCTCGCACGCGCGGAAGCGCGTGCAGTAAGGCTAGTATATATAAACTAACCTCTCCACACGCGCTTCCGCGCCTGCGAAAGGTCTTTTTAAAAAAAAATTAAATTTATTTTAGAATTAAAAAAGATAATGGGTAGTTGTGTTCCATAAAAATAGGATCTATTATCTGAATTTTCTTTTAATTTTAATATGAAAAAGTGTTAATTTACCATATTATTCTCTTTTAATTAATAATTTCAATTCTTAATATTTGCATTAATTAAAGATATTTTTTAGTATTTTAATATTTTATTATTCTCTGCTTTTTGCTATATATATAGATGGATATATAGAAGATATATAGATATTATAACAGGAGTTTTTATGTGTTGGGTAATCTTCTAATATATTGGCCCATTTGAGAAAATTAAAATAATAAAAAAAATTAGCCGATTATCATAAAGCCCAGCTGACTATAGAACATGATGCAAGGAGAAAGAGGTGTTCTAAAACTAAAACACACCGTTTAAATAAAGGAGGCTAGGGTCCTTCTTCATTCCTTTCCCTTGTAATCGGTTTGTCTTGTTCTTCCTCAATTCCTCTCATCTTCTTCTTTCTCAATCCCAACCAGGTATTTAATCTTCTTTTTATTTTTTATTTTTTTAAATTTACGATTTAATTTATGTTCGTTTTGCTCGAGTTTTTTTCACTTGCAGTCCAGTTTCCTCGTTTATGGTTATATGATTCTTTACTGGATTGTTTCAGAGTTTGTACATCTTTTTCAGTCTGATTGAACCCTTTCCACACAAAATTGTAGCAATTAGGGATGTTGAGTCTCTTATCTTGTGCTTAATAAATTTTGCATTCTTGCCCTACCGAAACGGATTGGGAAATTCCAAAGAAAACAGAAAGGGGAAAAGAAAACCCTAACGACACTGCTGAAATTTTGATGGCATTTTGGTTTTTTAGTTATTAAAATAATCATCAAAATATTTGTGCAACATGTCAGATGTCTAATAGTTATATGGGTAGGAGTTGTTTTATTGAAGAGAACCATTGTGATTGAGATTATTGATCTTAAAAGTCTTCTATCAGTTCCAAGTGTAGGACAAGAGAAGGAGGGCTTGGAGGTGAACATAGAGAAAGGAAAAGATGTCGGGCATGGGAGATGGATATGTTGGCACAGCCCAAGATGCCGTGAGGATCCGAAGACTCGAAAAGCAAAGAGAAGCTGAGCGCCAAAAAATTCAAGAGCTCAAAACCAAGTCAGCCTCTGAAAAAGGCCAGCCTGGTCTCCTCCAATTTGGGTCAAGTACTTCTGAGGTTTGTCTTTGAAACCTAACTTTTGAAGTTCCCTATGCGCATGTACTTCAGCTTCATCAATCTGAGGGGTTTATTAGGTTGGTTTTGTGTACTCTGTTTTACAAATGGAAGAAAAGCTTGAAAAATGTGCAACTATTCATTCTTTTTTTTTTCCCCTTGTTCTTACTATTTCTGTGGTACCAGTAGGTGCGTTAAAATATAAAAAGATAACAAGTTTTGTATAGACAGAACTTTTGTTGTTGATTGGTAATTTTCTTGAATGAATATTTCAGATTCTTGAGACAGCATTTAAGAAGGAAACCGTTGGTTTGGTTACAAGGGAGCAATATGTTGAGAAGGTAAATGCTAAAAGCACTAGCATTTTTTTCTTTTAAATTTACTTATACTAATGGAAGCATAAGATGGTTAAAAAACGTGTTTATAATGTCAATTTCTGTTGTAGAGAGTAAATATTCGAAACAAAATTGAGGAGGAAGAGAAGGAGAAACTTCAGAAGCTTCAGCAAGAGTGAGTTTCATAACCGAGGACTCTGTTACTGTTTGATTTATGAACATCTTAAAGTGTTCATACTTGTCAATGTTTACAACAGTCTAAATATTTTTTTTCTTTTCTTTCCTTTCATAATTTAGGGAGGAGGAACTTCAATTACAAAAGCGTAAGAAGAGGAAGATAAAGGGGAGTTCTCGATTGTCCTTTGCAGAAGACATTGAGGATGGAAGTGAAGAGGAAGATGGAGAAAATAGTAAGCACTTCTCTCTAAGAGGTTAAAAAAAATTCTGGTTATGCAGTGCCTCAAGTTGCTCTCAGCCATCTTTGTGTATGCTGAATATTAAACTAATCTTTGATGAGCACTATATCACTAAAGTTCTCGTAGATTGATTTGGCATTTCTTTTCAGCATTTTATGTGACTTATTCTCCCCTGATGAATATTAGGTGTAGATCTGGACTAATTTATCTGTTGCAACTTGTGTGTATGAAAGTTTCCATTCTAATTTGTTTGATGGGTGTATATTTTAGATCCAGATACCTGACATTTTAGTGGTCACTCAACAGTATTCTCGTAATGTTTTTATGGATGCCCATTAGAAACTTATTGCTACTTCTTTGTTCGTTCATTTTGATTATGCTTTATACAGAAAGCTCAGAGGCTACAAGAGTCTGGTGTGGTAGACTTGGGAAAGATCCTACAGTGGAAACTAGCTTTCTGCCAGATAGGTGTCATATCTATCCATCTCTCTTGCTCTCATGCCCAAACATTTCTAACCCTCCCTGTATTTGGTTCTTTTGGGTCTAACATTGGAACTTAGAGGTGCTATGAATTTATTTCAGTGAGCGGGAGGCAGAGGAACAAGCTGAGCGTGAAAGGTTGCGGAAACAGTGGCTTGTTGAGCAGGATAAGATACGAAGTAATTCATTAATCTCATTGTGTCTCTTTTTTTTTTTCATATTCGAAGTAAGAAGTTTTGAAAGAAACTTGTACTGTGGATTTTCAGATGAACCACTTCAAATTACTTACAGCTATTGGGATGGACTGGGCATAGAAAAGTGCTCCAGGCAAGTAAAGCATACTCAAAGTGCTTTTGTTTTCTCTTTATGGTTTCTCTTTTAATCTTGAAATTATTGATTTTTCTATTTAGTTTCATTATTCTTTTTGTAACATTTCAGGTAAGAAAGGGTGATAAAATAGGAGATTTTCTTCGGGCTGTTCAACAACAACTTGCACCTGAATTTCGAGAGGTGCGAACCACCTCAGTGGAGAATTTGCTATATGTAAAAGAAGATCTTATCATTCCACATGTAAGAAGAATTTGATAGAAATACTTGTTCTCTTAGAAGCTTTGCTGAATATATGCTAATGAATTTCTCCGCACTTGTCTCATGCTTGTGGAAGTACAGCAACATAGTTTCTATGAGCTAATTGTAAACAAGGCCAGGGGCAAAAGTGGACCGGTAATATTTCTTGTTCTTGTTCTTCCCTTCCTGGGAATGACTTGCATTAAGGCTAAATTTGTTTGAATTTTTATTGTAGGCTGTGTTCATTGATGGCTACTCATTACTATATTCTGTTGTATTTTGCGTAGCTTTTTCATTTTGATGTGCATGAGGATGTGCGAACAATTGCTGATGCTACGATAGAGAAGGATGAGGTACATTCTCGTTCCATTATTAGTTTCTAATCCTGTATTATTACATAGGGAAAAAAGATAAATAAATAACTGAAAAAATGACACACAAGCATAAATAGGCTAAAGTTAATTTCATGGTGGAATGTGTTGAATGCTTGTTCAATGTACTCTGAACTTGAAATGTAGTTAGTGTATACCATTATTTCAGTTGTAAATGTGGAATCTATGCTGGGCATCTTAGCAATGTTGGATTCTAGTTAGACGGCTATGAATAGGTCCATAATTTAACCTTGGCTGGGTCCATTCCAATATTTTTCTCTTATCCTGCATCATGTAAGAAGTTTCGGAAACTGAAAGTGAAACAGAAGTATAAGTAGTCTAAAGTTAACTTCAAGAATACTGCATTAAATGCTTCCAATGTATTGAGATCAAGTCAGTGCTTTCAATTGTGGATGCGGAGTCTGTGCTGGACATCTTCTAAATGTTAGATGCTAGTTCGAAAGCTTGGATAATGTTTCTTTAAGCTAATTTTGGCTGTCTCTAATTCTGTATTATTTAAGAAGCTTCTGAAACTATGAATAGAAGTTATAGAACATAAGCAAACTCTACCTAAAGTTATGATTTCATTTATCTGGGTAATCTAATATTAATGCGTTGAAAGAGAAATAAACTATGAAGCATACAGGTACTGTCTTCTGTTTAATTCATCAGGAATTTTCTATTACTTGAGCATTGAAATTATCTTCTTCTTTTTTTTTTTTCTTTTTTTTTTTTGTTGATTTAAATTATATCTTAAAGCTTCAACATGTGCCACTTTTCAATTACAACTTCAGGATTCCCAACTTGGGATTATTTGCTGTGGAAATATGTTATTATTTTGATAGTGCACAACAACTTTAATGTTAAATGTCCAAAGTTAGAAAAAAGTTTCCTGCCCGTGGACTAGTCTACAATCTAGGCCAAACTGGTGAAATAAAAAAGAAAAGGAAAAACCCCTCTGCTTCTGTCTAACTACAAATGACCAGAACTAAGATCAACTCCCAGTTTCCCTACAATCCAAATGAAGAATATTAAAAGGAATGTCTCTGAAAACTGTAGAAACAAATGGTCATAAAGAAGCCCAGGCCTCATTCTATATCCCATAAAGTTTTTTGACTTACCCACCCCATCCCTTCCCTCCAAAAACAAAAAACACAGCGATACAGACAGAAAGAGGTGGGAAATTGTTATCAATGAAGATTTTAATCACCCTTAATATGTTGACCTTACTTGATGAGCCATTTTATTTTAGTGAACAGAAATTTCCTGCCGTATGAATCTATTATCAAATTACAGACATCTTGCTTTGAACTTCGCTGCATTCAAGTATTATACCTTTTATCTGGAAGATACATGCTGCATAGCATCACAAGAAACAGACTGTAGGCGTGAGACATGCTACATATTATCATAAGAAACTGACTGTAGGCTTGAGCATGTCATTCGGGTTTCTATTTCTGGTAATGCCATGGCTAACGATGTTCTTAATACTCTGATTTTATTTTTGTGGCAGTCTCATGCTGGGAAGGTTGTTGAGAGGCATTGGTATGAGAAGAATAAGCATATCTTCCCAGCTTCTAGATGGGAGGTACTCTCTCAGTCTCTCGCTGTCTCTGTCTCTATATATTTTTGTTATATATAATAGGTATATTTAATAAAAATTTCTAAGTAACCACATAGTGGGCCTTTCACATATCACTCCAGTCAGGTTTGATAGTGTGTCATACTGATTGTCATTCAACTGAGGGTTTCTTGAAATATTAACTACAGTGCTCATGAGTACACAATTTCTGAATATATAGTGTGACCAATGTCTTGAGTATTGCTGATAAATCCTTGGTTTTTAGTGGGATGATATATTGTGTGCACCAGCATGTGAGCTAAATAAGTTTGAGTAGGGTTGGGGTTTCATAACCCTAACTTCTCTCTTTCAATGGGATGATTGCCTACCATCTTGGCTACTTCATCTGAGTTTATTATACTTAATACCCAAAAACAAACATAGACTTAAAGGTGGTATTTGATGCTTCTCTTTTTCCATAGAAATATGCGATGTTCGTTTTTTGGTTTTTGTTTTTATATGCATTATTTTGTTAGTGTATCATTGTTGATTACTTAATCTCTTAAAGTAACGTTATTATTGTTAACTTATGATTTGCTAATTACTTAAATATTAATATTGTTATTTTGTAATGATTGTTTTATAAATTTGTATAAAGTAAGGAATGAATTTTTTTAGATGATTTTATATACTAATCGGTGAATGAGATGTGGGCGAGATTAAGTGTTTGAACCTCCTGGTAACTCTATGTGGTACTACGTTGTTTCTGGCATAAATAACTGTATTAAATCATTATACATAACTTTGGAGGTATATTCAATAAACTTTCAATAAGAATGGAGCAGTTTTTTAGTACACTGTTGTTGGCGCATGGTATATTCACCTTAGAAGCGTGTACACCTTTTATGTGTCGAAGTTTACCGAATTCTTTAATCACAATAGTTGATGATTGATTAAACAAACCTGACATGATGTGTCATTCAAAGTTATGCTCCAAATTTTCCAATATCAATATTTCTGTATTTTTAGGCCAATACTCAAACACATTGTGTGCGACAACAATTAGACTATGTCAGCTAATCTCGACTGTATTAGGCATTTGTGCTGCTTATGAAGTGCAATTGTGTAATGATTCCGTCTGTTTTCGTTACTCACCTGTTTTGTCCATTTTAATGGCAGATATATGATCCAACGAAGAAATGGGAGCGTTATACCATCCACGGGGACTGAGTACATATCACAAACATGGGAGACTACTTTTTTCGTATGCTGCACAACATTATTTAGTTGTTGGGCTCAACTTTTGTACCAGTGTTCATGTATAAATTACACTAAAGAACTTCTGGTGGTGGCAAATACTTGGAGGGTTGAGATTCTGTTAGTGCAGTTAATTTTTTTTTCTTAACTTTGCGATCAACATACAGATCAGGCAAAACAATTCTTTTAGCAGATTGTAGATGGCATCTGTTCTGCTCATCTATTTTGGGATTGTAGTATAGAGGAATCTGCTATATTCATTTACAACTCAATTTCTTTAAGATTCTCCTCTGAAAATACATAGATGCTGTTGTGCTCAGCGACAAATCAGAGTCCCTGTGTAGACGGTAAACTATTTGTGCTTGAGATTGTTTGAGAAAACAAGAAATGGAAAGCAGAGATAATCAGCATGCAAATCTACATGTACACTAATCTCCCAAAAAAAAAAATGAAGCACCGGAGCAAAACAATAATCATATAACAGCGGTGTACAATTCAAGAAGAAGTCCGAGGAATTGCATGAGACTTTTCAATGGAAAACTTCAAATTCAATATCATAACAATGCCAAAGGCATAACATGAATGAAGATGAACAGTACGGACCATTTTATTTATTTATTTTGATCGGCATAACACGCTTGTACAAAGTGTGCTTTCTAGATTTATAATGTTTTTCCAACTGCTTTTACCTTTCCTTTTCCTTTTATGTTTATATGTTTGGAAATAATATGATAAGTATGTGACAATTTTAAGTATGATATAAGGATCATAAATTATTCAATGAATAGATACAATGACTAAAAATCCAAAAAAACCTTTGTTATTCGATCAAAATAAGCCTAAATGAAAGTTTAGTAATCTTTCTCGATAAACTCGATTGATCGGGATAAAGTTGTATTCCTTAGAAACCATACATGCACCTTTTGATGCATATGGTTCTATGTGGATGTCACCGGTGAATTAATGCTCCCTTTTATGTTAAGTATAAATTTAAATGAGCTAAAGACTACAGTTTTAATTGCTTGACAATAAAGCATTGTATATCATTGTGTTTCTTTTGTCCTTGTCTACAACTTTTGTTTGTAACGATTAAAAGGCTAAAGCATGTTATTTGAGAAAGAAAGTCCAATAAAGCCCAATGGACCTCTCCTTAAAATAGGATTGGTTGGTCCAAAGTGCCAATTGTCAATTGATAAGTAATTGATACCACTCTTAACATGGACAAAAAAATCTCGTTAACCTCCAAATTCCAATGTTCTCATATGGTAAAAAAAAATCCAAAATTTTTCTCATGAGTAATCCACCCATGCAAATTTCAATGAGATCAAATTTAGTTTGAAATCTCCATGTAAAATTTTAAAATTATATCAAAGGATTCTAAACCCTTTTCATATGTCTCAAAGACACAAATTCTCAATTAGTGGGTCCTTTACTTATTAATTTTCAAATTTTTTGAACTATGTTGGTTTGATCTATCATGGTTACTAGGCAATCTAGGCTCAATCTAGATGCAATCGCATCCCAAATCAATTCTTTGATTTCTCCGCCCAAGTCTATGAAAACACTTTTCCAAGCAAATCCACCTCAAATTTTTTTTTTCAATGAGTCATTCACTCATTGTAATTCCTTAAATTAATAGTGGCTTGATTCCTGAAATGAAAACGTAGGAAACCTAAGATTCTACTTAAGACCAACCACAAAATCAAACACATTTTTTATTTATGTTTATTTCTATTGTGGAATTAAAGAGTATTCCCTTGTAGGAAGGGATTGCAATTAGGAGACACTTTGTGTCAAATGAGACGAACTTAAGAATAATAATGCCCCATTACTTAGGTAGCGATAGTGAAATTATGTTGGGTGACACATTTTACCTTAACAATGCCCTTATGTTATTTGAATAAGAAGCCCATTGTGGTGATTTCTTCTAAGCCATGCTCATATTGAAGTTTTTCATCACCTTTTTATTATGTGGAAACAAAAATTACAAAGTGAAACTCCTAGGACAAGAAAGCCCAAAGAGATCAAGATAAAAAGGAGAACATACTAATAAATGAAGCCCAAGCTCCCAAAAAAACTTGCGACGAGAGCCCATGGTCCAGATTAGCTATATCGTTCGCAGTAAAGTTTGTCTCCTTAAACACATGCTGGAAGCAAATAAAAGCTACAAAAGAGCTAAGGTGCCAGATATCTTGAATAATTTGTTGGAAACTCCAAGGGGAAGTAACTTTTATGAGGACATTGTCAATAACAAGCTTAGAGTCACCTTCTACCACAATCTGACCCCAACCACATTTTTGAAATTTTCACCAGTGTTATTGGCACCAGCCAGTAACACATGACCATTACTATTCCTAATGAAAAAACTAGTGGTGGCTTGAGAATTAATGATAGACCCATCTAAGTTAATTTTAATCCAATATGTAGGAGGGGGTGCCATTTTATCACCATTGGGATACATTTTTCTTTTTGACCAAGTAGTTATGATGCCAATAATCCATGCCAACAATATCTGCAACATGAAAACAACTTGCAGGGTGCGGCTGAGAATCTCGGAACAACAGATTATTCCTGACTTCCCAAATCTTCCAACAAATGAAAGTAGCTTTGAACAAGTGATCCAGACCTGAAAGTTGAGTAGTGCAAGCCAAAGAGGATAACCAACTTGCTATGTTGAGCTAATCCTTCAACCAAATCTTTCTTCCAAAATCCTCTCTCTCTAAAACTCTTCATTTTCTCTAAATTTATTTCTACCTCACATTTGATCCTTACGAAAACAGAAATTCATAATCAATGTATGCGTCCTTACCGTTTTTGTGATTACAACACAAAAATCTCATGCATGCGTGTCGCAAAAATGAAAATCAAACTCACACAATCTTCATTGGCACGTGCACCCGTGCGCACGTCACGTGAGATCCTGGTGTAGTTATAAACAACTGCATATTAACGAAACATTGGTGATCACCGGGAAGGCAATTATCTGTACATGAAACCCTAGCAAAACCCTAACCATGCCATTGACAACCACCATGAGCGAAGAAGCCATGAAGGTGGACCAACCTCAGCCACCGAGGACCGAAGCCCTCCAAACCCTAACCAAAGGTCCTCTCTCCTCGTCGATATCCAAGCTCTCAGGCTCATCGCGAGGTATACCTTCCAACCAAGACTTCTATTTCTACCGCAACTTCGACGAATTCAAGGTCCCGATCGAACACATCACAGAACAGTCGCAGTTAATGCTCGGCTCCGTTGGCTCTTCGGCGCCTATTTGGGGCAAAAAGATGGCTTTCCCCCAAGACTTGGACGACGCGTACGATTGGCTGGTTAACGTCAACGACGAGGTGCTCGAAAGGTTTGACTCGTCGGTGGACGAGTTCAAGAGGATCAGGAAAGAGGCAGAGGAGCCCAAGCAACCGATGATTGCGGATTTTGACTCGGAAAATGGGTTTCAATTGGTCTGTGGGAAGAAGAAGAAGGGGCCCAGTGGCTCGACGAGTGCTAATGGTGATTCGATTCAGGTCTCGAGCGTGAAGGTGGCTACCAAGGACAAGAAGACTGTGGGGACGAAGCCCAAGGTACCGTTTCATATACCGACAATTCGGAGGCCTCAGGAGGAGTTCAACATTTTGGTTAATAATTCAAACCAGCCGTTTGAGCATGTTTGGTTGCAGAGAAGTGAGGACGATCAGCGTTTTCTTCATCCCCTTGTAAGTCATTAATTGATGTTTTTAGTCTGTTTGAACATTATGGTGTTTTCTGTGCTCGTGGAGCCAGTGCTGTAGGAATTCTTTATGATTCTTTACTGCAATTAAATTCTTAGAATTGGAAGGAAAAAAAACATGATTTGTGTTGTTAGATGTGCCATTACTCAATATGGTTTTGAAAATGGTTACATTTTTTAGAATACATGTCAAATCATTTTGGGGCTATGCTGTCAAAAAATGGGTCTTTAGAGAAAGATGTATTTTTGACAATGTGGGAAGCTATACACTAATGGGGTGCCCTGCACCAAGTTTATCATGTTATGTTCCCTTCCCTTAATGTTTAAACTCATGAGGGAGGATGGATGGAGTGTTGGGTTATATGCAGGCTTTACCAATATAAATTTGAGTTACAAATATTTCTGACATTTCTCTATCCTAAGGGGTTTTCCAAAGGCATGGCTGGTCTAAAAACGATAACTGAGTGAAAAATTTGAAATTTACCACTTTCCATCTATAAAATATCCTTTATTTATTATTTACATGGTACTGTTTGAGGCAAGACCTCTGGACCTGCCATTTATTTCATTTTCTAGAGTGTGTTCTCCATCTTCTTCAATCTGACACACCATTACAAGCATCTTTTAAATCAAGACAAAAAACTTTTATGTGTCCGTAGAGGAGTGTATAAACACTTTTATTCAACCAAATAGCATTCCTTCTATAATTACTCAAGACCACCAGTTGTAGACCCATGACTTAGCTAAGAAAGCTCATGTACCTTTTTTTGTTACAAACACAAACGTACATTAGCTAATAGACGGCGAAACAAATCTGGCCTGAATAAAAACACCTGGAAAGCCAATAGCTGTCTGTACGGAAAGGAGCATACAATGATAATTTTTGAAGCTCTTAGTTTGTTATTTAATTAGGTTTGTTATTGCAAAATGGCAAAAGAAGCATTGAGTTGCACACTAGATGCTAGTTTGTCCGTTCTTTTTGTTAACTTTTATTCTAGTTTTACTACATGGTTATCTTCTTCTGACCATGGATTTGTTGAGCATTATTAAATTTATCTGTTCTTATTGACATAGTTGTATGGAATAGTGTGTTTCAAGGTTTTTGTGATTTGACGTATTAATCTGAACTACTTTTTTGGTTGCATGAAGTGATAGATTTTATAATTTATTTATGCTCATTGGATAATGAAACTTTATCTTTACCTTGCATAATTAGGTTTGCTTGCTAAAATTAAATTACTGTTTTCCCTTTTATCTTCTAATTTTTGTTTTCTTGAATGAATAAAGGAGAAGCTTTCTGTTCTGGATTTTGTTGACACTGACGTTGGGGATGTTGAGCCTGTAAAACCACCCTCATTAGAGTCTACACCATTCAAGCTTGTGGAGGAGGTCAAAGATCTGAAAGAGCTGGCAGCTAAGCTGCGTGGTGTTAATGAATTTGCGGTAAAATTGGACAGCAATGATTTAATTTTTATTGTCAGTCGATCCGAATTTCATGGTCATTTACACTATTAATTTTATCATCATTGCTGGATTGTATATCAAAGTCATTAATGTTTGGGGAAGTTTGTTGCACTTGCAGTTACTGTGATAATCATGAGTTTTTTTAAGGTTAGGAAGTATGATTATATTCATAGGCACTAGCATACAAATTATACTTGCAACATCAATACAATCTCAAAATATGGGGGTGTGATGTGACAAAATTGAAAAATGAAGGTCCATTTTGAGAATCACCCCAAACCTTGATGGTGTAAAATGTAGTTAGCCCTTTTTTGTGTCCACATGCAATTTGGAAAGTTGTAAAGAACACAGATCTAAATGTAATAATTATTTGTTTATTTCCTTTCAACTTTTATTTATTTATTTATTTTATATGTATTGTTAGGGACTTTTCTTTCATAAAAGTTTGCTCTTTAATAACATAAGATATATGTGCACATATATATTCTTTGGCTGTTCTTTAAGTTTTGCATGAAGTTACTTTCGTTTAGCCTTTTCCCTTTGATCTCTGTAATATTGCTTCTAAGGTGTGTGACAAAACTGAGTTTTCACAATGCATTCACTGGTACCTGCCATGAAATTGCTTAAGTTGGCATCTCAAGATTGTGGTTACTTCATTTACTTTAGACATTTCAATGTGGCATTCATTTCCATGCATTTTAAACCTCTATCCTTTGCTGTGTAGGTTGATTTGGAACACAATCAATATCGATCCTTTCAAGGAATGACTTGCTTGATGCAAATTTCAACTAGAACTGAAGATTTTATAGTAGATACTTTGAAGCTTAGAATTCATGTTGGTCCATATCTTAGGGAAGTTTTCAAGGACCCTGCCAAGAGAAAGGTTTGTATCATGCTCATATTTATTTCTCAGTTCGTAACGTATCAGCTAATTTTTTTTTTCTGATAAAAATTATAATTCATTAGGTGATGCATGGAGCAGATCGAGATATCATGTGGCTCCAACGTGATTTTGGCATTTATATCTGCAATTTGTTTGATACTGGCCAGGTGATTTACTTTGGAACCACTGAACAAATGGATTCACTTATCATGTAAAGGAATACTTAATTCTGTTTCCTTAATTTGGAAAAAGTGTCATATCTGTACTATTTGTTTCTATAATTTTAGCCCTTTTACTCAAAATATATTTTAATCTTCATAATGTGCTGCTAACCAAGGACAATGGGGTTGTCTTAATCTTCAGGCCTCAAGGGTATTGAAAATGGAGAGAAATAGTTTGGAATATCTTTTACATCAGTTATGTGGTGTTACTGCTAACAAAGAGTAAGTGTTTTATTTTTACTTTAATTTCTTCAATCTTCTAAGTGTTCTAAATACTTGTTATTATTTATATTTTCAAAAAATTTGCTTGTTGCTGCTTTGACTGTCACCTATTTGGCCAGCTCATATTTTTCAAGCTTTACTGGTGAACTCTTTGCAGATACCAGAATGCAGATTGGAGATTACGCCCTCTTCCTGAGGAGATGGTCAGGTAAAAATGTGGATTATGGCATATGTTTACTGGGTAATATAGCTAGTATTAGTTTAGTCGATTATATATTACAAGTCCGTAAATCATTGTTCTCTCTCAATTTTGTTCAATGCATCTTTAACTTTCTGCCTTTATATATGAGAGTGATTTGAAACTGAAAAATCCAAAATCTAGTTAGTTGGTTTCTTCCTAATATCATTTTAATATACTTTGCTTGGTGTTTGATGTTAAAATGTTTGTCCCAGTTACGACTGATTGATTGTTAAGGATAATATGGCTTGTGGATAGCAGTTAGTTTTATGATTAAGATTGCCTCCAAATTGAAAAAATTGGATTGGACAACTTATTACATGAAGTCTGCACGCATGGACGTTCCAACCAATAAAAACCCTAATGAACCTAAAAAAAGAGTAAAGGCCCAGCAGAAATGACTTGTTTTTCGAGACCCCATTATAAGATCTATCCATATACGTTAAGGTCCTCAACTCATACTATAACAAGATCCCGCTTTAGAAATTTTAAATTTCTTTTATTCTTATGAATTTATTTTTGCCTTTTTGGTGGTTCATATTCTAGTTATTTAAGATGTTGCATTCTTGTGACCATTCTTTTTAGATTACTTTGAGGTGATGAAGTTTAAGCTCCCCAATTGCCTAAAGCAGTTTTGTTATCTTGACAGATATGCCAGAGAAGATACACACTATCTGTTGCACATGTATGATTTAATGAGAACAATGTTATGTTTGATGCCAAAGGAATCAGAAAACTTGGACACTCCTTTAGTAGAGGTATAGTACATATGAGGATCCCATGCTTCTCTCTACTCTCCTGGAATTATATGTTTTAATCTTTTGTGTTATGCACATTCTTTATGCTTTTATGTATTGTAAACTTTTGTAGCTAACTGCTAGTTTTGATTTATGGCTTATGGATGAGTATACTTTTAATTTCCATTAGAGTGCTCATTGTTCCTGCAAGACTGTGACTTGTTCCCAAGTCGTCGTTTTGCTTTTATATGAGTGCAATTTCATTATTTAATTTGCATACTTTTGGTGGTTAATGCAATGTTCCTTCTTGTTTCATTTCTAGCATTGAAGTTGACCATATGGGATGTTGAAATTCTATTTTTATTCCTTTTTCTGAATGCTTGTTGGATCTGGTCAAATTTGATTTAATTAGTCTTTGCATAGAAGTTTATGAGCTCTGTGAAAATGCTCATGAAATGCATCAGCGATGTCTCACCAAAGATTAACAAGTAATCAAGAAAGCCACCCTGTTAATTAATTGTTCATTCCAACCTATTTGTTGAGGAGATGATTTATGGCATCATGTAATTTTT
This sequence comes from Prunus salicina, assembly GCA_020226455.1. Taxonomy (NCBI): domain Eukaryota; kingdom Viridiplantae; phylum Streptophyta; class Magnoliopsida; order Rosales; family Rosaceae; genus Prunus; species Prunus salicina. The sequence goes on along the minus strand of CM035346.1, from coordinate 26,317,852 downwards.
GGTAATTTGTGGTTGTGTGAAGGTTGAAATATTCTGCTAGATGTTGTCTTTGGTTGTCTTAGCACTCTATTAACTTGCATTGTAGTTACGAACGATCTAAAGTCTAAGGGAAAGATAGCAGAGGGTTATTTTTGAAGCGTCTTTTGGGTCCATCTAGTGGAGCTATTAAAATTTTTGTATTGTTTTCATCAAGTGTTATTGGTTTGGAATAATTTTTCTGCAGGTGTGGTTATTTTTTTCTTTCTGTGTAGCTGATTTGATCTCAGGCCTTAGCCAATTGGCTTGTCGTTCTGATGATGGAATGGCATATTTGTTTCTTTTTAAAAGGAAATTTGTTTGATCTTTAAGATTAAAAAGATGGTGTTCTTAGTGCTTTTTCTAGTCCCTTAAGCGAAAAAAAGTACGTTAAAATTGAGTTGTTTATAACATATGCAGATGGATGATTGTTCGAGTTGGTGTTTTTATTATTTGTGTAGGTAACCCTTCTAGTATGATCTGAGCTGAGTATTCTTTCATATGAAGTAAATATGTCTTCATGGTAAATTAGTTGATACAGCTTAGAAAATGGTTCTTTAAATTACTTTCTCTTATATATATACATACATTGTTTTCCATTTATTAATTTTATTGAAGACCCTTTAAAAAAAATTTCCTGACAGGTTTACAAGCGGAGTTATGATATATGCATGCATCTGTATGAGAAAGAGCTTTTGACAGAAAATTCCTATCTCCATATATATGGGTATGTTTCTCTATTTCAGGTTAAAAGGCTAGCATACTGTGTACCTTATTTATTTTCTTTGTTTCTCCTTTCTTTTCTTCTCTCTTTGTTTTTTGTTTTGTTTTGTTTTGGGTTTTGTCTTGGATGGTAGATCACCTGTGAATTCCCTCCTTTCCTTTCATTTTCTTCTGGGATGGTAGATCACCTCTGAATTCCAGAGAGTTTACATCTTTTCCAGTTGCCATTGCCCGAACCCACCACCAGGTATCCCCAGGATCCCATTATCAAACGCTCAAAACTGGGGTAAACCAATAAAGCCCAAGTCGCTGTCTCTTCCTCATCCCCGTTACAATTTTTTAATCCAAACAGATCAAAAATACCTAAACTAGAAACAGAAATCTTGTTGCTTAACATCCAACATCAAGTTGTGTGGTACCACCTTAAAAAATTAAACCTTTACCAATCCAGTTAACAAAACCATATCTGTAAAACGCCAAAAGAATGTAATATGTTATGTGCGTTCTCGTCAGGTCCACAACTCGGACCTAAACTTCCATACAGTGAAAAACTTTTTCAATCAAATTAATTGATTACCATTAAGTGGTTGAGGTTTTTGCGAGAAAATTGAACCTTTAGACCAGATTGAAACTGAAAGCCTACTAGAGATTAATATGTGTGAGTAGATGATTACTGGTTCTGTCAGGGAGGGAAGTTTGCAGTTCTAACTCCGTCAGGAGTGCCCTAGGGGTCTTGAGCCTAAAAGTAAAATTGGTGACATGACCTTTATCCAACTACGTGTGGTAATTGAGAGTATAATATATGAAAATGACAGGAGTCCGGTTCTTTTATATTAGGGAGCTTATTTGAGTGACACCTTTGTAGGGCCCACTTCGCGTTGTACTTCAATGATCCGAACCATCTAGTTTTTAGGTCTACTCTCAAAGATCATTGCTGCAAAACTTACTCAAACTCAATACCATTTAACCACTCAATTACTTGGTTGTAATTTTAATGTTTTCTTGAAACACCACATTCTTCTATTTTTTGGTCACAACTAAAATGTTTTCTTGGTTTCCATATTCTCTAATTTTTTTTTTTCAAGGATGATCTTTAAATGAAGATTTGATTTTGGATCATTGAAGTATAAATCTGTAGGAGACCTCACAAATTTATTTAATGCCCTTGGTTAACCAAAATGTTCGACAGAAGAATTTAATTTGAAAAGGCTAAAATAATAAAAAAGGAAAAAAAATGTCACATGGGGGAGGGTGCCAACTGGCTAGTATATATTATAACATATTATAATGACTAAGATATATTATTTTCTGTTTTGATCCAGGTTGCAAGGTGCTGGTTTCAATGCTCAGCAGCTTGCAATTGTTTCCGTAAGTTGCCTTCTTATTTTCCTCTTTGTATCATTCAAATTTTAACATTGGTTGATTCACTTAAACTGTGAAACACTGAAGATATCCCCTCTGCTATTCCAGTACGATTTTCATTGTGTGGTACCCCCGATCCATTTATCGTTAATGATTTTTCATGTAGGAAGACTAGTTTAAATGTTAAAATGATTGCATGAAGGAAATTGTTAAATGCTTTGTCACATTCATAAGCATATAATCTGTTGTTTCCTTATTGAGTAATGTCTACTATATTTTACGAGAGGCACTTATATTCTTAAGTAATGTGTAAATGTGTAATATTAATGTTTGTATGCTACTTATTCTAGATGTACTTAAAAAATGATTTTTCAGGGTCTTTGTGAGTGGCGGGATGTTTTTGCTCGTGCAGAGGATGAAAGTACTGGCTATATATTACCAAACAAAACTCTTCTTGAAATTGGTAATGGGAAACTTGTACAAAGTTGCATCTCAATATTTCTCTCTCTTTTCAACATGTTTAAACAGTAGACATTCAACTTATTTATTTATTTATTTATTTATTTATTGGTAATAGCTAAACAGATGCCTGTCACTACTAGCAAGTTAAAGCGATTGGTGAAATCAAAGCACCCGTACATTGAGCGCAATCTTGCTTCTGTGGTTAGCATCATTGGGCATTCTATGCAAAATGCTGCTTTTTTTGAGCCTGCAGTCGAACATCTGAAATTGGGACATGCGGGTATGGTAAGGCCTTATGTTTAGTAGTCTGATGATCACGGTGACTGGGCATTGTTGTTTGCTTTTCTCTATTAGGCTTGCATTCATTGGTGACCTGTATATTTTTGGATCATAGGGCAAGCCATCCCTCCTATGGGGTGAGATGGATAAAAAATTATGACTATTGCAGATATTGGATTGCATTGACTATGTTATCATGATGACTGCGTTTTTTAGGAAAGATTGGTGGGGGAGGAAGAAAATTTTGTAAGGAATTCAGCTGCAAAGTTAATAACTGAAGCACTTTAAAGTCATTAAATATACTTTACCAAATGATTAATAAATTATGCTTTGTTAAATACTTCATGCCAAATTCCTTGTGCTGAACTGTTGAATCTGATTAGAACTGTGGAATTAAACTGTGCATTTTGATAAATTTTATTTAAAAAAATAAACATTTGTATTCCATTGTCAGTTATAATGTGTATTGGTTTTTTTCAATTTACCTTTGATGTCATGGGGTTACCAATTTGTGGCATTCCATGAAAAGAAATGAATGTTTACGAAGATATACTGGCTCTATGGGTCCTTGTGCAATTCAGGTTGCTAAGTGCTGCAAAATACATATTCCTCCTCTCGTCTGATATGCGGTCTACTTTGGTTGAGAATATCTATTTGTTTTTATTGTTGCTCTTTGGTTTTACCCGAGCACTCAATTTGTGAATCCCTTAGGCCATCCATTATATGAACAGGTGAAAATGTATATTTTTTTTCCATCCACATTATGTTTCAACCAAGAAAAAAACATCCATAATATGCATTTTTGTTTGTCTAGAAGTCTGCTATCCTTATCTTTCCTACTTGAGTACTATCAAGAAGAGTTTTTTTTTTTTTTTTTGTGTGCTTATATTTTGAATTATTTTAAGGGCTCGTTTGGGACTTAGGAAGCACTCCTGCTCATAGGTGCTTCTAGTAAAACTACTTTTATTATAAAGATGTTGAAATCTTCATAAGAAATCCAAGTGCTTCCTGAAGAAGCAAATAGCAAGTGCTTCTCCAGAAAGCGCTTCTATGAGCCAAAAGTGCTTCTAAACTTTTCTGTCAAATGCTGTCAAAAGCGTGTTTGGTTGTTATAAAGCACTTTTAGCTCTTCCAGAAGCACTCCCAAACAGACCCTTAATTAAATTGAAATCCATATTTTATTGGGACTTGGGAGTATGATAGAGTATGTTCTTCAGATGTTTGGCATCACTATAATTTCAGTTCTTTTGGTAACAGTAGGCCTGTTTGCAGGCAACTGAAGAGAATATATTGGCGAATGAAGGATCTGAAGCCGTCTTACCTGATGAGTCTGGCAGCAATTCAATTAACGTTGATACATCTGCAGCTTCACCTGCTTCTCCGCCACATAAAATGGAGGATACTGAACTTGGATGTGGTGCCTCGGAACTTGTAAGAGGTGGACAAGAAAGCTCTCTTGAGCATCCTGGTGAAAATGGGAAAGGAAAGATTGAATGCGGTAGCAACACTTTTGTGCTTCCTAGACAGAATATTGTTCCTTGGCAAAGCAGAGAAGCAAGCAGCAGTGCCTGTTTATTAGATTCAACAAAGGTTTTAAAACCATTGGCTTTCTTTGAAATTTTATATTGTTTGTTTCTTGCTCATAAAGTGTAAGTCTTAAAATGATTGTCTATTTCTGTTGTAGGTTACTGGAGTAAGTGTTCAGGTGCAAAAGAAGCCTAGCTGTGCCTTTAGTTCCCTGTTGGGGAGTGGAGTTCCAAAAAGAAAGTTTGATGCTGATAGAAAGGTTAGTAAGAATGCTGTAATCAAATTTTTCCTGAAATGGCATAGACCATCTTTGTCGATTCTTTTATTGTTTGCAATGGCAGCTAGACTTGAACCTTGCACATTGCAACTCTCAAGTCAAATTGAAAGATTGCATCTTGAAATGCTTTCTTATATAGCTTAGTAATTCCAACTGGAAATGCTTTCTTATATAGCTTAGTAATTCCAATTGGAAATGCTTTCTTATGTAGCTTAGTTCTCCTACTTTAGACAAGACACTTAAGTGACCCCCTTTTTTAAACTTAAACTGTAATTGAATAATATATTATTGGTGAAATTTTGTATTTTTACGTGTTTTTTCTTGTAATCTTCTTTAGTAACCTGTACTTTGCTAACTCTTTTGCTACATGATTTTCTTTATAGAACAAGGAAGACAAGTTGGAGCAAATTAGGTCGTCAATGAACTTTCCTTTCCACTCATTTACGGGAAGCAGTGAGCAATCAAAGCCAATCATCAAAGCACCAGCTACAAGTTCCGAAATTCCCCACTCTGAAGGGCCTCTCACTGTATCACCTGACAGGTCTAATTTAGATGATATCATAACACTGGAAAATGATGATTCAGAGGTGGGTGAACCAATAAATGGTTGCTCAGAAACGAGAAATGAGAATGATTCAGTGGCATCTGCTTTGGGGAGGGATGGAGAAGATGAACCTATGTCTCTCTCTGATTTGTCCTCAAGCTTCCAAAAATGTTTTCAGTCACGTAAGCAAAACAGGAAACCCAGAGAAGTGGAGAAATCCCAAGAATCCGGTGGTTTGCAGGTGAAGCCTTTTGACTATGAAGCAGCAAAGAGAGGGGTCATTTTTGGAGCTAAGCCAGTTAAAGATGCCAGAGCTGGGGAAGGTGCAAGGAGCCTGAATATAGGAGGGAAGAAAAAATCTTTAGGCGGTATAGTCTCAAATGATGATGGGTCAAAAGAACTAGCACAAGGTAGACGACGACAAGCTTTTCCAGCAAGTGGAAATAGAAGTGCAACGTTTCGTTAAGTTTCAGGCATATATTTGTTCTGTATTACAGAAGTGACAGAATGTTTTTAGTTGTCAAAAGAAATGGAATGAAATTGAAAGAAGTAAAAGAAAATTATGAGTGTCTTTAAAGAGCTTCAATTTTCAGAATGGTGAGAACGGTGTTAATAGGAGGTTATTAGGTGAAGCTGCCTAAAATTGACCGTAAAATATTCAACTCTCCAAATTATGAAATTAATTTTTTTAGGTTTCATCTAATGGCATGTTTACTAATCCGTAATTGGATTAAGGGGAATTGAATTGAGGAGGAATTTGATTGAGGAGGAATTGGATTGAGGAGAATTAGATTCCGGATTCCTAATAAAGTTGTTTACTAAACCATATAGATTGAGGGGAGTTAGATTCCGAATTCTTATTGAAGTTGTTTACTAAATCATATGGAATTGGGGTAGGAGTGGTATTATTTACTAAAATGTCCACATTTTTGAGTTAAAGTAGATGACATATTTGGAATTTTGAAAATTATGTGAGGATATAATGGGTAAAAAAGATGAATTTCTAATGGGTGAATTCTCCAGGAATTAGAATACCACCTCCCATTCCGGAATTGAATTCCTCCAAAATCAGGAATTGAATTCCTAATTTTGTGTGGGCCCCGCTTACTTTTTCAATTCCTTGATGCAAGTAAACACAGGAATGCTCAAAAGTGGAATTCAATTCCGGATGAGAATTCCAATTCCGGATTAGTAAACATGCCATAATTCTAATCTGCGTAAAACACAGGTTAAATTAAGTTATGCCACGCCCAAACGTTGATTCTGCGTCACCATAATTCTAGCCCATAAGAATGATTAGAGGATAAGTTAGTTCACTATAATTCTAGAACCCCGAAAGAGGCAAAAGTCCGAACTTTTTGCAACTGCCAGAGTCCAATTACAGTATCTAGCGGTATTACTACTCGTGGAGAGCATGAAACTTTACTCCACGCACATTCCAAAATGAGCTCCAATGTCAGACTCGGGGACATCTATGGAGTGCAATCTCGAACTGTCTATTGCAGAAACCACAACACCAACAGTGCATTCAGATGTTTAAAATATTACAATACTTAAATATACAGAAGCCAGAAAATTCCATGTTAAGCCACAAAATGTGGAACAAGAAAACCTATGATGCATGCAAGGTTAAAAAAATGATAGTCAAAATCTACGGAATATTGGTGGAAATATCTATATAAATCATGAGAATCATGGAAATTTTGAAGTAAAACTTTCAGGAACCCATTAAGCATAGAAGAACAATTTAAACAACCAATCATGTATCTAATCCCTGTTGTCGAATGTCCATACATACTTTTCTTATTCATAGTTCAATTCGAATCAAAGCATGGTGTCTACTCTTGATTCAAGCTAAGATAGCTAATAAACAAGTTCTAATGGTGTTCAATCATCCAAACAAGCATATTAACTGATAAGCATAATGAATAAGAACATGAATCATGAATCAAACTTGAAACTCAAAACTTCAACTTATAAACCCAGAATATTCATGTTAGGTTACATCGAAGCCCTAGTTATGAATTTAGCTACTCATAATGGAAATGAAACTTAAACAGAAATGAGAAAACATAATGAATGCAACAAGAGTAGAAAAACACATTTCTGAAGTTGTTTGTGGTGTCCAAGGCTTCTCCAAGTGCTTCTCCACGTCTAATGCTGCTCCAAAAGCTTCCTCACATCTAGAGTATGGCAACTAAAGAGGTGATTTGGGATGAGTTTGGGTGAGTGGTGATGGAAAAGAAAGAGGAAATTCGTAGGGAATTGGAATGGAGGCTTGTTGGAGCTATTTTGGTGTTTTGGGGATGAATGGAGTGTTTGTGGAAGGATGAAGTGAATGAGAAGAATTGTGAATGATTTGTGTTTAGAATTGGAGTGCTATTTATAGGGAGAATGGAAGGGGAATATATGAATTGAATATGGTTTATGCCAATAGCACTTGTAATTAAAAACTCATTTTTTGGCTAGTGCACTTCACCAACAACTCCCACACTTCACCAACAACGCCCACTAGATAGCTTTTGTAATTAGAAACCCATTCTTTTGGCTAGTGCTCTTCACCAACAACTCCCATTAGATAGCACTTGTAATTAGAAACTCATTCTTTTGGCTAGTGCACTTCACCAACAACTCCCATTAGATAGTGCACTTCATCATTGCACTCTTCTTTTGGGCTCGTTTTGGGCTTGTTAATACATTCATAAAATTCTGGAAAAATATGGATCTTCAAGCTCTTTGTCTTATCTTTCCAAGCATATGCAGCCCAACTCAAGGAAAAATTGGGAAGACCTTCAAATGTCATTTGTGGCCTAGTAACGCAGATGCTGCCGAATTTTGACATTGAGCTACTAGATCATGTATAACTTCCTCTAGAAGACTCAGAATCATGAACCGTAAAATGGTACGGAAACTAGACTTCCGTATCTCTCCAATGATGTATGGCTCATTATCTGGTTCTTCTTGAGCAAGTACAGGTTAATCCGTGAAATTGAATGATCTGCAGACACCGTTTTGGGCTAATTTGTCTCCAAAATGCATTAAATGAGTCTCAAGCTTATTACACTGAAACAAACACAAAACTTATTAAAAGCACAAGTTTAACTCAAAAACATAACCAAATCATAAGTTAGAAGGGTACAAAAGGATATGTAATTATGCATCGATCAAATACCCCTAAACCTAGATTTTACTAGTCCTCGAGTAAAAGAAAAGGAAAACAAAGATAAAAACAAAACGAGAAGTTTATTAGACCACTTTCGTAGGTAACTCGATTGCATTGAGCGCATGCAACAAGCCTTTAAACCTCTAGGCATCCCTAGTAGGAGGAGTTGTGTCTCCTGAGGGTTTAACAGAAACGATACCCACAAACGCTTTACTGACTCTACAAAACAAAAGGTTAGAAAACTAACTTTGAAAACAACTAATGAAAAAAAAACTTTAGTCATACCTCCAACACCATAGAGTTGCCAAGATAGTGATCAGTGTATAATTACATATCTTTTTATACCCTTCTAACTTATGATTTGGTTATGTTTTTGAGTTAAACTTGTGCTTTTAATAAAGTTTGTGTATGTTTCAGTGTAATAAGGATGAGACTCATTACATGCATTTTGAAGACAAGTTAGCAAAACAGTGTCTGCAGATCAGTCACATTCACGGATTAACTTGTACTTGCTCAAGAAGAACCAGATAATGAGCCATACATCATTGGAAAGATACGGAAGTCTAGTTTCCGTAGCATTTTACGGTTCATGATTTGGAGTCTTCTAGAGGAAGTTATCCATGATTTAGCAGCTCAAGGTCAAAATTCGGCAGCATCTGCGTTACTGGGCCAAAAATGACATTTGAAGGTCTTTCCTATTTTTCCTTGAGTTGGGCTGCATATGCTTGGAAAGATAAGACAAAGGGCTTGAAGATCCATATTTTTCCAGGATTTTTTGGAGTGAATAACAAGCCCAAAATCGGCCCACAAGCTGATTGCAATGCAATGTCATGCATGACTATCTAGTGGGATTTGTTGGTGAAGTGCACTAGCCAAAAGAATGAGTTTCTAATTACAATGGGATTTGTTGGTGAAGTACACTAGCCAAAAGAATGAGTTTCTAATTACAAGTGCTATTGGCATAAACCATATTCAATTCAAATATTCCCCTTCCATTCTCCCTATAAATAGCACTCCAATTCTAAAAACAAATCATTCAAGAATCCATATATATATATATATATATAGAGAGAGAGAGAGAGAGAGAGAGAGAGAGCTAGTTGCAAAAGGAGCAAAGCTTGGAGCTGTCTTGGGAATTCCTTGCTGCCATCATCTAGCTCTTTTCTTATCTTTATCTTATCCTATGTATTTCTTATTCTATATTGCTTTTCAATTATTAAATATGTGTAACTAAATTTCTTCTTAGTTAGAGGTGAATTCGAAGCCATGGACATATGTTTTATATGAATTGATCACTCCCAGTTATGGTTTCGTAAAGTATGAATGTGATTTACTTTTCTGCTTTATTCAGGACTTATTCTTGCATGTTTATTAAGGATGCATACTTAGTTTGCATGCAGGGATTTGATGCTAGGATATAAGGGAATTTCACCTAATCGTTATGAACTTATATTCACAAGTAGTAAAAGTCACTAGTCATGATTGTGTTAAGTAAATTCCTGGCAGGAGTATTATGCTTTTCATAGTTACAAATGCTTTGTCAAAGCTTATGATTTTCATAGAACTTAATGATCTTTGATATGTATCTCTATCACGCTGTTCATATAGGGAACTTGATAAAAATAATTTGATTGAGTCGCTGAGTCCAATTCAATGAACTTAGGAAAATCTGAGAATTAATTAGTGCAGTTCACAGTTAATTTGGGGCTTTGACATTCATACTTTATAGAAAGAGTAACTGGAGATCAATTTGTGTGCATATGTTCCATGTGTGGAGAAGAATCCTCTAGCTATCCCTTAATCCATATTTCATTCACAACTTAGTTATTTGCTGTTGTTAATTTTACTTTGGTCTAAATCATCCAACTCCCCCAAATCATTGTTCCCTCAACTTAATTTCCAGTTTAATGAGTTTAATTTGTGTTAATTTAATTTGTGTTGATTAGCATCCCTCCTAATCCCCGGAATAGAACGATCCCTACTTACTCGTACTACGATTGCATATAGGGTTTAATTTGTGCGTTAGTTATTTCTCACGCCAGATAGATGATCAATAACTGTGTAAAGTGGAAGCTATAGCTTAAAGGCACACGGCTTCAAAGTAAACATACTCAAATCTTGAAGGAATAACATGCTTCAACTCTAATTCTCACATACAGCACTCAATCACTCAGAACCTATGGTTTTATTCTCTCAAACAAGTATAATGAGTATATGAAATAGAAGCACAATATTTGGTTAGATCTCATGAAGGGAATCAAATACTAAGAATAGAGATACACACATACATACCAGCACCCATGAATACATCCTCAAAGATCAGCTAGGTCTTTCACAAGGTTGCAATGAAAGGCTAAGGTTAAGGGAAGTGGAAGAATTGGAAGGAATACAATTAACTTAAGAACATACCAAGGTTGCATTCTTCATTGACCTGCAAGGTGTCATTGATTTAGAATGGTATGGCTGCAACTTCATAGCATCATCTGGCATAGACCTTATATTTCACATTTAGATCAAATCGAAACACTTTCTCTTTATTTTTCTTATTTGCTGACTTGATCTTTTTTTTTTTTTTTTTTGAAACTTGCACAGATTCACACCAATTTACATTTAGGCATGTGGCAGCAACTTCCTTGCTTCAAACGTTAACTTGACACACCTTGGTATATTTATAAGTTTTATAAGGTATGGCTATAATAAGTTAAATATCTCAGATTGAGATACAAAGTTAGGGGAATCATGAGGGTGATAGAAGAAAATGGCTTGAAGTGTTTGGCTGCAACAGAGCTGATGGAACACACAAATGGGTAGGGTGAAAAGAAAGCTCAAAGAATGGTTATACACACATAGTCTAGCATCACTTCAATGAGTTCATTCATGAGTGAAAGCATGCACCTGATATCTGCAAAGAGAATTATCCTTAGTATTCAATCAAAATGGAACAATGAGATCATTTAGAGTGAATTGAAGAAAATAAGTAGAGATGAGGAATAGAAACACTTTAAACCCTCTCAAGAAGGCAATTAGGCTCGAAATAGCTCACTAGGGTAGTCTCCACTATTCTCCTTCAAGAATCTGAGCATGGTACTTTAGCCACCAGAATTCTAAGAGCAAAAGCTTTGTGAAGTGTAAAATGTTTGATATGAAAATCTCAATGGCAGCTCCATAACATTGGTTGTATGACATTCTAAAAAAATTTGAAATACAAGTGAACAAAAATTGAAAACACAAATCAAATGAACAAAAATTGAAATACAAGTGAACAAAAATTGAAAACACAAATCAAATAACAAAAATTGAAAATTGAAAACACAAATGAACAAAAAATTGAAAACCTCAATTAATACCCCCAGACCTGAATTGGACATTGTCCCCAATGTGAAAGCATATAAGAAAACAGAAAACAGGGATTAAAGGTAACCTGGCACTGCATGGTTCATCCTTCAAACATAGCATTTCTCAAAATGCTATCGATGGCTGAGCTCACCCATGGCTCTTCTTCTGACACTTTCCGAAGGGTCTGAAACAGACGAATCATATAGGGCTCCATCTATCATCAACTCATCCATCTGCTCCACAAAGTCTCGGAGCCTTGTGGTCATGTACACTATTTGGAAGTGAAACTCGTTAAGCACACTTAAGTAAATGCCAAACTCGTCTAGAATGTTACCTGTACAATACATGTGACTGCTTAACACAACAGTTCTTGCCACAAACCTCCTATCTAGCAGAGATACCCTCCAAGTATCTAGACAATGTGCCAGCGCCGCAAGCTGCATCTCTTCCAATCCACAATCCAGATCCCAATTTGGAATCATGTTTTCAATTTCTTCTATCAGCCTACCTCTATGAAACAAAAAGGCATCTATGACAACTTCTGAGGGATCCATGGCAAACACAACCATGAGCACCTCAATCACCTCAAACACCTGTTGCACAATGGTATCCTTTCCCTTAGGATCTTCTGGTGGGATAGCTGGCAGTGAGCTCAATAAAACCATTGGGCTAGGCACCTTCACCATGCTCAATTCGGACTCCTCCTCCTTGAGCTTTCCACCGACGGCCTCCTGGAGTTTCTCCATTGACAATGTCTACAATAAACAACAATTTGGAGAAGGTTTGGTTCGGGAGGAAGAGGAAGCTGAGATGTTCAGGGGTTAGCGGGCGGCTAAATCAAATGAAAGATAGAGAGTTATTTTTAGGGTTAATGTAGGTAGTGTTTCAGAGAAAGAGAAGGTTTTTTTGTTTTGTTTTTAATTTTAATTTTTAATTATTTATTTATTTTTTTAAAATTATTTATATATATATGTTTTTTAATAAAACACACGAATATACAAGTGACTCATGGATTACTAGTTAAGAACCTCAGAAAACACAGCCAGGGGATCCGGGAAGTTTGGAGAGGTCACAATGGTCCCGCTTAAAACCCAAACTTCTTAGACACCGAAGGTGTCACCTATAGAACTCCTAGACACCGTATTAACAGAGATGCTCATTGGAGTTACCATAAGTCAACTCATATGAAAAATCTTTTTTTTTTTTTTTCATATGCTTGCAAGACATTGAACAAAATTATACTAAGCAAAACAAGGCTCACACAACTTAACTCCACCACAAAACCTAACAAAATTGTCAATCCCTACCCCCAAACTTAAATTGAACATTGTCCTCAATGTTAAAGCATAACAAAGATGAGTGAGAACATGTAAATAATAAGGGGAAAATTTAAGACAATGGATTAGAGAAACTCCTTCTTGATGCAATTAGGTCGACAGCTACCAAGCACCTTATTCTTCAACACATGGGTTGCCTCCCAAGAAGCGCTAAATTTTATGTCCTCAGTCGGACAACCAAACTTGCTATATTGAATGGGGTGGTTTGGGCTCAATCGGCATCCCATGCAATGCAAGATTATTCACTAGGCTTGTTTTCCTTTTCCGTCGCTTCCTCGCTGCTTTCCTTTTCTTTCTTTTTTTATGAATAGAATCACAAAGAATTGGAGGAGTGATTAAAGAATCTCCAAATCTGGGCAACTCCTCCTTATGTGTAGGAAGTGTAGCATTGAACATGTGGGCAGCCACATGCTCCTCCTTGTCTACTCCTTCCAGCAAGCATGCTTCGATTGAATGTGGAAGACCATCAAATCTGTCCTTTCCTGAATTACCAAATACTTCAATTTGAAAACACTCTTGTACAACATTTGGCTTCAGGGCATCAAACACTTTAAAGGCAATAGTTTCCCCCAAAACAGTCATGGAGAGAGTGCCATCTTTCACTTTGATGATTGTGTCTGTAGTAGCCATGAATGGTCGCCCAAGGAGAATGGGATCAACACGGTCTTCATGTGGATTATCCTCCATATCCATCACTACAAAATCAGCCGGAAGAATGAGTGTATTAACTTGAACTAAGATATCTTCTACAATACCTTTTGGATATTTGATAGAATGATCAGCTAGTTTAAGGCGAATTGACGTTTTCTTCATCCCTTCTAAGCCAAGCTCTTGATAAACTGAATATGGCATTACATTGATGCTTGCTCCCAAGTCCAACATGGCTCTTCCAGCCTTCTTATCTCCGATGTTAATGGGAATGTCAAAGCTGCCAGGATCTTCTAGTTTTGGTGGAAGCTTCCTTTGTAACACAGCACTCACATTTTTGTTGAGCTTTACTTCACTTGGAGCAAAATTGAGCTTGTGAGTTATCAAGTGCTTGATGAACTTTCCATATGCAGGGATCTGTTTAACAACATCAAGCAAGGGCAAATTGATATTAACTTTACTCAAAATATCATAAATCTATTTAAAAGCCTTATCTTGATTTGCTTTCTTCAAACGGCCTGGAAATGGAATCGGTGGAATATATGGAGGAGGTGGGATGTATCTATCTTCACAAAGATGTGGTGGCACAAATTTGTCATCTCTTTTATGCAATTGAAATGGATTCGGTTCTTGAGAATCAGATTTGGCCTTAGGAGCAGAGTGGGATGTTTTGGGTTGTTCTCCTTCCATAGATGTGGTTTCCTCTTCATCTTCATTCTCTACAACCACAACATCATTTGATAGATCAGAACAAATTTTGTTATCAACAATCTTACCTGATTTGAGCACATGAACGGCCTTGGCTTCATGGATTTTTGGATTAATCACGGTTTGGCTTGGCCATTTCCCAGGCTCTCTTTGAGCTATTTCAGCAGCGATCTGGCCTAATTGGACTTCCAACTTGGAGATGGCAGCTTGTGTAGTTTGCTGAAAATTGGATTGGTTGATTGCCATTTGCTTCACTATCCTCTAACGATGATGATTGTTGTGGCCTTTAGAGTGATGGGGAATTCGCTTGATTTTGTGTATTTCTCCATGAAAAGTTTGGATGATTCCTCAAACCTGGATTATAACTTTGAGAATATGGATCATTTATTGGACCTCGGTTGTAGGAATTTACCAACTTAGCTTGCTCTTGCACAAATTCTGGATATGCTGCCCCAAAGGGACAAGAAATGGTAGGATGATCATGAGTTTCACAGATGCTACACACTTCCTTTGAAGGGTTTCTTGAGTTCAATGCAAGGAGGGCATCTAGCTTTTGTTCCAATTTGGAAATCTGCACACTGGAAGAATCATTAGAACCACCAGCAATACATTTACCTCTTATATCGATGTGTTGGGTCTCCATTGCTATCCCCTCAAAAAGTTCATATGTTTCTTATGGAGTCTTAGTCTTATAAGAACAACCTGCAAAATTAGTGACAATATTATGACTAGAGGGGGTTAGTCCTTTATAAAACATACGCATCTGAAGCTTCAATGGAATCCCATGATGAGGACATTGATTGAGCAGCCCATTGAATCTCTCCCATGCTTCACAAAACGACTCATCATCTTATTGTGCAAATAGGAAGATCTTGTCCCTAAGCATGTCGGTTTTTTGCATGGAGAAGTATTTCTCCAAAAACTTCTTTTGAATGGCTCCCCAAGTCGTGAGTGTACCAGGCTTCAAAGAATTCAACCAATATTTCGCCTTATCTTTCAAAGTGTAAGGAAACACTCTCATTCAAAGTTGATCTTCCGTCACACCTGTCAAAGGAAAAGAGCTCACAACATTAAAAATATCCTTTATATGAGTTAATGGATCTTCATTAGGTAAACCATAAAAGGAAGGCAGTATATTAAGATAAGAAGATTTAAGGTCATAGTTTCGGGCTGCGGTGGGCAGCAAGATGCTTGAAGGGGATGCTGGAATTATTGGGATATCAAGGTCTCCCATGAACTCATTGGCAGCCATCTCTTCTTCTTCTTCTTGGTCTGAACTTGATTCCGAATTTGAAGGTGAAGAACCTGGGAGGTCAGTGTGGATAGCAAGACCTTCAAATGTGGCAATGACTTGCTCTTTTGTAGTTTCCAACTCTCTTTTAGAGATCACCCGGTTTGGTTGCAAAGATGGCCCTGCGTTCAAAGATCTCGAACGTTGGAACGAAGACCTCACTTGTTCAAGGAAGGGATTTTTAGACATAAACAACCTGAAACAGAAAATAACTTGAGTTAATTAGTACTACTAAAAGAATATGGTAACCTTGGGCACATAACCAGGGAAGAACTTTCGTTCAGTCCCCAGCAACGGCGCCAAAATTTGTTCGTTAAAAACGTTAACTCGCAATTGTACGGGCCAATTAGTAGTATAGCAAGACAAGTACGAGGTCGTACCCACAAGGACTGAGAAGTTAAAATTAGTTATGTACTTAGATTACCAAATTCAAGAAAGTAGGAGGTTAAGTCTAAAACAGAATTTAAAGTAAGAGTGATTGTAATTGTTGAACAAATGAGGCAAAACGAAGTTTCAAACAAAAGCAAAGTGAGCAAATGTAACAAAGAGTATTTTTGTAGGTTGGAAAATAGATTGGGAAACTGGGGCATTCGATTCACCATAACAATTCAATTTTGGGTTATAAGGCGTCAAGTGACAAGTCAATTTCGGATTCAAAAGATTCTAGCTAAGTATGATTAGGCCATGGTGTCTGGTCCTAACCTTGTGTTCCTAATTCCCTAACTTGATCATTTGTTGTCTAACCTAAATTAAGCATTAGGAACCCATTAAGCATAGAAGAACAATTTAAACAACCAAGCATGTATCTAATCCCTGTTGTCGAATGTCCATACATACTTTTCTTATTCATAGTTCAATTCGAATCAAAGCATGGTGTCTACTCTTGATTCAAACTAAGATAGCTAATAAACAAGTTCTAATGGTGTTCAATCATCCAAACAAGCATATTAACTGATAAGCATAATGAATAAGAACATGAATCATGAATCATGAATCAAACTTGAAACTCAAAACTTTAACTTATAAACCCAGAATATTCATGTTAGGTTACATCGAAGCCCTAGTTATGAATTTAGCTACTCATAATGGAAATGAAACTTAAACAGAAATGAGAAAACATAATGAATGCAACAAGAGTAGAAAAACCCATTTCTGAAGTTGTTTGTTGTGTCCAAGGCTTCTCCAAGTGCTTCTCCACGTCTAATGCTGCTCCAAAAGTTTCCTCACATCTAGAGTATGGTAACTAAAGAGGTGATTTGGGATGAGTTTGGGTGAGTGGCGATGGAAAAGAAAGAGGAAATTCGTAGAGAATTGGAATGGAGGCTTGTTGGAGCTATTTTGGTGTTTTGGGGATGAATGGAGTGTTTGTGGAAGGATGAAGTGAATGAGAAGAATTGTGAATGATTTGTGTTTAGAATTGGAGTGCTATTTATAGGGAGAATGGAAGGGGAATATATGAATTGAATATGGTTTATGCCAATAGCACTTGTAATTAAAAACTCATCTTTTGGCTAGTGCACTTCACCAACAACTCCCACACTTCACCAACAACTCCCACTAGATAGCTTTTGTAATTAGAAACCCATTCTTTTGGCTAGTGCTCTTCACCAAAAACTCCCATTAGATAGCACTTGTAATTAGAAACTCATTCTTTTGGCTAGTGCACTTCACCAACAACTCCCACTAGATAGTGCACTTCATCATACATATGTCATGCATGACTATGCATTGCACTCTTCTTTTGGGCTCATTTTGGGCTTGTTAATGCATTCATAAAATTCTGGAAAAATATGGATCTTCAAGCCCTTTGTCTTATCTTTCCAAGCATATGCAGCCCAACTCAAGAAAAAATTGGGAAGACCTTCAAATGTCATTTGTGGCCTAGTAACGCAGATGCTGCCGAATTTTGACCTTGAGCTACTAGATCATGTATAACTTCCTCTAGAAGACTCAGAATCATGAACTGTAAAATGGTACGGAAACTAGACTTCTGTATCTCTCCAATGATGTATGGCTCATTATCTGGTTCTTCTTGAGCAAGTATAGGTTAATCCGTGAAATTGAATGATCTGCAGACACCGTTTTGGGCTAATTTGTCTCCAAAATGCATTAAATGAGTCTCAAGCTTATTACACTGAAACAAACACAAAACTTATTAAAAGCACAAGTTTAACTCAAAAACATAACCAAATCATAAGTTAGAAGGGTACAAAAGGATATGTAATTATGCACCGATCAATGATTTGTACCAAGATTGCAATGATGTTAGTTGAACAACATGAAATAAAATTTTGAACAACGTGAAATAAAAAGCCAAATCCATAACATCTTTTCCTTGAACAACATGAAATAATTTTTTTTTTAAAAAAAATTATGTTTAACGAAAAGCAAAATTCATAAGAAATTCACAAGAAATGTAGTGACAAATGTATTATAAATTTGAAAGAAATGTTTAAGAAAAATAATTAACTTTCATTCATTATCCTTGATTCTCATTGTTGTCATTGTGCCCATCATCTCTCCGCATATCCAAAGCTATACCAACTCTCCATTCATTAGAATTCTGTCTTTGTTGTTCTTATGTTTGGAAAACTAGTTTAGGATTCCCTTCATTAACCGGTAACGATGAAGATGAAGAAGATTCATTCTCCAATTCAATAGGAAATTTGTCAGATCTACACTCTTTTCAAAGAAAGTTGTGTAGTCCTACACAAGATAACATTATCTCTGTTTGTGTCGTATATGGGAATGGAGGTGCGGACTTGAAAATTGTAAATCGTGACTTAAATATACCAAATATCTCTCAATGACATTCCTTAAGGACGAATGACGAAGATTGAACAACTCAACTTCATTTGCAGGTGCACGACCTTGACCAACAAACTTTTGGAGATGATATCAAACACCTCGAAATGGAGCCAAAAATTGGCGTCGATTTGGAAATCCACAATCCACTAAGAAAAATTTATCTGATAATAGATTACACATATGTTAGTATCCAATGTACGACCTAATGTAAACTATAAATGAAAAAAATTTAAAATTTAAAAATACATTGTGGCACTTTAGTACTCTTGAATCATGAGCTGAGCCCTCCCACCTATTAAGAATATATATGAATTCCAAATCAAAGTTACAAGCTTCTAATACATTTTGTGATATTGTACCGTGACGATTACAATAGCTGCTCTTGTCGCGTCCTGTTACCATTGCTGGAATATGTGTGTCGTCAATAGCTCCGATACAATCCTGAAATAAACCCAAAAGCTTAAAAGATATTATCAAACATAAACAAATTGAATAAAATAAGTTACACCAGACAACACATTTACCTTAAAGTATGGGTAAAACCTTGTACTTTCCCTTATTTTAGCTGGTATCGCAAATCTAGATTTGGCTAGTATCTCCAATGCTATTGTGTTCAAGGCCTTTAAAACTTTATTAAAATTTTTACTTGCAGTGAAGTGCGATCGGCCAAATGTATCACATACTAGACAATATCTATTATTTTGACCCACAATAAGCAAAAAGGTCGCAACCATTTCTTCTACACAAATGAATCTTGTATCTTGTGAGAGTGTTTTTTTCCTCTAATAATACTGCATAACTTTTGAAACACATCACGATACATTCTATACCTTTCTCAGAAATGCTCTGAATTGTTATTCAATACATGATGTATATAATTATATCATTTCAAAGTAATTGGTCGCCGGGTTAATGGACGTTCAATATTTTCACTATGCATGACCTATTGCTTGAATCGCCATTAATAAATTCCAAAGTGTTTCATAAATTTCTTTGTCCTCCATTTCTTGCCTCTCAATTTCTTCTGCCTCCATTATATATATTGATACCGCCTAAATAAAATGATAAACAAATTACAAACACAATTAATAATAAAGTCACATATGCACTGGAGCTACAACATCCAAATTGCAAGTCACACATATACACTGGAGCTAATAATAAATTGCAAGTCTAATAACAAATTGCAAGTCACACATATGCACTGGAGCTAATAAAAAATTGCGAGTAATAATAAATTGCACTGGAGCTACTAACAAATTGCAATTAATAATAAATTTCAGATTTTCAAAGGAAATAATTAAAGGATTCAGAAAAGCAAAACAAGTTGATGAATTCATCATCAACTATTTAATAACCAATAAAGTATTTAAACATAAACAACAATGTTTGATAAACAAAATAAATAGTCCAAATATCATAAAGCATTATCAACCAAAAAACGATTCCAAAAACCAATCATTCCAAACAAACCAATCATTCCCAAAAACTCTTAAAAAAAACCACTCATTCCAAATTGTAGGATATCCAATTTGATCGCTCCTCAGGAGGCATTTTCAAAAATGCATCCTTTTTTGTGTTAGTATTTAACAAAGAAAGCGCTTTATAACAAGCACGTTCATCCAAATTTGGGGTCTCCTTAATGGCATCCCACATATAACTCTGCTGCTCTCTCTCTTTCCCCCTTTTTGCCAATAGATTATGGACTCCCTGGAAGTTGGTGGCAATTGAATCAATGCTAAGGCTAATTCTTCTTCCCATAGCTTGTTGGGTGGTCTCATTTGAGATAGCATTCCTTTCCAAATATGTTCTAGTTTAAAACAAAACTAAGAAACAGGACCACCGCTCCACATCTTCGGGGCAACCTAAAGAAAATCATAGCGATATACTAGCTAAACCCATAGTCCAGCACTGGCTAAACCCAAACCCAACGCAACCAAACATCTTCCCCTCTTTAGAGCTCCAAACTATGTCAAAGGGAGCCAACTCCTTGTGTACGTGGGCCAAAATACAGTGACTATATCATGGCGACGACATCGTTTCACGGCGACTACTTCCATATCACAAAATAAACTAACAATCTTGAGGGAAAATGGAGGGGAGGAGAAAATAAGGGATGAAATGAGAGGGGAGGAGGTAGGGAAGGAGGTCACCAAACCCCATAGGGGCCGGCAACTAAGACTTTTTTCCTTAGGGTTTTCTCAGAGAGTGATAAGTCGACAATTTTTTTACTTTAAAATTGTTGAATACTAATCTTATCATCTACACTATTAAAGACTATAAAGTTAATAATTTATATTCCAACATAGAGAAGAAACACAAAAAAGGTTCATAAATTCCAACATTAAGGTACCCAACTCATACATGAAATATGGCACGTGAATCTACGACGCGAGTTGAGGAAATAAATTTCCCCCATTTAAAAAAAAAAAACATCATAGGGATTTATTGATGCAAATTTTAATTCATAAATATGAGCTTGTTTACATGTAAGCTTAACGTCATTATAGTAAAACAAAGTTGGGTTGCTTTTAGAAAATGCGGAAACAAAATATTTAATCAACTTTTAAATAAATATCTTCCCATCCCCATGAATGCACTTGTTACTTGAAACCACAAATTTGTATAATATCATGAGTCAAAGTGACCTAGTAAGTACATGTAACCAATATACAACATGCATCATAAAATAATCATCATGATTAAAACCAAGGCAATTATCATAATATCGTATGTTTGGGTACTTGTTTGGGTTTGAATATATTAAGTTATTGGTTGTTTGTGTGACTATTGTAATCGAGCATATCGACTTTTTATCAATGATATTTCTATCGTTTGACCAAAAAAAAAATGTTTGAGGTCAAATTTTCACAATAAAAATAAATAAATGAATTGTCGTGAAACAAAACACGCCATGTGGATTTGAATTAAAAATACATATATTTTTTTAAAATTTGTATAAAAAAAAAGGTTTTAAAATTGAAAATCATAAAAACTTTAGAAAACTAAAACTTAAGACTTAAACCAAGTAAAAAATAAAAAAGCTGCAACTCCCCTTCCTTCCCCTTCCCCCTGCCACTGCCTCTCTCTCTCTCTCTCTCTCTCTCTCTCTCTCTCTCTCTACCTTTGAGATTTAATTAAAATATACAGTGATAAAATATGTAAAGGTATTTTTGTAGAAATGTCACATAAACTTATACATAAGTTTTAATTTGTCACGAATTGTTGTGGGGGTCTTTTTGTTTCCGAAATTCTAGGTGGATTTGGGCTGCTGTAAAGAGAGTGAAGTTGCCCCTTTGCCTTGGTTCAAGAACTAGTCCCCAAAATACTCAAAGAATGATGATTCTTAAGGAGTACTCTGGTTTTTCTCACCAAGCAAATAATGTTATTGTGAACTGAGATTTTGACTTGGCTTGAGTGGCTTGTGGTGTGGGAGCTAAGTCTCCATGAGTTTAGCAAGAGTGTCTATTTGAGTTGAAACAAGGTTTTGGATAAAGGCTATTTTAGAGGCTTGGAATGGTTTTATTGTTTCTGCGAAAAAAGTAGAGAATGGTTGTTGGAAAAATGAGAGGATAGTTGTTGGGAGAAGAAGATGATGGTTTCTGGGAAAAGAGAGAGGGATGGATTCTAGGGTTAAGCCTGAATGTTTCTAGCAGTGAAATTATAGCCTACTCTATTGCTTTCGTTTGGGTTCTCCTCTTATGGGTAAGCCACTGCTTCCATTTATAGTCTACTGAAGCTCAAACAGGTAATTTATGAGCGGCTCAGGTTGGTGAGACGGTAAACTGAGGTTTTAGTGTTGGACAGTTGGGGATTGAGTTATAGGTGATTTAAAATGAATTTAATGGGTCTAAACTCTATTTACTATATAAAATAGGCGAGGCTTAGGACAACATGCACCGGAAATAGTAATATAAATAATATTTTATTATAAATCAGTAAAGGTTGCAGAAAAAGATTTTTTTTTAATCTCTTCCAGCCGAAAGCAGCCCATAAATTTTTATTATTTATTTTTTTATATAAAAAAAAGCTTGGCGTAATTATCACTTCAAGTGATGGATACTATCAAAAGAATATAGTATAAACTTCTGACTATCTGCATGATTAAAGGTGATAAGAGAAATAATATAAAGCATACTTTTTTTTTTATTTTTGAGATAAAAAAGTGTGGCCAAAACGGGTCAAGCACGCTAAGATCAATGATATTGGCAATGGCATGACATATGATGGAATAAAGTAATAAGGTATATTGTACACTGTGAAAGTAAGAGTGCTAAACAGCGGGCATAATTTATTAAACTATAATAACCCTCTAAAATGTGGACCTGGATCCTCTGCTCTGATTTTCTCTGCTATGATCTGCTTTACTTTTGTTCTCCATATGCCATCTCATTAAAATTTAATCTAAGGGATTTAAAAATTGACACATCAACCTAAATACAAAATTCCAATTTACTCCTAATTAGAAAAGAAAAGAAAACCCTAACACCCAACAAACGGCGTCCATAGCTTTTTTTTTTTCCTCCTTCCTGCTTAACTTTATGTCTTCTTCTCTTTTTTGCTTTTCCTTACGCTCTAGCCTTTTTTTTCTTCTTCATGTCTCTGCCCATATCCATTGTTTGATGAATGTGGTTCCAGAGAAAAGATTCCTTTTCTGTTCATGTCGATTTCCTGGATAAAAAAGAAATCATATTTGAAGAACTGCATTTCAGCTTTCTTCTGTAAGGTTTCTTGATTGATTAGTTATATGCTTACTTTCTTGAATATCTTGATTTGTATTGAAATATGGTTTTCTATGTATTTGGTCTTGAACTTAGATTTGACAGCTTAATCTTCATGAATTTAAGAACTACTGAAATATCCATGTTTTTTTTGTAAATCAGGAAACAGAAACAACCCTTTCTTCATCTGGATTTTGTTCTGTATTTGGTCAAAGTTCCTAGGAACTCCTTTTGAATTCGTGAGTTTCCTCTTGGTTAAGGCAATTGAGAGGAGTCCTTTTGGAGCACTGGCCTTTGAGACTTTTGGGTAGATAAATCCATAGCAGGGACCAATTCAAGTGTCTCTTTGAAGTTAGCATCCCTGCTCCATACTTGAAAAATGGTTTCCTCTCAGCTACCTGGCTTGTCTCACGAATGCAATGGATATGGGCATGCTCATTAGAAATGGAATTTTTTCTCTAGAACCGCACTCATCAAACAACGGATATGGGCAGAGACATGAAGAAGGAAAAACAAAAAGCCAGAACGTGAATCAGGAAGAAGAAAAAAAATAATAAAAGAAGGCAAAAAAGGGAAGATGACAGAACGTGTGAAGTAGGAAGGAGAAAAAAAAAGCTTTGGACATTAACTATCCCGTTAGTTGGGTGTTATGATTTTCTTTTCTTTTTAATTAGGATTAAATTGGACTTTTGTTTTTAGGTTGATGTGTCAACTTTTAAATCCCTTAGATTAAATTTTAATGATGTGGCGTTTGAAGAACAAAAGTAAAGCAGATCATTGCAGAGAAAATCAGAACAGAGGATCCGGATCCCTAAAATGTCGTGCAAAATATAGTAGTTTTAGCGAAAAGAAATTGTGCAACATTATTAAATGATAACAAGCCTGTGGAAATTTGTCAGGTAAGAGAGAACGCAACTATCTTATCTGGTAGTAAACTCGTTCGATAGTGGGAGGTTTGCCCCTTGCTTCTCTACTTCTTCCCACCTTTGCAGTGATATTATGGGGTTAAGCTTGAATGTTTCTGTTTGGTAAACGGGCCAAAAATGATCTCAAGGTTTAAAAAAAACGAGTTCTTCTAAGAAAATAAAACTAGGCCCACCAGCATTTATTTATTTATTTATTTTTTAAGATTATCCATTTTCCAACTGGGCCTTTCATAATAAAAAAAGGAAAAGGGCCCAAGTCATGAAAACTAGGCCTTTGTCTCGCGCTACAAGTTCGAGAGATTGGTAAACATGTTCACTAAACTCACATGGGAGGTCGAAAGAGGTTATTGCGTTTAATACGACTTGACCTTCTTCAACTCCAGCAAGAAAACAAGCTGTACAGAAGCCTCCGAAATCAGAAGAGATCAAAGTTGCCAGCTAAGTTTTCAAGTACAAGGGAGTCAAATCAGGAAAGCTCCACAAAGGAAACCGACGGTTCTTGCCAGAAATCTTCCATCATTCCCCCTACGAACTGGTTAAGATCAACGAGCTAGCATCATACCTTAAACCACAAGCCAAAGGTCTTGTCGCAGTTTCCATCATTACGAGTTCCTCCACCCCTATAAATAATAAGAGTCTATTTCAGAAGAAGGGGACTCTCTCTCCAAAACCAGACGCAACGTCTCAAAACACTCAAAACTCTCAAGACAACAAGCTGCCAGCCCTTTTCTTTAGATAACCAGTTGACAACTCCTGCGCTTATTTCCCGTAGCTCTGCCATTTTTATGGTATGATTTTCTTTTAAGGTATCTTTCTATTTCAATACATGTAAATCGTTTGGATTGGATCAAGAAATCTCCAATTCTTCTTTTTTACTCAGTAATTCGAATTCAAGGGTAATTAATGGATTAGTTAAAGAATCTCTTGTCGAATTTAACGTAAGGATCTATTTTGATAAAATTCACTTGATTATCTAAAGAACGAATCACGGACTGTTTTAGTACATAAAATCGGATTCTCGCCATTTTATCCCTCAAACAGTTTAGAAAAACTAGCGTTCGGGCCCGATAGAGGATAGGGGCCCGAAAAACAATAATAAAAGAAAAATGAATTGAGTCGGGCCCGAAATTACACTAACGGGCTCGGGTGGACCATCGATCTGATTGAAAACAAGCAAATATTGAAACATGTTAACGAAACCCGGACAAGGGTTTTCACTAACCACAAATTTGGTCTTCCTCTATTGCCTGTTCAAGTATTGCTTGTTAGGGTGACATTCACGAAGAAAAGAACATTGAAGTCCTCTTAACTGAGGCACAGAAAAGAATCTATCTAGGTCAGTACACCGCCCCCCCCCCCCCCCCCCCCCCCCCCCCACAAGAGCACAATGGCTTGGTAAGAAGCGCGAACTCCATCAGCACCAGTCATTCACATTCACACTAGATCTATTGGGTTGGTTGTATACCCAATAGTGGCATGCCTACGCAACGACAAGAGGTCAGTATTAAAAGAAGTTGTTTGACAAGGCCTCAAATAGGGCCGTCTGTTTTGGCAACTGATTCAACTTTCAATTTTTTCCAAAAATTTAGAAAGTTCACTCAGCGAGCCAAGAAACACCATCCAACCAGGGCATTGGTGTTGATCTAACGATTCCTCCTCGTCCCTCAGAGTTGAATTGACCCCTGCGGTTAGTAAAAGGACGAGAGACGGAAAAAAGGACCAACAGTTTCTATTAGTGAGATTATAGCCTGCTCTATTGCTTTCGTTTTGGTTCTCCCCTTCTGGGTAAGCCATTGCTTCCATTTATAGCCTGCTACAGTTCAAGCAGGTGATGAATGAGCGGCTTAGGTTGGTGACACAGTAAACTGAGGTTTTAGTGTTGGGCAGTTAGGGGTTGGATAGTAGTTGCTAAAGTAAGAGTGGCAATGGTTTATGACCGTGGTTTTGGAGTTGTAAGAAAATTGGAGATTGTGTAATAAACGCTGGAAGAAGACCACAACTCTCTTTGCTCACCCATTGAGCGGGCTCAAGAAAATGGGCTTGGGTTTTTGGGCTCCCAAGCAGCCCAAAACCTCCATTCTTTTGAACCATTAATGGGTCTCATGGATCTTTGTAACCATTCACACCACAATCCGCTCAGCAAGTCTCAAGCATGCATATGTCTTGGGCCCACTTAAGTTTGTCGTGTGATTCAACACTAAAGGGAGTTGCTTGGTGTGCATGTTATTTGTGTGCTTATGCTTGAGCTTGCTGTATTATAATAGCTTAGGCCTGTTTATGCTTGATTAGGCAATGAGTTAGGTGAGCTTGGGCATGAGTGAAATTGGTAAATTTCACATGTTTAATGTGACTTGCCACGTGCCAAATTATAACATTGCTTGTGATGGCATGTGTGTATCGGCTAGGCTTCTTTACATAAAAGCACTATATTGGGCTTGAAATATGCTTGGGCCTTCCTTAAATTTTTTGGACCTCAACAAGAAGAATTTAAGAGAAATGTCATCTTAATTTTTTAAAATCCATGATTTGTTATCCAACTTTAACACCATCTAGTTTTCCATCCATTTTTAAGGGTATTTTAGTCTTTTTATTTTTAAGAAAAAAAAAGAGAAAAAAGTGACATCTCTCCCTTTCTCCCCTGCCCCAACCCCACATGCCCCCAAAACACATCGCATAGGACCCCTTCCCCCTTCTCTCTCTCTCTCTCTCTCTCTCTCTCTCTCTCTCTCTCTCTCTCTCTCTCTCTCTCTCTCTTTGAGCATATATAATTTTTTTTTATGGTGTTCATTGAGCATGGAAATGGAAAATTACCAAAAATAAAAAAGAAGAAGAAAAAGGTGGACTCAGTTTGTGTGGGCTGAGGAAATTTGTGTGTGGAGGGTAGGTGTTTCATGGTAGATAGAAAAGGAGGAAGAGGTTGTGAAAAATAAGGGGGAATGGATTTCAAGGTGGGGGAGTTGGTTGGAGCCGCTAGTGGTGCATAGGGGAGGGGGAAGGTGATATATATATTTTTTCAATTTTAATTGTTTAAAAGATATAAATAAAAAAATTATAATGATTTTTTCATTTTTAAAATACCCTTGAAAATAAAAAGACTAAAATACCTTTAAAAATGTATGAAAAATTGGATGGTGTTAAAGTCAGATGACAAATCATGGATTTTGAAAAATTAAAGTGACATTTCTCTTAAATTTTTCTTTAATGTGACAAATTGAAATTAAGGTATAAGTTTAGGTAACATTTCTTAAAAAATCCCTAAAATGTGCAAAGAAAGACAAAATCTTCAGCATCAAAATTATTGTCATTGACCCAATTCCCAAATGCACATGACACCATCCCTCCCTCTCTACCTATTGAATCTATCTCTCTCGCTTGCTCTTTCTCCCCCACCCAACCCCAAACAAAACGTGCCTGACCCAGGTCCCACCCAACCAAAAGCAACCACCATCTTCACCAGCTTAGCCACACTCCCATAACCCAGACCATCCCCCACCTGCAACCCACCCTATTGACCCTGCACCCAAAATTACCCAAAAGTCTTTATTTATTTTTTCTTACTTTGAAAATAAAAATCATTTTTTCCATTTCAAATGATTTTCAATTTTTAAAATATGTATTTTTAAATACTATAAATGTATGGCTTGATGAATGTTATACACATGGGTGGCCCTGTCATGGTGCAAACAGGCCCCCTATTTTTAGGGCCTCCGAATTTTTTTTACTGTATATTATATATATTAATATTATAAAAACTGTATATATAATCCATCATGTAGCACATTGACACAAAAGTATATCTAGTGGAGTTGGTTTCTAGTGGGTGCATATCCTTTAGTACAAGGCCCAAGTTGGAGTCTCATTGATGTCAATAAATTTATAATTTTAATCTTTTTTCATTATAGTAACAAAATAGTTTTAAAAAATGAAATGTGAAAAAAACAAGGGTAAAAATCCAACTAAACTAACACTGTTATAAATCCATACATTATGGGTTTATGGGTTATGGATGCCCAAAATAATAGCCCCTATTAACCTATCATAATACCCATCATTATGTACTTGTAACCTACCGATTATGGTTGGTAAATGATTTAGGCCTCTATACCCCTATAAATAGTGGATCCAAATATGAATGGAATACAAGTTGATTTGAGCAAATTATATTGCCTCTTTCTTCCTCTTATTTCTCCTTACAAATTCCCTAGTTTTACAACATGTTATCAGCACGAAGGCTCTTGGCATGGAAAACAATCATGGATGCTCTCGTTTTGGGAGAAATGACGAAGATATTTGTCTCGTGGATAGTGCAACTACGCACACAATTCTTCGAGATAAAAAAATATTTTGATAATTTACATTTATCAAAAGTAAAGGTAACTACCATACTAGGTTCTGCAAACCTAATTGACGGCTCTGGAAGAGCTTAAATTTCGTTACCCAATGGGACTCAATTCACCATTGATAATGCTTTGTATTCTTTGAGATCGAGAAGAAATTTGCTTAGCTTTAAAGACATTTGAATGAATGGATACCATATTGAAACTAGAAAGGATCACAATGTGGAGTATCTTTGCATTACCACCAATATCAACAGCCAGAGGCGTATATTGGAAACACTTCCTGCTTTCTCTTATGGGTTGTATTATACAACCATCAAAGCAGTTGAAGTCCATGCTATCATGAACCAGAAGTTCATTGACCCAAAGACTTTCATGCTTTGGCACGATCGTCTTGGGCATCCTGGATCCATAATGATGCGTAGGATTATTTCAAATTCAAATGGACATCCTTTAAAGCCTCACCATAGTACTTTGTCCATTGATCAGTCTTGCAAAGCTTGCTCCCAAGGGAAATTGATCATCAGACCATCTCCGTCAAAACTTGGCTTTGAATGTCCATCTTTCTTACAGAGAATTCAAGGGGATATTTGTGGGCCAATTCACCCATCTTGTGGAGCATTTCGTTATTTTATGGTTTTAATCGACGCATCTACAAGATGGTCACACGTTTGCGTATTGTCAACTCACAATGTTGCTTTTGCTAGGCTCCTTGCTCAGATAATTAAATTATGAGCACAATTCCTTGATTATCCAATAAAGTCAATTCGACTTGATAACGCTGGTGAGTTTACCTCCCAAACTTTTGATGCCTATTGCATGCCGCTTGGGATTGATGTTGAGCACCCAGTTCCCCACGTCCATACTCAAAATGGATTAGCAGAAGCTTTTATCAAGCGTCTCCAGTTCATTGCTCGCACTTTGTTATTGAAGACAAAGTTGCCAACTTCAGCTTGGGGACATGCAATTTTACATGGACCAACTTTAGTCCGCTTGAGGCCCGTTGCCCAACACCAATTCTCCTCTTTACAACTTGCCTTTGGGTGACAACCCAATATATCACATTTAAGGATTTTTGGTTGTGCAGTTTATGTGCCAATTGCACCCTCACAACGCACTAAAATGGGTCCTCAACGTTGATTGGGAATATTGATCGGTGCATAATTACATATCTTTTTATACCCTTCTAATTTATGATTTGGTTATGTTTTTGAGTTAAACGTGTGCTTTTAATAAAGTTTGTGTATGTTTCAGTGTAATAAGGTTGAGACTCATTACATGCATTTTGAAGACAATTTAGCTTATAACAGTGTCTGCAGATCATTCAATTTCACGGATTAACCTGTACTTGCTCAAGAAGAACCAGATAATGAGCCATACATCATTGGAAAGATACGGAAGTCTAGTTTCCGTAGCATTTTACGGTTCATGATTCGGAGTCTTCTAGAGGAAGTTATACATGATTTAGTAGATCAAGGTCAAAATTCGGCAGCATCTGCGTTACTGGGCCATAAATGACATTTGAAGGTCTTTCCGATTTTTCCTTGAGTTGGGCTGCATATGCTTGGAAAGATAAGACAAAGGACTTGAAGATCCATATTTTTCCAGATTTTTTCGGAGCAAATACCAAGCTCAAAACCTGCCCACAAGCTGACTGCAATGCAATGTCATTGGATCCTCTTTTGAGCATTGGATCCTCTTTTGAGCATTGGATCATCTTTTGAGCTTTGGATCCTCTTTTGAGCCTTGGATCCTCTTTTGAGCCTTACATGTTGAGCAATTAAGAGAGCCTTGGATCCTCTCAAACACTAAGTTTAAAGAAAGAAAAATTGTTTTTAAATGTAATGGTGTGTTAGGTGAAGTTGATGAAATGAGTGGAAAGCAATATTTAATTTAGATTTTCAACTTCCCTTAGGCCTATAAATAGTGGGGTTTCCCAAGCTTGTAAACACACCCCAAGGGGGGGAGCTCTCAAACATTTCTCTAGAGCTCCCCTCCCTTCTCTCCCTCAAATTCTCTTATTTTCCTTTCTAGTTCTCAATTGTTGTAATAAATTCCTTTTGCTAAGTTTTTCTAAGTTCTTCTTAATTTTCCATTGTAATGTAAATTCTTTTCTTTAGCAATTCAAGTTTGAGTAGTTTCCAAGTTTCAATTATGGTTTTTGTTCTTATTCATTATGCTTATAAGTTAATATGCTAGTTTGAATGATTGATCACCATTAAGGCTTGCATGTTAGCTATCTTGGTTTGAATTAAGAGTAGACACCATGCTTTAATTCGAATTGAACTATGAATAGGAAGAGTATGTATGGACATTCGACAACAGGGATTAGATACATGCTTGGTTGTTTAAAATGTTCTTCTATGCTTAATGGGTTCCTAATGCTTAATTTAGGTTAGACAACAAATGATCAAGTTAGGGAATTAGGAACACAAGGTTAGGACCAGACACCATGACTTAATCATACTTTAGCTAGAATCAATCCGTTAATCTAAATTGAACTTGGGAACTTATTCGCTTGAGTTAATTTCTTTTCTTTCTTTCTTGTTTGATTTATTTTCTTTCTTTTTTTTCATTTCTGTTTTGTACAGGGAATTGAATTAAATCAATCTATCATCAATCCTCGTGGGATCGACCTCGCACTTACATATGCTAAACTACCAACGGCTCGTGCACTTGCGAGTATCACAAGTTGAGGATGCAGCTGAATCTATTTTGGTGCAGTTGAATCGACGCAACAAATATACATTGGTTTTGATTCACCAACTATCATTCGCTATCTCGAACCTATGACAGGAGATACTTTTACAGCATGCTTTGCGGACTGTCACTATGATGAGACATTCTTCCCGCCGTTAGGGGGAGAAAAAACCGTTCCTGAAGAACGGCGTGAATTAGGTTGGAACATATCCATTATGTCTTATCTTGACTCTCGTACAACTCAAAGTGAAAATGAAGTATGAAAGATTGTCCACCTTCAGCAAATTGCTAATCAAATTCCAGATGCATTCACTGACACAGGAAAAGTGACAAAATCACATATACCTGCAGCAAATACACCAGCAAGGATTGATATCCCAATCGGATTAACCAATGTTGCAGCAAATGAATCATCTACTGCACGCCTGAAGCGAGGTAGACCCATAGGTTCGAAGGACTCAGCTCCTAGAAAGCGAAAATCAAAAGCATTTCCAACCCCAATGAAAACGCTCATGAAGATATTATTGGTAAAGAGATTGACCTTGAACCTACAATTCATGAAAACGCTCATAAAGATATTACTGCAATCGTAGCAGTGTATGTCGACGACATGAACTTCAATGGAACTCCTGAAGAGGTAATTAAAATTGCTAAATATTTAAAGTGTGAATTTGAGATGAAAGACCTTGGAAAAACTAAATATTGTTTGGGCATGCAGATCGAACATCATCCCAATGGTATTCTTGTCCATCAATTAGCTTACACTGAAATTTTTTTGAAGCGATTTTATATGGATAATGCCCACTCGTTGAGAACTCCAATGGTAGTTCGTTCATTAGACACAAATAAAGATCCATTCCGTCCTAAAGAGGATGATGAAATGATACTTGGTCCAGAAGTACCATATCTTAGTGCGATCAGTGCTTTATTATATTTAAGCCCAATGTAATAGGCCAGATATTGCATTTTTAGTAAATTTATTAGCCAGGTATAACTCAGCTCCAACACATAGACACTGGAATGGTATAAAGCATATCTTGCCCTACCTTCGTGGAACAACTGATATGGGCCTATTTTATTCGAACAAACCTTCCAATAGTCCAAATCTTATTGGATATATATATGCGGATTCTGGGTATCTCTCTGATCCACATAAGGGTCGCTCTCAAACTGGTTATGTGTTTACTTATGGAAATACAGCAATCTCATGTCGATCTACAAAACAAACCTTGGTTGCTACCTCTTCTAATCATGCAGAAATTCTTGCGCTCCATGAGGCCAGTAGAGAATGTGTTTGGTTGAGATCCCTAGTTCATCATATTCGGAAAACATGTGATCTTTCTTCAACAAAAGCTCCGACAATCATGTATGAAGACAATGCTGCTTGTATAACTCAAATTAAAGAAGGGTTTATCAAGGGTGACAGAACCAAACATATACCACCAAAGTTCTTCTACCCACATGAGCTTCAGAAGAATCAACAGATTGAAGTCAAACAAATTCGTTCCCAAGATAACCTGACATATCTCTTCACCAAAGCTCTTCCGAAGCCTATATTTCAGAAGTTGGTATATGGTATAGGGATGCGACGACTTTACAAGCAATTAGATTGTTCAAGATCAGGGGGAGATATCAATTGAGGAAACTCCTCAGTTTTACTACATTGGATGTATGTGCAATGTACTCTTTTTTCCTTCGATCTGGTTTTTATCCCATGTGGTTTTTCTTGACAAGGTTTTTAACGAGGCAACATTTAGCACGTCCAACATGATGTCATTGTATGGTGGACATCCAAGGGGGAGTGTTATAAATCCATACGTTATGGGTTTATAGGTTATGGATGCCCATAATAATAGGCCCTATTAACCTATCATAATACCCATCATTATGTACTTATAAACTACCGATTATGGTTGGTAAATGATTTAGGCCTCTATACCCCTATAAATAGTGGATCAAAATATGAATGGAATACAAGTTGATTTGAGAAAATTATATTGCCTCTTTCTTCCTCTTATTTCTCCTTACAAATTCCCTAGTTTTACAACAAACACCAATATGTATCACACCCATACACTTTCTCCTAAAAGAAAGTACTTTCTTCCTCTAAAAATAAAAAAATAAAAAAATCATGCCTTCTTCTTTCTCTTGTATTCTTATTTTATTATCGAACATACTAATATTTAACTTTATGAAATGAAAACATTAAAAAAATTATGAATTTGATTTGTGGTTGTTATTACATGCTAATTGATGATGAATTTTAGTTATAAAAAAAATCATTTTATGACATTAAGGGGGGTGTATTCAATTAGGATTCTAGAGCGTTTAAAAAGATTTTAAAAATCCGGGTGTATTTAATTTGGATTTTTATAAACTTTTTAAAAGTCTATAACAGTTTGGGTGTATTTAATCTAGACTTGTTTGAACTTTTAAAATGTCCACCTAAATGTGGCTGTATTCAATTAGGAGGAGATAGATTTGGAAGGATTAATTAAGTGTTGCAGTTTGGAGAATTTGTAGGGTTTATGTATAAATAATAAAGGCCAACATAAGTCCAACCTCCACCCCAAAGATTTCATACGACGTGTTTTTTTTCTATTTGCGTTAGAAATTTTTCCATCATTTGGCAAACAATGCACTAAACCATGTACTGACCTTGGGAGGTTACAAGCGTCCTGTATTAAGCAAGGCTCCTCCATTAGTGATTTCTTCAAAACAACTAGTTGGAGTTGCTAGGCGGAAAGCTTGGCTAGAGATTTCTCGATCTTCGATAACTTCCCCTAGAGATCATCTAGGCGTGAAGCCAACTCAAGGCCGCGGAAGGTTGAGATATATTTCCATCACCCATAACAGTACCAGATGATAGGGCCCTTGTTTTTTGGACAAAGGGTTGTTTTTTTTTAATTGAATTTTTGGACGAAGAGTTTGTTGATCATGAACAAAATCAAAGGGAAATTTCCAACTCGTGGAAATTTCAAAGGGAAATTCATTATTGTGCACGCAGGTAGACGAAGAATTTGGGAAAAAAAAAACCAAAAAAAAAGGGATGGTCGACTAGTGGCTAGGTCAACATAGTTTAAAGAAAATAGTGTTGGGTGATCGGTGCATAATTACATATCTTTTCATACCCTTCTAACTTATGATTTGGTTATGTTTTTGAGTTAAACTTGTGCTTTTAATAAAGTTTGTGTATGTTTCAGTGTGATAAGGTTGAGACTCATTACATGCATTTTGAAGACAAATTAGCTCAAAACAGTGTCTGCAGATCATTCAATTTCACGGATTAACCTGTACTTGCTCAAGAAGAACTAGATAATGAGCCATACATCATTGGAAAGATACGGAAGTCTAGTTTCCGTAGCATTTTACGGTTCATGATTCGGAGTCTTCTAGAGGAAGTTATACATGATTTAGTAGATCAAGGTCAAAATTCGGCAGCATCTGCGTTATTGGGCCACAAATGACATTTGAAGGTCTTCCCAATTTTTCCTTGAGTTGGGCTGTTGCGTCGATTCAGCTGCACCAAAATAGATTCAGCTGCATCCTCAACTTGTGATACTCGCAAGTGCATGAGCCGTTGGTAGTTTAGCATATGTAAGTGCGAGGTCGATCCCACGAGGATTGATGATAGATTGATTTAATTCAATTCCCTGTACAAAACAAAAATGAAAAGAAGAAGAAAATAAATCAAACAAGAAAGAAAGAAAAGAAATTAACTCAAGCGAATAAGTTCCCAAGTTCAATTTAGATTAACGGATTGATTCTAGCTAAAGTATGATTAAGCCATGGTGTGTGGTCCTAACCTTGTGTTCCTAATTCCCTAACTTGATCATCTGTTGTCTAACCTAAATTAAGCATTAGGAACCCATTAAGCATAGAAGAACATTTTAAACAACCAAGCATGTATCTAATCCCTGTTGTCGAATGTCCATATATACTTTTCCTATTCATAGTTCAATTCGAATTAAAGCATGGTGTCTACTCTTAATTCAAACCAAGATAGCTAACATGCAAGCCTTAATGGTGATCAATCATTCAAACTAGCATATTAACTTATAAGCATAATGAATAAGAACAAAAACCATAATTAAAACTTGGAAACCACTCAAGCTTGAATGCTAAAGAAAAGAATTTACATTACAAAAAATAAATTACAACTAAGAAGCAAAAGGAAAACGAGAATTGAGAACTAGAAAGGAAAACTAAGATATTTGAGGGAGAGAAGGGAGGGGAGCTCTAGAGAAATGTTTGACAGCTCCCCCCCTTGGGGTGTGTTTACAAGCTTGGAGAACTCACTATTTATAGGCTTAGGGGAGTTGAAATTCTAAATTAAATATGGTCTATGCCAATAGCACTTGTAATTAAAAACTCATCCTTTTGGCTAGTGCACTTCACCAAACACTCCCACTAGATAGCACTTGTAATTAGAAACTCAATCTTTTGGCTAGTGCTCTTCACCAACAAATCCCACTAGATAGTGCACTTCATCATGCATATGTCATGCATGACAATGCATTGTACTCTTCTTTTGGGTTCGTTTTGGGCTTGTTAATACATTCATAAAATTCTGGAAAAATATGGATCTTCAAGCCCTTTGTCTTATCTTTCCAAGCATATGCAGCCCAACTCAAGGAAAAATTGGGAAGACCTTCAAATGTCATTTGTGGCCCAGTAACGCAGATGCTGCCGAATTTTGACCTTGATCTACTAAATCATGTATAACTTCCTCTAGAAGACTCAAAATCATGAACCGTAAAATGCTACGGAAACTAGACTTCCGTATCTTTCCAATGATGTATGGCTCATTATCTGGTTCTTCTTGAGCAAGTACAGGTTAATCCGTGAAATTGAATGATATGCAGACACTGTTTTGAGCTAATTTGTCTTCAAAATGCATGTAATGAGTCTCAAGCTTATTACACTGAAACATACACAAACTTTATTAAAAGTACAAGTTTAACTCAAAAACATAACCAAATCATAAGTTATAAGGGTATAAAAAGATATGTAATTATGCATCGATCATGGGCTGCATATGCTTGGAAAGATAAGACAAAGGGCTTGAAGATCCATATTTTTCCAGAATTTTATGAATGTATTAACAAGCCCAAAACGAACCCAAAAGAAGAGTGCAATGCATTGTCATGCATGACATATGTATGATGAAGTGCACTATCTAGTGGGAGTTGTTGGTGAAGTGCACTAGCCAAAAGAATGAGTTTCTAATTACAAGTGTTATCTAGTGGGAGTTGTTGGTGAAGTGCACTAGCCAAAAGAATGAGTTTCTAATTATAAGTGCTATCTACTGGGAGTTGTTGGTGAAGAGCACTAGCCAAAAGAATGAGTTTCTAATTACAAGTGCTATCTAGTGGGAGTTGTTGGTGAAGTGCACTAGCCAAAAGATGAGTTTTTAATTACAACTGCTATTGGCATAAACCATATTCAATTCAAATATTCCCCTTCCATTCTCCCTATAAATAGCACTCCAATTCTAAACACAACATCATTCACAATTCATCTCATTCACTTCATCCTTCCACAAACACTCCATTCATCCCCAAAACACCAAAATAGCTCCAACAAGCCTCCATTCCAATTCCCTACGAATTTCCTCTTTCTTTTCCATCACCACTCACCCAAACTCATCCCAAATCACTTCTTTAGTTGCCACACTCTAGATGTGAGGAAGCTCTTGGAGCAGCATTAGACGTGGAGAAGCACTTGGAGAAGCCTTGGACACCACAAACAACTTCAGAAATGGGTTTTTCTACTCTTGTTGCATTCATTATGTTTTCTCATTTTTGTTTAAGTTTCATTTCCATTATGAGTAGCTAAATTCATAACTAGGGCTTCGATGTAACCTAACATGAATATTCTGGGTTTATAAGTTGAAGTTTTGAGTTTCAAGTTTGATTCATGATTCATGTTCTTATTCATTATGCTTATCAGTTAATATGCTTATTTGGATGATTGATCACCATTAGAACTTGTTTATTAGCTATCTTGGTTTGAATCAAGAGTAGACATCATGCTTTGATTCGAATTGAACTATGAATAAGAAAAGTATGTATGGACATTCGACAACAGGGATTAGATACATGCTTGGTTGTTTAAATTGTTCTTCTATGCTTAATGGGTTCCTAATGCTTAATTTAGGTTAGACAACAAATGATCAAGTTAGGGAATTAGGAACACAAGGTTAGGACCAGACACCATGGCCTAATCATACTTTAGCTAGAATCAATCTTTGAATTCGAATTAGACTTGTCACTTGACGCCTTATAACCCAGAATTGAATTGTTATGGTGAATCGAATGCCCTAGTCTCCCAATCTATTTTCCAACCTACAAAAATACTCTTTGTTACATTTGCTCACTTTGCTTTTGTTTGAAACTTCGTTTTGCCTCATTTGTTCAACAATTTCAATCACTCTTGCTTTAAATTCTGTTTTAGACTTAACCTTCTACTTTTTTGAATTTGGTAATCTAAGTACATAACTAATTTTAACTTCTCAGTCCTCGTGGGTACGACCTCGTACTTGTCTTGCTATACTACTAATTGGCCAGTACAATTGCGAGTTAACATTTTTAACAAACAAATTTTGGCGTCGTTGCCGGGGACTGAACGAAAGTTCTTCCCTGGTTATGTGCCCTAGGTTACCCTATTCTTTTAGTAGTACTAATTAACTCAAGTTATTTTCTGTTTCAGGTTGTTTATGTCTAGAAATCCCTTCCTTGAACAAGTGAGGTCTTCATTCCAACGTTCGAGATCTTTGAACGCAGGGCCATCTTTGCAACCAAACCGGGTGATCTTTGAAAGAGAGTTGGCAACTGCAAAAGAGCAAGTCATTGCCACATTTGAAAGTCTTGCTATCCACACTGACCTCCCAGGTTCTTCACCTTCAAATTCAGAATCAAGTTCAGACCAAGAAGAAGAAGAAGAGATGGCTGCCAATGAGTTCATGGGAGACCTTGATATCCCAACAATTCCAGCATCCCCTTCAAGCATCTTGCTGCCCACCGCAGCCCGAAACTATGAGCTTAAATCTTCTTATCTTAATATACTGCCTTCCTTTTATGGTTTACCTAATGAAGATCCATTAACTCATATAAAGGATATTTTTAATGTTGTGAGCTCTTTTCCCTTGACAGGTGTGACAGAAGATCAACTTCGAATGAGAGTGTTTCCTTACACTTTGAAAGATAAGGCGAAATATTGGTTGAATTCTTTGAAGCCTGGTACACTCATGACTTGGGGAGCCATTCAAAAGAAGTTCTTGGAGAAATACTTCTCCACGCAAAAAACCGACATGCTTAGGGACAAGATCTTCCTATTTGCACAACAAGATGATGAGTCGTTTTGTGAAGCATGGGAGAGATTCAATAGGCTGCTCAATCAATGTCCTCATCATGGGATTCCATTGAAGCTTCAGATGCGTATGTTTTATAAAGGACTAACCCCCTCTAGTCATAATATTGTCACTAATTTTGCAGGTGGTTCTTATAAGACTAAGACTCCAGAAGAAACATATGAACTCTTTGAGGGGATAGCAATGGAGACCAAACACATCGATATAAGAGGTAAATGTATTGCTGGTGGTTCTAATGATTCGTCCAGTGTG
Organism: Prunus salicina; assembly: GCA_020226455.1. Taxonomy (NCBI): domain Eukaryota; kingdom Viridiplantae; phylum Streptophyta; class Magnoliopsida; order Rosales; family Rosaceae; genus Prunus; species Prunus salicina. Next base: position 26,279,064 of record CM035346.1, on the reverse strand, counting down.
CAGATTTCCAAATTGGAACAAAAGCTAGATGCCCTCCTTGCATTGAACTCAAGAAACCCTTCAAAGGAAGTGTGTAGCATCTGTGAAACTCATGATCATCCTACCATTTCTTGTCCCTTTGGGGCAGCATATCCAGAATTTGTGCAAGAGCAAGCTAAGTTGGTAAATTCCTACAACCGAGGTCCAATAAATGATCCATATTCTCAAAGTTATAATCCAGGTTGGAGGAATCATCCAAACTTTTCATGGAGAAATACACAGAATCAAGCAAATCCCCCTTCACTCCAAAGGCCACAACAATCATCATCATTGGAGGATATAATGAAGCAAATGACAATCAACCAATCCAATTTCCAGCAAACTACACAAGCTGCCATCTCCAAGTTGGAAGTCCAATTAGGCCAGATAGCAACGGAAATAGCTCAAAGAGAGCCTGGGAAATGGCCAAGCCAAACCGTGATCAATCCAAAAAACCAAGAAGCCAAGGCCGTTCATGTGCTCAGATCAGGTACGATTGTTGATAACAAAGTTGGTTCTGATCTATCAAATGATGTTGTGATTGTAGAGGATAAAGATGAAGAGGAAACCACTGCTATGGAAGAAGAACAACTCAAAACGTCCCAATCTGCTCCTAAGGCCAAATCTAATTCTCAGGAACCCAATCCATTTCAATTGCATAAAAGAAATGACAAATTTGTGCCATCACTTCTTCATCAAGATAGATACATCCCACCTCCTCCATATATTCCACCGATTCCATTTCCAGGCCGTTTGAAGAAAGCAAATCAAGATAAGGCGTTTAAAGAGATTTATGATATTTTGAGTAAAGTTAATATCAATTTGCCCTTGCTTGATGTTATTAAACAGATCCCTGCATATGGAAAGTTCATCAAGCACTTGATAACTCACAAGCTCAATTTTGCTCCAAGTGAATAAGTAAAGCTCAACAAAAATGTGAGTGTTGTGTTGCAAAGGAAGCTTCCACCAAAACTAGAAGATCCTGGCAGCTTTGACATTCCCATTAACATTGGAGATAAGAAGGTTGGAAGAGCCATGTTGGACTTGGGAGCAAGCATCAATGTAATGCCATATTCAGTTTATCAGGAACTTGGCTTAGAAGGGATGAAGAAAACATCAATTCGTCTTGAACTAGCTGATCATTCTATCAAATATCCAAAAGGTATTGTAGAAGATATTTTAGTTCAAGTTAATACACTCATTCTTCCGGCTGATTTTGTAGTGATGGATATGGAGGATAACCCATATGAAGACCGTGTTGATCCCATTCTCCTCGGACGACCATTTATGGCCACTGCAGACACAATCATCAAAGTGAAAGATGGCACCCTCTCCATGACTGTTTTGGGTGAAACAGTTGAATTTAAAGTGTTTGATGCTCTCTCTCAACCTTCTATCACTCATGATACTTGTTTTTCAATTGATGTTGTGGATCATGAGATTTCTGTTTGTTAAAAATGTTAACTCGCAATTGTACATTTGGTTGGTAGGCAATGCATGTTAAGTGTGGCACCATGTTAAGCAATTGAGGTGATAAATTGAAGCTGCCTTGCACATTTGGTTGGTAGGCAATGCATAATGGTTGATTAAGGTTTTGAGGGACAAAAGAGTCCTTCATTGGCCTTCGAACCTGTTCATCCCCCATTTCGTTCACAGTTTCTAATCGTTTTGCCCTCTCAGCTTGCTTACGAAGACGTGTAAGAGTTCGTTCAATCTCAGGATTGTAGACAACAACACCTAAATTTTGGGATCGACGACCTTGCATAAACAAATTCAACCTGTAAAAGAAAACAAATAAAAAACAAAATTCATCACAAACTAGTTACACAATCCGCGGTAGCGGCTCCAAAAACTTGTTGAACAAATAGTAACCTAAAAATTAAGCAACTATATGCACGTTTTAACTCGCAAGTGCACAAGATCGGATAAATAGTATAGAAAGCAAACACAAGATCGTTCCCACGAGGATTGGATTAATTTGTGCTAAATATTAAAAACAGCGTTTGATTAAAAATAGAATTGGATTGTGGTTAAAACAATGAGAAAACTAGTTAGGGATTCGATGTTCACCACTAATATTTTTCCTTAAGCAAACGACATGCACAATGCTACAAAACAGATTTTGGATGCTTATGTTTGTCAACCTAAAGGCATGATATCTACTCTTTAAGTTATTGATTTCCCTAAACAACAAGTTAGGCATGGGTATCTACTCTAACTCTTTTCATTCTTAAAGTGTTTAGCATGGTATCTACTAAGTTGTACTTTAAGAATGCATAACACAATGGAAATCGACAAACACACAAATTCTAGAACATGGTATCTATTCTAGTTATTCATGATGATTAATTTCAAGAACTTATAACTAGTTCTTTTGTTACTTTCATAGGTACAAGACTCGGTCATCTAAATTTACCTATGTAACAAACTCAATACACAGCAAACTCAATACACAGCATGCATATGATGATCAAGCATAACATAACGTATGTAAAGAGTAAAATATAATATGAAATTAATCAATAAGCATCACAAAAGTAGTTTATAGTAAAGACATATCGAAATCCTTAAAGAAACATGATTAGGGCTTCAATCGAGCCCTAACTAAAATATTTAGCTATCCATAATTTGAATGGATAGCAAGAACATACAAAACAGAAAATAAAAAGAGAAAGAAGAAGAAGATGGCTCTTTGATAAAGAAGACAACTCTTTGATGGTGTAAACAACTCTTTGATGGTGTAGACAACTCTTTGATGGTGTACAATGGAAATGTAATTTATGGAATAATATCCTCCTTTGAATGAGCTGAAACTCTCTATTTATAGACTTCAAATTCGTCCTCCCCCTTGGCTGGTCTCTTAGCTGCCCATGTGTGGCAGCTCATGCTTTGTCCCCCATGTGCTTTGTCTCCCATATGTGGCAGCTCATGCTTTCCAGCTGCCACAAGCTTTGCCTCCATGTGTGGTTGCTTTAAGTACATGGATCAACAACTGCCCATGCTTTGCCTCCATGTGTGGCTGCTTTAAGCACATGGTTCAACAGCTGCCCATGCTTTGCCTCCATGTGTGGCTGCTTTAAACACATGGTTTGTCTGTGAACTAGATTCAGTGTTTGACATACTGAGGGCTCCAGACTTATTCAATTGGGCTGAAAATTGGATATGTTATAGTAGACATCCATTGGAACACATTCTATCAAGGGTGTTGCCTCATCTGACTTGTGCAAGTAGCTGAAATGAGGCCTGCAAGCTGACCCACGAAAACTGGACTGAGGCCTGGTTTTTCTGTGAACCAGGTTCGGTTTTTGACATGCTGAGGGCTCCAAACTTATCCAATGGGGCTACCATTTGGATATGTTATATTAGACACCCATTGGAACAAATTCCATTAAGGGTTTTGCCTCATTTGACTTGTGTAAGTAGCTGAACTGAGGCCTGAAAGCTGACCCATGGAAACTGGACTGAGGCCCGAATGTTTGACCTTGAGCTACTAAATCATGTCTAACTTCCTCTAGAAGACTCCAAATCATGCACCGTAAAATGCTACAGAAACTAGACTTCCGTATCTTTCCAGTGATATATGGCACATTATCTGGTTCTTTTTGAGAAAGTACAGGTTAATCCATAAATATGACTGATCTGCAGACACAGTTTTTAAGCTAACTTGTCTTCAAAATGCATGTAATGAGTCTCAACCTTATTATACTGAAATATACACAAAACTTTATTAAAAGCACAAGTTTAACTCAAAAACATACCAAATCATAAGTTAGAATGGTACAAAAAAATATGTAATTATCCACCGATCAAGATTTCTAGACATAAACAACCTGAAACAGAAAATAACTTGAGTTAATTAGTACTACTAAAAGAATAGGGTAACCTTGGGCACATAACCAGGGAAGAACTTTCGTTCAGTCCCCGGCAACGGCACCAAAATTTGTTTGTTAAAAATGTTAACTCGCAATTGTACGGGCCAATTAGTAGTATAGCAAGACAAGTACGAGGTCGTACCCACGAGGACTGAGAAGTTAAAATTAGTTATGTACTTAGATTACCAAATTCAAGACAGTAGGAGGTTAAGTCTAAAACAGAATTTAAAGCAAGAGTGATTGTAATTGTTGAACAAATGAGGAAAAATGAAGTTTCAAACAAAAGCAAAGTGAGCAAATGTAGCAAAGAGTATGTTTGTAGGTTGGAAAATAGATTGGGAGACTAGGGCATTCGATTCACCATAACAATTCAATTCTGGGTTATAAATTAGTTAAGTGACAAGTCTAATTCGGATTCAAAGATTGATTCTAGTTAAAGTATGATTAGGCCATGGTGTCTGGTCCTAACCTTGTGTTTCTAATTCCCTAACTTGATCATTTGTTGTCTAACCTAAATTAAGCATTAGGAACCCATTAAGCATAGAAGAACAATTTAAACAACCAACCATGTATCTAATCCCTGTTGTCGAATGTCCATACATACTTTTCTTATTCATAGTTCAATTCGAATCAAAGCATGGTGTCTACTTTTGATTTAAACCAAGATAGCTAATAAACAAGTTCTAATGGTGATCAATCATCCAAACAAGCATATTAACTAATAAGCATAATGAATAAGAACATGAATCATGAATCAAACTTGAAACTCAAAACTTTAACTTATAAACCCAGAATATTCATGTTAGGTTACATCGAAGCCCTAGTTATGAATTTAGCTACTCATAATGGAAATGAAACTTAAACAGAAATGAGAAAACATAATGAATGCAACAAGAGTAGAAAAACCCATTTATGAAGTTGTTTGTGGTGTCCAAGGCTTCTCCAAGTGCTTCTCTACGTCTAATGCTGCTCCAAGAGTTTCCTCACATCTAGAGTATGGCAACTAAAGAGGTGATTTGGGATGAGTTTGGGTGAGTGGTGATGGAAAAGAAAGAGAAAATTCGTAGGGAATTGGAATGGAGGCTTGTTGGAGCTATTTTTGGTGTTTTGGGGATGAATGGAGTGTTTGTGGAAGGATGAAGTGAATGAGATGAATTGTGAATGATGTTGTGTTTAGAATTGGAGTGCTATTTATAGGGAGAATGGAAGGGGAATATATGAATTGAATATGGTTTATGCCAATAGCACTTGTAATTAAAAACTCATCTTTTGGCTAGTGCACTTCACCAACAACTCCCACACTTCACCAACAACTCCCACTAGATAGCTTTTGTAATTAGAAACCCATTCTTTTGGCTAGTGCTCTTCACCAACAACTCCCATTAGATAGCACTTGTAATTAGAAACTCATTCTTTTGGCTAGTGCACTTCACCAACAACTCCCACTAGATAGTGCACTTCATCATACATATGTCATGCATGACTATGCATTGCACTCTTCTTTTGGGCTCGTTTTGGGCTTGTTAATACATTCATAAAATTCTGGAAAAATATGGATCTTCCAGCCCTTTGTCTTATCTTTCCAAGCATATGCAGCCCAACTAAAGGAAAAATTGGGAAGACCTTCAAATGTCATTTGTGGCCCAGTAACGGAGATGCTGCCGAATTTTGACCTTGAGCTACTAGATCATGTATAACTTCCTCTAGAAGACTCAGAATCATGAACCGTAAAATGGTACGGAAACTAGACTTCCGTATCTTTCCAATGATGTATGTCTCATTATCTGGTTGTTCTTGAGCAAGTACAAGTTAATCCGTGAAATTGAATGATCTGCAGACACCGTTTTGGGCTAATTTGTCTCCAAAATGCATTAAATGAGTCTCAAGCTTATTACACTGAAATAAACACAAAACTTATTAAAAGCACAAGTTTAACTCAAAAACATAACCAAATCATAAGTTAGAAGGGTACAAAAAGATATGTAATTATGCACCGATCAATTTCTTCTAAAATTGTGCAGAAAAAGTCTAATGATGCTCTAGAAGCGGTCCTAACACAAGAAGAGGAAGATCTTTATGAATCAGAGTTCCAAGAAGTGATGGCTGCCTTAGAAGTGTTTCAGCCATATCCACCATCCTTTAGGCCACCACTCGAGCCTCTTGGACCATCCTCCACAAAATTGGAGTCATCCATTATCACCCCACCAAAGCTAGAACTTAAACCTCTACCCAATCATCTTAAGTATACTTATTTGGGTGCTAATGAAACTCTCCCTGTTATAATTGCTGCAGGTCGCACCTTACATGAAGAGGACAGCTTAATTGAAGTTCTAAGAGAGCATAAAACAGCCATTGGATGGACCATAGCAGACATCAAAGGAATTAGTCCAAGCATGTGCATGCACCGAATTTTAATGGAAGAAGACAGCAAACCATCTCGTTATGCACAAAGGAGGCTAAATCCCAACATGAAAGAGGTGGTTAGGGCTGAAGTTTTAAAGCTACTTGATGTGGGAATCATCTACCCAATTTCAGATTCTAAGTGGGTGAGTCCTGTGCAAGTTGTTCCAAAGAAGTCTGGAATCACTGTTGTAAAGAATGAGAAGAATGAGCTAGTTCCAACACGAACTATCACCGGGTGGAGAGTTTGCATTGATTACAGGAAGTTGAACACATCCACGAGAAAAGATCATTTTCCCTTGCCTTTCATTGATCAAATGCTTGACCATTTATCTTGCCATGCTTACTACTGTTTTCTTGATGGATTTTCAGGTTATAATCAAATTCCCATTGCTCCGGCATACCAGGAGAAAACCACATTCACATGCCCATTTGGTACGTTTGCTTATAGAAGAATGCCATTTGGTTTGTGCAATGCTCCAGCAACTTTCCAAAGATGCATGATGGCAATCTTTTCTGATATGGTGGAACGATTCATGGAGGTATTTATGGATGATTTTTCAGTTTTTGGTTCATCTTTTGATGATTGTCTTCACCACTTGTCTCTAGTGCTTAAAAGATGTCAGCAAACAAATCTGATTTTGAATTGGGAGAAGTGTCACTTCATGGTAAGACAAGGAATTGTGCTAGGCCATGTTATTTCAAGCAAGGGAATTGAAGTGGACAAAGCCAAGATAAATATCATCTCAAATCTACCACCCCCTTCATCTGTTAAAGGAGTTAGAAGCTTTCTGGGCCATGCCGGATTCTATAGAAGGTTCATCATAAAATTTTCAAGCATTTCAAGACCATTGTGTAATCTTCTTGCTAAGGATGCTGTTTTTGAGTTTGACGAAACTTGCATGGAAGCTTTTACGACCTTGAAGAAAGAGCTAACTTCAGCCCCTATTTTGGTCTTTACCATTTGAAATAATGTGTGATGCCTCTGACTTTGCTATTGGTGCAGTTTTAGGTCAAAAGAAGAACAAGCTTCCCCATGTGATTCATTATGCGAGCCGGACCTTGAATGATGCCCAACTCAATTACTCCACAACAGAGAAGGAGTTGCTTGCTGTGGTTTTTGCTTTAGAAAAATTTCGTTCTTACCTTGTTGGTTCTAAAGTAATTGTTTATTCTAACCCTGCTGCTCTTAGATACTTGCTCACTAAGAAGGACGCCAAACCACGCTTGATCAGATGGATTCTCTTGCTGCAAGAGTTCGATTTGGAGATTCGAGACAAGAAGGGATGTGAAAATGTGGTGGCTGACCATTTGAGCAGAATTGTGGTTGAAGACCAAGGAGAAGCTGTATTACCATTGAATGAGACTTTTCCAGATGAACAACTATATGTTGTCCAAGTCAAAGAGCCATGGTATGCTGATTTTGTTAATTATCTTGCTTGTGGTGTTCTTAGAAATGATCTAACTTATCAGGACAAGAAGAAGTTCTTTTCCATGGTGAAACATTATGTCTGGGATGAACCTTTTTGATTTAAGCATTGCCCAGATCAACTCATTAGAAGATGTGTTCCAGAAGAAGAACAAGAAAGCATCCTTAGGCACAGCCATGAATTGGCTTGTGGAGGCCACTTTGGAGCTAAGAAAACAGCACTTAAAATTTTGCAATCAGGTTTCTTTTGGCCTACTCTATTCAAAGATGCATTTAATTTTTGTGTTAAGTGTGATAGGTGTCAAAGGATAGGAAACATAAGCCGCAGGAACGAAATGCCATTGAAGAACATACTCTTTGTGGAACTCTTCGATGTATGGGGTATTGATTTCATGGGACCATTCCCATCTTCCTTTGGTTATACCTACATACTTGTTGCTGTTGATTATGTGTCTAAGTGGGTGGAAGCCATAGTCACCAAAACCAATGATCATAAGGTGGTGCTGAAGTTCTTGAGGGACAATATTTTCACAAGGTTTGGTACTCCAAGGGCTGTCATTAGTGATGGAGGTAGCCACTTCTGCAACAAGCCATTTGAAGCACTCATGAAGAAGTACAACATCACCCACCGTGTCTCTACACCATATCATCCTCAAACTTCTGGTCAAGTAGAAATAAGCAACAGAGAAATTAAGCAGATCTTAGAGAAGGTGATGAATAGTACAAGGAAAGATTGGGCTGCCAAGCTCAATGATGCATTATGGGCTTATAGGACTGCATATAAGACTCCCATAGGAATGAGCCCTTATCGTCTTGTATTTGGGAAAGCCTGTCACTTGCCAATGGAGCTTGAACACAATGCTTTTTGGGCCATCAAGAAGTTGAATTTTGATCTAGACAAGGCCGGCTGTGTTAGAAAGTTTCAGCTCAATGAATTGGAAGAAATTAGACATGAGTCCTATGAGAATGCAAAACTTTACAAAGAACGTACTAAGAGTTACCATGACAGGAACATTCAACGGAAAGAGTTCAGCAAAGGTATGTCAGTTCTTTTGTTTAACTCACGTTTGCGTCTCTTTCCAGGAAAATTGAAGTCTAGGTGGCTTGGCCCATTCACTGTAGTTAATGTTTTTCCCTATGGAGCTGTGGAGATTCAAAACCCTAAAGATGGCTCGACTTTCAAAGTAAATGGACAACGTTTAAAGCCATTCTATGAGGGAGTGTTAGTTGGAACTCAAACTGGACATGTGATGGATCATCTTCCCTTCGTACAATCAAGTTAGCTAATGGTATAATGTCTTGCCAAGACATTAACTAAGGCGCTTCTTGGGAGGCAACCCATGTGTTGAAGAATAAGGTGCTTGGTAGCGGTCGACCTAATTGCATCAAGAGGGAGTTTCTCTAATCCTTTATCTTAAATTTTTCTCTTTATTATTTACATGTTCTCACTCATCTTTGTTATGCTTTAACACTGAGGACAATGTTCAATTTAAGTTTGGGGGTAGGGATTGATAATTTTGTTAGATTTTGTGGTGGAGTTAAGTTGTGTGAGCCTTGTTTTGCTTAATATAATTTTGTTCAATGTCTTGTAAGCCTATTAAAAAATATATATATATAATAATAAAAAAATTTAAAAAATTAAAAAAAAATGGATTTTTCATATGAGTTGACTTATGGTAACTCCAATGAGCACCTCTATTAATACAGCATCTAGGAGTTCTTTAGGCGACACCTTCGGTGTCTAAGAAGTTTGGTTTTTAAGCAGGACCATTGTGACCTCTCCAAACTTCCCGGATCCCCTGGCTGTGTTTTCTGAGGTTCTTAATTGGTAATCTATGAGTCACTTGTATATTTGTATGTTTTTAAAAATAAATTTTTCTCTTTCTTTTTCTTATTTTTGAAGTTTATGTTTCTTTTATATGTGAATGTTTATTAGTGGCTGGATATTAAGTTATTATGGACTGCCAAACACTGAAACACTACCCACATTAACCCTAAAATTAACTCTCCATCTTTTAGTTTATCTAGCCGCCCTCTAACCCCTGAACATCTAAACTTTCTCTTCCTCCCGAATCAAACCTTCTCCAAATTGTTGCTTATTGTAGATCTTGTCAATGGAGAAACTCCAGGAGGCCGTCAGTGGAAAGCTCAAGGAGAAGGAGTCCGAATTGAGCATGGTGAAGGTGCCTAGCCCAATGGTTTTGTTGAGCTCACTGCCAGCTATCCGACCAAAAGATCCTAAGGGAAAGGATACCATTGTGCAACGGGTGTTTGAGGTGATTGAGGTGTTCATTCTTGTGTTTGCCATGGACCCTTCAGAAGTTGTCATAGATGCTTCTCTATCGCATAGAGGTATGCTGATAGAGGCAATTGAAGACATGGTTCCAAATTGGGATCTAGATTGTGGATTGGAAGAGATACAACTTGCGGTCCTGGCAGATTGTCTAGATACTTGGAGGGTATATCTGCTAGGTAGGAGGTTTGTGGCAAGAACTGTTGTGTTGAGCAATCACATGTATTGTACAGGTAACATCCGAGATGAGTTTGGTATTTACTTAAGTGTGCTTAACGAGTTTGACTTCCAGTTAGGGTATATGACCACAAGGCTCAGAAACTTCATGGAGCAGGTGATAGATGGAGCCCAATCTGATTCTTCTGATTCGGACCCTTCAGAAAGTGAGTCAGAAGAAGAGCCATGGGTGAGCTCAGCCATCGATAGCATTTTGAGAAATGCTATGTTTGAAGGATGAACCGTGAAGTGCCAGGTCACCCTTAATCCCTGTTTTCTGTTTTCTTATATGCTTTCACATTGGGGACAATGTCCAATTCAGGTCTGGGGAGGGAGGTTTTCAATTTTTGTTCATTTGATTTGTGTTTTCAATTTTTGTTCACTTGTATTTCATTTTTTTTGTTCATTTGTGTTTTCAATTTTTGTTCACTTGTATTTCAATTTTTTGTTCATTTGTGTTTCCAATTTTCGTTCACTTGTTACTAATTTATTTTTTAGAATGTCATACAACCAATGCTATGGAGCTGCCATTGAGATTTTCATATCAAACATTTTACACTTCACAAAGCTTTTGCTTTTAGAATTCTGGTGGCTAAAGTACCATGCTCAGATTCTTGAAGGAGAATAGTGGAGACTACCCTAGTGAGCTATTTCGAGCCTAATTGCCTTCTTGAGAGGGTTTAAAGTGTTTCTATTCCTCATCTCTACTTATTTTCTTCAATTCACTCTAAATGATCTCATTGTTCCATTTTGATTGAATACTAAGGATGATTCTCTTTGCAGATATCAGGTGCATGCTTTCACTCATGAATGAACTCATTGAAGTGATGCTAGGCTATGTGTGTATAACCATTCTTTGTGCTTTCTTTTCACCCTACCCATTTGTGTGTTCCATCAGCTCTGTTGCAGCCAAACACTTCAAGCCATTTTCTTCTATCACCCTTATAATTCCCCTAACTTTGTATCTCAATCTGAGATATTTAAACCTATTATAGCCATACACTATAGCTTAGAAATATACCAAGGTATGCCAAGGTAAAGTTTGAGTAAGGAAGATGCTGCACCATGCCTAAATGTAAATTGTTGTGAATCTGTGCAATAAAGTTAAAGAAGAAGTAGATCAAGTCAAAAAAAAAAAAAAAAGATAAAGAGAAAGTGTTTCGATTTGATCTAACTGTGAAATATAAGATCTATGCCAGATGATGCTATGAAGTTTCAGCCATACCATTCTAAATCAATGATACCTTGCAGATCAACGAAGAATGCAACCTTTGTATGTTCTTAAGTTAATCGTGTTCCTTCCAATTCTTCCATTTCCCCTAACCTTAGCCTTTCATTACAACCTTGTGAAAGACCTAGCTGATCTTTGAGGATGTATTCATGGGTGCTGGTATGTATGAGTGTATCTGTATTCTTAGTATTTGATTCCCTTCTTGAGATCTAACCAAATATTGTGCTTCTATTTCATATACTCATTATGCTTGTTTGAGAGAATAAAGCCATAGGTTCTGAGTGATTGAGTGCTATATGTGAGAATTAGAGTTGAAGCATGTTCTTCCTTCAAGATTTGAGTATGTGTACTTTGAGCTATAGCTTCCACTTTACACACTTATTGATCATCTATCTTGGCAATTCTATGGTGTTGGAGGTATGATTAAAATTTTCTTTCATTAGTTGTTTTCAAAGTTAGTTTTCTAACCCTTTGTTTTGTAGAGTCAGTAAAGCGTTTGTGGGTATCATTTCTGTTAAACCCTCAGGAGACACAACTCCTCCTACTAGGGACGCCTAGAGGTTTAAAGGCTTGTTGCATGCGCTCAATGCAATCGAGTTACCTACGAAAGTGGTCCAATAAACTTCTCGTTTTGTTTTTATCTTTGTTTTCCTTTTTGTTTTACTCGAGGACTAGTAAAATCTAGGTTTGGGGGTATTTGATCGGTGCATAATTACATATCTTTTCATACCCTTCTAACTTATGATTTGGTTATGTTTTTGAGTTAAACTTGTGCTTTTAATAAAGTTTGTGTATGTTTCAGTGTAATAAGGTTGAGACTCATTACATGCATTTTGAAGACAAATTAGCTCAAAAGAGTGTCTGCAAATCAGTCAATTTCACGGATTAACCTGTACTTGCTCAAGAAGAACCAGATAATGAGCCATACATTATTGGAAAGATACGGAAGTCTAGTTTCCGTAGCATTGTACGGTTCATGATTCTGAGTCTTCTAGAGGAAGTTATACATGATTTAGTAGATCAAGGTCAAAATTCGGCAGCATCTGCGTTATTGGGCCACAAATGACATTTGAAGGTATTCCCAATTTTTCCTTGAGTTGGGCTACATATGCTTGGAAAGATAAGACAAAGGGCTTGAAGATCCATATTTTTCCAGAATTTTATGAATGTATTAACAAGCCCAAAACGAACCCAAAAGAAGAGTGCAATGCATTGTCATGCATGACATATGTATGATGAAGTGCACTATCTAGTGGGAGTTGTTGGTGAAGTGCACTAGCCAAAAGAATGAGTTTCTAATTACAAGTGTTATCTAGTAGGAGTTGTTGGTGAAGTGCACTAGCCAAAAGAATGAGTTTCTAATTACAAGTGCTATCTAGTGGGAGTTGTTGGTGAAGAGCACTAGCCAAAAGAATGAGTTTCTAATTACAAGTGCTATCTAGTGGGAGTTGTTGGTGAAGTGCACTAGCCAAAAGATGAGTTTTTAATTACAACTGCTATTGGCATAAACCATATTCAATTCAAATATTCCCCTTCCATTCTCCCTATAAATAGCACTCCAATTCTAAACACAACATCATTCACAATTCATCTCATTCACTTCATCCTTCCACAAACACTCCATTCATCCCCAAAACACCAAAATAGCTCCAACAAGCCTCCATTCCAATTCCCTACGAATTTCCTCTTTCTTTTCCATCACCACTCACCCAAACTCATCCCAAATCACCTCTTTAGTTGCCACACTCTAGATGTGAGGAAGCTCTTGGAGCAGCATTAGACGTGGAGAAGCACTTGGAGAAGCCTTGGACACCACAAACAACTTCAAAAATGGGTTTTTCTACTCTTGTTGCATTCATTATGTTTTCTCATTTATGTTTAAGTTTCATTTCCATTATGAGTAGCTAAATTCATAACTAGGGCTTCGATGTAACCTAACATGAATATTCTGGGTTTATAAGTTGAAGTTTTGAGTTTCAAGTTTGATTCATGATTCACGTTCTTATTCATTATGCTTATCAGTTAATATGCTTATTTGGATGATTGATCACCATTAGAACTTGTTTATTAGCTATCTTGGTTTGAATCAAGAGTAGACATCATGCTTTGATTCGAATTGAACTATGAATAAGAAAAGTATGTATGGACATTCGACAACAGGGATTAGATACATGCTTGGTTGTTTAAATTGTTCTTCTATGCTTAATGGGTTCCTAATGCTTAATTTAGGTTAGACAACAAATGATCAAGTTAGGGAATTAGGAACACAAGGTTAGGACCAGACACCATGGCCTAATCATACTTTAGCTAGAATCAATCTTTGAATCCGAATTAGACTTGTCACTTGACGCCTTATAACCCAGAATTGAATTGTTATGGTGAATCGAATGCCCTAGTCTCCCAATCTATTTTCCAACCTACAAAAATACTCTTTGTTACATTTGCTCACTTTGCTTTTGTTTGAAACTTCGTTTTGCCTCATTTGTTCAACAATTACAATCACTCTTGCTTTAAATTCTGTTTTAGACTTAACCTCCTACTTTCTTGAATTTGGTAATCTAAGTACATAACTAATTTTAACTTCTCAGTCCTCGTGGGTACGACCTCGTACTTGTCTTGCTATACTACTAATTGGCCCGTACAATTGCGAGTTAACATTTTTAACAAACATTGGGAAGAAAGAGTGATAAAAGAAAATAGTATTGGGAAGTCTATGCAAATATATCTGAATCTATAACAAAAGTTCTCCAAACCTAAACCCTACAAGTTGAAATCTTTTATTTCATAGACTATAATAAAAGCCTATATAAGTTTATTAAAAATTATGGTAAAACCTATAAGAGTTATACAATTCCTGGAAATATATCACTTAAAATATTTCAAAATCGTATACAATCCTAATTGAATACGTCCCTTTAAGTCATGGCAATCTTTTTTTTTATAGTATTTTCATATTAGATAATGTGAGGGCTCCAGTTTAAGTTTCGCACAGAGCCCTCAAAACCTTAGTATCGGTCTTGATTGTACACGTATTACATGAGTAGGACGCAGGTTGTCCCTTAGAACACTACCGTGTAAAAGAAGTAGAAAAAGACGTTGCAAAAATGATCCTAGTATTTCTTGATGATAAAAAGTTATATACAACCAATGTAAAACAAAATGAACCTATCATGAGGCAGAATTCAATGCTGTACACGTTTTTTTTTTTGTTTTTTGTATTTTTTGTATTTTTTATTTTTTTTATTTTTGGGGTCAAAGTGGACTTTCATTTATAAGTAAGGGTTACAAATGAAGCTCAACATAGCAAAGGTCAAAAGGCCCAAAACAAAGGAAACCCTAGCAACTAAAACAAAACAACAGAAGGCAGCCGCCATGATCATCCCTGCAACAGGAGAAGCAGCAAGCAGACAACTACACACCAGGGCCAAACAAAACAACAAACTTCCACACTGACACAACAAACAACCTCCCTAAATCCATTGGAACAAAGCCTTAAAATTGGAAAACCAAAAAATCAAAGAAACCCCAATAACGAACTCCACTGCAACGCACTTCGCACCCATTGAACCCAAACTCGCATCCAAGGGAACAACAACCATACATTTCACAAGCCTTTTGTTTTCTATTTAACACAAGAAAATTCATTTGATACTACAATGAGGAATAGGCTAAGAGAGCAAATTTCCAAGCAATTGCAAAAGACCAAATATAGCAAACCCAATATACATTTGAGAAAGGACAAAGCAAAACCCATTTCAAAACAGCACGAGAGAAGCTATAGTTTTGTCTTTTGAATGTGCATCATGATAAGTCCATAAATTTACACATTTATGTACTCTTTATACTTAGTTTTTGTAGGAGAATTTGATTTAAAAAGGACTTATTACTTTATTTTCTCAATTTTCAGCTTTCCAGAGCAAGTAATTTGTTTCCAATGGAAATACAACTTTTTGGTGGAGTTTTAGTACGAGACCAATTGGAGATGAAAGCTGAGACCTTGAAGATGATTGTGGAATTTTTCTAGAATTTTCTGAGTAGCCAATGAGAGCAGTCTTTGAAGTTAAGTCAGCACAAGGTGCAATCCCGTCAAAACTGTGCTGCTGTGGAAGAATGAGTATTTGAAGACTTTCCTGATTTTTCCTCAAAGCTTGTGATATATGGATGGAAAGATAAGACAAAAATCTACACTTTCCATATTTTTGCCGAATTTTCTTGGAGGAGGAACAACCCTAAACGTGCCTGCAAAGTAACTGATGTGTTATCCCAGTCCAAGTAGGAAGAGGAGTCAATTACTTACCCATTTTGGATTTATGTTTTAATTAGGTTTTTCTTTAATCTTGGGCTGCTGTAAAAGCCCAGCTAGGGTAGGAATAGACAAGGGGTGTTTTATTTAAGCATGAAAAATAACTCCCTGAAGGACACGCAAAGACTAGGAGAAATTGGAGACACCGGAAGAGTACCGCAATTGGCTAAGTTTGATTGTTTCTTCCTTATGTTTTTGCTTATGTCGAATTCTATGATTATGTGTAACTAATTTTCTCTTGCTAGGGCATGATGTAGCCCTAGTATGATAATCTAGTTTTCTTATTTTACCTATCTATTGATTGCCGTTTGATGTTGGATTCTTAATCACTGTGCTTAATAACTTGGTTTCTTATCTTGATGCTTGATCACCATCTAGACTTTTAATCGAGTTAATCGGATGCAAATTAGAGTAAATACCATACTTAATTTGAGGCTTGCTTCTTGTGATTAGGATTGTAATTCGTCTAGGGTAAATACCATACTCCTAGGGTTTACATGCTTGTTCGAGGTTTTCATTGATCTTAATGAGTTTCTATGTGTTGATATTTGACCTAAATACCATAGGCGAATTGCATGTAGGAATATATGAGTTAGCCTAAATACCATAGGTAATTCATGAAAAAGGAAAACTAAGCGGCGACATCAAATGGTTAGTAAATAGGTAGGTGAATAAGAGGCTAGATCGGATTACTAGTGGTGAATTCATTGTCCTAGTGCTTTTATCAATTTGAATTTCTCATCTTGTGTTTCGTGACTTTCTACTTATTTTGCCTTTTAATTTCATTGTTAATTAAATCATTCTTTCAAAAAAACCCCTTTCGTGTTTACGTGAGTATGCTACGTGTTTAATTTCTTGTTTATATAATTAGAGTAGTTAAATTATTTTGTGAAGTAAATTAGGTTAGACTAATTGGTAGTTGAAATCAATCCTCGTGGGAATGACCTCGTATTTGCCATACTATATCACGATTGACCTTGTGCACTTGCGAGTATAATTTGTGTTTAGACTAATCCTTATAATCTCTATTTTTCAGGTGGTCTAAAATTAACAACAATGGACTTATTTGAAATCCACCAAAATCCCATGCGGGGAAGGCTAGGATTGTTTTGGCTTGAAATCCCTTTTAAATTCCATCAAAATTCACCAAACTCTATTACTTTATGTATGTCCTTTAAAGTCCATAACATTTTCAATACATCGCGTCTTTTAAAAATTGGCTTGAATACACCCAGATTTGTATGAACTTTATCAAATTCCATGAAAGTTTGAATTGAATATGTCAGATTAGTTCATTATCTTTCCTCTTCCTTTTCTTTTTGGAAAAAATATCTTTCCTCTTCCTTGAAAGTAAATATCGTGGCCAATGCCTATGATCCACTAATCTGTTTGATGCCTGATGTCCCTTGTTTTGTAACACCAAACATACTACGTTCAAGATTTGACCTCTTTGCCAACTGATAGGTTTTGCTCAAACCTATTTTGTTGTTGTTTGGGCCAAAATTATGCACGCCAGCCCATTTGTTTTCAAAAGGGCACATGTACAAAAACGTTTGGGCTTTTACCTATAGGAATTAGGAATAAAAAACAAATTAAGCCCATGCCTTTTTTTTAATTTTAGCAAACTGCGAATATAGCCCTGGTCTAGAGGGATAAAATACCATTATTGGCCATTAAAAAACTCGCTATCTGAACTCTACCCAAGGAAAAAGCAAGTCAGCAGATCTTTCTAAAAATAGATTTTTTCTCAAGAAATCCCACGTGACTTTCTGATCTTGGAAAAAGTCAAAATTTTCAACTATCACAACGGAGGTGATAGGGAGTTAATGAAGACAGGTCTTACAAAAGAACTTCTCCACTTTGTAGCCAGGAAAAGAAGATTAAATATGCAGAAAAACTCTGCACCAGAGCATGTTATATTTTCAAGAGATAAGCAGGCTACATTTTCAAGAGATAAGTAAGGAGTAAGGGAGTTGTTCACCAGGAAAAGCAAACTGACCATCTTGCAAGAAACAAGCCAGAGAAACAAGAAGAGTTAGTTTGCTTTTAGGAGGAAGCAGGGAAAGGACCAACAAGGAAACTGACTATTGATGATTCTTCTCTTCCCAAAAAATAAATGAATCTTTTTGTAAACATTGAAAAGAGAAAAATCTTTTTGAAAGATCTGCCGCCCAGTATTTAAAATTAAAAACCCCACTCCAGTATTTCCTATAAATATGAGAGGAGGTGAACAGATCAAAGGACAACCAAAAAATCAATCAAGACAAAAACTCTCAAAGTCATACGGACAAAATCAAAAAGATCAATTGATCTCAAGAAACCTTCAGACATTGAAGCAACCAAAAGTTCTTTAATCCATAAGAAACAAATCAGCTAGAATTCAAAATCTCTGATTTCAGTCCATTTCATAGAAACAGTTTTACAAAGCGAGACTTCTCTCGTTACAAATTTGGTTTAGCACAAGCCAAGTCAAGCAGAGTCTGGGTTTTTACAAATACGAAAACCTGAACAAATTTATAGAAAGCCTTGGTCAAGCAGAATAGGTACCACAACACAGCTCCAGCTCAGTGACCATCAATCCAACCACTTCTGTCCTCTTCAGACTAAAGAGGCCTCAATTATGCCCGTTCTACAAGCCTTCCATGGCTCGAAATAAATTGAAGCTCTGGCAAACTCAAACGTTGGTATCGATTTCCAGCTAAAACTCATCAGTTGAAGGTGTTGACAATTCAATCCAGCATAGACACATCTAGTCCAACCCAGTTCAGAGGCAGCTACCTAGGCAGAAATCGAAGTCCAACGTACTGTTGTCCTTTTCAGAGTTACCATTTCTCTTTTTGAGTTCCGTAGCAAGCAATTCTACCTAAACATTTTGTCTTCTTTTTATCTATTCTGGCAAGAACTACTAGTTTTGTGCTGTGAAAAATTGTGAAGTCCTCACCAGTTTAAGGCAAGAAAAGAACTTACTTGGGAGATATTCTTCACCCAAATTCACAATTGCTTGTTTAGAATCAGTAACTTGGGGCTCAAGTTATCTATTTTTTAGAAGTCTGCTAGGGTTTTAAACTGCTAGCAGTGGCACACTTACGCATAAAAAAAAGTTGATTTGTTGACCACCAATGGTTGTCAAGCCAATGGGGAACTTTACCCTACCATCACAGGATTAAAATCAAAAGGGTGAACAATTGTTACGTTGCTGGTTTTAGCGTCTTGTCCCCATCGGAGGAATGTGTGATGATTCATTAATACGTTTCTCTCGTATCATTGAGGTTCATAGTGTTGGTGTGTGCATTTGGTTGATTGCATCAAAATCAGGCCTAGGATTATCTTTTGGGTCCATCTAGTGGAGCTATTAAATTTTTTATATTGTTTCATTCAGTGTTATTAGTTTGGAATAACTTTTCTGCAGGTGTGATTATTTTTTATCTTCTCTGTAGTTGATTTGATCTTCGGCCTTAGCCAATTGGCTTGTGGTTCTGATGATGGAATGGCATATTTGATTCTTTTTAAAAGGAAATTTGTTTGATCCTTTGAAATTAAAAAGATGGCGTTCTTAGTGCTTTTTCTAGTCCCTCGAGTGAAAAAAAGCATGTTAAAATTGAGTTGTTTATAACATATGCAGATGGATTATTGTTTGAGTTGGTGTTTTTATTATCTATGTAGGTTGATATAACTTATCCGAATCATTCATTTTAACTTATCCTGATCATTCTGTTGCATCGATTCAGCTGCACCAAAATAGATTCAGCTGCATCCTCAACTTGTGATACTCGCAAGTGCACGAGCCGTTGGTAGTTTAGCATATGTAAGTGCGAGGTCGATCCCACGGGGATTGATGATAGATTGATTTAATTCAATTCCCTGTACAAAACAGAAATGAAAAAAAGAAAGAAAATAAATCAAACAAGGAAGAAAGAAAAGAAATTAACTCAAGCGAATAAGTTCCCAAGTTCAATTTAGATTAACGGATTGATTCTAGCTAAAGTATGATTAAGCCATGGTGTCTGGTCCTAACCTTGTGTTCCTAATTCCCTAATTTAATCATCTGTTGTCTAACCTAAATTAAGCATTAGGAACCCATTAAGCATAGAAGAACATTTTAAACAACCAAGCATGTATCTAATCCCTGTTGTCGAATGTCCATACATACTCTTCCTATTCATAGTTCAATTCGAATTAAAGCATGGTGTCTACTCTTAATTCAAACCAAGATAGCTAACATGCAAGCCTTAATGGTGATCAATCATTCAAACTAGCATATTAACTTATAATCATAATGAATAAGAACAAAAACCATAATTGAAACTTGGAAACCACTCAAGCTTGAATTCTAAAGAAAAGAATTTACATTACAAAAAATAAATTACAACTAAGAAGCAAAAGGAAAACAAGAATTGAGAACTAGAAAGGAAAACTAAGATATTTGAGGGAGAGAAGGGAGGGGAGCTCTAGAGAAATGTTTGAGAGCTCCCCCCCCTTGGGATGTGTTTACAAGCTTGGGAAACCTCACTATTTATAGACCTAAGGAAGTTGAAAATCTAAATTAAATATTGCTTTCCCACTCACTTCATCAACTTCACCTAACACACCATTACATTTGAAAACAATTTTTCTTTCTTTAAACTTAGTGTTGCAGCTCCCACTTCAATTATAAGACTTGAATATGCTTCACCTAACCTTCCCACAATCAACAATACATCATGCATGACATTACATTGCAGTCAGATTGTGGGCAGGTTTTGTGCTTGGTATTTGCTCCGAACAAATCTGAAAAAATATGGATCTTCAAGCCCTTTGTCTTATCTTTCCAAGCATATGCAGCCCAACTCAAGGAAAAATCGGGAAGACCTTCAAATGTCATTTGTGGCCCAGTAACGCAAATGTTGCCGAATTTTGACCTTGAGCTACTAAATTATGTATAACTTCCTCTAGAAGACTCAGAATCATGAACCGTAAAATGCTACGGAAACTAGACTTCCGTATCTTTCCAATGATGTATGGCCAATTATCTGGTTCTTCTTGAGCAACTACAGGTTAATCCGTGAAATTGAATGATCTGCAGACACTGTTTTGAGCTAACATGTCTTCAAAATGCATGTAATGAGTCTCAACCTTATTATACTGAAACATACACAAACTTTATTAAAAGCACAAGTTTAACTCAAAAACATAACCAAATCATAAGTTAGAAGGGTATAAAAAGATATGTAATTATGCACCGATCACATTCATGTTAAACCAAAGTGGTTTTGCTTGGAATGATGAGCATAAATGTGTAGAGGTTGATAGTGACGAGGTGTGGAATGCTTATGTAGAGGTTGGTAAATAATCTTTCTATTTCTTTGATTTTCTAAGTTAGTTTATGTTTTGGTTGGATTAGCAAATCTTACTTTAGTTTATTGTCGTTGATTTTCTAAGTCAGTTTATGTTTTGGTTGGATTAACACAGATAAGATGGTGAGTTTAAATACAGGTCGAAGCATGTGGAACCTATAACTGGACTGCTTTTCCAAAAAAGGCAGGTTAACTTTTATGTTTTTTTTCCTTAATTCTTTCTTGACAGGCTGGCAGGGGGATGCTGCTGGATTATATGCTGCATTTCTAGGCTAATTAACTTAATGTATGAGTATTTACAGGACTTACAAGATGTGGGAAGAGTTGTAGGCTTAGGTGGACTAATTACCTAAGGCCTAATCTAAAGCATGAGTCCTTCACACCCTATGAGTAGGAATTGATTGTCAGGCTTCATGCAACCGTAGGTAGCAGGTTAGGTCTTTTCTATGCAGACTTTCTAGCTGTTTACAATGGTTCATTCAAATCCTCCTTCCAAGCCCCATCTTTTCTGCTAATACATCATATCACTGTTGTTCTTACTATTTACATGGCAGCTTCATTGTCCTTGTTTTCCCTTGTTGTACAAACATTTTATTTGATCATAGGATTTAAACTGGAATTTAGAAGAAAAATTCTCACTAATCTTTATTTTATGGTATCCGATCCGATCCGATCTGCATTGTCTTTGTTTCCAGTTCATAGTTTTTCTGATTTAACCTTTGGAGAGAGAGCTTGTGAATTTTGAACAAGGTTATAATTGTCATGAAATTGTACTCATGATGAAAAGCTAAAACTCTTTTAGCTCCTAATTGTACCACATGTGCTTATTATAGTGACAATACCCAGTGACCCAATAACCTTCACTAATATGACAAAATGAAGAAACTCAGTTCAAAGCCAAAAGTCAACCCAACAGATCATATGGATTGGCAAGCTAGAAGAGAAGCCCCAAGCCTCCTTTTCTGTTGCCAATGCAAGAACACTGATCCTCTTTCACTATTTTTGCCATGGATTCTGTGGTGCAGGTGGTCTATAATAGCACATCAACTTCCTGGGAGGACAAACAATAATGTAAAGAACTACTGGAACACTAAGATGAAAAAGAAAGCTCTCAGAAATGGAAATTGATCATGTTACTCAAAGTTTATGTAAAGAATTACTTTGTTATATTTTGGACTTCCTTGTATTTTGATGGGAGCAAAAGCAAATAGGTAGTTAATTGCTTTGTTAAATTTGGATATGTTTTGAGCAATGTGATGGGGCTTTGTTAATTTTAATTTTGTGCATGTTTTTTTAATGAATAATACTAGTCTTACCACATTTTTTATACCACAATTTTATACCACATGATGTGGCAGCTGATGTGTACATACCACATCATGTAAAATACTAGTTTCTGTTTTTCTAATTTTATTTATTAAAATACACTTCATTTATTTAATTGATGTGGCATATGATAAAGACATGCCACATCATGTGGTATAGAAATGTGGGATAATAATGTGGTAAGTGTAGCATTACTCTTTTTTAATTAATTATTTCTGATATATAAACACACACACAAAAAAATTAATTAAAAAAAATTAATGAGGTCCAGTGCACCTAGTCCAGTCTTGTACTTGTACCAAACTATGCATTGGACTTAAGTTCAGTCCGGTCCAAAGTTAAGTATAGCACCAAACAATAAACTCAAAGTTTGGTCTAGTTCTAGCCCTCAGTCTTGTCCAATCCGACCTACCAAACAAAAACGACTCTCTGTTTCCAAATATATTGCTCCATTGCAGAGTCAAATTTTCGTTATATATTTATTATTGCAATTGCTTAAACACATACAATTAATCAATTGGTCATTGACACATGGATAAATAAATAAATAATAAAATTAATTGTAAAGATTGGTTTAGTACCGGTTTTTATCAATTTAGAGATAGAGTTTTTCTATTTAAACCCCACACTTTTCTTTGTTCACTCCAATACTTAAATTATTAAGCTCTTAAGTTTTATTATTATATAAAAAGACAAAAAAATGTCATCCAACTTAATACTTAACCATAATACATTTATACACACCCAACCACTTGAAAGAAGTCAAATTCAATTTGAGTTTCTTGGGTGGCTAGTACGGTGGTTATCCTCACACCCATAAACTGAATATAACTCTTGTCTTTCCCTTCCATAGAAAAGAAAAAAAAAAAAAAAAAAGGTCAATTTGAGCTTCTTCGTCTTTGATGAATTAGCTTAAATATCTAGAAGAGTATGTGAAAGACTGAAGTCAGGATGGCCACATGCAAAAGTGTGATTGCTAATACAAAATTAAAAGCTCTGGTGACTTTGAAGTGTGATTGCTGAAAATAAAACCAAAACCTCCTTGAAATTTTAATAATAAATAAAATAAATGCTTGGGTTTTTTTTATAAATACATGTCTAGGATTTGGTTTATTTATAAATTTGTATAAAATAAAACCAAAACATCTAGTACAACTTAATAATAATAATAATAAAATAATACTGCTACATATTTGACAACAATATTTTTATCTCTTTAAGTAATGTGAGGTTGAGGTGAATTTAGAGTGGTGAGAGGCAAAATAGCTGGGTGTTGGGTGTGGGGTGTGGGGTGTGAGGTTGATGAGTTATTTACTTATTTGTTGGGCGTGTATTTAGGGGTAGTTTGGGAAGATAGTGGGGTTTTCTTAGAAATTGTGAAAATGTGAATTAAAAGTTACGGTGAACTTACAATATAAGGTGGAGAAAGAAAAATACAGGGTTTAAATAGGCTCACTCGGTTCCATACCTAATACTTTCTAAGTAAAATTTAATTTAATTAAACCAAACTAAGTCATCAATACCGTACAATCAGAACACTGATTTTTCAGATGAGATGCCCATCTCTACAAATTACAATTATATATGAACTAGTGGCTACTTGCAGCACAATTAGGACGACCTGCTTGATTGTCAAGAAAAGAATCTGCAGAACTATTCAACTATGTGGTTAATTCTGATGAGAATGAGCATTTTTACTAATTTTATTATTATTTTGGAAATTCAGCTAACTTAATTACCAACAAGCTCAAAACCAAAGGACGTATAAAAAGCCAACCGATTTTCACCCATAGCAAGCAAAGCCAACAATATTCATGATAAATTAAACATCAGGGCAATTTGGTAAATTTACAATGCGTGGGCAGATATGTAGCTTTAAGGCTTTCCCATAACCAAAACCAAAACCAAAACCAAAAACCAAAACCAGGGGTGGGGTGACCGCCAGTTTCGACTAAAATCTATGGGGGGCAACCGCAGAAACCTTTCTTACTTGCATAGTTTTTCCACCATCCATCCCCACTTTCTTCTTCTGTCATACCTTTCCTTTCCGCCCCTGGTTTTGCTCTCTCTCTGTCTCCTAACTGGATCCTTATATATAATCCTAAATCCTTCACTCTCTCCCACTGTTCTACAAGTATATCATCATCGTCCCACTTCTTCTTTGGCATTTTAACAAACACCTGTTGGTCACTCAGATCAGCCTGACAGACAGTTACCCGCAACATAGAAGAAGAACTTTGCTTGCGCATTATTCTTCATTTCGAATTCTGGGTCTTGAAGCAGAAAGTCTTTCGCGTCGTCGGTGCACTTGCTTTGTTTATTTGGGTGCAGTTCTCCAAGTGAAGATATATATATGACAATGGAGACTGCGAGGTTGGTGGAGCAGGGAAGAGATCACAAGGTCGTTTCGCGTGTTGGGCACGCTAGCAAGGTTGGGTATCACGTGAACAAGGCCATAAAGAAGAGAAAATGCGGCAAGAAGATGAAGCATTCGGTGCCATCAACGGTTCCAATTGCACTGCAACAGCTCTTTGTTTCGTGTAGACAAGTTTTCAAAGGCCCTGGAACTGTTCCTTCGCCTCATGATGTACACAACTTGTGTAGCATTCTTGGTATGTTCTCCAAATTTTCATACTTGCCAGAAATGCATCTTGTACTGTGATTGATTTTTTTATAGGAATCTTGTACTTTGAATATTTGATTGATCCTCTGCTTCTTTTAAATTGCATATATGTTTTTTGGTTATGAGCTTCCAATCCCTGACCTTTTCCATCTGTATATGTATATCTGTTTTTTGGGTAGGAATCGTATGTTCCTGTCATTCTGTTTTAGGCAAAAGTCCAAATCTGAAAAAAGATAAGGGAACAAAGCTACTATTCATAGCCAAATTCAATGGGCATTGCTATAAACAGGAAAAAATAAAAAATTGGTGTGCACCATATGCTTTGGTTTTTGGGTTTAATGCTCTCCTAGAATAAGTGCCTCCATCCTCATACGACATCAGTAGTAGGCTACATATGAACGCAAGGTCAAGGCGTGGACCCCAATCTATGGATTTGGGGGACCAAGAGTACCTAGTTTTGAGTTGCCAAAAGGGAATGGTTTCTCTTGTCTTCTTCTATTAGAAGCTTCGGCCAGGAGGAAAACTAGTTGAAAGAGATTATTTCTGTTGATACTTTTAATATTATTTTGTTGTGTATAGTGTATGCTTATTGAGACTTAATGGTAACTTACTCGCTGTTTTGTATGTCTTGGTGATTGCAATCTTGGCATGGCTTTTCCTTGATTTGAAAAGTTCAAGTAAATGATAAAGCAATGAAAGATCCCCAGTTTTTAAAGCATTGTAGACTTTCCTAAACGAAACCCCAATTTTGCATTTTGCCGGAATGCTCGGTTTAATATGTATTTGATTTGCGTAGTCCAGAAAACAGAGGATTTGTCAAGATGCAGGCAGTGTGTGTTTACTTAAGAAGTTGTGCTGTAGCGTGCACAAGATAATGAAAGTAGGATATATATATATATACACGGACATGCCTGTGGGAGAGGGGTAGGCTGGCATTTGTATTGAATATTTACGGGTAATAAATAAAATTTTGATTCATTCCATGTCTGAAGGAAACATTGTCTGAGTTGATTGCGTTCCTTAATACTTAATTTGGATGTCCTCAACCTTCTTGACAAGCGTTATTTCTTGTGGTACTGTAGATAATATGAGACCAGAAGATGTTGGGCTTAGTAGGGATCTGCAGTTCTTCAAGCCTAAAACTGTGGTCCAAGGGACTCCTAGGGTCACATATACAACAATATACGAGTGCAGTAATTTTTCGGTAAGTCTAGTATCTACTTGAGGATAATTTCCTAGAACAACTGCTAATTAGTTCCTTTCAAATTACCATATTTTGCTTGTTTACTAATTAAATTCATAGAATTCATACAAGCTTCAATATTCTAGCACTGTTCTGTTTTTGCCATAAACCATTTACTCGGCCATTTGTTGATCACTCTTCCTGTTTATTCCCACGTGCAGTTGTGCTGCTTGTTTATTCCAGCAACTGGTGTTATCCCACTCCATAACCATCCTGAAATGACTGTTTTCAGTAAGCTTCTATTAGGGAAGATGCATATTAAATCATATGATTGGGTTGATCCCGTCAATTCAGATGGCTCCACACCAGCCCCTCAATGTGAGTCTCCTTTCTCCCTAGTTCTTTATTTCATTATAAAGAAATCTATGTGGACAATGGATGGGTAATCGGTGTAGGATGGTTTTGCAGTCAGACTGGCAAAGTTGAAAGCTGATAGCGTCTTCACATCCCCTTGCAATACATCAGTACTATATCCAACAGAAGGTGGCAACATCCATGCCTTCACAGCCATTACCCCATGTGCTGTGCTGGATGTGCTTGGACCTCCTTACTCTAAAGAAGATGACCGGGACTGCTCATATTACAAAGATCATCCCTATGCTGCTTATTCAAGTAAGTGAACTTATGCTCTTTGGTCTTCATGAGCACTTTCTTCTTTGAAAATTTGCCAAAAGCGTGCGATTTATTTCCTTTAATATAGTGTGACAACAATGTAAGCAAGGTGTGATGCATATGAACCTTTCTAAATTCTCAAACTCTTTGAAGCTTAATTCGCATCTGTATGATGAACTTGGGAAGAAAGTGCACTGCTCAAAATATTGAAACTTTGATTACCGGAAAGAATTCATGTTTGAGTTTATAAACTGTGCCTGATTCACCTGGCAATGTTTCAATGCAGATGGAGAGGCAGCACTAACTGAAGGGAATGGTGATTGTTATGGGTGGTTGGAAGAGATTGAAATGCCTGAGAACTCAGCAATGGATAAAATTCCGTACTTAGGTCCACAAGTTACTGAGACGAATTGCTAGATTGGATGAATGCCTTTCAGCATTTATTGTTCTCCACTCCTCTCTGTCTCTGTCTCTCTCTCTCTCTCTCTCTGTGCCTGGTACAGTGTTGGAATTAAGATATGCTGGTTGTAGAGAGCTTCATTTCATTATTTTGTTCTTTACTATGTAACATAGTTTTACAGAGTTTGATAAAGACGTTAGGTGGAATGTTGCCTTACAGCCCGTGGTTTATGAATTGTTATTTTGCTAATTGTAATAGTCAAACCAAAATCTAGGAAAGAAAAGGGTGGTTTTCAATTTGTCTAATCTAAGGGCATGTAAACGTGCCCTAAAAGAAAACCCATTTTATTCTTTGATAATGAGTCAACTGCTTTGAGTTTTCTGTTCTTATTAAATTTTAAACAGGACGCATATGCATACGTCACCTTAACCAGAAAATTTTCTAGTAAAAAAATAATGAAGAGTTCCAACTCAAGCAAAGGGGTCCAGCATTTACATTCTACGTAGGTGATGCGTTCATTCCATTACCCTATAATAAGTAGAGATATTTAGTGATATACCCATTCTTAGCATTAATATTATAGATAAATCTTACATCATTGAAATTCTATAACCAAACCTAAAAAATGACAACTGGCCTTATTAAATTTAATATTGATTATTAAATTACTTTAATACCCTATTGAGTGTTTTGGGTATTTTTATGAGATTTTGGGGTTGAGCTTGTTTTAAGAAATTTATGGTAGTTTTGTAATTTATAAGAAGTTAAAGTCTATTTGTTATGTTGTAAATGGGCTTTGGGTGTGTTTATAAAGTCCATTTCATATGGAATATTTTTATAATTTAGGTCCCCATATTAGGTATAATAGTGAATCTCCCTAATAAGTACCCCTACGTTTGGGCCATAAAACTTATGACCACGTTTGATATGCAGGACTAGATTAGACTATCAAACTAGATTAGACTATAGCCTAGACTAACTAAATGACTAAATTTTGTTAGTCTAGACTAGTTAAATGACTTGATTTTGCATTCTTGGAATGATTAATGTGGATCATAAGGTTGACGGTTAGTAGGGATAAGTTTTGGACATCAACCTCTTAATTACAAAATAAATTTCAGGCTAGTTACATTGGTGTGCCTGTTTCTACACAAACTAAAGACAATTTCTTTAGAAAAATATTAGAGGCACCAACTTTGGGCACCAATTTGGGCACCAACTCTCTAATAGAGCGCGGGACCCAGTGTGCTGGCGGGCTCCACCTCTATTAGAGAGTTGGTGCCCAAGTTGGTGTCCAAAGTTGGTGCCTCTAGCACCACCCATTTCTTTAAATTGGTCTGCAAAATTATTTTAAAAATAAATTTCAATATTGTCAGTATTCAAAAGCTAATCAAGTACACCATATTCTTCTTATTTTATAACTGTTGATTTAAAAAAAAGCAGTCGCATTTGGCCGGTTTGTATCATACAGATTTCAAACTAATGCATTGAAATTGTGACCCTTTTAATTCTGATATTATTCCACTAAATTTTTATTAAGTATTAACAATTCCTTTGTATAAATTTAGTTATATATTTGAATTTGTGGTTTGCAGTTATGTACGTTTTTCTTTACACACTTGTATATTTATAATTGAGAGTTTGCTTCAATGAAATTTAAAATTTTATTATTATATTTCTTTTGTTTCGAAACAAATTTAAAATGTAAATAAATAAATAAGAGGGAAGATCTGACCAAACTTTTAATTAATTTGTGTTGAATCTTTACAGTGGCCATTCGTTTGGAATAACTTCTTCTTTTTTTTGGCAAAGCTTAGACTACAGCTTATTTTATTAATATTTCAATTGCTGACTTTATTTCAATAGCATTAGTATATTAATGTTCTAATCATATTATTGCTGATGTTGGATGTCAATTATCTTTGGTTTTGGAAAATGGATTAAGTTACGTTATGTGTGGTGTCTTTCGACCTCGTCCAAAGCTTATCTTATTTATGGAAATAGAGATTTACATGATTTTGATTAATGGTCACACTTGTTTTCAATTCCTATATTTATTTTGGCAATAAAGTTGTTAATAATGTTGGGTGATTAACACAAAAAATGTAATTAATTTTAAAAGGAGAAATTATGACTTGTTGAATGATTGAGTGAAAAATGATATATAATTTTGTTAATTTTGATATACGGTTATGTGCAATTATATATAATTGTTAAGACTCATAGCATAATTTTGTTCATTAAACCTATAATTTTGAGTTAATTGTCATGAAGTGTACATAAAGAAGACTCAAACATAATGATAAATTATATATAATTGTAAGTGGCATTTAATTTTGAATTTTGATCTTATGAAATATACTTCGACCCTTTCCTCAACTAGTGGGGATTGATGATTCCCCTAACTTGTGAGGTTATCGTCCTAAAGATTCTTTTATTAATTATTATTATTTTTTATCTTTGTGGTCAACATTGGAAACATAATGGATTTGCTTTACATATTTTAAATGCGGGGGTGCTTTATATTCATGACCTTGATATTACCTCCAAGTAATTATTAAATAAGTATTTTTTTTGGCCAACTTGTGGTGTCGGTGTGAAGTTTTCTTATATTATAAAATTGTATTATTAGACTAATTTGTCTTTATTTTTTATATGAAAATGTGTGCAAATAATGATGATTTTGGTATAGAATTTTGGTGGAGACTTTTTATTGTCTTATAGGGTCATATTGAGAATCGAGAAGATATAATAACAATTGGGATATGCGATCATGATTTCAGCCAATTGGAGTGCACATAAAGGGAGTAAGAGTATCCTTAAATACTCAGTATTCATAGTTAAATTTATTTAATGAATTAAGAGCTATATTGTTGCTCATAAGCATCAACAGGTGTACTTAAAGCTTCATGGACCATCAGAAATTTATATTTGGGTACCAAAGAATTGAGAGGTACTCTTGATCATAAGATTTGATGTATGATGTATTAACGCTATACTTTAATGTATATCGATGCGTATGTTGACAAGACCCACCTCGAATTTCTCTAAACTCGGGACGAATCTTGTGGTATTTCAGACATCAAACTGATGCCAGGCCCACTAACTAACGACATAGTCTCTCTTCCAAATTAGGAAAAAGAGAAATGAGATTTTCTGCCGAAATTTCGATAAAGTCTCCCCTGAAAAATGGACGTTTTCCAAAATTTTCAATCTGTTAGAAACACATTTATAAACACCAACCATGATATGACCTGACCCAAATTCCACTTTGGAATCTGAGCTGAACCATGTCCCGACACCTGGCAAGTGTCAGGCACAATTAACCAAATTGCCCTTCTAAACAAAACCAAAATTAACCTCAAGTTTGACTTCTATCGAAAATTCGGCAAAGTCTCCCATACGATTCGCTCGTTCCCCAAAATTTTCCACCTGTATAACAAGAAATTTAAACATCCACAACCGTTCAACATGCACAATAATAGAATCCATGCAACCAAAACTCAAATATTTATGGCCTCATGCCTTTTTGAATCAAATAAATCATTCTGCTAACTGAAACTGATCCCAACTTATGAAACAAGTAGAATATGTTATTCAATATAACTTAACTGAATAGCTTTTCAATCACTTGGTCTCGTGGCTGCACTTAGTAATTCTAGGTTGCCTACGTACTCTTAACAAGGGATCAAGCCACACGTAGTTCTTTCACTTAGTATATTTACATGTAAATAGGCTACTCAAAGAATTTCCTCAAATCCATGAATCAATTTATATTTTACTTGCGTAAATCATATGTAAAAACAAACAAATTCACAGAAAGCTCATGTACATGAATGAAGAACCAAAACCATTCATTACTTGCCTCATAAAATCAGAAAAATAGTTATTAAAACTTTTACTCGAAAATACCAAGACAAAATCCTCAGTTTTTGTTTAAACCTCTTAAAAACCCAAATATTCTCCACCATATTCCGTAATTTCCTTTAATATACTGTCAATTCCAATATTAATCCGTCAATTCTAGTAATATACTGTCAATTTCAATATTATTCCATCAATTTCAATAATAATCCGTCAATTCCAAGTATCCTGTTAGTTCCATCCTCATAGGCCTCGGAAACACAAAGTTAACCGAGCCGCATTCCTCGCTGGCCTCAACGACACCAAGTCAACCCGAGCCGCAATCCTCACACCACACGGTTCAGGCGTCCCCGAAACTTTATCACAAATAACCAAACTGTATCAAGGCAACTGGAGGGTGCTCCTTTGGTGGGTTTGAAAACTGTAGCTTGAAACTCATCATAAATTTCCCTTATTTCACAATCCATTTTCCAACCATTTATATCAACTTTCCAATATATTAATTCTCAATTACACTTAAAATATACAACACATTTTGATAAAAACCAACATCCCTGATTCATCATTTTTAAACCACCGAGTATATATATAAATATTAAATATAGACATGTACTTAGATATTTAATTAATTTATTACTCACGTCAAAATCCGATTTCATAGTAATGTATAAACATTAAATCACCCAATAACACTCAATCAGGTACTTTTATAATAATCATAATATTAATAATAATAATAGGTAAATAAATAACTAAACAAGTCAACAACTCCTAGAGATCCCATCACTTCCAAAAACGCATGATCTTCGAATATCAGAAATAACATCCGGGAATACCCTAAAATATTAGAGTTATTTGTAGCAATGGTCCCTCAACTATACTCAGAGTTACATTTTGATCACTCAACTCAAATATTAGTTGCAGAGGTCACTCAATTGGGTGTTGTGTTGCACCATTAGTCCCTACCATCAAGTCTCTCTAATGGTAAGGACTAATGGTGCAACACAATACCTAATTGAGTGACCTCTATAACTATTTTTTGGAGTTGAGTGACCAAAATGTAACTCCGAGTATAGTTGAGGGATCATTGCTACAAATAATCCTAACTGAAAAGTCACATTTGCCCATCAATAATCTAATAGATGCTTGTCACGTCATCATTTTAAACAGAAAAAGTCACAGACTTGACGGTATGGACTAGATTACCCCGCTAAGTGTCTACGGTAACACCCCGTCAAGGGTGTCCAGGTTCCGACATATCCAAACTATATCCCCAGTTTTCCAAGTATCCATCAATTCTAGAATCAGTAACAAAAGGGGGTACATGAGATGGCGTGTCGCACACATAGACATACATTTGATTGTAAACATATAATCGACATTTATTTATATCCTTATTGATACCATACCACTTTATTAAGCCATAAGTGAATTATAATAACAATCATCCAAATAAAACGATAATAATAACAACAATAATAATGATATATAAACGGAGAGTCTCGTGTCACATGGTAAAGGCCGAAACTGAACCAATAGCCCGCTTCCACAACCTCCTAAACCAAAATACCCATTACCAGATGATCAGTTTCCCACCTATATCACTACATCAAAACAAGTCCAAGTTTCCAACAATACGCCATAACCACCATTCAAAATCCTACGTATTTATCATTGGCAAACAACTTCAGTATTACTATTCATTAGTAAGACCACAATCAAAACATACACCCTAGCCCATGAATCCTAGAAACATAACATGTGTACACAACCTTGGCAAGGTCCCAAAGCCATTCTAGTACCTTCCCAAAAGATGAGACGGTCTCAAAAGGCCCGTAGTCAACAGTTGGTCAAACTTCTCGTTTTTGGTCAATCGAGCCCATGGGGCCCCTGGCCTCCGATTTTCGATCTAAAAGTTCCTACGGGTTCAACAAGTTTTATTATACATGTCTTGCAAATTTGGACCAAATCAGACGGTTGTATTGCTCGCGATCACATGATCGGACGGTCACTACTTTACGCAAACTTTAAGTCATTGAATAGGAGCATCCGAGTCTCCGATTCATGATTTGCAAATTCCTACACGATCCTAGAGGTACCTAGATCAACATACTTGAAAGTGGAGTCGATCCAACGGTCCGAACATATCAAACCTGGATAACTCCTAAAATGCGTAAATCTAATCGACAGTGAAATGATAACCAAATTCAAATCTGAGCATACCGTCGTGCTCGAGACGACATGGGGAACATTAGCTCACAAACCCAACTTTGACATCACGCCAACGCGCCGCCACGTGTCTCCACTGCTGTTTGGTGTCTAAAGAAATTTTCATGCAATCGGAAAAATCCGAACTGCCAGTCAATATTTATACCAACAGATCAAACACATCAAGGGGAGTAAGTTTCATACATGCATCGAGGACTAATTTGGCCGTTAAAGCCCTCAAACGAACGGTTTTCTCGTCGAAAAACCTAGAAATTTCTAGGTTTGGATTCGATAGTTTTGGAATGAAATCACATCGGCTCTTCGAGGGAAATCACAGAGAGGTGGCAGGGAAGTGTTTTGGGTGTGATAACAGGGCTGGGGGTGGCCGGAGTTGGTCGGAAAAACTGTTGGGAGTCACGGCTTAGAAACAGCCGGTTTTGAGTGTTTCGATCGATTTTCTGGTTTAATTCTTAGAAATCAAAGTTGGAAATTTATATGGATGTGAAGAGGAGAGAAAGATGAAAAAATTGATTCAATTTCCTGGCTTGAGATGGCTGGAATCGTAGTTGGAAGGCCATTGGGTCGAGGCAGCTGACAGAGGAGAGAAAGAGTGATCATGAGGGGGGGGGGGGGGGGGGGGGGGGAGGGGGGGAGGAAAGAGAGAGAAAGAGAGAGAGAGAGAGAGAGAGAGAGAGAATCTGATTTTTAAAAACCAACTTTGAAATATTTACGGTTGTGCCACTGCACTTCTGTTGATTCTAACTTCTTCATTACAACTCTGATTTGAGACCACTGCGTGTCTACTGACTCATATCGACGTGATCTACGTCATGGTTCCATTTAATTCTCCAAAATCCTCCAGGTTAAAAAGTGACTAAAATGACCTTATCGCCTAGGGCAAAATTGTAATTTCCTATTTAAATAATTTAATTTATTTATATAAACTAAATAAATGATTAAACATTGGATTGAGATGTTACATATGTAATTTCCAATTATATTGCGATGAAATCCACTAATCATTTGTGTGCAAGATTTTGTAGGAAATATTTTAAATAACATGCATATCTAGAAC
Source organism: Prunus salicina (assembly GCA_020226455.1). NCBI lineage: Eukaryota > Viridiplantae > Streptophyta > Magnoliopsida > Rosales > Rosaceae > Prunus > Prunus salicina. Next base: position 26,244,618 of record CM035346.1, on the reverse strand, counting down.
GCGCTAAAGTGGAGAACAAAGACATGACCCATATTATATATGCCTTGCAAAGGCTAATGATGATATGCATGCCTCGTGGAGGAGGCTACTAATGCAAAATGTCGAGGGGGATGTGCTTAAGCCTATAAGGGAGTCACCTAGGGGGGTAACCCAACTTCTGTGAATGGCGATCCCATGAAGGAAGTATAATGTGGTAGAAACAATCCATACTACTCATACAGCACTCATAAAACCATGGAGATATCCTCGAGATATTCTGCTCATCCCTAAGGCAAAAATGATATTTTATGTGACGCCAGGAAGGGATTTATCCCTGAATGAGTTTCGAGGAGGGCAATCTCCCACAGGGTGCAAGTCACATGTACTTTTGGAGAACTCACCTAAGTGATAGACGTCGTGAGACCACGACTGTGAGAATTGAGCTATTATCTAGTAACTCTCATGAGAATCAAGATTAGTGCATGGCCATAAATAGTGCTACCCTGCATCCAAGTCTCAACCAATACTATGTGTGGGATATGTTGAAGTTTAGTCAAAGGTGTCGAATCAATATTTTGTATACTCAGGTTCCTCAAATGGAGGCTATCATCACTAAGTGAAGGTTCAAGCGCATAAGGCACCTACACCTATTGCATCGTATTATGTTGCCCATATATAAATATATATTTTCATTATTTTTTGTCATGGTAAAATTTTGAAAACCTTGTAGGGGGATTGTTGGAATTTAAAAGTTTTAAAAATTTTACCGTTTTGATTTACTTAATTATTTTGGCTATTTTATTTTATTTATTGTGGGGGGTTATAAATGTTTAATTTTCAGGTTCTATGTCTATATTGAATGCCTTAATTTTATAGTTTAATGTGGTGGATGTTACATGTTCTTGGATGCCTATAAAAGGCCAATCCTCCTTCAAATTTGATATACTAATACAATACCATACTACCACAACCACCACTACAATTTGATTCTCTTCTCTTCTACATTTCATACTTTCTCTTTCTCTACTTATATTATTATTTTTGGGCAACAATTTTGTGACTTGACCTATATCCAATTGTAAACGTGCTCATAGAGGACCTTGAGCCTGTGTTTTGGGGGTCATATCTTGGAGTCCTGTAGACTGTCAGTATATGCATGTAAGAAGGCTACAAAGGCTTTAAGACATCGTCTTTAATGTGTTTCACTATACCAGGCTTGCTTTCATAATCTTAATTTATTTTACTTTTATTTACCTATTATTTGTTTATATAGTTTTACTTTTGGGTTAATCATTTTATTAGTCCCTGAACTTTGACCCGATTTACATTTGAGTACCTCAATTTCCAAAATGGTTCCCGTGGTCCTTTAACTTTAGTTTTGTTTGAACAAATAGTCCTGCCATCAATTTTGTTAACTTTTTCTGTTAATGCAGGGGCAAAATGATATTTTTATATTAAAACCAAAAAAATGAATAAAAAATCATATCTTTTAAATAACAATAAAAGAAAATCAAATAAAAAACCAACCAAAAAAAAAAAAAATCAAGTTTGGGGGGAGTAGAAATCGGGATATAGAGAGTTTAATTTTAATTTTATAGTTTTTTTAATTTTTTATTCATATTTTAATAAATTTTGATACAAAAATAGCATTTTGCCCATGCATTTAACAGAAAAAGTTAACAAAATTGATTGCAGGACCATTTGTCCTAACGAAACTTATGTTAAAGGACCACAGGAACCATTCTGAAAATTAAGGGGCTCAAATGCAAATCGGATCTAAATTCAAGGACTAATAAAACAATTAACCCCTTTACTTTACTTTAAAATACTTTCCAATTTGTTTTATATATTGTTTATATTATAAAAGGTTTTGCTTTTGGCTTTTACGGAAAGAGAAAAACTATAATTTTTATACCATAAAGTATAAGGATTAAATTGGCCAAATTATTAAGACACATGAGCTATTTTAATATTTAACCCTAGAACTAATGTTTTATTTTTTTCATAAGCATCAATTTATAAATGGTTGATGATGGAGGTGGTGGCGATAACGTCAGGTGTGATATGAACTTGTAGGCGGCTGCGGTGGTGGGGGAACTTGTAAGAGAATGTAGTGCATGCTCATTATTTCTTTCACAACCGTACTTTATAATATATGTCTCCTTGGCTTGCTTCCTCAAATTTCAAAGCTTTCTAAGCCATGTAGCGTGTGGCTTGTCACCTTGAATTGAATTTTTTTCTTTATGTATGTTTCTTAAAAGGCGACTATTACTTACTTGTTAGGCTTAATCCTTATGATCTAATCAAAGACTAGATGCTTTACCACCTTGACATCTTAAAAACTTACCGTCAACTCTAGACAAAAGACCAATCGTGTATATCCCTGACTCAGAGAGACTATAATGAGGGGTTCATAGCGTATAAAATAGGCAGAGTTGCATTGGCCGAAAGCCCAAATGGTTGGGCTTAGGCCATTGGACATTTTCTATCTTCGAGTGGTTTATGGTCCAACCCAATCGATATTAGGCTGGGGTTTGGGCTTAGAGAGTTTGAATTTGGGCTTTGAGCTCAAAGTTTCTTTTTCCTTTCACTATACTAAAAATGATGGCATAAATAATTGTAATACTAAAATAATAAGAAAAAAGCATAATATAAGTGAATATCAGTGGGGGATAAACTAAACCTTAATGACTTTTACTTTAATTGTGATTCTGTGAATAAGAACTACAAAAGCATAATATATGTGAATATCAGTAGGGGATAAAGTTGGTTGATGTAGTCTTTTTATACATCTTCCTTTATTAGCTTTAGAAATTTCGGATTAATAAAAATATTGTAAATAAAAAAGTGTTAAAAATTATGGTTGTTTGTTTTTTAAAAAAATTTTATTTATAGAAGCAGTATTGAGAGAGGGAGGATCGAACTTAAGTAGGACCTTGGACAAATACCACTAGACTAAAGGCTAGTTAGAGTTCTAATTTGTTATATTGGGAAGCCTTATTTTTTACAAACTATGTAAAATTAATATCCTGAAAGTCTTCTTTTATTTTTATTTTTTAATTTATTATTCAGGAAATCCAGCTATGACCAATTTATTTTTAATATTTTGCACTACTAATAAAAATTCAATAATTAATTTTCATTTATATATTAACAACATAACATAACTAGATGGGCATTATTGGTCCTTATTTTGAGCGAATTAGTCCTTGAATTTACACTCAAGTTCCACTTTGGTTCTCAAACTCTCTCTTTTATATCAACTTGGTCCTACCATTACAATTTTCGAAAGTTTTAAGAGGTAATTAGTGACCAAATTGACAATTTTACTTGTAAAATTAACGGAATTCGAAAACGAGACCAATTTGACACATATGAAAGAGGTGGAGGGCCACTTAAGTGAACAAATTACTTGAAGGACGAAAATGAAAGTCGAGTATACATTAAAGGTCCATTCCTTTAAAAAAAAAAAAAAAAAACCTTCATTTAATAATGGATGTCTAATCAATAACCCAATCTATGTGACAACCACCCATTAAAATCTTGGAGCACATAATTAAATGAATGGTCAATGATGATGGGTTTGAAGCTCTAAAATTCCTGGGAAAGTAACTGAAATTATGTAAGTAAAAGCCAAAGAGGATGAGGATATGCGTGAGCGTGATAGGCCAAGAAGGAAACTCTCACCTTTATGTTGCATGAAATGAGATGAGATGATAAAGCTCTCAATTCCATGTGAGGCTGTTGCTTCATTCTGCCACTTTAATAAGTGGGTCTTGAATCTAAAAAGTAGTCACCACCAGACTCCATTTGTGTCTCAACAGTACGACATTGGAAAATGCTTTTCCTTATTGACCTCCGTTGTCTTCCTGTTCCTGTTGTCAGAGTTTGTTGAACCACGGCCCACATTGTTCCTAAATTATTATAACTAATATTTGGCGTTATTCTGTGTGTATTTTTTTATTTATTTCTTAATGAAAGTAGATCATATAATTATAGTTATTATATAATATAAGAGTTATGGCCACATCACAAAGTGACAAGACAATCGAAGCCAAAGCTTACCAGACTTAGAAAGCGAAAGCTTACATTCCAGTCTGTGCCTGTGGTGTGGGTGTGGCTATGTCATCTGTGTCTTTGCATTGTCCACCTTTAATTTTAGTGTTTCATATTTCAAATTTAATTTCAGTATTTCATATTTCTCCCACTCACACTCACAGTGAAATAAAGCTTCCCTTCTCTGCAAGAATCTTTCTTTTTCTTTTGCTTTCATCAGTTCCGGTATAACCATGGCTTCCCTTTGTGTTTAGCTTTCCAAAGTATTCCAGAAGATCAAAAAATAAACAGAGAGAGAGGAAAAAACATAGTGAAGAAAATTAAAACGTCTGTCTGTTGCGGTTTGCATCCCAAGTTTCTTTGAACCCGTGTCACTAGATTGTCTTGTTGTGGTGCGCAGTGAAAAAGCTGGCTTCTGGAGAAGAAACCCATCTCATGTGTCAGCCAGTAAGATTTGCGGGCACCTTGGAAACTTATTGTTGAATGAGTGGTTAAGAAAAATTTGGGATTTTGTGAAGCAGGTATGCATGTTTTCTTTTAAAAAAATTTGTTTAAATTTATAATATTTTTTGTCGGGTTGGGTTTAAATTTTGTTGCAGTTTGATATATGAGAGTAGGAATGTGCTTATTAATCTGAGTTGGGTTTGTGTTTGTGGACTTTCAAAGTTCTCCTTTCTTTCGTTTGAGGGGATTTCATTTCTGTGCTTTTGGGGCAGTTGTGAATATTTACTTGGTTTGAAAGTCACCATCAATTGATTAGTTAGTCTTAACCAACTATTGTCACAGGGGTTTAGCAGAATTGTCTGCAACTGTCATTTTTTATTGTGAAAGGAAAAGAAAAAGGAAATATCCAGAAGATTTTATCAATTTATCTGAGTTTATTTGATCTCAAGCTCCTGGACTGGTATATTAGAACTCTGAAGTCAAATTCATTTGTTTGTTCAATCATTGAGGTGAGATGGCCTCTGATTTTGTTGAGAGAAATTTTTTGATATTGTCAACTTACTTTTGGCTCTGGTTTTTTTGTTATTTATGTGTCCTTGTTCTGACTGAAATTCTTATATTTTGAGTATATATACACATACATATCTATACATAGTAACATGTTCAATATGTTTGTATGCCAACATAATATGAGTGCAGGAGTTCTGTATGTGGTTTGGGAAGCTGGATGCCGCTACTTTCAACAATGGGGTCTCGTAGTCCTTGGAAAGCCTATATCTTATGAGCTTGGCCCCTGCAGCTGATTCTGCTGAGACTGCTATGGCAAAAGTATCTCTGTGTTCTATGCCTTTGGTTCTTGCTATCATTCTCTTGTCAGCTACTCATTCGGAACAACATCAATCCTCCCAAGCTCAGACCCTTTTGAGAATTGTACAATTTTTAAACTTTCCAACTGTTTTGGACAGCTGGAATAACTACAAAGATTTGTGCAACATTGAAGCAAATTCTTCTTTGGCTGTCGTATGCTATGAAGAAAACATAACCCAGCTGCATATAACCGGTGAAAAGGATGCTCCTTTGTTGCCTCGGAACTTTTCAATTGATTCCTTCGTAACAACTCTTGTTAAACTTCCGAGCTTGAAAGTCCTCACATTGGTTTCTCTTGGCTTATGGGGCCCCTTGCCTGGTAAAATCGTGCGCTTGTCATCACTGGAAATACTTAATCTGACTTCAAATTTCCTGTATGGCGCCATCCCTCTGGAGCTTTCATCTCTAACAACCCTCCAGACGCTTATTCTTGATGATAACATGTTTTCTGGACCGCTTCCGGATTCGCTAAGTTCACTTCCAGTTTTGGCTGTTTTGAGTTTGAAGAAGAATTTGTTCAATTCATCTTTGCCGAATTCCTTGAGTGATTTGGAAAATCTTAGAGTGCTCGGGCTTTCACATAACCACTTCTATGGGGAAGTGCCTGATTTTAGCCGTTTAACAAACCTTCAAGTTCTTGAATTGGAAAATAATGCTTTTGGACCTCAGTTTCCCAAACTTGGAAAAAAGTTGGTCACCCTTGTACTGAGCAAGAACAAATTTAGGTCTGCCATCCCTGCTGAAATCAGCTCCTATTATCAGCTAGAACGGCTTGACGTTTCTTCCAATATGTTTGTGGGTCCATTTCCACCATCACTGTTGTCTCTACCTTCAATGACTTATCTTAATTTTTCAGGAAACAAATTCACAGGAATGCTTTTTGAAAATGTGTCTTGCAATGCTGAACTTAGAGCTGTGGACTTGTCCTCAAATCTTTTGACCGGAAGCTTACCTAAATGTCTTCTGTCAGATTCTAAGGACAGGGTTGTTCTGTATGCTAGGAATTGTTTAGATACTAGAAATCAAAATCAACATCCATTTCCATTTTGCCGTAATGAAGCATTGGCTGTTGGAATAATACCTGAGAGAAGCAAGCGAAAACAAGCTTCGAAAGCAGCACTTGCCTTGGGTTTAATTGGAGCGATTTGTGGAGGGGTTGTGCTTGTTGGCCTAATTTACTTCATACATAGAAGAATGAATACCAACAAGACAATGAAGAAATCTCCACCAAGATCAATAACAGAGAACGCATCAAGTGGATATACCTCAAAGTTACTATCAGATGCGAGTGAGTTCTCATACATCTCTCTCTCTCTCTCTCTCTCTCTCACACACACACACACACACACACACACACAATTTGATGAATCTTTTATTTTAAAGCAATAGCAACTTGTTCTTAGGCATATGATTCTTTCTAGCTTAGCTATATCAAACGAAGATATGATTGTAGATGAAGTTGGAAAGGCTGTAATGCCAAAAAAAAACACTCGTTAATTAATGTGAGCTGCAAAGAAGCACAAATCCTGGATGCTGATTGGCTATATCTTCCAGTGTATTCAAAATGTCTAATAATATGATCTTCTGCTTTCACCTGAAGGATATGTATCTCAAACAATGAAGATGGGAGCGCTTGGCCTTCCAGGTTATCGAACCTTTTCATTTGAGGAACTTGAGGAGGCTACACAAAATTTTGATACATGTACTTTCATGGGTGAAGGCTCACACGGACAGGTATATAACATATACATGTTACTTTCTTGTTGAAGCAGTATGTGGTATTGATGAGTTTTTGTTGATGCTTTTGAGTGCAGTTTGGTGTGATTAACTATTAATCACATCCTAGAAATTCTTCCCAGCTTAAATAATTGGTCGTTTCCTGGTGTTATCGTTCAATTTTTTGTATCAACTGAGGATAGCATATTTTGATTTTAGGAAGCATTGATTAGTTACATCATGCTTTCCTTCATAGTATACCAGTGCTTGAAAGGGTGAACTTATTTTACATACATCTTTTCTTTATTGTTTTTCATTGTCATGTGGTGTAAGACCCGGTATTTCAATGGAGCTGAATGTATGATGACATGCATCTGTGCTACCATTGTGCACTACTTGGACAAACTACAGATTTCTTGAATAGAAAAAAGAAAAAGAAAATATGCTGTTGATATTCTATTAGCATCAATAGATCATAAATTCATGTTTTCGTCCCTCATGATCTCAGATGTACAGAGGCCAGTTAAAGGATGGTTCTTTTGTTGCCATCAGATGCTTAAAAATAAAAGGAAGTCACAGCACGCAAAATTTCATGCACCATATAGAGCTAATTATGAAACTGAGACATCGCCACTTGGTCAGTGCTCTTGGACACTGCTTTGAGTGTTACTTGGATGATGCTAGTGTCAGCAGAATATTTCTTGTTTTCGAATATGTACCGAATGGCACGCTAAGAAGCTGGATCTCTGGTAATTCAATGCAATTTTTCATTCAGTTTCTCAGGATGGAGGATACAGAAGTTGCACTACTTTTAATACTTCATTGATATAAATAAGTCTACATATCTTACAGACCAATTATTTGAAGGGTTCTTCTGAAGCCAATCTCATTGCTTACATGTTGTTCTGAGTAGTAAGCATCATTTGTTGGAATATGAATCCGGGCTACTTCTTAGTCGATACTTCATGCACTGATTTATCTAATTTGCTACATAAGCCAATGGTTAACTTCTGTCAAATTCTTTTCCATAAGCACTACACTGTAGGGACAACTAACCACACTTGTTTCTCCATCCTGAACCTTTTCCTTTCAATTTCATACATTTATGTGATATTTTTTTTTAATGTTATATTATTCTTGTTTTTTATTTTATTTTTATTTTTTATAATTTGGAAGAGGCACATCCCAGACGATCACTTACGTGGACACAACGTATAGCAGCTGCAATAGGCATAGGAAAGGGCATTCAGTTTTTGCACACAGGGATCATTCCTGGTATATATTCAAATAATCTTAAAATAACAGACATTTTACTGGATCAGAATCTTGTTGCAAAAATTAGCAGTTACAACCTTCCTATATTAGAAGAAAGTATGGAACAGGTAAGAAGAAAGTTGTAGTTAATTGGGTTGTCAATTCGATTTCTCGAAGCAACCATTATGAATTGGTTTTCAGCTCTGCTCATTTTTGCAGGGTGGTCAAGGAGTTTCTTCAGGTGGATCCTTAACTTCCAGTGGCAGTTCAAGGTTTGCAATGAAAATTTTAAATGTCTTAAGTTACATACTAGAATAGTGAAACCCTTAAAAGAAGGTCTTCAAGCCAAATAAAACTTCTTTGAGTAGGCAGTCTGCAAACATAATAGGTCAAGAGGTTAATGACTTGTACATCACAGATAAATTTTATTACTTTTGATGATAATCTTACTCCTTGTGCTTGTCGACACCTTGTCACCTCTTGCCACCTTCACGGAGAGGTCTTGAGCTACATCTAGATATTATCACCTAAAGTACACCTACTAATCATATATAGATTATTCCGTTAACATGTAAACTGTAACCATTGTGCTATGTTGGTTGACAGGATGAAGCACGACGACAGGTCCGATGTTCACAACTTTGGAGTAATATTGCTGGAAATGATCAAAGGCAGACCAGTGAAGTCTGAGACTCAAGTGGAAGTTTTAGAAGATCAGGTAAAAGCACTCTGCTTTTTGTTATATTTTCTTCAAGCACTCTGTTGTCACTGAAATCAACAAAAGACATGGTTGTATCAGTTCTAGACGTTTATCACTTTAAAATTTACTCTATCCTATGACATGGAGCTGAACATCAATTAGGGAACCAATTTAGTTAACATATTAGCAGCGTTAGCAGCAATATTGATACGAACCTTGGACAGAAATATATATAATGTTGTCACAAAGCTCATGACGCCACCCCACTATGTATTTTGACCTTTCATGGAAGACTTAATACATGGCTAATTTCAACCGCAACTGAACACTAGCTTAACCAATCCCTTCAACCAGTGCGTTTGGATTGTAAGACAGACTTTCAACAAATCAATCCACCATTGAGGTAATAAGAATAACCAGGAACCTCCTACTATCAAGATTCAAAATCCCCAACATAGTCTCCTCACACCAATCACCTTCCCTACTAGACCTCTTTTCCCTGAGTTACTTACACAATGGTCTTACCAGGCCTTTGATTAAACTTAGAATCAGACTTCATTACAAGGCCTTCAGGATGGAAAGAACTGCTTGGTTACTTATCAACTGTCAATATGATCTTCCTAACATCAATTATATTTAAAATAAAATAAAAAGTCAAAATGGCGGCAAAGACACCATCAGAGTTTTGGTTTGGTCTTCTTGGTAGATCTAAACCTCTATGCTTAGGAGATTGGTTTCAGACTTATTACAACCGAGAATTCAAATTTGTTTGGAAAATAATTGTTATTTTTCCCTTTCCTAGAAATCGGTATTTGGTGTATTTATAGAACAGAAAATGTTCCTGCCCTGCATTATGAATTAGGGGGGTTCGGGAAAGTTATACCACACCCAATCAATTTACATACATTCATTAACACCGTGCAGCTACAAGTGGCCCTTACAGCTGATGAAGCAGCTCGAAGAAGCATGGTAGATCCACTAGTTAGGCAGACATGCTTGGATCAGTCCTTGAAGACGCTGATGGAAATTTGTGTGAGATGTCTGTGTAAGGATCGAGCAGATAGACCTTCTATTGAGGATGTTCTTTGGAACTTGCAGTATGCTGAACAAGTTCAGGATGCATGGCAGGGAGGAGAATCCCAGAGCAGTGAGGGCTCTCCGGTTTCACCTTCAATTCCTTCACGCCTCACCTATTAGCGGTGAGTTGCAGGTTCCTTAGCCATATATATATTTTCCGACTGCAGATAGACGTCAGCTACGGATTAATGCAGAGGGAATGGCACTAGTAAAATAAAAGAAGATTCTGTCAACTGGAGTCTTTTTGTTATGCTAGCTGCTTCATCTCCATCCTGCTTAATGCCCCAAATCATGTTGCCTAAAAGCTTTCCCTTTCCTTTGTGATCCTTGAGAATCCACACCATAGCTAGCTACAAAAAGACAATTGATGGTTGTAGAGCACATCCTTCACATTGCTCATATTAAGGGAGTGTAAACAATGACTTTATAGGTTACTGAACCCATCAATTGAGATTTATTGGTTTCCAAATCCAACAGAAAAGGAGTGTAAAGAATCACTTTAATTTTGACCGTCCATATATACATCTTGTCACATTATTCTTTTTATTTATTTTTATATAATTATTTTTGGTAACTGGGTATTTCATAAAACAAAGACAAATGGCTGAGCCAAACAAAACAGGCCGAGACCACAAAGGTCAATCGACAAGCAAACAAGGAGCACAAAATAAAACTAGACCCAGGCAAGAAGCCAAACAGCTAGACACAGCCTTAGGACCAAGCAGTCGTAGTCGGAAGGCAAGGCAGGCCATCACAAGATAAGATGAAAACCCGGGCGGTTGGAGGTCTATTGACCTATGCCTCAGCGACCTATGCCTCAGCGCACAACCCTCTCTTAACTTGCGAAGCTACCTAATCCGCTGCTTGGTTTGCTTCCCTAGGGACCCAAGACCACTGGAGCGATTCGAAGGAAGCCCTCAGATCTTTGATTGCATGGAAAAAACTGTGCCACTTAACGCAAGATAGAACATCCTTTGCCGCAGAAAAGCAAACCTTCGAGTCCGTTTCCATAATTACCTTGAGAAACCCGTTGTCCTTAGCCAAACTCAGGCCATCCAGCAGAGCTTGACCCTCAGCTTGGTCAGCAGACAGTGCCTGGAACAAATTAGCCTTACCACCAACCACCTCTCCATCATGGTTTCTAAGAACAACACCAGATGAAGCAACCTTTGACGCATGATCCCACGAACCATCACAATTTGCTTTAATGTAGCCTACAGGGGAGGCAACCAATTATGGGCAGTTGGTCTGGGCACATGCCCCTAAGAACTTGGGAAGGACACACCTTTCTCAGGTGAGCAAGTTGCAAGAAATTCAGAGATATCCCGACTCGCCAATCTGGCCACCACGTCTGGAGTGGGGAGGCCAGCACAATGATGGTCATAAGTAAAGGAACACCAGGCTTTCCAAATGCTCCAACATACAAAGGAGGCATGAGATAAAATCCATTGTTTCTCCAGGCTCAAGAAGACAGAACAACAGGAAATAGTCAAAACCCATCTATCCAACAAAGAGAAAGCTTGATCATTGGGCCTGAAGGATAAACTACTAGCATACCAAAATTTCCGAGCCCATGGGCATAAGAATAAAACGTGTTCCACAGATTCGGGAAAGTCATGGCATAGAGGGCAGAGAGGGGAGGGACTAACTTCCTTTTGAACAAACTGGCAAAGGTAGGAACAATTCCATGGACAGCACACCACATGAATAATTTGATCTTTGGGAGAGTTTTGCACTCCCAAATACACTTCCAGACTTGCTTATCCACCTGGTGAGAGGATTCGATCTTATTTGGCTAAGCACGCTTGATATTCCCAATGATCCAGTGGTAGCCCGACTTGACTGAATACGAGCCATTTTTTGTGAAAGGACAAATCAAGCGGTCAGGGGTATCTTTACCTCCAAATGGAAGGGAAAAGATCTCATTGGACTCAACCACAGAAATCAGATTCTCATTGGTCTCTCCCTCTCTTTCTCCCTCTCTCTCAAACAAAGAAACAAAGAAAGAGAGGCTTAGCACATTGAGCTTGCCAACTATTTCACGAGACTAACATGCACTACTGATAAAATTAATAAAGTATCTAATATTAATCAAAACCCTTTACCTTCCTATAGCTATAGCTATATAGCTAGTTCGCCAACCAACTTGTTATATTAATCCTTACATTTCCATTCGCTCTTGATGGCTGATCAGCCAATACAAGGAGATTCATTGCACGTCGTAAGAATTAATATATATTCATTTGCGTGACCAAGTCGTCCTCTAGAACCTGTAAAACAAGATAACCTCAATGGGTGACACCGGTGTGGTGCCGGCCAAGGGTGTTGAATATTGGCTCAAAAGAAAAGAGGTTGCTTTCGGCTAAAAGGCAAAGAGTCAAAAAGAGAAATATGCTTTTGGTGGTTGATTGATCACTTTCGGCTATGTTGGCAAACAAGCTTAATGGCTTCTTTTAGTTGTTAATTGACAGCTCCTTTTGGCCTTTGGCCTTTGCTTCTTTTGACGGTTGGCTTCCTTGAAGAGCCAATTATATTTGGCTATAAAAGAATGCATGGTAGAAGCAAAGAGAAGCAGAGCTGATACGGGAGTTGTAGAGAGAAGTTGGCAGAGAGGAAAAATAAGAGTTGGGCAGCAAAACAATTGTTGCTATCATTGGTTATTTTTCCCTCTCTAAATTGTACTCAATTTGTATTCCCTTTATATTCTTGAGTGTGTGAGCTTGGGTATATTTGGGGCTTGGGTTTCTGAGTGTTAAACACTATTGTATTCTCTCATTTGATTATAGTGGAATACTCCATCGTCTCCAAACTGGATGTAGGCAATTGCCGAACCAGTATAAATCTTGGTGTTCCTCTTGTTGATTATTTTGTTCAATTTTTCTCCTGCCAGTTGTTGTTTATTTTTCACTCACAGTTGGTTGACGCTTCCGCACAACAAGTGGTATCAGAGCTCCAGTTTTCGACTGGGGTTTGTTTTGAGTGAAAAATATGTCGGTGCTATAGTGAATAGTACTGTGAACAGTACCCCCAGTGAATAGTGCTGTGCTACAGTAGCAGTGAATAGTGCTGGGCAGATTTGATGGCTGGAGAAAAAGTTGAAATTTTGAAGGAGAAGGAGTTGACATCGTCATCGTCGACACCTACATCCAATAGACATCCAATTGCCACTACAAGGTTAGAGGTTGATAAATTTAATGGCTCTAATAATTTTGGTATGTGGCAATGTGAAGTTATGGATGTGTTATATCAACAAGAGTTGGATATGGTTCTAGAGGATAAACCAGAAGATATCGATGACAAGCAGTGGACTCGAATTTTTCTCCATGCTTGTGCCACTATTCGATCATTCCTTGATAAAGAGTTGAAATACCCGTATATGAAGGAAACTTCTGCTAAGAAGTTATGGATGAAATTGGAGGAGAAGTATATGACCAAGAGCGTAGAAAATCGGCTCTTCTTGAAGAAGCGACTCTTCCGATTTCAATATCGTTCAGGTATTTCTATGCATGAACACCTCAATGATTATAATAAAATACTTGCTGATTTAGCAAACCTTGATGTGATAATTCCTGACGAGGATAAGGCACTATGTTTGTTAAATTCATTGCCTGATGATTATGATCATTTGACAACTACTTTGTTGTATGGAAAATCTGAGGTGAAACTGGATGAGGTGTCTGCGGCATTTGTGAATCATGAGTGTCGAAAGAAGAAACAGAAGACTCAAAATTCACAAACTGAGGCACTTGTTGCAAGGGGTTGAACAGAGGAAAGAAAATCTGGGAAGCGGGGAAAATCTCGTTCAAAGTCACAAGGGAAGTTTCCTGCTAAAGATGAATGTGCCTTTTGTCGCCAAAAGGGTCATTGGAAGAAAGACTGCCCCAAATTGAAGAACAAAGAGAAGGAGAAAGTGGGTTCTGAAGCAAATGTTGCAAAATCTGGAGGTGAGGATTTCGAGTTTGCTTTGGCTAGTTCATTTGCTGATGATCACTCCAAGGAGTGGATGTTGGATTCAGGTTGCACCTATCATATGTGTCCCATTCGGGAATGGTTTTCTAGCTTCGAGGAGCTGGATTGTGGAGTTGTTTTGATGGGTAATAATAATGCTTGCAAAACACAAGGGATAGGCAAAATCTGTTTGAAGATGCATGATGGAACAGTCAGAGAATTGAGTGATGTTCGGTATGTTCCGGATATGAAGAAGAATCTCATCTCATTGGGCGCTTTGGAATCCAAGGGTCTCAAGATCACCATGGAGGGTGGAGTTCTTAAAGCTGTGCACGGGGCACTGGTGGTAATGAAAGGTACAAGACGAAATAACTTGTATTTCTTGCAGGGGAGTACAGTTACTGGTGGAGCAGCTGTCACCGAAGCTGCTGACGCAGATAGCACAGACACCACAAGGTTATGGCATATGCGTCTTGGGCATGCAGGTGAAAAAGCGTTACAAGGATTGGTGAAGCAAGACTTATTGAAAGGTGCGAAGGCATGCAAATTGGAATTCTGTGAACACTGTGTGCTGGGTAAGCAAACTATAGTGAAATTTGGCACTGCTATTCACCACACTAAAGGCATTCTAGATTATGTTCACACTGATGTTTGGCCCTCCAAGAATGCATCTTGGGGAGGTAGCCATTATTTTGTCTCCTTTGTTGATGACTTCTCTAGAAGAATATGGGTGTACACCATGAAGCGTAAAGATGAAGTCTTGAAGATATTCCTGAAGTGGAAAAAGATGATTGAAACGAAAAGCGGTCGAAAGATCAAGACTCTCAGATCAGACAATGGTGGTGAATATAAGTCTGATCCTTTCTTGAAAGTTTGTCAAGATGAGGGTATTGTGAGGCACTTCACGGTTAGGGAGACATCGCAACAGAATGGGGTGGCGGAGGGCATGAATCGTACTTTGCTTGAGAAAGTTCGGTGTATGTTGTCTAATGCTGGTTTAGGCAAGGCGTTTTGGGCTGAGGCGATTACTTATGCAAGCCATCTCATTAATCGGTTGCCTGCTGCTGCGAATGAGGGAAAAACGCCCATGGAGGTATGGTCTGGTAAACCTTGTACTGATTACAAGTATTTACACATATTTGGTTGTTCTGCTTACTATCATGTCAGGGAAAGCAAGTTAGATCCAAGAGCAAAGAAAGCTCTATTTATGGGATTTAGCACTGGCGTGAAGAGATACCGACTTTGGTGTCCAGATGAGAAGAAAATTGTTGTAAGCAGAGATGTGACTTTTGATGAGGCTGCTATGGTAAATCAGAACAAGCATGAAGGTGAAATTGAAGCAACCAAGACCATGAGTAGTTCAAAGCAGGTGGAGTTATTGAAGACTCCAGTTGTTCCAGTAAGGTTTGATATTACAGACATTAGTCCTACAGTTGATTCTGATGAAGAGGACGAGGATGATGAAGAGGAGACACCTACCCAAGAGCCTCCACAGCAACAAGATTCTATTGCAATCAGAAGATTGAGAAGGGAGATTCGAAAGCCTGCTCGGTTTACTGATATTGTGGCATATGCACTTTCCGTTATTGAAGATGATATTCCATCCGCCTACAAAGAAGCAGTCAGAAGTTCAGAGAGCGTGGAGTGGAAGAAATCTATGGATGAGGAGATGAAGTCTCTTCATAAAAATGAGACTTGGAAGCTGGTTCAGTTATCAAAGGGGAAGAAAGCAATCGGTTGCAAATGGGTTTATGCCAAGAAGACGGAATCTTTGGGAAAAGACAATGTGAGATTCAAAGCCAGATTGGTAGCTAAAGGCTATGCTCAGAAGGAAGGCATTGACTACAATGAGGTATTTTCTCCTGTAGTAAAACATTCCTCTATTCGTATTTTGTTGGCTTTGGTTGCGCAGTTTGACCTTGAGTTGGCTCAACTTGATGTCAAGACTGCATTCTTACATGGTGATTTGGAGGAAGAAATTTATATGTCTCAACCAGAAGGTTTTAAGGTTGCAGGAAAAGAAAATTGGGTTTGCAAATTGCAAAAATCATTGTACGGCTTGAAGCAGTCTCCAAGACAATGGTACAAGCGATTTGATCGGTTTATGATCGGGCAGAAGTACACAAGAAGTCATTTTGACCATTGTGTATACTTTCGCAAGCTACAAGATGGAACCTTCATCTATCTGCTTTTATATGTTGATGATATGCTTATAGCATGTAAAAGAAAAGTGGAGATTGAAAGGTTGAAGACTCAACTAAGTAATGAATTTGAGATGAAGGACTTGGGAGAAGCTCGGAAGATACTGGGTATGGAAATTGAAAGAGATAGAGCGAAGGGCAAGATTAGTCTGTGTCAGAAGCAGTATTTGAAGAAGGTACTACAGAGTTTTGGGATGAATGGAAATTCAAAACCGGTTAGTACACCTCTTGCCCCTCATTTCAAACTTAGTGCTTCTATGTCTCCTAAAACTAGTGAAGAGAGTCATTGCATGGCTCAAATTCCATATGCAAGTGTTGTTGGTAGTTTGATGTATGCTATGGTGTGTACAAGGCCTGATATTTCACAAGCTGTTAGTATTGTCAGTAGATATATGCATAATCTAGGAAAAGGGCATTGGCAAGCTGTGAAATGGATTCTACGGTATATTCTGGGTACTGTGGATGTTGGTTTATTGTTTAAGCAGGATAAAGTTACTTTCGGCTAAAAGGCAAAGAGTCAAAAAGAGAAATATGCTTTTGGTGGTTGACTGATCACTTTCGGCTATGTTGGCAGACAAGCTTAATGGCTTCTTTTAGTTGTTAATTGGCAGCTCCTTTTGGCCTTTGGCCTTTGCTTCTTTTGACGGTTGGCTTCCTTGAAGAGCCAATTATATTTGGCTATAAAAGAATGCATGGTAGAAGCAAAGAGAAGCAGAGCTGATACGGGAGTTGTAGAGAGAAGTTGGCAGAGAGGAAAAATAAGAGTTGGGCAGCAAAACAATTGTTGCTGTCATTGGTTATTTTTCCCTTTCTAAATTGTACTCAATTTGTATTCCCTTTATATTCTTGAGTGTGTGAGCTTGGGTATATTTGGGGCTTGGGTTTCTGAGTGTTAAACACTATTGTATTCTCTCATTTGATTATAGTGGAATACTCCGTCGTCTCCAAACTGGATGTAGGCAATTGCCGAACCAGTATAAATCTTGGTGTTCCTCTGGTTGATTATTTTGTTCAATTTTTCTCCTGCCAGTTGTTGTTTATTTTTCACTCGCAGTTGGTTGATGCTTCCGCACAACAAAGGGCCCTCCGATGCTTAAGTCAATCGAGTGTTTGAGAGTATAATTGCACAATAGGTTCTAGTACTTAGAATGGCATACCTTTCACGGAGGATGGCCTTAGCCTTTTATATCATCCTAGACGACCTAATCCTTCAAGGAGTAGGACTCCAGAGCAAACCAGCTCTCTTCGAACTAGGATTCCAGAACAACCTAACCCTCCTCGAACTAGGACTCCATTCAGATTAGCATCTTGGTGATCCTGAAACATCCCAACTTCTTTGGGACTAGAAGTCCTTTGAGTGAACACTACATAAATCAACCTCATGCGCATCGACCCCAGCTCATGGACCAATGGGTCCGCAAGCCCACAAGTCATGGTGGAAAAATATATAGTGATCAGGCTCGAGCCCAGCCTTACCACTAACACCGTAGTATAGCCTAACTCGACCACTAACACCGTGCTCTGGTCCAGCTCGGCCTAGAGGTATTTGACCTCACAAATAGAAGTCCCCCAAGTCCCCAGACAAGAAAGTTTTGTGTGGGGAGTTGCATTTTGATAAGTTGGCCGAGCTGACAATATTAAATTGTATCATAATTTCTTTTTTTGGTAAGTCACATATCAGAATCATGAAGAGTCCCCAAGTCTCCATAAAAAAGCGTGGCAAAAGGACTTGGGCAGTAGAGAAGAAAGTAATAATTTGTCGTGCAAAGAAGAAACAGAACCTGATGTGTAAATCGAGTAATGGTATATATGCCACGTATCATGGTGGTATTAGTGAAGGAAGCTCACTTAAGGTCGGCTAGTCTCCAGGTCGGACCTTTGCCAACCTAAGGCTAAGGTCGGCATATTGTGAGGTCAGATCTCCACTAACATAAGGCTGAGTTTGGCAATTTTTGGTTGGTTTTCTTGCCAATCTGACCATGAGCTTGGCATGGTGAGGGGGGTTATTCGCCATCTTGACCATGAGCTTGTTGATTTAAGGTTGGTTCCTTGCCAACCTGACCACAAGCTTTTGCCTACCTGCCTATGAGCTTGGCGAGTTGAGGTCGATTTTTCGCCAACCTGACCATGAGCTTGACATGGTGAGGTGGGTTCTTTGCCAACCTGACCATGAGCTTGGTATGGCGAGTTGGATTCTTCGCCAACCTGACCCTGAGCTTGGCATGGCGATGTGGGTTCTTCGCCAACCTGACCATGAGCTTGGTATGGCGAGGTGGGCTCTTCGCCTACCTGACCATGAACTTGGCAAGTTGAGGTCGGCTATTTGCCAACCTGAGCATGGGCTTAGCATGGTGAGGTGGGTTCTTTGTGTTGTGTCGATTCAGCTGCACCAAAATAGATTCAGCTGCATCCTCAACTTGTGATACTCGCAAGTGCACGAGCCGTAGTTTAGCATATGTAAGTGCGAGGTCGATCCCACGATGATTGATGATAGATAGATTGAATTCAATTCCCTGTACAAAACAGAAATGAAAAAGAAAGAAAATAAATCAAACAAGAAAGAAAGAAAAGAATTAACTCAAGCGAATAAGTTCCCAAGTTCAATTTAGATTAACGGATTGATTCTAGCTAAAGTATGATTAAGCCATGGTGTCTGGTCCTAACCTTGTGTTCCTAATTCCCTAACTTGATCATTTGTTGTCTAACCTAAATTAAGCATTAGGAACCCATTAAGCATAGAAGAACATTTTAAACAACCAAGTATGTATCTAATCCCTGTTGTCGAATGTCCATACATACTCTTCCTATTCATAGTTCAATTCGAATTAAAGCATGGTGTCTACTCTTAATTCAAACCAAGATAGCTAACATGCAAGCCTTAATGGTGATCAATCATTCAAACTAGCATATTAACTTATAAGCATAATGAATAAGAACAAAAATCATAATTGAAACTTGGAAACCACTCAAGCTTGAATGCTAAAGAAAAGAATTTACATTACAAAAAATAAATTACAACTAAGAAGCAAAAGGAAAACGAGAATTGAGAACTAGAAAGGAAAACTAAGATATTTGAGGGAGAGAAGGGAGGGGAGCTCTAGAGAAATGTTTGAGAGCTCCCCCCCTTGGGGTGTGTTTACAAGTTTGGGAAACCTCACTATTTATAGGCCTAAGGGAAGTTGAAAATTTGAATTAAGTATTGATTCTATCTACCACACTCACTTCACCAACTTCACCTAACACACCATTACATTTGAAAACAATTTTTCTTTCTTTAAACTTAGAGTTGCAGCTCCCACTTCAATCATAAGAATTGAATATGCTTCACCTAACCTTCCCACAATCAACAATACATCATGCATGACATTGCAGTCAGATTGTGGGCAGGTTTTGGGCTTGGTATTTGCTCCGAAAAAATCTGGAAAAATATGGATCTTCAATCCCTTTGTCTTATCTTTCCAAGCATATGCAGCCCAACTCAAGGAAAAATCGGAAAGACCTTCAAATGTCATTTGTGGCCCAGTAACGCAGATGCTGCCGAATTTTGACCTTGAGCTACTAAATTATGTATAACTTACTCTAGAAGAGTCAGAATCATGAACCGTAAAATGCTACGGAAACTAGACTTCCGTATCTTTCCAATGATATATGGCTCATTATCTGGTTCTTCTTGAGCAAGTACAGGTTAATCCGTGAAATTGAATGATCTGCAGACACTGTTTTGAGCTAATTTGTCTCCAAAATGCATTTAATGAGTCTCAAGCTTATTACACTGAAACAAACACAAAACTTATTAAAAGCACAAGTTTAACTCAAAAACATAACCAAATCATAAGTTAGAAGGGTACAAAAAGATATGTAATTATGCACCGATCACTTTGCCAACCTGACCATGAGCTTGGTGAGCTAAGCTTGGCTCTTTGCCAACCTGAGCATGAGCTCGGAGCTTTTCGCCCATCAAAGCTTGATAAAAAAAATATAACTAGGACCTTTCGTCCATCAGAGCTTGGCTAAAATTGAGCTTAGACCTTTCGTCCGTATGAGCTTGAAAAAGAATATAGCTCAGACCTTTTGTCCATATGTGCTTGATAAAAAATATAGCTCGGACTTTTCGTCCGTAGGAGCTTGGCCGAAATTGAGCTTAGACCTTTCGTCTATATGAGCTCGATAAAAATATAGCTCGGACTCTTCGTTCGGAGCTTGACAAATAATGTAGCTTGGACCCTTCGTCCATCTGAGTTTGGCCAAAATTGAGCTTAGAACTTTCATCCGTATGAGCTCGATAAAGAATATAGCTCGGACCTTTCGTTCATATGAGCTCGATAAAAAATATAGCTCGAACTTCTCGTCCGTATGAGCTTGGTTGAAATTGAGCTTAGACCTTTTGTCTATATGAACTTGATAAAAATATAGCTTGGACTCTTTGTTCGAAGCTTGATAAAAAATGTAGCTTGGACCTTTCGTCCATCTAAGCTTGGCCAAAATTGAGCTTAGACCTTTTGTCCATATGAGCTCGATAAAGAATATAGCTCGGTCCTTTCGTCCATATGAGCTCGATAAAAAATATAGCTCGAACTTTTTGTCCATATGAGCTTGGCCGAAATTGAGATTAAACCTTTCATCTATATGAGCTCGATAAAAGATATAGCTCGGACTCTTCTTCCGGAGCTTGATAAAAAATATAGCTCGGACCTTTCGTCCACCTGAGCTTGGCCAAAATTGAGCTTAGACCTTTCGTCCGTATGAGCTCGATAAAGAATATAGCTTAGACCTTTCGTCCACATGAGCTTGATAACAATTGCAACTAGGACCTTCTGTCCATCTGAGCTCAACAAATCTATGGAGCTGGATTCCTTCCTGACTTGAATGTGATGCTTTGAGTTCCCTTGTTAAGGCTTAGAGAGACATACGTTGGAAAAGAAATCCAAAATTTATTCACTACTGAAAAGTTTAAAACAAACAAAAAGCAAGCTTGAACGCTGGCTAACTAAGTTGAAAAACTAAAAAATTACCTCATGAACTGTCATAACATGATAGTTCCCATGAGCCACACCGAATGAAAAGAAATATAACGAAAAATCTAAATCTCAAACTGATAATTTAACTCTGATAGGATGTAGATGATGATGAAATCACTAGTAATAGTTCTTTATATGCTCCGCATTCCAAAGATGAGGAAAATTTGCTCCCCGGAGATCCCTTAGTCAATAGGTGCCAGGGCGTACAATGTCAATGACACGGTAAGGCCCTTTCTAAGTCGGTCTCGAGCTTCCATATGTGGGTTTGAGAGTAGCAAGCATGACCTTGCGGAGTACTAGGTTACCAACTTGGAAAGCTCAGTGTTTGAAACGAGAGCTGTAGTAGCAAACTACATGTGGCTCGGAGTGGGACTCTAGAGCAAACCAGCTCTCCTCGAACTAGGACTCTAGAACAACCTAACCCTCCTTGGACTAGGACTCCATTTAGATTGGCATCTTGGTGATCCCGAAATATCCCAACTTCTTTGGGACTAGAAGTCCTTTGAGTGAACACTACGTAAATCAACCTCATGCGCTTGGTCCATAAGCTCACATAGGTCATGGTGGAAAAATATATAGCGACCAGGCTAGAGCCCAGCCCAACCACTAACACCGTAGTCTGGCCCAGCTCAACCACTAACACCGTTCTCTGTTCCAGCCAAACCACGGGCTCGACCACTAACACCGTATGGCCCAGCTCGACCACTAACACCATTCTCTATCCCAGCTTGACCACTAACATTGTGGTTTGGCCTAGCTCGACCACTAACACCATAGTCTGGCCCAGCTTGACCACTAACACCGTTCTTTGTCCCAACTCGACCACTAACACCGTGGTCTGGCCTAGCTTGACCACTAACATCATGCTTTGGTCCAGCTCGGCCTATTTCTTTAGCAAATTTGAAAAAGGTGAAGTTATTTAACGGATCAATACTTTGAAAATGCATGACTTATTATTTCTTATGTGAAAATTGAAGGGGGTCCATTTTTAATTTTTACACATTGTCGCTTATGCGTGTTTTATTTTTTATTTTTTATTTTTTTTGAGGTCCTTTCCTATTGAGAGGGGCAACAGCACTAAACTCACACATACTACACGGATGCTAGGACTCGAACCCAGAACCTTGCATGAGGGAGTAAATTGTCGAAGCCACTATACTAGTGGGTCCTTTGCGCATATCTTTGTTCCCAATCAAATTGACAAACTGTGCTCAAATTGTATAGTAGCGGATCTTTAGAAATTAAATCATAATATTGATTTTATACATTGTGCATTTTGCATGAGGTGTGCGTGTGGCTTTCTCAATAGCACCCATATATAAACATGTGTACAAAGTTAAGAAAACTATTTCCTAGTCTTAAGAAAATCTACACTTTTGGATTTGGAGGAGGGAGAAGCCATTTGGAACCCTGAATAAAGCCAAGGTTGAGGAAAGGTTTGACTTGTTCCTCGTTCAGCTGTTTGGTGTATTTTACTCTCCCAACCATACTTGAACCTGGACCCGAACACTTGTGTTCTCCATAGAACACGGTGCTGAATATAACAACAAATACAAAAAAAATTGAAACTATTAATTAACTCTCAAAACCATTCAATTATATGAAATGCTAAATTAATTAGTGTGTTTTAATTTGTTTACCTGTCACGTTCAGGGCGGTTCTTGTTGTTCCAGCCGGCTGGGGTGATGACCTCGGACATGCTGGTGTAGGCAAAGACCACCCTGGGACTGGTCCTCCAAGCCCTGCCCAAATACGTGCCATTTCCAGTCCCAGTTATGTTGCAGTGGACAAATGAGTATCCAGTATCCTCTGAAGCTGAGTCCCTTGCTTGTGCTGTTATCACTGTCATTTCATTATTCCCCAGCACATGTAACTCAGTGTTCTGCACACCCATGAATTAACTACCCATCAAAACCATGACATAATACATAGACAACAAACAACTGAGTTATAGTGAAGAGTTGGTTAGTCGTATACATAACGTTTCTCACACAACATGTATGTGAAATTCACTATTACAAGAAGAGACTCGCATTTAGCGATTTGATTTGTAAAACATGTAGGGAGAGTTAATAAAAGTTCCTTTATAAGTTTTCCTTTTATTTAGGAATTATAGGGAGAGTTTGGGTGGCATTACCAAATAGAGAGACTTTCCACTTCCGAAGATGAAATCCACAGTGCCTTCAATAAATAAAGCAGTCCTTGAAAAAATGATTGCCCTTGTCATCACAAAGTGTGTCCTGGAAACCAATTACCCTGCAATTGAACAAGGCTGACTTGTTCCCCGACACCCTCAACGCCAATGCCTGTTCTCCCACTCTTTTCCCATCTGGCTTTGGCGAAGAGTTCTTCACACAACCACAAATCAACGTAAATTATAAGGAAACAAAAATATTAAAAGAAAGTTAATAAAAAAACATTATTTTGTGTGATTATAATATCACGTGACACGAAACATTTCTCGCAAACGTAAGACATTTACGTACCTTAATAATAAGGTTAGCTGCCACGAAGTAGTCGGATTCGGCAATCACTGTGGCACTGTCCACAGTTCCATACTTTTGGGCATTGCCACCGAAGATCAAAGTTGGCATATTTGTTGGAGAGCCATAAAATGTAACAAACGGTTTATTCCGTGGAATTGTGATTTTCTCATTGTACTCTCCCCCTCCAATGTACACAATGACACGTTTGGTGTTTTCGGCCGGAATGCTATTAACGGCGTCAGTGATGGTCTTGAATTCTCCACTTCCATCTTTCATAACCTTGACGACGGTTTGACCAAGCTCAGCTATTACAAGGGCAGGGTCAAGCGTGCCCTGCCGTTCTTTGTATGGATTCACGTTGTTGTTGAACCACGTGTTGACTTGGGACTGGTCGGCTGGTACCGGTTTATCATCATCTGCCACGGCTATAATGGCATTGAGGAGAATTAATGTCACGGTTAGAGCTGCATGGACACCCAAGCATGTGTTTTTTTCAGCCATTTTTGTTGTTTATTTTTCGGGTTCTTGGTTTCGAGTTTTTGTGTCGTATTGGGTGCTGTTTGATTAGAATGGTGAATAGAAGGCTTTGATTTTATAGTCCACTATGCAAGAGTTGGTTAAGGCACAGTGCATGTTGAGAGGGATTAATCCTAAATTTGTGGGTTTTGGAGAGCCTCTTGCACATTTTGGTTTCTAATTCGGGGCTTATGCTCATTGAGATTTCAGTTACGCATTTTGTATTAGTTGAATAACAGAAAACCACTACCTGTAGCTAGCTCTACAGCTTAATTTGGGAAGGCATAAGAGGACATAATTGTGGTATTATTAAGAGAGTTCACTTTGCCATCACATAAAATCCTAGTTTATACCCTTGATTATTAAGGATAGTCACACATTCGCAACGGCGAAACCACCCTTAGACTAGGTTAGGCTCCACCTGTGTAGAAATATATAGAAAAATAGGGATTTAGCGCTAATTTTAGGAAGTTCACCCCATTTTGTGAAAGCTCACCTCATTCTACAAAAAAATTAGTCCTCCCACACCTAATATAGCTCCTTTAGCGGGAAAAAAAAGGAGAGTAAAAGAGCTGACAATTAATCTTGTTGATAGGTTGACAATATTATATTATATAAGAGCATTTTTGCTCATCACTTTTAACCTAATGTGTATTTTCATCACCATTCCCAAGACTTGACGCATGTCTATGGGTAGTAGAATCATATAGTTTTTTGTTTTTTGTTTTTGTTTTTTGTATGCGTGTTTATGTGATGATATTATGATGAGAGAGAAACAATACTCCCACTCAAAGGTGGATGAAATTAATTACTTTCTTATAGCTGGACTTGTTACTTAATTTTCATCTTTAAAAATTAATATATGATCAATTAAAAGTCTAGTTCTAGGATCTAGGTCACTTTGCGCTGCATGGAAGGCTACATGGGTTAGATAAGCTCTTGGACCTCTTCCAATCGCAAATCATAACCGTCAGATAAGCCACCTTGTCACCTATATAGTCTGGCAGAGTTATGAAGTAAGTTTAGCTGGAGTCCAGTCAAGCCTTAACCTAAATCGTTGCTCATGTAATTCATATTTTACTGTACAAGGTGGATTAAGGTGAAATTTAATAGCTTTACTAGATCTTAAATTTTGGTTATGTTTTGGTTTATTTATTAAATCTGAACGGAGTGGGATTTGTCCAAAACTGGAACCGATTTTTTATATGTTTTTTCTTTAGCAAATTTGAAAAAGGTGAAGTTATTTAAGGGATCGATATTTTCAAAATGCATGACTTATTATTTCTTATGTGAAAATTTTAAATGTCTTAAGTTACATACTGGAATAGTGAAACCCTTAAAAGAAGGTCTTCAAACATAATAGGTCAAGAGGTTAATGACTTGTACATAACAGATAAATTTTAGGGGTTCTTAGATCTAAGTCTAAAACGATTAGCTATCATTGGGTCTAGTCCTCGTGTTTTTGGTTTTAGATGTAGGTCCTTTGACATTTATTACTTTTTTGTTGTATCGATTTTACCCTTTAAGGTAAATAAGGAAAACACATTGAAGATCTATGTAGATTATTCCGTTAACATGTAAACTGTAACCATTGTGCTATGTTGGTTGACAGGATGAAGCACGACGACAGGTCCGATGTTCACAACTTTGGAGTAATATTGCTGGAAATGATCAAAGGCAGACCAGTGAAGTCTGAGACTCAAGTGGAAGTTTTAGAAGATCAGGTAAAAAGAATAACCAGGAACCTCCTACTATCAAGATTCAAAATCCCCAACATAGTCTCCTCACACCAATCACCTTCCCTACTAGACCTCTTTCCCCTGAGTTGTCTGTGTAAGGATCCAGCAGATAGACCTTCTATTGAGGATGTTCTTTGGAACTTGCAGTATGCTGAACAAGTTCAGGATGCATGGCTGGGAGGAGAATCCCAGAGCAGTGAGGGCTCTCCGGTTTCAACTTCAATTCTGTCTCGCCTCACCTATTAGCGGTGAGTTGCTGGTTCCTTAGCCATTATATATATATATATATATATATATTTTCCGACTGCAGACAGACCTCAGCTACGGATTAATGCAGAGGGAATGGCACTAGTAAAATAAAAGAAGATTCTGTCAACAGGAGTCTTTTGTTATGCTAGCTGCTTCATCTCCATCCTGCTTAATGCCCCAAATCATGTTGCCTAAAAGCTTTCCATTTCCTTTGTGATCCTTGAGAATCCACGCCATAGCTAGCTACACAAAGACAATTGATGGTTGTAGAGCACATCCTTCACATTGCTCATATTAAGGGAGTGTAAACAATGACTTTATAGGTTACTGATTGAGATTTATTCGTTTCCAAATCCAACAGAAAAGGAGTGTAAAGAATCACTTTAATTTTGACCGTCTATATATACATCTTGTCACATTATTCTTAATTAATTAATTACTGTTTACATATGAGTTGAAATCTATGTAGATCAGCAGATAGCTAGAACTTTCTATTGTTGAAATCTATGTAGATCAGCAGATAGCTAGAACTTTATAGATGTTTTCTGTAATACATGGCAGCATGGTTTGTATTGCCAATAAGCAGACCTATTTTGCCTCCTCCAAGTGAAGTTATCTCGTATTCCCGATTTTCCTGATTCGTATGTCATTAGTGCAATTGTTCAATACAGAAATCAAGTATTGCAAGTTTTAATTAAGGTAACGAATTCTACGAGATAAACAAATCAATTTACAAGCACGTATACTACTAGGGGAAGGTAATTAATGGGTTGCAAGATTGCATATATATATATGTAGCAAGATTGCATATATATTGTAGGCATGTAAATGTGAGTGAGTTTTTTTTAGGCTTATTTACTGTAGTACCCCCTGAAACTTTGGTTAAATCTCACTTTACCCCCCGAAAGTTAAAATGGCCCACTTAACCCCCTTGACCAAGGTTTGGTGTTCCAGTTTGCCCCTTACCGTTATCTCCATTAATAACTCTGTCAATTTTGATGACATGACATGACTATTTTAGTCTTTTTATCATTAGTGATGATGTGTGAGATGTAAGCCCCACTTTTTCTACTTAAGTAGACTAAAATATTAATAATTAAAATTAAAATTAAAAAATTAAAAAATGTAATTACTTGTTAATATATAAAAATATCAAAAATGGAAAAAAAATTAATATTAAAAAAATCTATTCTTCTCCATCTCTCTCCCTCTGTCGTCCCCTCCCCTTCCCCTAACTTCACATCATCAAACCACAACCACCACCCAACCCAGCAACCAACCCTTACCACCCTCCCACTACACAACTTCTCAAGACACCCCCACCTCTCTGTTCCTCTCTCTTCTCCCAAGCCCAGCCCCAACATCCACAGTCACCCACCCCACCCCACCACGACCTCCCTCTTCCCTTACAAGTATGCCAGCATACTAGAGAAGCAATGCTCAACACAAAACAACAGTCCATATATAAAGCCTACACCAACTCCTTTTGCAAATCCACCCTTTTTACCCAGTTTGAGGGCCTTATTAAGTGAATTTGAGTATGCTTCAATGGCTCTGTCCTCTCCCCCAAATGAGCACACAGTACGAATCTGCAAAATAACCTAGTCCATGCAAAATGTGAGAGAAAAATAAAAGGATGCATTGGTGGCCAGATTCATAAAAGGATGCATTGGTAAAAAGACTAAAATAGTCATGCCACATCATCAAAATTGACGGAGTTATTAATGGAAATAACAGTAGGGGGCAAACTGGAACACCAACCCTTAGTCAAGGGGGTTAAAATGAGATTTGACAGTAAATAAGCCTTTTTTGTTTTTTAACAAGGAATGTGTAAATTGTTACCATCTTTTCCAACAAAAGTAAAAAAAAAAAAGTGAGTTGTAACAATATACTTATGCTTTGTCTTAATTTCAGTGTTAATAAAGGTAAAGAGGTATGCATGACATGACATGTAACACACCCACCCACACCCATGCACTTTGAGGTTTTGTGCATCCCACACGCCACGGGCGGTACAAATCTTGTGCCTTTCCCTCCATCATCACAACCTTCTACAACTTCCATACATACAACTATTATTATTATTATTATTTTACAACTTGGACTTAGAACTAACACCATTATTTATTAATATATAATATAATTAGCTAATTAATTATGCCAGTAGGCCCTACCCTTTGCTTTTGCACGTGCCCCTCACACACTCCATGCAGTAGACTCATTTCACTCACCCACTCAATATTTCCCCAATTTCACCAACCATAACGTCTCTCTCTCTCTCTCTCTCTCTCTCTAAAACAAAGAAACAAAGAAACAAAGAAACAATGAAAGAGATGCTTAGCACATTGAGCTTGCCAACTATTTCACGAGACTAACGTGCACTACTGCTAAAATTAATAAAGTCTCTAATATTAATCAAAACTCTTTACCTTCCTATAGCTATATCTATATAGCTAGCTAGCCAGCCAACTTGTTATATTAATCCTTACATTTCCATTCGCTCTTGATGGCTGATCAGCCAGTACAAGGAGATCATTGCACGTCCGAAAGCAGAAGAAAGGGCACATCTGGCGGCGCTGGAAGGCCTACTTCTAACACAGAGGCGGCGGCAACGACAAACAATACTAGTACAAGCAGTACAGTAGTAGTAGGTGGTGCAGCTCCATGTGGAGCCTGCAAGTTTCTGAGGAGGAAGTGCATTAGTGGGTGCATATTTGCACCCCATTTTGGTTCAGACCAAGGAGCTGCACGCTTTGCAGCGGTGCACAAGGTGTTTGGGGCAAGTAATGTGTCAAAGCTTTTGTTGCACATTCCCTTGAACCGCCGCCAAGATGCCGTCGTCACCATTTCTTATGAGGCTCAAGCTAGGCTCGCTGATCCCGTCTATGGTTGTATCTCAACCATTCTTGCTTTGCAACAACAGGTTTCGTCATATATATTAACCATATTACTAATTAATTACTTAATTAATCATCAAAACACACACACACACACATTTACATACCTATACATGTTCTCTCTCCCCGATCTATTATTGCCTTCATGGAAATTATTGGTCAATTAATGTCATGAGATAAGAGATGATGTTGCAAGTACAAACCAAGCTTGATAAATTTACTTCTTTTTCTTACAAAACTTTCCATAGGGGGTTTTGACAATATTTCAACATTGATAGCCACCAAACATTATCAATTGCTCCCTCTACTAGCAGTTTCTATAGGGTCCTGAGTTCAAATTTCATGGACTACGAATGTTCAATAAAAAATAAAAAAATAAAAAATAAAAAATAAAAAGGGAAAACTGCAAGCTCTCTCACCTTTTGTTCATAAGATGGCATTATTGTTCACATATATAATTGAAGCTCCATGACCAATCTTAAAGGACAGTTACAATATCTATTAATTAATTAGTTAACTGTTGTGGCATTAATGTCCAGGTTGCATCTTTGCAAGCCGAGCTTGCAATGGTGCAAACTCAGCTGATAAACAGTAGATTTGCATTTGCAAATGCCCTTCAGATCAGCTCCCAGCAGCGGCAGCAGCAGCAGCAACAGCAACAACATGAGCAGCAGCAGAACATGGCTTTGATGTTGCAGCCTGCCTACTCCAACAACTCCTCTGCTTCCACTAATCTCATCAACATGTGCAGCTTCACCTCTAATTTTGACCTTGCAGCCAAGACTGCGCCATCTTCACAAAGCTTGGACCCTCTTCAGCTTTCAAGGCCATCCCAAGACGATGAAGATGACGAGGAAGAGAGTCAAGTTCCCCTCATGTTCGCCAATGATCGATACACTTGAATAATAAGATAATAACTAAATGCATCGCGTGTTTCTTTCCTTAATATTTCTCTCTTTACAATTGATTGTATGTAGCTTCTCTATCCATGATCATTATCATAAAACTATACTTCTTTTCTTCTCCCCAATCTATAATATATGTTTACATTACCTCGTATCCTAACTTGTCGTCCTTCTGCTAGGGCAAATGTATAGTCAAATGATTGTAGGTCAATCATACATGCAGAGAGATTAACGTGGCTAAATATATTGTTCCTAACTTTCTTATTTGCATTACGGAGGTGAGTTTTACCTCAAAAACAGTCACTGGAACTCATTAACCAAAATATCACGTCTTACTTAGGAGTTGGGGTAGCTGCAATCGTTGGGATAGCATTCCTCCAGGTTTGGGCCACTTCGCTTTCAGTTCCTTAATGGGCCTGCTAGGCCCAGAACTTGCCTTCGGCGCCACCAACCTTTTTTCTTTTTTCTTTTTTCTTCTTAAGAGATGAAGGATGACAAAGTTATTCTTGCACAAAAGTTAATATAAGGGATTATTGAGCAAATAAATTGGATTCAACAATCAAAACATCCATTATGAATTTAGTATCCAAACAATTTACATCAACAGCAGCATTAGACAAAGCTAACTGAAACTTGAAGCAACACGGAATTGGCCCTAAGCTGAAGAGAGAATTTAGAAACACCAAAACCCGCCCTGGTCTGCACAGAAACTTTAAGCTATAGTAGATGAGATGCATGATCACTCTCTTTTCTTTCATTTAATTTCAATATTTGTTTTGACGACTAGTATGCTACATGATCTTTTTGTCGGTGAAGGTGTGAGTAAAAAACGGGTTTCTAAACTCTAAACACTGAATCCTAGCTAGAGCTGGTACAAAGCTTTGATAGAAGGAATATGATATTGCACAAAGTTGAACCACCAGAAGACTCGATACCATAGAACTATCGTGTTGAGTTGCAGCTCCTAATAACCTTGGCCAATTGACCTTAACGTAGGAAAAATAATAAGACAGGAAGAGGAAAAAACAAGAGGAATCATTTATAAAAGCAGAAAAAGAAACACATGAACACTGGCCCACCGTTAACTTTGCAAAATTTGCATCTGCATCCGATTCCGAATAGCAAATTGCAAGTTAAACTGATTACAGATTTCAGTTAAAGTATCAGGTATAAGTTAACAAACTTATGGTGCTATTTTCTTCTCCTTGTTCTCTTTCCCCTTTTCATTTTTACCACTTATTGCACAATCCTGAATGTGCCCTCAACTGCTCCTTTCCCTCCTACATATCCTACAAAGACAGAATTCAAGCTACAGGACTACTTAGTCTAGAGGCAAAAAACTACAATTAAGTCTGCTCTGAGGGCAAAATTCCAAGACAACAAGAGCTCCCACAAAAGCACTGCAACCCCTTAGACCTTTCCCTAATTTCACCATAGCTAAAAGTAAGCTCTTCATCTTCTTTTATGTCTTTTGAAGCAAAAAAGCAAAGACGTGGGAGTAAAGCACCTGAGCTTCTCACCAGTGCTGTGGATAGATTACCACCATCACATGAATGGTTGATGAACCTTGATACATTTCCAACTCTTGTCGCATCAATATTGTATCTTAGACATGCCTTTCTGGATGGCATATGCTCCCTCACTACCAAAAGAGCAGGGGAAAAATGACCACCTGATGCAAGCTCATCATATATCTGCTGCCGCAATCTTGCTTCTTTGGTTGTCAAGAGTTCACCTTTCTCACCCAAAAAAAAGAACAATTAATAAGTAAAAAATGTTAAAACATATAATCCAACTTGCAGGATGTATACATACACGTGTGTGCGTGTGCAGAGAGAGAGAGAGACAGAATGAGATCAAATTCCCATGCATGCATACAGAATACAGATAAACATACATGCAATCATTTGTAGGGAACATGTTATCTAAGCCTCAGAGAACAGGCTTCAGAACGCCATAAGCAAGTATCATTATCCATTTTTATGGGATTAGATTTTTCACTTCTAATTTAGGATTTTTCGCATCAAATAAAATTTCGGGGGAGAATCTTGAGCAGCAGCATCTGAAAGCCATTAGTGAATTTTAAACATTTACAACAGTGTGGTCAGACGTATTAGCAGTCTACAGTTCCCTGCACCTCAGTTGATGCAGGGATAAAGAAAGAAAAAAGGACGGCTCCTTAATTCTCCCTTAAACTTCTTCTCTTCTTTCCTTTCCATTGTCCCCAAACACTTCCCTATTCCGCTCCTTAATCTGTTATTGTCAAACTTCAATTTCCTCCAATACTGCCTTCCCGCCATTCTTTCAAGGTTTTGCCAAACGTATGATGATCCAACAATCACGATTTCTACGTGTTTGGTTCACAGACTACACCCTTTCTGTGTTCCAGATGCCGAAGCAGGTGGGTGCCAGAATACATGATAATTACTCAACAGAAAAGCTGAGTATAGTATTTCCTTTCAGTAATTGCTGCACCAACATTTGTTGATAGGAATATTTCATATCTGAACAATACTTTATCAATCCAACAGGATAACAAGAAAAAAGAGTGGCCTAATCCAATTGGAAAGCTTGTTGTCTAGAAAAATAACAGAACCTCAACCTCTACTAATGACAACAAATTCAAAGCCAGAGAGCAGTCAGCCATCTATATCAGCAGACTCATAAACTTGAAAACAATTTTAAGATTCGCTTCAGAACAATTACTCACATGAGCCATCTATATCAACAATTAATCTTGGTTTTGAGTTACTTGATGTGTATGACTTTGTGCACACCTATTTATGAAAGAAAATATCAAACGAGTGCTAAATTCAAAACTTCCGACCAAATTCAATCACATTGTTCAAAATCTGTCTACACTTCTATTCTATGTCAGCAAAGTCAAGACAACATTTTTCTCATCTCTAGTCACAACCAATTTCAAATTAACACAAAACACAAAACAACCAATCATACACCATCAGGATACATACTAGAAACAATTACATTTTACAAGCGCTAAAGTGCTATAACTAACAGTACCAAACAGATAACACAACATGTCATATACATTATTCAAAACAAAATCCAATTCCTAAATGTGGGTTGTTATTGGAATACCTGCATACTCACAAACAAACCGACCCTTTGGAATGAACTGGTCCGCATACAAACTCCACCCTTTTCGCCCATCCCTCAGAATCTTCAACTTAATCTCAATCCCTCTCTGAGTCAACCTATTGCCACAATCCAACCCACACGCACAACTCGGCCCACACTCCGCAACGACGTCGTTAAAGCCACCAAAACACGGACACCCATCAGCCTCGTCTCCCTCTTCCCCACATGCCTCGCATTCACACCCATACGCACACTCTCCCGAATCGTCCACGAAACGCAGCGTTTGAACTCCAAGTCCACGCACCGAGTTCGATTTGTGTGCAGAAAAACTGGAGCCCCAGGATTGGCGCCCTAAAAATTGAGAAGAGGAAGAAGGAATTTGAGATGGGGTGTAGATGAAGTAGGCATACGGGTGTTCATCGACGGAGTTGTGGAATGGAATGGGATGACTCTCGAAGGCTCTGGAGGCGTCGGAGGCTCGGCGGAGAGTGATGGACTTAGAAATTGTGTGGAGGGTGGAGCAGGTGAGAGAGATGGTGGCGAGTTCTTTTGGGGTCAGCCATGAAAGGACGAGCTCTGAGCATTGGAGGAGGAGGGAAGGAGAGTGGTTGCGTTTGGATGGTGGTGACTGGGTTTGCTGCATCCTTCGAAGAAAAATATTTTTTATAAGAATATGAAGACTACGTTGCTATTGCTATCAATATAGCGGGACGATATCAAGCGATATGATGCCCTGTTTGATCGGCTGAACTGGATGGGTATATTGTCTCTTCTCTCTCTCTCCCATATCCTCTACCCAATCTCGCTCTTATCTCTTTCACGACATCAATGAACTTCGCTGATTCTTCAGTTTGTGAAATGGGTGAAATCGGTTTGGGTTGGTGGGTCCAATGGCTATGCAGAGATAGAACGGAGCAAGGGTAGTTGGTAATTACTGGCTGAAGAAGAAAGTGGGTCCACTGCCACTCTTTTGTATATTTGGAGTTGGGCAAGGAGAGGTTAGAATTTGGAAGTGAGGAAGAAGAAGAAGAAGAAGAAGAGGGGATTCGGGGATAGGGATTTTTGTAGAGAGATAGAGAGAGAGAGAAGGCTCAAGAGCCCGTTTGCTGAAGAGGAATGATGAAGAGGCAGGTGTAACGCTCCCATTTCGGAGCTTTATCGGATCAGATTCAGTTTTCGTTTTCTTATTGTATTTTCACATCTCCTTGTGTTTTCTCAGCAACCAAACGGTTTGCATTTCTCTTCCCTGTGTGAAGATTCTCTCATTTTTCGTCACGCGATTTGTTTGACCGATCAAGGGAAGGTTTCAGACACCGATTTGGGGCTTGAGATTTTGCATATGATTATTGTTAATAAATAAAATAAAATAAAATTCTGATTTATTAAAAAAAAGAAGTTAATTTCAGTCTGTTAAAATGAATAGAACTGGACCCAAAACCTACCCAATCCAAGCCAGCCCAATCCAATACTTCAAAGTTTATCCTAATCAGTCCAAGCTAGCTTACCAAACGAGGCATATTTAAGATAAGAATTCATTACATATTTCTAATCTCAATCTCTTTTTTGGGTGATTCTTCAGTGTGGACGTATATTAAGTACATGCAAAAAATTCAAATTTTGAGAATATAATTAAAATAGAAATGCAACCTGAGAAAGGGAGTAACCGGTTACTAAAAGTTAGAGAAAAAGAAAAGAAAAAAGAAAAGATGGGTCAAAAGAAGGGATTCTTGGGTGTGAGTTGGCATTTTCCAAAAACCAAATTAGTAGGGGGTTATGCTTCTTCTTAGGAAATTGTAAATCCCAAATTGACAAGGTGTGTAATGAAGAACTTAGCTGATCCTCTGCATCGAATACACGGCTACCGTGAAGGTGGACAACCGGGGTAATGAAGATCCCAGGTGATCTCATGAGTGTGGGTCAGTGTTCATCAAAATCTTCAATGGAGGTAGGATGAAATTGAATTTATTTCATAGTAATGTTGGTTGTAACTAAAATGTTATGTAGTTTAGTGATTGTGATGTATAAGTTTGAGTAAATGGAAAAGATTTTCATTAGTATGCATGTTGATATTATGTGCTGTGAATGAAGTGGTTGTTAGATTTTGATGAGCGACGGTGAGATTACAGCTTGTGGTGGTAATATTATTATTACTACAATAAAATGCAAGTAAATTTAGACTTTAGCCATAAAAAAACTTTCACCCAGTTTGTGTAAAGATTCTGAACCATGCCCCAACAAATCTTGTTGGAATTTTAAAATGTTATACAAATTTAACCGTTTTGATTTATTTAATTATTTTGGTTGTTTTATTTTATTTATTGTGGGGTTATTGGCGTGAGAAATAATTAACGCACAAATTAAACCCTATAAATCATGCAATCGTAGTACGAGTAAGTAGGGATCGTTCTATTCCGGGGATTAGGAGGGATGCTAATCAACACAAATTAAATTTATTAAACTAAAACTAAGTTAAGGGAACAATGATTGGGGGGGGGGGGGGGGAGATTTTAGACCAAAGTAAAATTGACAGCAGCAAATAACTAAGATGTGAATGAAATATGGATTAAGGGATAGCTAGAGGATTCTTCTCCACACATGGAACATATGCACATAAATCGATCTCCAGTTACTCTTTTAATAAAGTATGAATGTCAAAGCCCCAAATTAATTGTGAACTGCACTAATTAACTCTCAGATTTTCCTAAGTTCATTGAATTGGACTCAGCGACTCAATCAAATTATTCTTATCAAATTCCCTATATGAACAGCATGATAGAGATACATATCAAAGATCATTAAGTTCTATGAAAATCATAAGCTTTGACAAGGCATTTGTAACTATGAAAAGCATGATACTCCTGCCAGGAATTTACTTAACACAATCATGACTAGTGACTTTTACTACTTGTGAATATAAGTTCATAACGATTAGGTGAAATTCCCTTATATCCTAGCATCAAATCCCTGCATGCAAACTAAGTATGCATCCTTAATAAACATGCAAGAATAAGTCCTGAATAAAACAGAAAAGTAAATCCCATTCATACTTTACGAAATCATAACTGGAAGTGATCAATTCATATAAAACATATGTCCATGGCTTCGAATTCACCTCTAACTAAGAAGAAATTCAGTTACTCATATTTAATAATTGAAAAACAATATAGAATGGAAATACATAAGATAGGATAAAGAGAAGAAAAGAATTAGATGATGGCAGCAAGGAATTCCCAAGACAGCTCCAAGCTTTGCTTCTTTTGCAACTAGCTCTCTCTCTCTCTCTCTCTCTCTCTCTCTCTCTCTCTCTCTCTCTCTCTCTCTCTCTCTTTATTTGAATGTGTATGAGTAATGGATGAAGTGAGTTGATGGATTGTTGAATGATGTTGTGTTTAGAATTGGAGTGCTATTTATAGGGAGAATGGAAGGGGAATATTTGAATTGAATATGGTTTATGCCAATAGCACTTGTAATTAGAAACTCATTCTTTTGGCTAGTGCTCTTCACCAACAACTCCCACTAGATAGCACTTGTAATTAGAAACTCATTCTTTTGGCTAGTGCACTTCACCAACAACTCCCACTAGATAGTGCTTGTAATTAGAAACTCATTCTTTTGGGTAGTGCACTTCACCAACAAATCCCACTAGATAGTCATGCATGACATTGCATTGCAGTCAGCTTGTGGGCCTATTTTGGGCTTGTTATTCACTCCAAAAAATCCTGGAAAAATATGGATCTTCAAGCCCTTTGTCTTATCTTTCCAAGAATATGCAGCCCAACTCAAGGAAAAATAGGAAAGACCTTCAAATGTCATTTTTGGCCCAGTAACGCAGATGCTGCCGAATTTTGACCTTGAGCTGCTAAATCATGGATAACTTCCTCTAGAAGACTCCAAATCATGAACCGTAAAATGCTACGGAAACTAGACTTCCGTATCTTTCCAATGATATATGGCTCATTATCTGGTTCTTCTTGAGAAAGTACAGGTTAATCCGTGAATGTGACTGATCTGCAGACACTGTTTTAAGCTAACTTGTCTTCAAAATGCATGTAATGAGTCTCATCCTTATTACACTGAAACATACACAAACTTTATTAAAAGCACAAGTTTAACTCAAAAACATAACCAAATCATAAGTTAGAAGGGTACAAAAAGATATGTAATTATGCACTGATCAGTTATACATATTAATTTTCAGGTTTTATTTATATATTGAATGCCTTAATTTTCTAGTTTAATGTGTTGAGGTTAAATGTTATTGGATGCCTATAAAGGCCACTCCTCCTTCACATTTGAACAACCACAATACACCATCATAATATCACATACCACAATCTGATTCTCTCCTTTTATACCTTTTATATTTTCTCTACTTATATTATTATTTTTGGCAACAATTCTGTGACTTAGATACCTATATCCGTCTATGAACGTGCTCATTGTGGATCTTGAGTTTGTGTACAAGGGGCCGTATCTTAGAGTCTTGTAGACCGCCAGTACCTGCATGTAGGGAGGCTACAAAGGCTTTAAAACTGCATCTTTGACATGCTTCACCGTACCAAACTCCTTATTATTTATTTTGCTTTTACTTACCTATCAATTTGTTTTTCTTCAATTTCATTATATCTTAAAAGCTTTTCAATTTGTTTATATGTTATTTATAATATAAAGTTTTTGTATTTGGCTTTACGGAAAAGGAAAACTATAATTTTTATAACAATCTAAAGCCTTTGTAGATTAAAACTACTTTCTTTCCGTACTGTTATTGAAGTGTCAATTGAATACTTGATTGATAAGATTACCATTTGCCACTTGGTTCAAACTGTAGTAAACAAAGTATTATCTTACATATATTTCGAATAAATCATATTTGTTAGGTTGCGTCTTGATCATGGCATAAGTTTGATTATATATGTGAAACCATATGTCTATTAAACCTTTGTAAGTAAAGTTGTTTTCTTCCCGTACTTGCTTTAATACCTTTTAATTCTTTGACTGAAGTTGTTGCATTTGTATTGGATTTTCAAAATGAAAATTACGATTTGTTTTGGGTAGATGCAATTTAAAGCTTTCATGTTGTCTATACAATTTCAGTTGCTTTAAATATTGTTGGTACATTTATATTTTTATAATTTTGTTGCTAATGTTTGGGCAATTACTGCTAGTGTTTGAAAATAAAAAAACCTACAGACTAATTAATGTGGTATTAGAGCATCCACAATCATACTCTCTATTTTATAGTTAAATTTTAGCTCAAAACATATCAAAGTTATTTTAGGAGCTCTTTATAAAATTTAAACTTCAATCATGCTCTCTAGTTTAGATAGTCATAAATGCTATAACCCTTTCTTGATTGGTCCATCTCTATTAAAAAATAAAATAAAAAATAGTTAGCATTAAATAAAGGTTTGAAATACTTATTAAATAAAGCATCATTAAATTATAGGGAGCCACTAGGAGTCCTTTCTCTCTCCTCAGATTTAGGAGCTCCTAGAGGTTTCCCTATTTTAGGAGGTGGATAGGGAGCATGGTTGGAGTTGTATTTTTACAATTCCTCCTTAAAATTTGTCTAAGGAGATGGTTTAGGAAGCCCATTGTGGATGCTCTTGTAGCTCAACGTTTTGGAAAATATTTAAGTCTTTAATTGCTCAAA
Organism: Prunus salicina; assembly: GCA_020226455.1. Lineage (NCBI taxonomy): Eukaryota > Viridiplantae > Streptophyta > Magnoliopsida > Rosales > Rosaceae > Prunus > Prunus salicina. Next base: position 26,205,811 of record CM035346.1, on the reverse strand, counting down.
GACAACCAATCAATTACTTACAAAATCAATTTAAAGCTAGATATTTAGTGTGTCTGCAAAATTTTTTTAAAAATAAATTTCAATAATGTTAGTAATCAAAAGCTAATCAAGTACACCATATTTTATAACCCTTGATTATAAAAAATTAAAAAAATAAAAAAAGTCGCATTTGGCCGGCTTGTATCATATAGATCATATATATGTCAAACTAATTCATTGAAATTGTGTCCCTTTTAAATCTGATATTATTCCTGTTATCGAGATCCTAGCTTAATTAGGATATTTATTTCCTAGTTTATTAGGATTATATTTCTTTCCTTTTTGTACAGATATTGTGTAATTAGGTTTTTATCTTGTTTCCTAATTTGACCCTACTAGGGTTACATCCTTGTACTATAAATACTTTCTTTTGGAGAATGAAATATAACATGAAAAATATTCTACCCATATTGTTTGACTTAGCATCAGAGCCAACTTTTCTGGTGACCTGTGCATTGTGCCCACCCGTGTTCTATCCCCATATTTTTTTTTCTCTACCTGTGCCATGTGTGCCCTCCTAGGTTTGTGTGTTGTGTTGTAGTATTCGTGCCTCTACTGTGTTTATGTCATTCCTGTGTTCGTGCATCTGTTGTATTTGTGCCTTTGCTGTGTTCCGCTGTGTACTCTGCTGTGTTCGTGTTTGTCTTCTTGCATCTGCCGTATTTGTGCCTCTGCTGTGCTCTGTTGTATACTCTGCCGTGATCTGTTGAGTTTCTGCTACAATCATGGGTGATAGCTCCATTGTTGCTGCTGTTGCTGCTGCCTCTACAAATTTGTGTGTTTCTGATTCTATTCTAGGTACTGGCTCTAATCCTTGGATAATTGACACTGGTGCTTCTGATCATATGACTTATGATGCTAAATTTTTTGATGAGTTGTCTAGTAACACCCGTGACCCATACATAACTAGTGCTAATGGCTTGCCCTCTCTAATTACTGGTGAGGGCACAATCTCTCTCACTCCTACTCTGTCATTGTCTCGTGTGTTACTAGTTCCCAATATCCATTGTAACTTGTTATCTGTTGGTCGATTACTTGATACACTTAATGCCTTTGCTACTTTCTATCCTACGCATTACTCTTTTTAGGATCTCAAGACTCACGAGATGATTGGGCATGGTAAACGGATAGGGGGGGGGGGGGGGTTATATAATTTGACATTGCCTTCTGCACCAGTTCGTGATCATGTCGTTAATACTGTTCAAAGTTGCAGTATCAAAGACAAACAAAAAATTTGGTTATGGCATCGTCGCTTGCGACACCCGTCATTTGGCTACCTTAAGCTTCTGTTTCCATCTTTATTCTGCTCTTGTGATGAGTCCAGTTTTAAGTGTGAGACATGTATTTTGGCCAAGAGTCATTGCACTATGTTTCCTTTGAGTGACAGTAAAGCTGCAAAGCCTTTTGATTTAGTGCATTCTGATGTGTAGGGTCCAACTCGCGTTACTTCGAACGGGTTTCGTTGGTTCGTCACATTTATTGATGATTGTACCCGACTCACTTGGGTTTTCTTGTTGAAAAATAAACATGATGTTGCTTCCATCCTTCCCGAGTTCTATACTATGGTGTCTACTCAGTTTTATGCTCAAGTCAAAGTATTCCGAACTGATAACGGAGGTGAATATGTGAATAACACTTTGGCATCTTTCTTCCTTGCTCAAGGTATTATTCACCAAATGACAACCCCATTTACTCCTTAGTAGAATGGTGTGTCTGAACGCAAGAATCGTCAGTTACTTGAAGTTGCCTGCTCCCTTATATTGGATATGTCTGTTCCCCATCATCTTTGGGGGCATGCTATTTTATCTACTGCATATTTGATTAATCGTACTCCTAGCCGGATTCTTGATTTCAAGAGTCCACATGATGTGTTTGGTGACCATGTTTCCCCTATCTCAGTCTCCAAGTTGCCCCTTAAAGTTTTTGGGTGTGTTGCCTATGTTCATGTCTACTCTCGTCGATGGAGTAAACTTGATCCTTGTGCTCTGCGATGTGTCTTTATTGGTTACTGTTCTACTTAGAAAGGTTATAAATGCTATCATCCACCTACCCAGAAGGTGCATATTACTTTGGACGTGACTTTTCATGAAGAAGTGTCTATTATGTCTCTCCTTCCTCTCCAATTCAAGGGGAGATGAGGAGTGAATTGGAGAGTCTTGGATTGGAGAATGATGTGTTTGAAGATACTGCTCTCAGGAAGGAAATGACCTATCGCACTGAACCAAGTGACCGAATTCCCATCTCTGAAGATGGAACTTGTGGTCCCTGTGAAGAAACGAGTGATCACCCTTTGGAACTCGACTGGTCACACTGAAGCAAGTGACCAGTCGCCTGTATCTGAAAATAATGACAGTGATTCTTGTATGGATGAGTTCGATGCAATACCCCCATTTGCTCTGCCAGTGCCCCAATATACTCGTGATAGTGAATCAAGTGAGGTAATTTCTAATGATCTATCTGTGTCAACTTATCAGTTACCCCCAAGAACCACTCGTGGGAAACCTAAAGTACAATATTCTCTTGATATACATGCCAAGTCTAATATCCCATTAGCCATTATGTGTCAACTCATCATTCGTCTAAGTTATATGCATCATATTTGCGTCAATTATCTAGTGTATGTGTGCCAACTAAGCTGCAGGATGCTTTATCTAACCCCAAATGGATGGATGCCATAAATGTTGAAATGGATGCCTTGAACAAGAATAAAACATGGGATTTAGTTCCTTTGCCACGAGGGAAGAAAGCTGTTGGATGCAGATGGGTGTTTATGTTGAAGCATAAAGCTAATGGTTCCATTGACCGTTACAAGGCTAGATTGGTAGCAAAGGGTTATACTCAGATCTATGGAGTGGATTATATGGAGACTTTTGCTCCAGTGGCAAAGCTAAATACTTTGCGTGTACTATTATCCCTAGTTGCTAACCACGACTATCCCTTATTACAGTTCGATGTCAAAAATGTGTTTCTACATGGTGACCTCAAAGAGGAGATTTACATGGATCTCCCTCCTGGTATTTCTGTAACCTCTCAGGAAGGTGTTGTGTGTAAGCTACGGAAGTCTTTATATGGATTGAAGCAGTCTCTAAGAGCGTGGTTTAGGAGATTTGTAGCATCTATGAAGAAATTTGGGTATGTGCAGAGTAACTCAGACCATACTTTGTTTCTAAAGCGTCATAAATGTAAATTGACAGCTTTAATTATTTATGTTGATGATATGATTGTGACTGGAGATGATCAGGCAGAAATGCAAAATCTTCAAAAGTATATGGCTTTCGAGTTTGAGATGAAGTCATTGGTTGATTTGAAGTACTTTCTTGGGATTGAAGTTGTCAGATCTAAACATGGTATCTTTCTGTCTCAAAGAAAATATATTTTGGATTTACTTACAGAGACTAGAATGTTAGATTGTAAACCAATTGATACTCCTAGTGAACAGAATCACAAGTTGGGGTTGTATCCTAATCAAGTCCCTACAGATAAAGAGCATTATCAATGACTTGTGGGGAAATTGATTTATTTATCTCATACACGTCCTGATATTGTATATGCAGTAAGTGTAGTGAGTCAGTTTATGCATTCTCCTAGTGAACATATTGGTGCTATGATGCACATCTTGAGGTATTTGAAAGTAACTCCTGGAAAGGGGTTAATGTTTTGCAAGTATGGTCATATAGATGTGGAAGGGTATACGGATGCTGATTGGGCTGGTTCAGTCATTGATAGACGTTTTACGTTTGGGTATTTCACATTTGTTGGTGGTAATCTTGCTACTTGGAGGAGTAAAAAGCAAAAAGTGGTGTCTAGGTCTAGTGTCGAGGCCGAGTATTGTGGGATGGCTCAAGGTGTGTGTGAGTTACTATGGTTGAGAAGATTGTTGAGAGATCTTGGGTTTGGACCCCGGAAACCCATTGATTTGTATTGTGATAATAAAGCTGCAATTGCAATTGCACATAACCCTGTGCAACATGATCATACAAAGTACGTGGAGGTTGATTGGCATTTTGTTAAAGAGAAGTTGGATGCTGAAATTATTTCTTTTCCATTTATATCATCCGAGTATCAACTGGTAGATGTTCTTACGAAAGCTGTGTCTACTATGGTCTTTCTCAACTCGCTTGACAAGTTGGGCATGCGTGACATCTTTGCTCCAACTTGAGGGGGAGTGTTAGCGAGATCCTAACTTAATTAGGATATTTATTTCCTAGTTTATTAGGATTATATTTCTTTCCTTTTTTGTACAGATATTGTGTAATTAGGTTTTTATCTTGTTTCCTTGTTTGACCCTACTAGGGTTACATCCATGTACTATAAATACTTTCTTTTGGAGAATGAAATATAACCTGAAAAATATTCTACCCATATTGTTTGACTATTCTACTAAATTTTTATTAAGTATTAACATTATGACATTATTCCTCTATATACATTTTGTTACATATTTGAATTTGTGTTTTGCAGTTGTGTACGTTTTCTTTACACACTTGTATATCTGTAACTGAGAGTTTACTTTGACGAAATTTAAAATTTTATTATTATATTTCTTTTGTTTCGAAACAAATTTAAAAGGTAAATAAATAAATAAAGCTTTAATTAATTTCCGTTGAATCTTTACAATGGCTATTCATTTGGAATAACTAATTGTTTTTTTTCTTCGAAGCATAGACTACAGCTTATTTTATCAATATGTTAATTGCTGACTTTATTTCAATAGCATTAATATATTAATGTTCTAATCATATTATTACTGATTTTGGATATCAATTAACTTTGGTCTTGGAAAATGGATCAAATTACGTTATGTGTGGTGTCTTTCGAGTATTTTATATAAATATACAAGTATATTGCACTAACGATTGTGTTCAAGGTTTACCTTATTTATGAGAATAGAGATTTGTGTGATTTTTAAGTGGGAATTATGATGGAATCAATATATCAGGGGTCTAATATCATATACCGCGAGATAAGTGCTACAAATTGATACTTTATCTTATGCAAGTGTGAGCATGGCTATAAATGTATGTGATTCCAAGAAATTAACTTAGTTTGAATTTTGTGAAATAAGACAATACAGAAACTTATCATTTTCCACTTGTTTAGTTTTGTCAAATTTTAAATAAGTAAATAAATAACCTGAAATGGAAATGGGAAGTAGAAATCTATTTCATGATCTTATCTACATGGTCCTTATGCTCTTTACAAATCAGAGTTTGTATTGTGTCTGTTTATTGCTTTACTTAATCTAGAAATGTCAATTCATGAGAATGCTTTTTCTTGATTGCATACACTTATACCTTTTCTTTTCTCTACGGAATTTCTTTATATTGGTGTGAATGCCCAATTTCTTTATATTAGCACTACCCAATGTACCTCCCCGGACTTCAAATACTGGAATTTGGTGATACTTGGATATGTCGGAACCCGGGCACCCTTGATGGGGTGTTTCGTAGACCCTTAGTGGGGTTAGTCTGCCCACTTAGGACTTATCACAGGCATACTAGTATTGAGGATTCTGTTATACGTGATAGTGAGCTTAGTCCCCGGTTAGACGACTCATTCCCTAGCCACATGGTCAATTGAGGATTCTTCCATGGAATTTCTTTATATTGGTGTGAATGCCCAATTTCTTTATATTAGCACTACCCAATGTACCTCCCCGGACTTCAAATACTGGAATTTGGTGATACTTGGATATGTCGGAACCCGGGCACCCTTGATGGGGTGTTTCGTAGACCCTTAGTGGGGTTAGTCTGCCCACTTAGGACTTATCACAGGCATACTAGTATTGAGGATTCTGTTATACGTGATAGTGAGCTTAGTCCCCGGTTAGACGACTCATTCCCTAGCCACATGGTCAATTGAGGATTCTTCCATGTGGTCTAATCAAACAAGTTTGGTAGTGGTCATACTTATATACATTTATATTATATTATATATGTATATATATGCCTATACATTCATTCTTGTTTATCGATGAGGATACTTCCTCGCTCACTGTGCCAATGGGCACGCATTCGAGAAAGTAGTTTGGAAAAAATGGGAAAGGTTTTGAATGGGATGGTGTGAGTAATCTATGAAGAGAATACGGATTTCACTTTGGTTTTTGGCTTAATTATATATATATATATATAGCTATGTCGGTTTTGAATGCATGTCGTTTTTAGCATTGTTTTTCAAATGGTGGCGTTACTATATGTTGTCTTTAACATAACAAAACTTTGTTTTTGTCCACTCACAATTTTCTGTTTTGTGCTCCCCAGGCAGTAGATAGACTCGTACTAAGTGACTGAACCAAGATCCTCACTTCCGAGCCTGATCTCTTGTAGGATGACTTTTCTTCATTTAATTTCAGTAGATATGCTATGTTATCGCCCATGCTAGGGTTGGATGTAAGACCAGAGGCCTATTATGTAAATTACATTTTATTATCTTGTGCACTCTACTGGTTGGTGTATATAATTGTGTTTTTAATAGGTTGAAAATTTTGGTAATGTCCATTTTTCTGGGGAAACTCTGCCAAAATTTCGGCAGTAAGTCTCGTCGCTCTTTTCCTTGTTTTGGAAAAAGAGGTTTGATGTTAGTAAGTGGGATCGGCATCAATTTGATGTCGGAAATACCACAGCATTCGTCCCGGGTTATGAAGAATTCGGAGCAGGTCCTGTCAACTTGGTATCAAAGCATTATGTTCATTTTTCTTCGAATTTCATGCTTCCTTTGCTTTCTTGAAACTAATGGCTCCTCTGTTTTCTTTCATATAGAACTATGCCTCCTCGACGTGGCAAAATGAGAACCTGTTTTCCCTAACCTGGGGAGCCCATTCCACCTCCACCACCTCCATCTCCACCACCTCTACCTGTCGGTGAGGGAGCTGGAGAGAATGAGCTAGACTTGCATCATGTACTCGACCAGTTCACTCGAACTGTCACCACAGTTTTACAAAGGAGGCGTAATACTGAAGCCTCAGATATCAAAAGGGTCAAGGAGTTGGGAGCTCATGAATTCTTTGGCAATTACCCTGCTGAAGTCGAGAATTGGCTCATAGATATCGAGAGAGTGTTTGAAGTCCTGTAGTGCCCCGATGAAGACCGAGTGCAGTTGGCAGCTTTCCTCTTGAAGGGAGACGCTTATAATTGGTGGAAGACTGTCCATAGAGGGTTTGCTGATCCTAGTGTCGTCACTTGGGTCTAGTTTCAACATGTCTTCTACGAGTAGTTCTATCCGCACGTGTACCAAAATGTGAAGAAATCTAAATTCCTTCATCTGAAATAGGGGTCGATGTCCATGCTAGAATACGAGCACAAGTTCAATGAATTATCCCGGTTTGCCCCTGAACTAATTCCTACTGAAGAAGAGAAGTGCAGATGCTTTGAAGAGGGTTTATGGCTGGAGATTCAGGCAGTAGTCACCGCCACCACTTATCCTACTATCCGGGTTCAGTAAGGCGTCACAGGGATGCATCTGGCTTTGGTGGACCGAGTCAAGGTCCATCAAAAAGGGGTGGATCCAACTCCACTTCAGCAGGCAGTGGATGGTCCGGAGGATGTGGGTCTAGTTCTAGTAGTCGAAGATCTGGGCGTAAGCCAACTTGGAGTCAGCATTCTGGGCAGCAATTGATGGCTAGTATAGTTAGGGATCCTTGTCAGCAGACTAGCTCAACCTGCCACAACTATGGACAGGTGAGTCATTTTTGGAGAGATTGCCTGCAGCTTTGGAAATAAGTGGTCCCAGTCATAAGGGTAGTGAGGGTTGTTTTTATTGCGGTCAAGTTGGGCACTTTAAAAGTGAGTGCCCTCGTCTCTCTCTTAATGGTACGACAAAGTAGGAGACTGGGGCCCATCAAGGTCAAAGCAGTTGAGGTCAAAGTCAGAGCTAGAGTGGTGCTTCATCATCAGCTGCGGGCTCTTCATCCAGTAGTGGAGTGCAGTCTACTTTCCTAGGCAGGGGTGGTAGACAACAGAGGGGTCAATCTGTGCGTTCTACTACTCAGGCTCGTGTATTCTCTATGACCCAGCATGAGGCACATGCCACACCCGATGTCATCACTGGTATGATTCATGTTTTTGGATACTTTGCACGTGTTCTAATAGATCCCAGGGCCACGCACTCATTCATTGCACGTAGTTTTGTTTCGTATTCAAGTGTCAGACCTACACCAATTGCTGGAAGCTTTATCATTTCCTTACCTATGAGGGATGTCCTTTCTTTGAACATGGTATTTAGAGATTGTTATGCAGTGTTGGAAGCCAATTTGATTCCCTTGGATTTAGTCGACCTCGATACCATCTTAGGAATGGATTGGTTGGAGAAGCATCATGCATCGTAGATTGTTTCCAAAAGGAGGTTGTACTTCGAAGTCCAGCACAACCTGAAGTTACCTTCCATTTAGAGCGTAGAGTTCTCCCATCTTGTCTTATCTCAGCCATAAAGGCGAGAAGGTTACTCAAGAAGGGATGTGTGGGATACTTAGCCCATACCATCGATACTCGTGAAGTTACCCTAGTTAGATCAACATTATTCTTCCTCAAGTCGCTGAGCAGAAGACGGGGCAACAGCATATGAGTTCCAGATAGCCTCAAAAGCAAAAACGACTCCTTTTTAAAGCAAATGAACATCCATTTTCCTTTGCTTCTCCAAGGAAAGACTTGAGAATATGCCAACATCGCCGTATGATGGATATGATCAACCAACTATTCGCATTTCCGAAGTAAACGACGCTAAATCAACACCATGTTTGACTGCTCGTGGCTTGAAAAATGAATCGTGACAATTAGGTGAAGGAGCAGCCCTCCCAATTCGATGGTCATCCTTTGATTGGCTCAGACGACTCAAACTTTGAGGAGGAACGTCAGCAACCCTTTGTTTGGGCCTAAATTCTGCAAGCCCAGCCTCTTTATGCAGCCCACAAACAATTTGGCACAACTTGGGCTTGATATTTGAAAGAAGCTGAAGAGCAACCCAAAATAGAGAAAGCTCAGACTAATTTCTCAAAATTTGGCCAGCCCAGCCCAGAATTTGTCAAACCCATGATAAATGAACAGTCTTGGGCTTTGAACAAAAGGAAAGCAGCCCAATCAACATTAGAGACCCATGTCTTTTTCAAAAATGGCAGAGGTTTAAGAACACAAAAAATAATGAGTAAATAAATCAATAAAATTGCCAATTAAATGGCAATTCATCACCAAACAGGTCAAAAACCTCTAAGAAATTGGATTAAGCCCAGCTTCTGAAGAATTCTTGCCACTTGATCTCAAAAGCAAGTCAGCAGATCTTTTCTTACTAAAAAAATGGTTTTCCTAGAAGAGCCCCATGTGACTAGCTGACTTTGAAAAGTCAAAAATTTCAACTATCACAGAAGAGTTGATAGAGAGTTAATGAAGGCAGGTATAAAAGGAAGGCTTCTTCAAATCTTTGCAGACAAAAAGATCAAAATCCCTTTTTTTAATACGTACAAAGAAACTCTGCACCAAAGCAGGTGATCTTTCCAAGAGATAAGCAGACTACGATCTCAAAAGATAAGTAGGAAGCAAGGGGTTGATTTTCTTTTTGGGAAAAGGAAGGAAAGGACCACCATGGGAATTGACTGTTGATGGTTCTTCTCTGCCAGAATAGATAACTTCCCCTTTTTTTTGGCATTTAAAAAGAAAGATCTTTTGAAAAGATTTGCCACCCATTATTTAAAGATCAAAATCCCCATTCCAGCATTTCCTATAAAATAAGAGAGAGGTTGAACAGATAAAAGACAGCCAAAAACTCAATCAAGATAAAAACTCTCAAAGTCACAATTGACAAACGCAAAATGATCACTTGATCTCAAAAGCCTTCAAACACTGAAGCAGCCAAAGCTCATTGAGCCACAAGAAACAAGTCAGCTATAATTCAAAACCTCTGATTTTTAGTTCAGTTTAGAGAAATTGTTTACAAAGCGAGAATTCTCTCGTTACAAATTTGGTTCAACATAAGCCAAATCAAGCAGAGTCCGGGTTTTTACAAACATGAAAACCTCAACAAATTTATGGAAAGCCCTGATCAAGCACAACAGGTACTATAGTGCAGTTCCAGCTCAGTAATCATCAAGTCCAGCCACTTCTACCCTTTTTAGACTGAAGAGGCTCTAATTCTACTCATTCAAAAAGCCTTCTAGGGCTTGAAATAGATTAAAGCTCTGCCAAACTTGAACATAGGTATCGATTTACAGCTGAAACTTGACAGTTGAAACTTGATAGTTGAAAGTGTTGATGGTCCAACCCAGCACAAACATTCCCAATCCAATCCGAATCAAAGGCAGCTATCCAGGCAGAAATTGAAGTCAAATACTCTTTTGTCTTTTTTAGAGTTGGTCTTTCCCTTTCTGAGCTTTGTAAAAGGCAATTGTGCCTAAAATAGTTCACTTTCTTATCATTTATTCTGGCCAGAACTACTAGTGTTTGTACTGAGAAAAATTGTAAAGTCCTCACCAGTCTGAGGCAAGAAAAGAACTTACTTGGGAGATATTCCTCACCCAAATTCACAATCGCTTGTTTAGAAGTCAATAACTTGGGACGCAAGTTATCTATTTTAAAGAAGTCTCTAGGGTTTTCATTGCTAGCAGTGGCACACTCATACACAAAAGAAAGTTGGCTTGTTGACCACTAATGGTTTTCAAGCCAATGGGGAACTTTACCCTATCATCACAGGATTAAAATCAAAACGGGTGAACACCCTTTTCTTCTCGGTAGCCGAAACGGCTTGAAAACGGATTTCTTTGTAAGCCATATTGTATTCTTTGAGCTGGTTAGTGGGAGTCTCAAGCAGAATATCCCGAACATTCCGTATACCGCCAACCTTCTTGCTATCCACGCCGATGAGATGCTTGACTCTGGCAAAAGACGAAAGAGCAGCTCCTACTTTAGTCTTACCAGCAGACGAAACCTCTTTTGAAGAAGACTTGAACATAACAGAAGGGAGTTTTACGGTTTTTCCTTAGTGGAGACACATCCCTTGCCCTCGAAGTTGTAGCTTCATCCTTGGAAGACTTGGCATCGGCCTTCCTCTTTGAGGGCGAGGACTCCTCCTGTTTGGTAGGTATATCATCCGAGTCTAGACCATACTCCTTCCATCTCTCAACATCGTCGATAAGAGGTAGACCACCAGCTTTCTCCCCATACTCTCTCAACACCTAGCCCTCTTCGTGAATCCTCGCAGGGATGTTTAGAGCTCGGTGGACCTTAACCATGTCTAGCCCAAGATCTAGTCTCTTATAGATTTCATTCTTTGTAAGCGAAAGACAGAATTCAGTTAATCAAACATCAAAGAATTTAGACAAAAAAGAAGTAGATCAATAGCAATAGGACATACCGTCGCATTAGGTGATGGGAACAAATGAACCATCGCCAACCTTGCTTTCCCACCGTCCACTGACTTCCAACACATTGGCATTCCATACGTGATCACTTTGGCTAAAACTGTGAAATAGCTTGGGGGACTTCAACATACTTCTCGTAAGCTCTAGCTTGAAGAAACGACTCAGATTCTCAAAACACATGATCGCCCAATAGACGTTTGAAGTACATTGGATGGCGGCACACTCCACGATGCATAACACCTTCCTAAAAAAACTTCGACAAATGGAACGTGAAGCCCAAGCAGAAATAGAAGGGACGGAAGATGATAATCCTAGCATCTTGATCATTCTAATCCACACAAGGCGCATCGTTAATTGAAGACTCTGCCAGCTTGACATGCACGTCATTTGGTATGGCAAAAGCATAAGTGGCACGCCACTTCTAGAATTGAGCTTCAAACGTAATTAGCCACAAATCTCTGCTTATGCACCTTGGAACCACCCCCCAGTTTCAAAGGTACTTGCAAACTCGGTGACTGGCTACCATCCTCGAAAGACATGATCAGTGAACAGCTGCAAAGAGGGAAGAAAATTGCAAGTCAGATAGCATGTCAAAACCCTAAAGTGGCAGTTCAAAAAAATAAAAATAAAAGCAAAACAATAGCAGCCAGCCACAATCAACGATCACCACAACAATGGCCAACAACCGCAGCCGAGCAACTGCCACCCAAGCACACAGATAGCCCACTGCAGTCACGACGACGACTTGCTAGACTGCCCAGCTGGTCCTCCCCACGATGCTCGAACAAAAGAAAAGTTGTCGTAGTAGCCACCACCAATTACGACTGCGACTATGGCCTCGTTGCACCCGAATGGCAGACCTCACCTGCTTCGTCCATTGTGCTATGATGACAACTAGCAGGCCCGTGCCTACTGGTCCTAGCCACAGTTGAAAGAAAAAGAAAAAAAAGGGAAGAGAGATGTTGTAGCCGCCGCCCCGACAACCTCTGCGACACTGTCACCGTCACCACTGCTACCGATCACGACAACAACCAGCCGGGCCCACCCAACTGGTCCTCGCCGTGAAGAGAGAAGAAGAAGAAAAATATATAAATTTGACTTACCTTGGGGTGCATGGCGACTCCTCTCTTCGACAAGTAGTACAAATTTTCCAAGATCTCTCTCAAGCTAGAAAGTAGAGAAGACAAGTTTGCAATTTGAAGAAGAGTGAAGAGAGGCCTTGTATTTATAAAGGTTGGGCATCCTAGGTCAAGGAGGAATCACAAGCCTGTTCCCATTGGGAGTTCAACTCCAAGAAAAGTCCATAGTTTACTCCAATTGGGAGCCCAATTTGCAAAAGAAGTCCAACTTAACGAAGAAAGCCGAGATGCAGTTGAGCCCATTTATTTGACCAATTAATTGATACTAAACAATGGATATTATCTTAAATATGGGGTATTATCTTTATTTAAAAAATAATATCATCAATTTAGGATATTATCATCAGTTAGTGATTTGATCTCAATCCAATCTCTAATTGACGCAATCTATATATTTTGGGGAAAGAGTATCTTCCTTCCAAATAAGAAGATATTCGTTGAAAAACCCTAGATGGCTAGAGCCTTATAAATATATGGCCACATTCAACACACGAGGTAATTCAAAATTCCTCTCTCAACCTTAAACACCAGAAACCTCTCTCTCTCTCTCTCTCTCTCTCTCTCTCTCTCTACTAGCCGACGACATCCCTAGCCGTCGGCCTCACCACACTTTGGTTTTCTCTGAAGCTTTTTGGTTTCTCGATTGGTGGTGTTCATTTTTTGGCACCCTAATTTCTTTCTTTTCTTTTGCCTTCGCATTTTTCTGTTGTTAGGTGTTTTAGGATTTTTCTTTTCTTTTCATTTGTTTTGCTATTTAGTTTTAGTATACTCTATTAGCAGGATGCCCAGGTAAGTTCCCCAGTCTCTCTTTATGGTTTTTGTGCTTCTTCTCTGCTTGCTTGGTTTCTTGCCAATCACTATTCTTTGTTTCATTTGTAGCTTAACTTTTTTTGGGTTGTTTTGGCACATTTTTTGGCTTCTGTTCTTTGATGTTCTCTTCCCTTTTTTTTCCCATATGGTTATGTTGCTTTACTATCTCTTTGTTTTCGAAGGTTTGTTTTAAAAAAAATTTGTTTCTTGTTGACAAGTTCTGATGTCGACGGCGTTACTTGGAGCTGTAGCTTGTTGGGGAGTTCTAGCATCCTTTTCTTTCTTTTTTTTCTTTTCTTCATTAGCTCGTGATTATTTAAGGGCGCAAGTGTTTTTAAGATTATGCTTGTTCCTAACTCTCACGTTGGGTTTCGAATGGTTTCATCCTGTCCTTTGTGTACTCTTATGGTGCTTCTTTTCTTAATAAAGCATCTTTACCAACAGGGAAAAAAAAAGAGTTTGCACATGTTGAGCTTTTTTTTAACAACTAAAAGGAGTTATTAAAAACAGCAACTTTAATTCTCGCAAGTGCACGAACCGTTTATAATATAGCTTATGTAAATACGAGGTCGATCCCACGGAGAATGGTAACTTGGTTCCAAGTTGAATTACTTAGAGTGCTAGCAAACAGAGAAACAATTGAACAAAAGAGGCAAACAAAACTTCAAACAAAAACAAAGTAAGCAAATGTAACAAAGGTTAAATTGTAAGCTGGAAAACAGATTGGGAGATTATTTCAATTCCGGATTATAAGGCGTCAAGTGACAAGTCTAAATTGAATTCAAAGATTGATTCTAGCTAAAGTATGATTAGGCCATGGTGTCTGGTTCTAACCTTGTGTCCCTAATTCCCTAACTTGATCATTTGTTGTCTAACCTAAATTAAGCATTAGGGACCCATTAAGCATAGAAGAACAATTTAAACAACCAAGCATGTATCTAATCCCTGTTGTCGAATGTCCATACATACTATTCTTATTCAAAGTTCAATTCAAATCAAAGCATGGTGTCTACTCTTGATTCAAACCAATATAGTTAATATACAAGTTCTAATGGTGATCAATCATCCAAACAAGCATAATAACTGATAAGTATAATGAATAAGAACATGAATCATAAATCAAACTTGAAACTCAAATCTTCAACTTATAAACCCAGAATATTCATGTAAGCAATATAGTTCCCAATAGAAAAACAAAGTAAAGGAAAGGAAAGGAAATACAAGAAGAAAATAAAAGACAAAGGGAGGAGAAGAAGATAAGGACAACATGCTAGAGATGGAAAAGATTCATCTCCATGGCTGCCAGGAGGCCAAAGCCTCCCAGCTGTTGCCTTCCCTCTTCTCTCCCTTTGTGACTCTCAACCTTCCCTCTCTTTGTGTACAATGAATATGTAAAATGATGGAATGAAAGATGATTTGTGAATGAGCTGCAACTCTCTATTTATAGACTTCAAATTCGTCCTCCCCTTGGTTGGTGTAGACAACCTACCATAAATCATGGAAAACAAGGCTCCTTAATTTGTGCAAACATGTTTTCCTTTAATTATGCCATGTTTTGCTCCTTTTGACTTCTTGAGCTGAAATGCTTCCTTAATTTGCTCCATATGTTAGGTCCAAAAGAGTATCCAAAGCTCAAAAGAGGATCCAATGCTCAAAAGAGGATCCAAGGCTTCAAAGAGGAAACTGCAATCCTGAGCCTGGTTCGGTGTTTGACGTGCTGAGGGCTCCAAATGTAGCCTATTGGGCTGAAATTTGGATATGTTATAATAGACACCCATTGGAACAACTTTCATGAAGGAGTCGACCTCATCCGAGCTGTGTAGTTGGCTGAAACAAATCTTGCAATGTGACCTACGAAACTGGACTGGCAAGGGGTTGTGGCCCAAATTGAGTTTGTCTTTAAGCTCTTCTTCCATTCATCCAAATCAGGCCTTAACATGCTTGAATTGCATGAATTATGCTATTTTGATCTATGGGCCTACAAAACACACAAAGAGAGACAAATAACTCAGAATTCCAAGAACTTAAGCAAAATAATTAAGTAAATTAGGCATGTAAATGTATGAAATTATGAGCTTAACAGCACATACAAGAGACTTGGAGAATGTATGATACAGATAATGAAGTTCATGATGGTGGACATTTGACTGTACATTATTCTGGTTTGTGTGAGCCCATTCTGAGTGCACTTTTGTTTGGAGAAGAACATCTTCACTACAAACCTCCTATAACCAAAATTGTTTCATGAGTGTGTCAAATATTCTTCTTAATATCCAAACTTATATTGCCATCATATTGCTTATGTATTAGGATTTTAGTACCCTCGTATCGCCTATTTTTCAAGTATGTGTTAAAATAAAATTATAAGGGGAGTATGGCTTTGGTATTGCCACAGTATTGCCACGATAGTGCTGTGGTGTTGTTTGGTTATTGCACTTATATTGGTTTCTTATCACCTGTTTTTCCAAGTTTGTCTTATAAATGAACTTATAATGTTATTTTGTAAAGTAAAACGCTTGATTGTATAAGGTTATTTTGTAAAGGAAAACGCTAGATCATTATTCATTATCATATAAATAAGGTATAACAAGCAACATATTTGTATCTCTTTAATATGATTGATATATTTGTCAATGATTCTCGTAAAACATCTTGTACAAGAATTGATGAAATATTATTACATAACATTATGAACCACACTCATGGGCTCCCAAATCCGTATATGGTTCAACATTGTAAGCGTACTTCTGAAAGACTAAAAATAAGACCATCTCCACACACACCAATATGTTTTGAAGAGCTTCCTCAATATGGCCCACGTCTAGCCAAATATGATGAGATCGAATAATTTTCAACGCTGCAAGTATGTCAAGAACAACTCCCTACAAAATCAAATGAACTTCTTTCTCAATATACACAACAAATGTCATTGTATAGAACAAGAAATAAGGATTAGCCCTACTCCAAACTAAATCAAGTACAAATTTACTAATTGGAAATGTTCATGAAAATACATTTTATGGAAGTTTTTTGCAAACCAATATGGGAATATCAGTGTTAATATTTGAGCAAAAACAAAGGTATTTGATATGGTTTTGGACATCTCCAAACAAACATGAAACATAGTTTGAGACATGGACACTGGTGTTAGAACTAGCATGACCTACCCAACAATCAGGAACCCATCCTTCCGGCTCAAACTACTGAGACTGCCGAACACGATCAAACAACGACAAATGATGTTGCCGAAGGTGAAAGACACGAAGAGGCCAAGAGAAAATACATGAGCCCAACCACAGCTGCACCACTAGTTAAAGCTTCGTCACCAGGTGAGGACACAACTTGCCTAGAATAAAACCCACCACAAGGAGATGATGAAGACTTGCAAGACGAAGAGTTTGACAATGTGGAAACTTATAAAGTAAAGTAGCATTTTTTTTCAATCCTTCTCTAGAGAAAATGTGGAAACTTTCCTTACTCCCTAAAATTAAAATTCTTCCCTTCAACAAAAAATTAAACAATGGAGAAAAACTTTCTCATGTCATAATGAACACTTTTTAACAATATTTTTCTTGAATACTCTTTTGCTTGTCAATAATCCGGTCTAAAATGGAATCGTTAATAATTTGTTCTTTACCTATTGGCATGAGTTGATTGGCTTATTTTAAATTGGAATGGCCAGGCACGAACCCAGGATTAGAAATTTAGGTGGGCTGACTTTTTGGCTAATGTTAATTGAAAAATCTGTCTTGAAATTTCGAAAATCTACTTTATTTTAATGATATTTCCTAAATTTTATATAACTTGTTAATACTTCTATTAGTTACCTCTACATCTTTTAACTATATTATTAAGAACAACATATTTTTCAAATTGTACATAAAAACCAAGATTTGAAATATTCAAAGTCTCAAAACGTGGAAATGTAGACAAATATAACAATATTGTTAAAATATAATGATATATATATATATATATATACACACACACAACGACAAGTTGTGATAGAAAATGGGAACAACTAGAGATTTATGACTTTATAAGATATTTACAAGGATGTAAGTGAGTGAAAAGTCATTGTGTGGTTAGATACAAGTCTACGTATAACAAAATTATAGATTAGAAAAATAATAAAAACATGAGATGGTTTGGTTAAGCACTGGGCACCGAACCAAACCACGCCATTGGCTGGAAATAGTACCCCAGACTAAGCCTTAAGGTTTGCCATTTTTGAACGTTGACGCCGAACCATACAATGCTTTAATCGACTGACTCGGCTCGCCAAGAAAACGGTTCAATGTTGGTTTAGCTTCGGTTTTCAAATTAGTGGCAGACGAAGAAGACGACGACAGAGATGCGGATAACAATGCTAGATTTATAGTCGAAGGAGAAAATAAAATGATGGTCAATGGTTTGGTTGTGCCAAGAGAAGAAGAAACATATAAAGAGTGGAAGAGAAAGAAGAAGAGAGAATAAGAAAAGAGAGGAAAATAGAAGAAGTAAAGAAAAGAAGAAGAAATAGAGTGAGGAAGAGGAAGAGAAAGACTAACATGGGAGAGAAATGGAGAAAGTCGGTGGCTACTAGGTGTTGGGGTCGTTTTTATTAAGAGATGCAATGGGCTTATTAGATTGCTGAGAGGTTGACTCTGTGAATAATAGTATTGGAAAGGATGTTTTTGTATTCACTTGATGATTAATACAAATACGAGTACAAAGCTTATATACAGAGTTGATGATGCTAACTAGAGTAAGTAGATGTGTGATTGAAGACAAAACCAATTAGAGTTAATATACAAAGTCAACATAAAGATAAATTAGGAAGGGAAGCCTTTGACTGATTTTGAGGAGTTGACAATGGAGCTGTTGGAAAAGCCTTATTTGGCAGCGGCAAGATTGCTGGAGATGAAGCATTAATTTGCATTAACTGTGGTGGTTCCCTTATACGCCCTAGCAAGATGGTGGCACCGTCAGCAAAACAATCTTGGACAGGAGAAGTTGAAAACAGTGGCCAGACAGAGGCTTTGTGAGGGCATTGGCGAGTTGATCACTGGTGGAAACATGAGATACCTGAAGGAGGCCACGAGTGACCAAATCACAAACAAACTGAAAATCAAAGTCAATGTGTTTCACGCGAGAGTGGAGAACAGGATTGGCACAGTAGAAGCTAGCACCAATATTGTCACAAGAAATGGCAGGTGTGGAGGAGGGCATAACACTAAGTTTGCAAAGCAGGGATTTGATCCAAGCAAGTTCAGCGGCGGTACAAGCAACGGCATGGTACTCTCTTTGGAGGATGAGCAAGCAATGACTTGTTGTTTGCGGGAGCTCCAAGAAATGAGATTACCGCCAAGATAGACAACACAGACTGTGGTGGATGTTCGATCATCATGGTTGCCGGCCCAATACACATAAAAAAAAGCAGACAAGGTAGTGGTGGAAGAGCGTTTGAGAAGAAGACCATGGTAGATGGTGCCTTTGAGGTAGTGAAGGAGACGCTTCAAAGCTTGCCAATGAATATCAGATGGTTGATGCATGAATTGAGATAGCTTGTTGACAACAAATGATATATTGGGGCGAGTGAGACTGAGATATTGAAGACCACCAACTAGTTAGCGATACTTAGTGGCATCAGTGGGAGAAGAACCATCATGAAGCACGAGAGAATCGGAAGTGGTCATGAGTGTTCTAAGTTCCTTTGCACCATCAATGTGGGCCTTGCTCAGAAGATCACAGATATACTTGTGTTAAGACAAAAAGAGACCAGTAGTAGTATGCACAACTTCAACACCGAGAAAATAATTAAGGGATCCAAGATCCTTGAGAGAGAACCTTCTAAAAGAGCATGAACAAACTGAGAAAGAAGTGAGGCATTATTTCCTATGACAACAAGGTCGTCAACATACACAAAAAAATAAATAACGCCTTGACAGTGGTAAATAAAAAGAGAAGCATCATAGAGGACATTTAGGAACCCATTAGAAAGTAAGAACGAGCTCAACTCTTTGTACCAAACACGCAGTGCTTGTTTGAGGCCATACAAAGCTTTACAGAGATTGCACAACTGACTGGGGAAATTGGGATCAACGAACCCGGGAGGCTGAGACATATACACATCTTCAGTAAGGGATCCATGAAGAAATGCATTATTATCATCCTGTTGTCGTATAGGCCAACCAGAGGAGAGGGCGAGATGCAAGACAACCTGAATGGCAGTGGGTTTCACAACAGGACTGAAAGTGCCAGAGAAATCAATGCAAGGACGTTGATGAAACCCTTTAGCAACCAAGCGGGCCTTATACCGGTCAATAGCTCCAAAGAGGATTGATGTTGCAGCACCCATTTGCACCCAATAAGATTGTGACGAGGATTTGGGGGAACAAGTTCCCATTTGCAATTGTGAATTAACATTGTAAACTCAGTAGACATTGCATCACGCCAAAGAGGGTCCCGGGTAGCCTGAGAAACACATGTGGGTTCCAAAGATGGGGGAAGGGGATGTTTGGTTACGGCATGGAGATGCTTGGCCTGGAAGATGTTTTTTTTAGAGTGGGTAACCATGGGATGATGATTGGGAGCACTAATAGGATGTGGTGAAGGGGAAGGTGGGTGAGGAGGTGCGGGAGATGTGGGGAGGTGTTGTAAGGATGAAGAGGTGGCCGGGGTCGAATCTAAAAAGGGCAATGGCAGTGTTTGATGAGGGGAAGGGGAGCCAAAAAGGATGCATGAAGGGGTGCCGGAAGGGGAAAAGGGGTCTAGAGAGTAAATCTCCTCCGAGGACAAGGATAGCAGGGGCTGAGGGCCCTATGATGGTGGCGAGTTGATTGGCGGCGGTGAAGGAGGGTGTGGCGTGGTAGCATGGCGGAGAAGAATTGAAACTAAAGAGGGGAGAAGGGCCGTCCAAGTAGAAAAACTTGAAGAGGAGACACGAGAGGCAATAGGTTCATGAGTAGCGAACGGGAATGTGGATTCGTCAAATTTGACATGGAGAGAAAGGAAGAGACGGTTGGTAGAAAGATCAAGGCATTGATACGCACTTTGTGAGATGGAATAGCCGAGAAAAATACACGGACGAGACCTAGGAAGGAGTTTGTGAGAGTTGTAAGGACATAACCAAGGATAACACACACACCCGAAAATATGAAGTTTTTGCTAATTAGGGTTTTGGCCGAAGAAAGCAGTATAAGGGAAAATATTTTGGAGGGTTGTGTAGGCATGCGATTTATAAGGTAGGCAGTTGTTTGGAATGCATAGGACCAATAGGATAAATGCATGGAAGCATAATGGAGTAAGGTAGGACTAGTTTCAACGACATGACGATGATGACGTTATGCCATACCATTATGTTGAGGCGTGTAAGGTGGGGTGGTGAGATGGGTAATGCCATGGGTGACAAGAAAATTTTTTAATTTCACAAATTCACCACCTCCATTGGAGTAGAGCGTGATAATTTTAGTTTTGAAATAATTCTCAACAAGAGCTTTGAATTTTGTGAATACAGAAAACACATCAGACTTAAATTTAATTGGATATAACCAAATATATTTTGTGAAATGATCAACAAAGATGACATAATACTGAAAACCATCAATAGAAGAGCAAGGTGCGGGACCCCAAACATCACTGTAGAGAATGTCAAGGGGACCTTACTTTTGAGAGATGAAACACCAAAGGAGAGCCTATGGCTTTTATTACATTGACATGAGACACAGGAAGACTCTACGGGAAATTTAGAGGACACAAGGAGGGATGAAGATTGAATGATTTGTAGAAGGGTACGATGATGAGGATGACCTAAACGCTGATGCCACGTAGATTGAGGAGTCGCCACACCCATCATACCCATTGGTCTAACGGAGTGGGGCCACTCATACACATCATCCTTATTCAGGCCTTGGAGAAGAACCGCCCCTGTGTTCAGATCCTTCACAAGAAAGAAATCAGGAAATAGTTCAATAGAAGTGTTATTTTGTTTATTGAATTTAGAGACAGATATCAAATCTTTGCAAATGGAAGGTACGCATAACACATCAGAGAGAGAAATAGGGAGATGAAAGAGAAGAGAGATGGGTGGAACCGACATGTGTAATATGTAAACCTTTACCATTACCAATCACAATTTCATCAGGACCTTCATAGGGCAAGTGCTGAGAGAGGTTGTTGGGATCGGCTGTCACATGATGGGAGGCACTGGAGTCAAGGAGCCAAGGAGCCAAATAAGGGAAGGTGAAGTGCGAGAATTAGTGGTAGGATTTGCCATGGGTTGGTGGTTCTGAGCAAGTTGTACATGAGGGCATCGTTTGGTGTTGTGACCTTGTTGATCCCACAATTGACAAAAGCCCCTGTAACCAGTACTGGAGAAATTGGTAGAACGTCGAAAGTTAGACCTACTAGAGTAGCTGTAGTTAGAAAAGTTGTTGTCGGATGAATTAGCATCTGTTGAATCGCGATAATAGCGAGGACCAGAGTGATGGCTGGGGTGGATTGATTTGGTTGGTTGTTGCGAGGTCCTCGATTGAAAGATTGAGATTGCTGAGCAGTATTTGTTGTGATCATAGGTCCAGAAATGGCACTTTCTTCTCATTTGAGGGCTGCTTCATACTCCACAAGTTTATCATGAAGAGTCTCGAAGGAAATAGACGAATCACGAGCACGGACAGAGGCTGAAATTTCTTTGAACTCTGGACCGACGCCATTAAGGATGTGGATAATGAGATCATTATCAAAGAGAGGGATATCAATGAGAGTGAGTTCATTAGCTTTGGCTTTGACACACTGGAGGTCTCAGAAACAGGTTTGGAGTTGCGTCGCATGAGAGAGATGCTCTCCTTGAGGCCCATGACTCTAGATCGAGCCTTGCTGGCATAGAGTTGGTTGAGTTTATCCCAAGCAACCTTGGACGTGGTGGCGGTGGCGATAAGAGATATGACTTGCTTGAACACGGAAGCGAAAATCGCATGAAGCAATAATTGGTCTTGGCACACCCAAAGAGCTTGGGATGATGTTGGGGAGGTAGTGGCTGGTTTGGGAGGGCAAGAGTGAGTGCCGTCTATATAGCCCAAAAGATCGTACCCCAAGAGGAGGGCATTGAACTATGCACGCCATGACGGATAGTTTAGAGGCGTGAGTTTGACGGGTTATTGGGCAGCAGCATTGATTGTAATCAACGAATTGGTGGTGTCAGTGTTGATCACCGAACTGTTGGGAGTGCAGTTGGGGCTGGGCTCAGGGGTCTGTGTAGACTTAGTACAATGTCAACAGAAAGATAAATTAGGAAGGGAAGCCTTTGATTGATTCTAAGGAGTTGACGATGGAGCTACTGGAAGAGCCTTATTTGGCAATGGCAAGTTTGCTAGAGATGAGGCATTGATTTGCATTGACTGTTGTGGTTCCCTTATAAACTCCGCTCCCTTTCACCCATGTTTGAGTTTGCCACACTAGGCCCCTAAACACCTCGAAAGAGTTGAAGCCTTAGGGAGTGCTTTTGTCTTCTTCAATGGCTCCTCAGTCATAAGAACCTCTCTTGACGAGAGATTTGAGGAGGCGCTAAAATGGAGTTTTTTGAGACATAATGGAACAAGTACTGGAATAGGTGCTGGAACAAGTGTTCGAGCATATGGTACTTGTTTGGATGAGCTTCCGGCAGCTCTAGAAAGAGTTGGAGATGGTGCATTGATGTTGTACAGGGTTGGCATGAGAGACTTGGGGCATGGGAGCCAAGATTCCATAAGTTTAGCAAGAGAGAGAGAGAGAGAGAGAGAGAGAGAGAGAGAGAGAGAGAAAGAGAGAGAAAGAGAGAGAGAGAAAGATAAAGATGTAAAGGGAAAAGCTTGGAATTGTAGGTAGACTTTATCTTCCGTAGCCAGTGGATGGGCTTGCGATGTCTGTGTTTTCTCACCAAGAAGGTGATAACCATGATTTTGATTTGGTTTGAGAGGATGGTGTTTCAGATTTGGAATATGCTTTTTGATAGAGAGGATGAGAACATGGAAGAGCCATAGCTTGAATTTGGTGCTTCTAGCGATTAGAGAGTATGCTTGCTCCTGCTTGCGTTGGTTTTTTAGGATAGATAGAAGGAGATGGAAGGGAAGGTGCTTGGGCTTGATGTTTCCAGCAGTCAGTGTAACATCACATCCCGAAATTTAATTTAATTTTCAAACTTCTAAAGTGAAAGGATGACTTTAACCTTAGGGTTCTTTGGTGGTTTAGAGTTGACTATTTTCTTGGGGCTACTTTTGGAAATTTTCTTAGTTCCATAGCGTAGTGCTCGAGCCCATGAGTACGTAGACACGTGGTGGGCCCAAATTGGATTTGAAACGAAGACGTTTTGGTCAAAGGAATTGCAGTGGTACAACCGTAAATTTTTCAAAATCGGATTTTTTTGGTACCAACTTGTGCTTTTCCAAAAGGTGTTATAATATTCTTCGTGATCGGTGCATAATTACATATCTTTTTATACCCTTCTAACTTATGATTTGGTTATATTTTTGAGTTAAACTTGTGCTTTTAATAAAGTTTGTGTATGTTTCAGTGTAATAAGGTTGAGACTCATTACATGCATTTTGAAGACAAATTAGCTCAAAACAGTGTCTGCAGATCGTTCAATTTCACGGATTAACCTGTACTTACTCAAGAAGAACCAGATAATGAGCCATACATCATTGGAAAGATACGGAAGTCTAGTTTCCGTAGCATTTTACGGTTCATGATTCTGAGTCTTCTAGAGGAAGTTATACATGATTTAGTAGATCAAGGTCAAAATTCGGCAGCATCTGCGTTACTGGGCCACAAATGACATTTGATGGTCTTCCCAATTTTTCCTTGAGTTGGGCTGCATATGCTTGGAAAGATAAGACAAAGGGCTTGAAGATCCATATTTTTCCAGAATTTTATGAATGTATTAACAAGCCCAAAATGAACCCAAAAGAAGAGTGCAATGCATTGTCATGCATGACATATGCATGATGAAATGCACTATCTAGTGGGATTTGTTGGTGAAGAGCATTAGCCAAAAAGATGAGTTTCTAATTACAAGTGCTATCTAGTGGGAGTTGTTGGTGAAGTGCACTAGCCAAAAGGATGAGTTTTTAATTACAAGTGCTATTGGCATAGACCATATTTAATTTAGAATTTCAACTCCCCTAAGCCTATAAAT
This sequence comes from Prunus salicina, assembly GCA_020226455.1. Classification (NCBI taxonomy): domain Eukaryota; kingdom Viridiplantae; phylum Streptophyta; class Magnoliopsida; order Rosales; family Rosaceae; genus Prunus; species Prunus salicina. The sequence continues at coordinate 26,181,330 of CM035346.1, read as the reverse complement.
AGTGAGTTCTCCAAGCTTGTAAACACACCCCAAGGGGGGGAGCTCTCAAACATTTCTCTAGAGCTCTCCTCCCTTCTCTCCCTCAAATTCTCTTAGTTTTCCTTTCTAGTTCTCAATTGTTGTAATAAAATCCTTTTGCTAAATGTTTCTGAGTTCTTCTTAACTTTCCATTGTAATGTAAATTCTTTTCTTTAGCAATTCAAGTTTGAGTAGTTTCCAAGTTTCAATTATGGTTTTTGTTCTTATTCATTATGCTTATAAGTTAATATGCTAGTTTGAATGATTGATCACCATTAAGGCTTGCATGTTAGCTATCTTGGTTTGAATTAAGAGTAGACACCATGCTTTAATTCGAATTGAACTATGAATAGGAAGAGTATGTATGGACATTCGACAACAGGGATTAGATACATGCTTGGTTGTTTAAAATGTTCTTCTATGCTTAATGGGTTCCTAATGCTTAATTTAGGATAGACAACAAATGATCAAGTTAGGGAATTAGGAACACAAGGTTAGGACCAGACACCATGGCTTAATCATACTTTAGCTAGAATCAATCTGTTAATCTAAATTGAACTTGGGAACTTATTCGCTTGAGTTAATTTCTTTTCTTTCTTTCTTGTTTGATTTATTTTCTTTTTTTTTTTTCATTTCTGTTTTGTACAGGGAATTGAATTAAATCAATCTATCATCAATCCTCGTGGGATCGACCTCGCACTTACATATGCTAAACTACCAACGGCTCGTGCACTTGCGAGTATCACAAGTTGAGGATGCAGCTGAATCTATTTTGGTGCAGCTGAATCGATGCAACACTTCGCCACCCTGTCCATATTTTCTGCATAGGGTTGGTCAGGATCCCCAGCCACCTATCCGACTTGTCTACATAGGTGGTAGACTAGTTTCCTCTTCTCCGGTTACCTTCGAATTTAATAATATTCCCATATACCCCTTAGTGAGTGATTGCATGACATATACATTATGCGGACGGTTGCAGGTATGGCTTTCAAGTTAAAGGTGTGGTACATATGTGTTTAGATGTACAACAATAAACTGACTGAATAGTTAGGTACATAATTTCAGGGCATGATATTCAATTATATAGCTTGTTGAAATCAAGGTAAAGAATGATTCTAGAATTTTATTGTTGGTTTCACTTTGAACATTTCTGTATTATCGTAATTGTGATGTATGGTAGAAAGAACTACGTGTGGCTTGATCCCTCAGTCAGGGTACGTAGGCAACCTAGGTGCAACCGCAAGTTTATGATTTGATTGTTATGTTCAGTGATGTCAAGATGTTTTTGCTGATTTTCTTATGTTGGTAAAGGGGAAAAGGAGGGGGGGGCCTGAAGCCCGTTGAAACTTTTGCTAATTGGTGTGTGGGTTATACCTTGTGCTTGATAAACGCCTGGGAAATAATTGTGTTTATTGTGTAGGTAGATTTTTGGGTTTTGAGCCAGTTTCAAAGGAGGCTCTACCGGTTTTTAGATCAAAGTCAAGCCCTAAATTTGTTTTGGAATTAAGGCAAGAAGGGTATTTTAGTGATTTTGGGCCCACACATGCCTAGTGTCGGATAAGGAGAGGGTTCGTCACAGATTCCACGGGGGAATTAATGGCTGGTCCTTTCAGTTAAAGAACACTCTCCCTCAATTACTCTAGTTGAGTTAAGTCCCCTTTGCTGGGTAGCCCATGGCCTCCTTTTATAGGCACTGGAACTCCTCTTTACCCCAAAACCCTAGATGGTTTCTTCTCAATCAGCCCAGTCTTCTTCTTTCTTTCCCTTTACTTCATCCAATATGGCCTTAATAAGTGAAATCTCCCTTAAATATCTGAATCCAAGGCTATTAGGACAAAACATTTTGGTGCATCAAAAGCTTCATATAGCTGAACCTTGCAAAGGATTCCTTTACACATTCGAGACAACCATGGTGGAAAGTATCACCATAAGAAGCAAGATAGCGGCCACAAAACCCCTAAATATTGCCTCAGATTTTTGAGTGTCCTTCCAGAACGCATCGAACATGATCAATAGCTTATCATGACTTTGAGACAAATCATCAAACTCACGTTCAAGCAGAAGATAGTTTTTCTTTTGTTGATTAAGAGCAGCAATGGTGGAGTCAAGCTCGCCATCCTTCAAGGCAAGTGAACTCTTTAGCAAAGATATCTCCTTTTTCAAGTCCGAAGTCTCTAACTCATGGCGCGCCTACTCAGATGAGAGTAGGTCAGCTAGGGTAGCATTCTTCTTCTCCAACTCTTAAAGCTGAGCAAAATAGGGGGCAACAATAGATAAACTCTGAATGGTCTTCGTAGCAAAGATCACCCCTTTTTTAATCAAAGAAATGACCTTATCCCTTTGCTTTTCTGGAGTAAGGCTTGAAAAGTGCTAAGGTCACTGGCTTAACGCAAGTGATCGACCAACCCAACACAAGCAAACAAGCTTGACAAGAAGTTGGACTTGAGTAGATCAGGCACACGCACACTCTCAGGTGGATTACATATTAGTAGATGTCACCTCCACAATTTGCAATAGTGGGAAACAATACCTATTAGTCTTATAGGTGCAATCCATGATAAGCACATGTGGAAATGCATTTAAAATCTCAATATTAACAGGGTGTGTCCAAAACAAGTCAGTTACAGCATCACCAAATGTCCTATCCCACTCAATATAATTGTGTTTGTACAACTTAGTAAGCAATTGTTGCATCTGTGTTCTCCCAACAAATTCTTTGGTTCTATTTCAGATCCTAGCATTGTATATTGTCTTCATAGTTGAAACATTTATTGCATCTCCATCCTTCACGGTGACCAAAATATCTATGGGTTTTACCAAACGCTTAGACATGTCCACTAATAAGGCATTCTCCTCTTTAGAAAGTCACCCCACAAATGAATGACCCTGAAGATACTTTGAAAAAGCATGGTTATGTACTCCACAAACCACCTTCAACTTCCAATCATCTTCATCACCAATATTAACACATTTTAACAAGAATGAACATCCACATTTTTTGGTACCGGTGTCCTTGGAACACTTTTTTCTATCACCATTTGCATCTAACCTTACACCAGTTGTCTCACTAGACTTGCAAGACCTATATTTACCATTCCTCTCACAAGCAAGTATTCCTCGAGGTCTCCTATTGCCCTCACCTCTAGCATCAGACCTTGTAATTACAATTACAATATTATTCATTTTTCCTTGTGCACAAGCCTGTCTAATTAATGCATCTCTACCTTTGAATATCTACACATTAAACTCATGTTATTTGAAGTTAAAATATGGAACATTAATGCCACGTTAATGATACTAAAAAGGTTTTTAGACAAAAAGAAGGATACTCAAAATGATTACCAAATAAGTTGTCAATTGATCACTATAGTCCATTACACATTCTGTTCCAACATTGTTGCCTTCAATACCGGTGTCACCTTATTTTTGTTCCTTCAATAGGAGTAAGTTCAGAATAGCTTGCATTATATTTGTGGTCGACAATAAGTTACTGAAAAAATAAATATATTTCGGTCCATCTCCACTGAATGAGAGGTAAAAGTCGATCATATGTCACCGACGCCCTTTCCACATTACGGTGGATCTCCACCGCATCTTAAGTTAACGCCAGTCAAACACAACATAAATAGGTTCAATGTTTCAGTGGCTTGCCACCAAATTTTCCTATCGCGTTCGATAGTTGTGTGCTGCACGTAACCAGCGACCACCATGTAACTCTAAACTTGAAAAACGCCAAAAAATAAATTCATGCCTCATTCGAAGCCTCCCTAACTTCAGTCTCACCGTTCATGAATAGATACTAGATATGTTTTCACCAATATAAGCGTATAAACCTTGTTAGGGTTGTAGGAACATGATGGTTTGATAAATAAAAAAAGTCTAACTAGAGTTGCAGGAACGTATGTGGGGTTCAGTGAGCAAATTTATTTTTATTTTACAGATTTTGTCCTTAACAGTAATTATGTACAAAGATAAAATAGGTTATTCATATTTAAAATTAGTATAGGGTTAAAAAACACAAATAATGAGGTGCAAATAAAATCTCTCTTTGGATAAATGCATAAATCCTAAATGGGAGGACTCAGGATCCGTTAAGTAAATATGGTGGCTGGCGGTCTTCCAAATATGGAATATTTTTTTGATTATTGATGTATTTGATTTTCCAATTTCCCTTATTCTTTCTATTTACTCCCATTACAATTTCCCTTGTATTGAATTTGCATGCATATATCGCTCGTATTAAATAGGGTGCGTTACATGTCTCACAAAGCAAAATATCAAATATGAAAATTGGCATTTTACTATGTTGAATGCATATTGAATTCACCAACTTTATAGCTATCGCATCACTATCAAAATGTTAACAGACCAAAAATTAACTTTCACGTTTGATACATCAAAATGTGGTTACAAGACCTATACCTAGCTCCTCCGCAAGCTCATCCCATACAGGAAGAAGTGTGAGTACGACAAGGAAAACTGCCACCGTGACAATTGTTTTTCTCCATGTTCCAACCTCTGTTACATCATTTAGGCAAGGTTTCTCTGGAGTCCTCTGAACATATAGATCAAAATAATATCATGAGATGGGGAGCTTTTTCTCTTTTGATAGAAGATAGAGGATTGTTGAAACGTGAAACTGAAATATATAAATTCGTATTTGCAAACCTGGCATATGAGCACATAGAGTCCCCATGGAAGTGACAGAGGTCCACCGAGCTGAAAGGAAGGAGGAAAGAAAAGAGTAAAACTTAGCCAAAATTGGAAGAAATGTTATTATAGAGACGATGGGGGAATACATGAAAACAACCACAAGCCGAATTACTGATTTGATAGATTGTGATGTGAGGCAAAGCGTGATAAGTTGTAAAAGTTAGACATACCACTCCCAATCCAAGCAACGTGTATGTCGTCAAGCCAAAGGCAATTAGGGCATTTTTTCCAAAAGCACCCTGCAAGTATTTTCCATAAATGTCATGCCATACACAAAATAACTGGCCTTCGCTCAAGGTAGCATTTGAAATTTTAACTTGGACAGTAATCCAACAATTAAACACCTGTTATTCTATGTATCATGGCCAGATGTATACTTGAAGAAAGAGGGTATGAAACAGAATTTGAGGGGAAAAAAACTAAGCAAAAAAGAGAAGAAACTACTGGCTACTATAGCTGGTACTAAAATCTGTGAATATCATACAAGTGAAATAGAAACATGTTACTCAAGATAGTTTTATAAATTTTTTGAACACTAGTCATAGAAACCAACATCAGTTATCTTTTGTATTGGGCAGTTGTACATACGTTAGAAGCAGAGAGTAGGAAGAGCAACAGAAAACACAGAATATAACATATCTGAATGGAACTATCAATTACAGCTCCTAATCATTCATCAGTCTATAGATCTTTAATTGACCATAGCCACCCCTTTGACTAATCTATATAGTCAGCCACCAAGCATCTTTAGTAGAAGCAATAAGGTAGATCTATGGGAAGAACACCTTTAATGAAGACTGTCCACACCAAATATTATAAACCAAAATAGAATCTAGCTACCATAACTGCAGAAAGTCTACCTTATACTACTTTATAAATAAATAAATAAACAACGAAAATAAATTAAATACATATTTCATGAACTCATCATAATAACAATCAGAAAAGGAAATTCACTGCACAACTGAACTAATATTTCATACCAGCACCATGTTGTATCTTCATTTATCAAACCTCAAAGATGTAAGTTTACCACTTCAAAGCAAAAGGAAGGAAAAGGTCACCTGCACAGCTCTTCCACCATCAAGACACCCCACCGGAAGCATATTAAAAGCTGTTGTTGTCAACCCACACCTGTAATATTAAACTTGAGTCATATGCATGCTACGCATTACAATACAGTTATTAAGATAGTCCAGAAATAGTACATTACCAGCCAGCAATCATAAGAGGATGAATTGGAACAGTCGCAGCATGCATTGATCTGCATGTTTAGTATAGTACCATATCAACTATGAATTTGATTATTGAATCAAAAGGGTTTCGCAGGCATTGTATCTATAGAAGCCTTCTTAGCTCACATGCAAACAAGAATTTCGCTTTAATAATGCACAGAGGTAGAGGAAGGACATACGCATAACCAAGAGTAGCTCTACTGATAAGTCCAAGAAGCAAAGAACCCTGAAACAACATGCTTGGAACCTGCACTAGATCTCCTGTGGCATTGGGGTTGGATGAGAGCAGCAGACCTACTGCAAACATTGACAGCGACAATGCAGCACCAGCAAACGGGCCCGCAAGTGATATGTCAACTTTTGTGCTCCGATCAGGAAGAACGGATTTAAACTACAAAACCAGTGACTGATCAGAAGAAATTCTCTGGATCATCATTGATTACAAACAAAGACTTAGATTCTAGAAGATGATAAGAAAAGGGGGTCTAGGTGCACAGATGACCTAGTTAAAGAAAAGGTAATGTCTTGGTAAGACTACTGCACCAAATATGACATATCTAATCTATTTAAAAATAAAACATGGGAAAAAATAATGATTCAGAATAAAAGCCTATTTAAGAAGCCATGTTGAGGGGAGGGGGTTGACTACACTGACATCTAGCCTGTGCCGGATGAACTAGCAAAGACCTCAACCTTGGTTACCTACATAACAAAAATTTAAGGAAAGGTCACATCTGATAATAAATTATCAAGAATCCAAAACTAGAAGGCTGATCTAAAATTTCCCTTCAACCTTGATAATATGGTTATATCAGAATTTTTCCAGCAATAATTTATTCTCAAAAATCAAAAGGAAACCGAAAAAACCCAAGAACCAAAAAACAGATACAACCGGAATAGCTCCGATTACTTCTGTCTCTAAGTTTCTTAAATGGATGACTCAACTAGAATAGCTGCTATATATCTTTGCATTATATTCAGGGGTCAATTTAACCTGCGGAAACCTATAAGGGGTTCTTGCCTGCAAGTGATTCCCTAGTTAGTCCATTGCATACCTTTGTATTATTCGTTGCGTTTCTACCAAATATAAAGCACGCTAAATCACTTAAACCAACACCGCAAATGCAGGGAAGTTCTACTCAGATTCCATACTGAAATATTAAGGACAAGTTAAGCCACTTAACATTTACATGTTGTGAATTGCTACTTGGATAATTAGAGGTACCTGAGTTATTGCTCCAAAACTGCCAAGAGTAATATTAGGAATGAAGAAAGGAATGCTAAGTTTCACTTTCTTTGGGAAAGCAGCGAGAAAATGCCCAACTTCCTGCATGTGATTGACTCTATCATGATCATATTCATCCAAATAGGAAATCACAATTCAAAGAATATGGACTAATTCATCCAAATTTAAAAAATCATTTGGAGGAGGTTAAAATTCGAGTATGCCTAAAATGAAAAGAAAGAAAAAGTTAAGAAATGAATAACTTTGATTATTCTGGCATTCTCACTCAAAACATATGCAAGTCATCGTATTTCCCTTCAATTAAAACTGACACAACTTGTAGAAAAGTATCGAAAGACACAAATAAATGTTCTTTATTAATTAAGTCTGAGTGGGAGCTTTTGGCTTACAGGAGTCATAATCAACAGATTTTCCAAATTACATACTCCTGTCTCTTATACTTTCACTATAATTTTCGCACACACATAAGCAACTAGAAATTAATTTACAGAGTCAGACTCGGCAAGCATTCATTTAAATTCTCATATTTGAAAACTTCTGTCAGTTTAAGGTTTGATGTACTTATTTTGGACAAATATGATATGTTTGAGAATGAGAGCCAGTAATTGCAAACAACAGAACAAAAAGGATAATACCCAATTTCATTAATAGCATATGATTAAGATCATCAGACTACATCATAAGACTAAGTCAACTGGAACAATAAGCATGTTCTTTTTCTTCACAAGCATCAAATCTCACATTAAAGATCTCTTATTCATGGGCATAACAGATGGCCTTAAAGATCCTACTAGATGAACAACAATGATCTATAGTTTTTTTTAATTGAAATGGAAATGAAAAACTTGACTAAAAAGCATAGTGCAACAGCAAGATAATTCACTTACGTGAAATAGCAAAACCCCCAGAACACCATATGCTAGGGGCAAAGCCGAGTCTACAAAGGGAAATAGCAACTCCATATCTGGTGGGTCAATGGCATTTGGATCTGTGAAATATTTCACCACCTCTGGTGGAAGTCTATTTATCTGTTTAAGAAAATGCATGAAAATAAGTAGTCACTCTAAATATGAGAAAGAAATCAGTTGATGGACCAATACAAAATTTTTTTTAAAAAAAAGGAAGTGTGTTGGCGTACCTGAGATGCAATTCCTAACTCTACAGATGATCCAATTGTTAGAAGGAATAACAAGAAAGCAATTACATATTGCCAAAGTGTTGTTGGCCCTGGTTCTGAGACCTCTTTCCGCAGCAATCCAAAGCTAACGCGCGGCCCACCACGTGGATCTAGATCTTCTGCATTGGGTTCCTCCACCATAAAAAGGTTGTACTTATTACCTGTGACCTCAGCCAGTAGACTCTGGAATTTGGCAAAGACCTCTTCTCTCTTTCCCCTCAAATTCCCGAGGAAGAGAATACCCTCACCAAGGTCCCCAAAAGGCTCCTCTTTGGTCACCCAAAAGGTAGAATAACCAAAAAGCTTTTCCTTAATCAGCTTTACATCAGCAGGATCAACCTTCTCGGGTCCAAGGAGTTCCATCAGTTTGAAAGAGTCAACTTGGAAATTATTGTAAGCGGGTCCAAGTGGTGATATAGTTGGTGGCTGAAGAACACATTGACACATTAGACTACGAGAGACAGTGTTATGTTATTATGTTATATGCATGCCATTCAAGGTAAGACAATATATATTGTGAGTGAGTGTCTGCATGTAATTCATGAAGCATTCATTGCGGATTTTACCAAATCAGCAACAATTGATGAGCTGCAGTCCATCTCATTTGTTTTTCCTTTGAAACTGAGCTCTCAACCGTTGGAGACATTTGACGGCTGACAGGTAAGTCTGGATTTTAACTAAATCCGGAAGTCCAGATGAGATAACTATTCTCTCTACGTATACATGCATTTAAAACATAAACAGGAAGCTTATTCAACACCAAGTTCTTAAAACAATCCAACAAAACACTAACAGGGAATATGAACTTAAATGCATCCTCAAGTGAGGCAGCTAAAACTCATAATTGGATTGCTAGGATTTTTGGTTTCTACTATCATAAAGGTCATACCGTCATCAACTGCCAGTCCCACATAACCTTCACTGACTAATATGGTAAATTCTACAAATATGGAACCGTATATTCCTTTTTAAAGAACCCAGAACTGGATTTTGATGGCTATACCAATTTCTTTATTTCTTTTATAAATCAAATTAAATATTTAAATTCAAACTTCAATTGTCGGTAACCAAACTGAGAGAACAACAAACTAATGCAAAACCAACATGTAAATTGTAATGCAAGTACACAAATGGATACATAAGAAAATAAAAATAAAACCCATGTCTCAAAGTTAAGCAATGTACCCTGGAAGAAACCGATGGAGGGTCAGAATCATAGTCTTCCGTGCGTGTATCTTCGGCCGCTTCTGGCTGTGAAGTCGTTGTTGTCGTCGTCGTCGTGGCCGAGTCAGTTGTTGACTTATTACTACTGCCGCTGCTGCTGGTCTCTCCTTCATGGTTACCATTATCACTAGAGCTATAACATCTAAGCCTACGAAAACTCCTACGCGGGAACCAAACTCTCTCGCTCTGTATGCTTCTTCTGCACAAGAAGCATGAACTCTTGGGCTTCTTGGGTAATCTGAAATTCGGAATTTGACGGGATTTGACAGTGGAATTGAAATCCAGGGTGCTCAAAGTGCAGGTAGTGAGCGTTCCCATTCAACTCAATCGCAAACCTTGAATTTAATAACAAGACCACAGAATTACAACATCATCTGTCTGGAATTTGCAATAGCGGAGCAGGAGGGAGGAGAGCGCTGCACTCTTCAGCTCGTTTTGATGTGGCTGAATAAGTGAATATCCAAATGACGTCTGGAAAATATCCTTTTTAAAATTTTGTTTTTTCTCTATCCTTTTTAAAGGTGAGATTTCTCTTCTTTTTTCTCTTTTTTTTCTCTTTTTTTTTTCTTTTCTTTTTTCCCTCTTTAAGACTGTATGGAAAACGAAAGTATACGAATATTAAACGGAGAAATGCTAACTTGGGTTATATTGTATTGTTGAAATTTATTTAATGCCTTCAATGCTCTAAATATACCTGCAAAGCATATAATAACCTACAATCTCATTCTCCTAGACCCTGTAGTCCAAGGAAACTGTGGTCACCCACCAAAAAAATTTTAATCTAAAAATTTTAAAAAACTTAATTTAAAATTATAATATATCTTTTTACTGCAGCAAAATTGATTATTAAAAATAAGTTTTAAAAAAAAATTAAGATAAAGTGACCAAACAACCCCCACCACCGATAAAGAAAGGCAGAATTGCCACGACCTCCACCACCTATGCTCCTTCATAGAATGGAGAAAATCAAGACTGCTATGCACGACCAACTCCAACTCCACCTCCACCTTTAAAAATATGAACATAATCTTTTTTTTTAAATCTCTGAAAAAAACAAAAACAAAAAACCAGATGCATCTCACCACCCTGTTAATTCCTTTTAGTTAAACCAAGACCTAACATCATTACCATGTGCATTAAGGGTTTTTTAACCCCTTGTTAATTCCTTTCAGTTTTCACTCTATTTTAACATTTATGAGACTCTTGCCATTGAAAGTTGGATTTGTCAAGATTTTCTATTGAACTCGAAACACAAACTAGAAATGGCAAAAAGCTACTGCAACTGCAAAAGCGAACTAGAGTCTGCCAATAAATAGGGCCATTTCTGAGATTTTGAGGACCTTATGCGAAACTTAAAGAATGGATATTTATTTAAAGAACAATTTATTGAATCTCATAATATGCACAGATAATAATCTTCCAAAAGCCACTAGAGACCTCAATTTTTGAAATTCTTGTTACTATAATTCTTCATCCAGATACGACAAAAAAATCATGTACTTTGCGAAAAGTTTATCTTGAAAATTATTATAAGCAACATCAACAATGCATTTCCCAACCCATGCAATGTATCCTACATCAGTTTCTGTAGAAATAACTTAATCATACGTTGGAAGAAGACTTCTTATTAGCCAATGAAACTCTGTAATCTTCTACAAAAGCTCCTTCACCCAACTTTTTCCTCATAGCCAGTCATGGACAAAACAAAAAATTCCAGCCATTTGTATAAACAGAAACCAAAAGGCATAAAAGTAAGACAATTTGTAACAGATATAAGTGAAAACAATAACCAATTACAGCTAGCCAACAAGCTAATCTAATTATTACAGAGTAAAAAGTATAATCCAACGACTTAATTAAACTACCCACATGCAAAACAAGAAGAAAGAGTCGAAGTTCCCTATTTTAAGAGTAAACGGTTGTAGAGAAAATTCTACAAAAATATGAAATCAAAAGGTAGGAGTTGAACGAGCAAATCAAAAGGGATATGCCATATTTGAGAGACCCAACTGACTAACTTAACACTAAGCCCAAACACAGCAAGTGAAGGGCTAGGGGAGGGGGCGAGAAAGAGAGACGAATACGAGAAAGAGAGACGAAGAGAAAGAAACATGTTACCTTGCACGAGTAGGTCAGAGAGAACAACCCAGAGAGAGAGAGAAAGAAAGTGAAGAGAGAGCTGAGAGGGAAAAGAAAAGGTGATAAGAGCATTGGCAGCAGTAGCCTCTTGCCATGGCAAGGGCAGCCCTAGGGCAGTCACTATTCACGTGAATAGTGGCTGCCTTAGCACAAAATCCATCATAGTGTTTCCAGCAATGCAACCCTTGCCATGGCAAATACTATTCATTTTTTTGTTTTTTTCACAACTTTGTTTACTTAAACAATTAATTTGGATAATATTTTCGGATAAGAATTTTTTTTTCAGAAAGTTATTATATTAAAACTGAAAAAAAAAATTATTCCGAAAATTAACTACGAAACTTTGAATGCAGTTTTGGAAGGCCAAACGACCTCAGAATGCCAAAATCCATCATACATCACAGCAAAGCTGTGAGTTTGACTCGTGGCATCGTTCCCTTTCCGAAATGGTATTTTTCATCCAAATCGGAGCTCGGACGACAAATCTGCAAATTCCGACTACGTCCTTTTTCTTGCTCAACCGCGATAAAATCTACTATTTGTTCTACATCAGATTTTCGGTTTCAAATTTCAGATACATTTCAAAATTCAAATTTCAGATAAAACATTCAGTAATTTTTTGGTATTTTTTTTAAAAATTTCTGATTTTTTTTCAATTTTTTATTGGGCAAAAAATTGCTGGCCGTTGGATTGCTGGAAAAAAAGGATTGGAGAGCCCAGAAGCGTCCACGTGGCAGAGAGCCGTTGGGGGTTGCTTTTTCGATTTTTTTATTCGCGGAAAAAGGCCTGCCGTTGGATCTGTTGAAGAAGGTGATCGCATGGCCCAGAATCAGCCACGTGGAATCCTACCGTTGGCCTTGCATTGTAGCGGCGCGTCAATTTTTTTTTAAAGCTGGCGCGTGCATTGCACGCGCCAACGTTAAAAAAATTTGAACTGGAGCGCTGACGTCGTCCTGACGTCAGCACGATGACGTCATCCCAGCCTGCGGGCTGGCGCTCGGGCCAGCCTGCGGGCTGGCGCTCGGGCCAGCCTCCCCCTCGGGCCAGCCCAGGTATGTAGGACCCACTCCTTGCCCTGGCAGCCCTTTGTTGCTGGAAGCCACATTTTGGGTTTGCCCCCCCCCCCCCCAACCCCTGCCTTAGGCCCCTTGCTGCCAATGCTCTAAGGGCCCAATAAGTATGTATTTATACTTGGCATTCCCAAAAGGCTTATTATCACAAAACGTCCTTAAAGTTTACGAAACTATCATATTGCATCCTTAAGGTTTTTTTGTGTCATTCGTGGTCCTCAAGGTTAGTATGTGTGATCACAAATGGTCCCTGCCATTAGGTTCCGTCAAAAACTCCGTTAGTTTGCTGATGTTGCATATATATATATATATATCACAAAACATCCATGAGGTTCACCCACCTATCACAAATGGTCCCTAAGAAATTTTTTAATTTTTTATATTTAGAATTCATAAATTTTTGGTTTTCTTTTTAAAATTTTATGAAATTTTAATTATTTAAAAATACATATTATATTTTAAATACATGAGACACTATATTATTGTAGATGTGGGCTCCATATATATGCCACATCAACAAACTAATGGAGTTTTTTAAAAATAATTTTAAAATGAAAAAAACTAAGGGTTTAGGGTTCATAAATGGTCCTCAAGATTAAAATCCTTCTATAAATGGTTTTTTCATTTATAAATAATTTTAAAAAGAAAACTAAAATTTTATGAATTTTAAATGAAAAAATTAAAAAAATTTGTAGGGACCATTTGTGATAAGTGTGTGAACCTCGGGGATATTTTGTGATATATATATATATATATGCCACGTCAGCAAACTAACGGAGTTTTTGACGGAACCTAATGGCATGGACCATTTGTGATTGCACATACTAATCTTAAGGACCACGAGTGACACAAAAAAAAAAATTAAGGATGCAATCTGATAGTTTCGTAAACCTTAGGGACGTTTTGTGATAATAAACCTTCCCAAAATGTCCAGCGAAGGATGGTATTTGGAGAAGTAAAAAGTTTGGCTTGATGGTATTTTACGGTATTTCTGGCAGCCCAATAATTGTATATTTATTTTTAAATTAATAAATATACAATATAATATAACAAAGCATACGTTACCCTAGAGCCATTCCTCATTCCTCCTAACTATAGTCTAAAATATCGATAATATCGACGAAATCTCGAAAATATTATCGTTTTTTCGGGTCAAGGATATTTTGGAACGTATCCATACACATATCGTATAAATATCGATAATATCAACAATAATATTGGAGAATATCAATGTTGATAATTTCCTTCACACTTCATAAACATTTGGCCAAATTATTGCTATAATATCAATAATATCAAGATGATGAAGAATGAAAATTTTGAAGAGTTATTTACACTAACACCCCCTGAGGTTTCTTGTGTTTTCACAAAACTACCTCAGGTCTCAAAAATTACACGAACAACCCCTGAGGTTTCAATTTGTTTTCACAAAATCCCCTTTTGTTGCTTATTTGTCTAAAAATTGATGATTTCATTGAAAAAAAAAACTTATGCAAATGACAAAATTAACCTCAATGAAGTATATGCAATCTAATCATCAATCTTTGGATGAAAAATCAATGAAAATGAGTTTTGTGAAAACAATTTAAAACCTCAGGTGGTGGTAGTGTAAATAACTCAAATTTGAACCGTATAGGAACTCTATGTGGTACTAAGTTACTCATGTATCTTACCATACAATGTATAAAGTGTAAAATATTGTAGTAAATCATTGTAAATAAATGACTATGGTTTGTTTAATCTTCTTTCATCAATTACTACATATTTTCTACACTCGCAGTGTTTGTCGACTCGCTATATAATCAACTTAAATCACTTAAACCCATTATGCAAGGCATTTACTTCCAATTTTTTTGTGATAAAACCATGGTCTAAAATATCGATGGTTTCGAAAATATCGATAGTCCAAAAACAGGGAAATTTCGATGGAAATATTGGGATATTATCAATATCGATACAAATTGAATAAAAACCACAGAAATTGTAAGAAAAGCTTGAAAAAATTTCTTGATAGAGGATGTTTATTTAGTCAATTATCTATTACCTTATACAAACAAAAAAAAATTAGAAGGAAATGCATTGTATGATGGGTTTAACTTATTTAAGTTGATTATATAGCGAGTTGACAAACACTGCAAGTGTAGAAAATATGTAGTAATTAATGAAAGGAGATTAAACACACCATAATAATTTATTTATAATGATTTATTACAATATTTTGCACTTTATATATTGTATGGTAAGATACATGAGTGACTTAGTACCACATGGAGTTCCTATAAGGTTTAAATTTGAATTATTTACTCTAACACATCCTGAGGTTTTTGGTTTTTTCACAAAACTCTTTAAGGTTTTAGAAATTACAAGAACACCCCATGAGGTTTTAAATTATTTTCACAAAACTCATTTTCATTGATTTTTCATCCAAAGATTGATGATTTTATACCCAAAAAAAATCTTTAAATGACAAAGTTGGCCTTTGAGATTAGATTGCATATACTTCATTGAGGTTAATTTGTCATTTGCATAAGTTTTTTTTTTCAATGAAATCATCAATTTTTGGACAAACAATCAATGAAAAAGGGTTTTGTGAAAACAAACTAAAACCTCATAGGGTGTTCATGTAATTTTTGAGACCTAATGGGGTTTTGTGTAAATATAAGAAACCTTAGGGGGTGTTAGTGTAAATAACTCTTCAAATTTTTCATTGTCTTCATCATCTCAATATTATCGATATTATAACGATATTTTGGCCAAATGTTGCTGAAGTGTGAGAAATTATCGACGTCAATATTTTCGATATTATCGATACTTGTACAATATGTGTATGGATATGTTCCAAAATATATTAGACCCGAAAAAATGATAATATCCTTGATATTACATCAATATTATCGATATTTTAGTCCTTGCTCTTGTAGGGGCTTTTTCGTTCTAGCAATTGCAAATGGGCCTGGACTGCTGCAAAGAGCAATGGATGAAGTTGCCCATGTGCCTGAATTCAAGAATCAAGCCCTAAGAGTGCTTCAAAAAGTTCGTGGAGCCGTAGGAAGCACTTTGGTTTCATTAACAAGACAGACAACTGTTTACAAATCAATATTATGGCTTGGCCTAAGGAGCTTGTGGCATGGGAGCTAAGCCTCCATGAGTTTAGCATTACAGAAAAAGCTTGGATTTCTTATTGAAAACAGAGGTTTAGAGCAAGGGGAGAGGGAAATTTGGGAAGATTTGATGAGTGAAGAGAGGGAGAGATGGGGATAAAAGGATGGGTGGCTTGAGAAGATTTTCCAACAGCTTGACGATTGCTTGGTCGTGCTCTAGATGGTTGTTTTGCTAGGTAGGAGGTGCCTCCCTTTATAGGCGCTGGAAGCCCCTTCTGGTTTAGGAACCCTAGCTTACTGTTGAGGCCCAAAAATCCAAGGGGCTAAGCCCAGATTAATTCTTGGCCCAACACAGATAATTGAACGCAAAAGAAGCCCAATTGGGACAAAAGAGAATTTGTAGGACGCACCAATGCAAGCTACGGGCCATGTGTCATGCCAAGCAAGCACGTGTAAAAAGGCCAAGAGCATGCCAACTTTACTAAATCACACTCACATACCCATTCGGTGTTACTTGGCCCGATTATAGCCTATTGCAACATAATAAAACTCAAGCACAAGCATAGGTGTCATGCAAGAAGAGCCACTATTCTAACGCCAAGCTATGCCACAAGCTTAAGTGGGCCCAACCCACAAAATTATCTAGGACTTGCTGAGAAGGTTGTGGTATGAAAGGGAACAAGCAATCACATGGCCCATTGAGGGTTCGAGGAATGAAAGTTTTAAGCCACTTGGGAGCATTAAAATTCAAGCTCATTCCTCGGACCCAAATACATGGGTTAGCATGAGAGAAAAGGGAAAAATGGTCCAAAGCCTTAGGAAGACATCTAGTAGCCTGCATACTTAGATAAGCCCACATCAAAAGAATGCCCAAAATCAATAAAGCCACTTCCAGCAGCTTGACGAAAACCTATCAAATGCTGGAAATAATAAGCCAACAACCCAATACTGTGCATACAAGCCCAGCCCAACAACTTATAAAAATCTGGCACCAAGTTTCACCCATGTTAGAACTCCAAGAACGGTCAACAAAGGAGCCATGGCAGGGACCGAAGGAAATCTATGAAGGTAGGAAGAATACCCATCGGACAAGAAGCTCTACCCATCTTCTTTTCCATTACAATCTTCATTTTGAAAACCAAGAGGGAAAGCAGGTGGCGCCTCACCCTCATGGGGAGGTCCTGATAAGTTCATAATTTCATACATTCGCATGCCCTCTTTACTTAGTGACTTTACTTAGTTTCTCTTTATTTTTAGTCACTTACCTCTTTTTGTTTGTTTTGTAGGTTAAGACAGCAATAGATCACATTTGATGCAATCCATGCTTGTTAAGGGCTGACTGGGATAAGAGGAATATTAGCTTAAAGACAAACCCAATTTGGGCCACACTCCTTGTCAAGTTCAGTTTCGTAGGTCATCTTGCAGGCCTCATTTCAGCAACTTACACAGGTCTTGATAGAAGTTGTTCCAATGGGTGTCTATTATAACATATCCAAATTTCAGCCCAATTGGATAAATCTGGAGCCCTCAGCACGTCAAAGACTGAACCAAGTTCACAGAAATGTCATGTTGGCTGCCATCACATTTAATGTGGCTACATCCCTAGAGCCATGTGCTACACATGGGCAGCCACACATGGGAGTCAAATCAGCTCAGGAACTCAGAAAGATGAACAAAAGTCAAGCTTTCCATAAAGAAACCAAGAAAAGTCCACCAAAGCATGTATTGGGTAGCTGGAGCAGTTGGCAAGTATGGGCAGCTGGAGCAAGTGACATGTATGGGCAGAAGGGAGCAGTTGGGAGCAGCTAAGAGAGGTGTGCTTCACCAGCCAAAGGGGAGGACGAAATTTCTCTCTATAAATAGAGAGCTGCTCACTCATTCAAGGGAGATAGAGGGAGACACACACATTCACTTCATCCATTACTCTCATACACACATTCAGATTCACCACAAAGAGAGAAGGGAGCTTGGAGCTGTCCTGGGAACTTCCTTGCTGCCATCATCTAGTTCTTCTCCTCTCTTTATCCTATCTATGTATTTCTTATTTTCTGTATTCATAGTTATGTTTAACTAATCCACTTAGTTAGGGCTTAGGATGAAGCCCTAGTCATGAATATTCAATGTTATGGATGATTTTATAGTTAATTGATTTCCTTGCTTTCATTATCAAGTTGTTAATCTCCAGTTTATTATGTGCTTGATGTATGATTTCTTGGAGTAGCTAACTAGGATTTTATGCATCTAGCACAGGTTGGGAAGGGGTTTAGATTCACCAATTCTACTCTCCTTCCACAAGCAACACATGAATGGCCTAAGAATCATTCAAGGGGTTAATAACCATAGGTTGACTAGGACAGATACCATGTTCTAGGACTTGTGTGATTATCATATTTTCAAGGAGCTTAATGACTCTTGTATGCTTTATTCTGAGTAGATACCATGCTTAGGTTGCATATTAGAGATCACGTGTTGTGTAGATACCATGCACGATTACATGCCTTAAGAGAATCATGCATCCTGCACCTAGATACCATAGGCTTGTATGCGATAATCTATGGTTGATGAAGCTTGAGTCAATTTCTATGCATTCATAACTTGGATAGGAAGACTAGTGGTAGATTCCAAGGCTCTAACACCTCTCAATCTTTGTTTCACAACTTGTTGATTGCTGCTAGTGTTTACTTTCAAGCACTTTCATTTCACGTTCTTCTTTTCATTTCAACAACAAAACCCCCTATTTCGAGTGCGTGTGTGGTACTAGGATTCTGTCCTAGACCTTAAGTAATTAGCAAGAGGCATTGTTGAATTCGACCTTGCCTTTAGCTAGTTAGTCAGTTTCTTTGTTCTATGTTTTTCTAGCATTCTAAGTAATTTAACTTGAAACCAAGTTACCATTCTCCGTGGGATCGACCTCGTATTTACATAAGCTATACTATAAACAGTTCATGCACTTGCGAGAATTAAAGTTGCTGTTTTTAATAACTCATTTTAGTTGTTAAGAATAGGCTCAACAGGTCCAGCTGCGTCAAAGCCTTGGAACCCCAAAGGGCTCCTTACCCATGCACCTTGGATAGAAACATTGCACAAAATAGGATTGGATGGGAAGAAGCAAAGAAAAAGGGAAGAAGAAGGATATATAAAATTAGAGTTCTTTGTGCCTATAAAAGGGAGCTTCCTCTACCCAGCAAAATCATCATCCAGAGCCTGACCAAGCTTTGTCAAGCATCAGAGAAGTGACTCAAGCCACCCAATCTTCTTCTTCGTTTGTTTTCTTCTTCCCTTAAGATAGAAATCGTTCTAATCTTCCTTTGCCTACTTCAAACCCTCGTTCTCTGTAGGAAATTCATGCTCCTCTCTCTCTCAAATTGCTAAACTTGTGAAAGCTTAGCTCCCATGCCACAAGCTCCTCAAGCTAAGCCATTAATTGATTTATCATGTTTATTTGGCTATTGGTGAAAAGAACCTAAAAGTGTTTTTCTAAAGTTTCATTAGACTTTTCAAAACTCTTTTGGGAGCTTGGCTTTCGAACTCAAACACTTGGGGTATTTTGTTTCTTTTT
Organism: Prunus salicina; assembly: GCA_020226455.1. Classification (NCBI taxonomy): domain Eukaryota; kingdom Viridiplantae; phylum Streptophyta; class Magnoliopsida; order Rosales; family Rosaceae; genus Prunus; species Prunus salicina. The sequence goes on along the minus strand of CM035346.1, from coordinate 26,161,848 downwards.
CTTCTTACAGCAGCCCAAGCCCATTCGTCAAGCTGCTGGAACAAAAAGACCCCTACACTTACTTTCCCCAAATTTTGCCAAGTCTTCTCCTCCATTTCCCTTCACTTCCTTCAATTCAATCTTTTTTTGTGAAAATTCCTTAATCTAAGCACATTGGGGCTCCAAGGTTTTCCTGCAGTTGACTTCTTCCATCCTAGGTGAGGCTCCTCTTGCTTTTCCTCTTAGTTTTCCTACCAAAGCTTGCAGAGGAAATAATGGATAAGGGTGCTGGTCTAAAAAGTGTCTTACTCCCAGCAGCCCATGCATATGGGTTTCACTTGGTTTCAACGATGGCTTGGTTTTAATAGGGTGCTGGGATATTTTCTAAGGTTTCAGGCTATTTCTCTAAGGTGCTAAGCTATTTTCTCTCTCTTATGGCTACCCATATATTTGGACTCAAGAAATGGGTTTGAGTTTGGTGCTCCCAAGCAGCCTAGAACTTCCACTTCTTAGACCATCAATGGGCTTTATGAATACTCGTAACCATCCATACCACAACCTACTCAGCAAGCCCTAGGCATTTGCAGATCATAACTTGTGTAAGTGCATACGACAAATTCCTGCATACCCCGGTTGGTCTTCCTTCTTACCCCAATCGGTCTTCCTTCTCGATTAAGCATTGTATTGGGCTAGAAATATATTTGGGCCCAACCTTGGATTTTTCAGGCCTCAACAGCTCCTAACTACACAACTACTACACACCAGCCCCTATGAATCCCTCTTAGGTGGCTGTAATTGGTCCACCTATTCCTCCTACAGATGGTGGAAAAAATCATGGAGGAGCACGGAGCTTGCATATGAGAGTATATTGGCAATTGTCAATCTATAATCATCGAAGCCTTGCTTTTCTCCTTTCAAAATAAAATTTTCCCCTGGCCAGATGGATAGTTTGATGCTAATGTTAATATTATTGGTGGATTTGTTAAGTTCTCGGGTTTCCACTCTCATTTTACATTGTGTTTTGTAGGATTTGCAGTGAAAAAATTTACCTTACAGTTACTCTGTGTATAATCTTCTCCAAATTACGAGGCCATATATCTTCTTTTGTTGTAGTGTGTTGCACCTTGCAAGATAAATTTTTTTTATATAAAAAAAATAGGGAATTCGGGCGGGTTTGAGAGATAGTCCTTGATGGAGAGGGGGATGGGGCCAGGTAAGGTAATACAATTTTTGACAATATATCATCATCATCCCTATAGGTGTACAAGGTTGTGGTGATGATATATTGTCAAAAATTATAAATGATGTTAAATTATACAATTCTTTTTGTGTGCAAGAAAAGAGTTCCTGCATGTTCTTTTTTTGGTACAAGCTATTGTAGGATGGAGTTTATAAAAATATTCATTGGGAATAGAGGTGAAAGAAATCAAGCAATTGAGCTATACCTCACTGGCAAATTTCGTCATGTTATTTATTGGGTTTAGGTTAGGCTATATGTGGTTAATAGAAAGTTGATATACAAGTAATACCCCATGTATAACGGGCAGATAAAACGTGAATATATGTAATAGGACATCAAAACATTTTGTGGGAATAACAACACTACACCCTACCCCAAGTGAATTACAATCACCACGACATGTATAAGGTTGTCACAACAATTGCCACAACATCTACTATATTTGAGTCGAATACCCGTAAAAAGTTATTGAAATGTTATTTTGACAGAGTTAGCTTAGAACTGATAGAGTACAATTGAAACCAGAGAGTCCATTAACAAACTAATCTAAACTACACAAAACATCTCCAAAGCAGTCGAATTTGCAGCAGCAACTATTGCTGTAAGCATTCCGAGTTTCGCAGAACCATTGCCTTGCCACTCAAGGAATTCACAGCTTCTTTATGACCTTCAAAACCAACTGTGTTGCTATGATTGTCAGAGGACAGACAATGAAAAAAGAGCAAAAGATGACAAGATCAGATAAAACATACAATTACTGGAATCTGCTAATCTAGTCTTAAGTGAATGACTTGCCAAAGCTCACACATGAAATAATAAAGGATAAAAGAAAGGGGGGGATCTAAAAGAGAATTCAAACTACATTGGGATAGTTCAATTAAAAAGTAAGAATAGGAAAGTTCAAATTCTAAAACCCTTGTTTCTTCCTCAACACCACATCAATAATCTCCATTACATATGTTAACTAATTTCTCATTTGCACCAGCAGCATGTAACTCTAGTAAAAAGGTATATCCTAGAGGTTATAAAGTATTTATAAGGTGCACAGAAAGATGAAATTTGTACCATATATAATAACATCTGCATAATCACTACAGCATAATGTAATGGGAAAGAACTTACTGTAATGTTGATACCCATGCTCTAGCTGCACCAGGAGTCTCTGCACAAAGGAAGGAAGTAGTCTTTTTTCAGTGCGGTCCCAATATATAAAGAATAAAATTAAGGTTAAGGAGCATGCAAGTTCAGAACCCAATCCAGTTTTACAAGAATGTTTTCTATAGCAGTTAATAGATACTACCTCATTTTCATTTCTACAAAACCAAAACACTAGATACTGAAACAGGATCCATCACACTTTGGCATCCCACCAAAAACCCAAATGGAAAACGAAGCCACGTAAATCATTATTGAAATTAGCATGTCAAGCATTGCCAAATACAAAACAATGCATGTAAATTATGATTTATAAAACTAATGGAATCATGTATATCACGATTTGTGTATCGTAGAATCATACATAAAAAATAATAATAATAAATCCCACTTGGTTTAGTCAAGGTCAGGTCAAGACACAAGGCGTGAGATACGAAAAACTCATAACCAGCACAAGAGTTATTGGCTGTTGCTGTCAATTTCTTAACAAAATCACATAAAGAAACCATGTAAGCAATATATTAATCTAAGCTAAAAAAGGCTTTCTAATAAATACGAAATAATTTAAAGAAAGGAGCAGAATGTGATACCGAAGGAATTTTGCAATATCAGAAGAATCTCAAATACCAATTTGGAAACCAAAACAGAGAAAGAAAAAGAAAAAGAAAAAGCAAAATTCTTAGCAGAACTAACCAAAATGTCAACCAAATCCAATTCAAGACTTCACACTTGAGAATCTCAATTGAAGCAAAACTGACCTAACTAACCTATTTCCTTGACCTAATGGAATAGCTGGGAAAGACATCCATCATTTTAATATACACAAACAGGAAAGCATAAACCAAACAGAGGGAAAACCCACCATAAAAAGTGAATAAATTACAAAAGTGAAACCCAAGAACCATAATACAGAGGATATATTGCTAACCAAAAAACTCAAAATCAGCCTTAGAAAAAAGACAAGCAAACAAAGAGGTATTCCACTCTAATACATGTAAATCTCAACTAAAGGCTGGCGGAATTCAATAAACCAAGAATGCATCACACAAACTTTCTCATGCAGAGGCACATCGTGACTGTGTATATGTATACTTGCACATTATATGTTAAGGACGATGAGGATGACTACGACCTCCAGCACAAAAACCGCCAGCACCCACCAACACTGCATCACACAAACTTTGCAGATTTTATACAATTCTACGGACAAGACTTTGATGGGATATTAAAAAAAGGAAGAGATTATTAGAATCAACTTCTAAGAGAACATGGTAAGCTCTATAACCTAAAATTATTGTATTATAGGGTGGCATTGTTCACAAAACTACCTTAACATGTCCCTCTGCTACACCAGACAGTCTTCTTGCCACACTAAACAAAAATGGAATTTTGTGTTTAAATTCCTTTTCTCTTTGCAACCTAACGTCTTCTTTCTGTCCATTATGTATTAACTACTAGACTTCACCATACATACAAGGAATCCTATCATAGGCAATCCATAGACAAAAAATTGCCAATGTATGTACCACAGCCCCAAAAAAGAAGAAGCACTGAGCGGGGCATAGCAGTTTGTAACTGTAATTATAATGAAGCTAATGTTAATGGTATACACACAAAATCAAAATCTCTGGGATATCATCATAGTAGAGTGATTTAAAGAAAGAAAGAAACAATCAATCTAGCAAAGGGAAAGGTACCTCTGATTCTCCTCCTCAATGTCGATTGTGGGGGTGTGGTTGTCAACTAAGCCTGGGTGCCGCTCAAGGCTTTCATCTGAATGAGGTTGTTATGGTCGGAGGAGGGAGCAGCGTTGGGCAAGGCCTCGTAAGAACCCAATCTGCGGATGCCAACGGACTTGGAAACGACGGCATAGGTGACCATGACAATGAGCAAGACGAACATGACATGTACCAAGAACACCAAATCCAGAATGGCCACAGCCCTGAAGCGGGACTCGTCGAGGTCGCATTTGGTGGAACCCTCGACCCCGCTCACCACATCCAGCAGCCTGTGGCAGCCCTCCGGGATGAACGCCTCCACATACAGCGACAGCCCCGTCTGCAACACCCACAGCCCCTGCAGGCACATGGCCGCCCCCAATCCCACATCCGCCACAAACAACCTCGGCTGGCATGCCAACACCACGCACAGCCCTGACGCCACTGCCGAGATCCGACCCGACACTGAGTCACACTTGGCCTGCAGATCCGACATCTGCACCGAAGCGGCACCCCACGAGACCAGGCACTGTAGGTAGAAGAGGGCGGCAGCCAGGCCAAAGACGAGATCAGAGGGCAGTGGCAGCACAGATGGAGCCCACTCCGAGAGCAGCAGAGCGAGTGTAAGCAGCAGAAACAGGAAGAGGGAGGCTGCGGACTGCAGAGAGGTGAACCGGTGGACGGGGGTACGGCCCTTGAGGAGGGGATCGGCGTCAAAAGAGGTGAAGGTCTGGTGGGCGACGGCAACCATGAGGAAGGCAATGACGACGTAGAGCTGCAAGTACCTGAGGCGATGATGATTGGAAGACGAAGACGAAGAGGAGGAGAGAGGGAAGGGGTGGTAGGGCTTGGCGGCGTACGACTGTGGTGACTTGAGGTGGTTGCGGGTGGTGGCCACCATGTGGTAGAGTCCCAGTGACACCAGTGCTGAGGACGACAATATCTGGTACAGTAGGGCTGCCATTTCAATCTCTCTCTCTCTCTTTTCCCTTCCCTTGGAGGAGTCTAAAGTAAACAAAAAACAGCAAAAGTAGCAGCATCCAATTTTAATTAATTAAAACCAAACAGGATAGATAGATACAGAGGAATTGCAGTGCAGAGGCATGCATAAATTAAATGAGAGACGGCCAAAGGTCAAAGTAAGCAAGCAAATTAAATCTAAATCTCTAAGATGGCAGATCAATGATCAATCATACATACAATTGGCATTTAGCATCAATCCTATAGATAGATAGATCAGGAATGAATCATTATACGAACAAAATCAAATCATATAATTAATTAATTAATAAAGAAGAACAAGAGAAAAAGAAAAGCTGAAGAAACAAAGTTAGGAGGAGCTCCGGAGCTGACTTACCTCTCTCTCGGAAAAGTTGAAATTTCGATCGAGGCTGGATGATTCACAGCGGATCCAAATTCTGAGGCTGAGGGGGGTTTTTCATTTTCCTTGTCTTCTTGTTTTCCTCCTTGGGTAGATGGGTTCCGAAGAGAAGAAGAAGAAGAAGATAATCGACTGGAGATGGGAGATTTGAGGTTTAGAGATGGATGCCCAGAAAGAAAGAAGAGATCAGAAAGGCCAAACGGTGGGCAATGAAAGAAAGAACCAAGGAATCAATGATGTGCCTTATTTTTATGGAAGAAGAAAAGACAGAAAGAACCAACTCATAACATGAGAGGGCTGGCTGACGGAGATGGTGGGGTACCGTACAGAACAGACGTAACGGCGGTGGTGTCGGGAGGGAGGCTGGGTGGGTGCTGTAGCTGCTAGGGGAAGATCATCGAGATTGGGTGGGTTTTGTTTTTAAATTTTTATGTTCGTACTGCCAAGTTCTTCAGGTAACGCTGCGCACTATGGTTTTCTTTTGTTTTTGTTTTTTTAATGTTTTAAATGTGCCTGCTAAATATTTGAACCCTAAAGTAATATCATACCAATCAAAAACTTAAAAAATAGTATGATACGATGTTATCCGGAGCGCACCAAATATAAGTATAATTTAGTTATACTATTTATCCGGAATAGTATTAAACGCTTTATAATATTATGGATAATAATGTAGGAGTATATATTTCGGCAAAAATTGAGCGGATGACACGTGGAAAATGGAAATTCTCTAGGTCAATTAGTTACCTTAATTAAATCCTATTTAATTAGGGAAATTATAATTGATTTAATATGGGAATATCTCCCTAAATCAAGGATGAGATTTCCACCAAATCTCCTTGATTAATTCCTGTAGGAGTTTTTTTATTCCAGCAGCCTAACGAATGGGCTTGGGCTACCGAAAAAGACAAACATGCATGAAATTGCTCCTTGAGTCTGAGTTCAAAGATCAGGCCCCAAGAGTGTTTCGAAAGGGTAGCTGAGCCTTAGGAACACCTTGGTTTTCTTAGCCAATGAAACCAACAGTCGCGTACAGATAAATTCTTGGGCTTGGCATGGGAGTTGAGCATTCGTGAGTTTAGCATAAGAGAGAGAAGGCTTGGGTTTCCTATGAGGAACAGAGGCTTGAAGTAATGATTTCGTGAGGATTTGCTGAGGTGAGAGAGAGAGAGAGAGAGAGAGACAGACAGACAGACAGACAGATTATGGCGGATGAACAGGTGCTTTGGGTAATTTTCCAGCAGCTTGACGAAAGTTTCGTCAGGCTCTGTATTGGCTTGACATAGGAGAAAAAGAGAAGTAATGGAAGAACAAGGCTTGAAATCGAAGGGTTCCAGAGATGAGAGGTGATGCTTGCTCTTTTTGGATATGGTTGCTTGCCTTCCATCGGAAAGAAAGGAAGATGATAGAAGCATGGGTGGCTTTAGCAGATTCCTGGGTTGCACGACAGAAGAGAAAATGGGGAGAGATGGAGAAGTAAGGCTCAAAATTGTAGGGGTTTCAAGGATGAGAGATGATGCTTGGTCTCTGGATGTGTGTTTATGGAAAGAGAGGAAGAAGATGGAAGAACAAAGCATGAAATTGAAGGATTCCAGAGGGGATGCCTGCCTTCGATTGGTTTGTTGTGTGTTGTTTTGCTGGGTAGAAAGTGGCTCCTTTTATAGGCACTTGGAAGACTCAATTTTATCAAACCACCATCTCCCATTTTCCTTCACTTTCTTCCATTCCATCCTATTTGGTGAAACTTCCGTAGCCTGAGCATGTAGGCATGAAGCTTTTTGGAGTTCCAAGGTCCTCAGGCAGCATGACTTCTCCATGTGGGTGAGGAGCCACCCACTTTTGTTTCTTGTTTTCTCACCAAAGCTTGAAGAGGAAAGAATGGGTAAGGGTGCTTGGTCAAAAAGGTGATCTGCACATGAATTTGCTTGGTTTTGGTGGTTTGACTGCGATCTGGTTTTAACAGGGATGCACGACGTTGGATATTTTATAAGGTGCTGGGTGGGCTGTTTTGCTTCCAGTGGTTTGTGAGTTCCCTTCGATTTCGTCAGACTACTGGAAGCTTTGGCTAATGTGGGATTTTTTATGGGCTATGGCTATTGGATATTTTTCTAAGATGTTTGGGCCTTTTCTTAAGGTGATAGGTGTAGGGGCTTTTTCGTTCCGGCAGCTGCTACGGGCCTGGGCTGCCGTAAAAAGCAAAAATGGAAGAAATTGCCCCTTGAGCCTGAGTTCGAAGATCAAGCCCCAAGGGTATTTCGAAAAGGTAGTTAAGCCTTAGGAAACACCTTGGTCTTCTTCACCAATGAAACCAACAGCTGCCTATAGATAAATCATTGGCTTTGCATGATAAACTTTCTAGCTTGGCATGAGTGCTTGGAGTGTGGGAGCTAAAGACCCACAAGTTTAGCAAATGAGAATGCATGTGCTTGGCTTGGTGTTGGATATGCTTAAGTTTGGGGTGTTGATAATTTGTTGTTTGTGGCTGTGGCTATGGCTATGAGGATTTAAGAGTTTCAAGAGGAGGATGGGAGGAAAAGCTTGAGGCTTGAAAGTTATGGTATTTAAAGCTTGGAAGGGTATGAGGAAGAATAAAAATCTCAGTTGTGATGGTTGAAAAATGGCTGGGATGACTAGGATGGCTGGGATGGCTGCTGGAATGCTTGCAGCAGCCAAAAAGAGGAAGGAAGATGAGTTCTCATGGTTGCTAGGAGGCTTACAGCAACTAAGAGATGGAGGTTGATGGCTGGGATGGCTGCTGGAATGCTTGTAGCAGCCAAAAAGAGGAAGGAAGATGCTTTATGGGGTTGGTGGCTGCTGGGATGCTTGCAGCAGCTAAGTGAGGGATTTTTGGCTGAAGAAAAGTTGGTCTCCGGCTGCTATGTTGCTTGCAGCAGCCGAATGAGAGGGGGGCTTGATGACTGAAGGAAAATTAGTAGCTGCTGGAATGCTTGCAGCAGCTGAAGAAGGGTGAGTTCTCATGGTGGTTAAGAAGCTTGCAACCACCAAGAGAGGGTTGGTTTTGGCTGAGAAGTGCCTCCAATTTATAGAAGGTGAAGGCTCTCCTTGGTTTCCAATAGGTAAAAAGAGGTGCTGTAACCAACCTATTTCCAGTGGTTAAAAGGAAGCACTGGGGCATGCTATTTTCCAGCAGGTAAAGTTAGGCATTGGAAAATGACTATTTCCTATGGGTAAAAGGAAGTGTTGGAAGTGGCTTATTTCCAGTGGGTAAAAGGAAGTGTTGGAAGTGGCTTATTTCCAGTGGGTAATAGGAAGTACTGGAAAAGGCTTATTTCCAACGGGTAAAGCTAGGCATTTGGAAAATGACTATTTCCTATGGGTAAAAGGAAATGCTTGGAAAATATCTCATTTGCTTACCCACATTGGAGAACTCTAAGTAATGGGCTTGGACTTTGGTGCTCCCAAGTAGCTAGCCCAAAGTCTCCATTATCCAAGAGCTTCCGTGGGCCTTGTGGACCTCCGTAACCTTCCACACCACAATCCCTCATGCAAGCCCCGTAAACCACATGACTTGGGTTCATGTGAGCTTGGTAGGTGATTGGCATAGGAAAAATGTATTATTGATTCGGCATGGCATGTACACTATTTATATATTTATTTAATAAATTAATTCCCAAAATACAGCTTGAATTAACGCATGACCAACATTATATGTTATATTGGGCTTTGAATGTCTTTGGGCCTCTTGTGACTTTTTTGGGCCTCAACAATAGGTTATTGGGTTTTCTCGCATGCTTACCCATATGTTTGGACTCAAGGAATGAGCTTGAGTTTTGGTGCTCCCAAGTAGCCCAAAACTTCCACTCCTTGGACCATCAATGGGCCTCATGAATACTCATAACCATCCATACCACAACCTGCTCAGCAAGCCCCAGGCATTCGCTTGGCTTGGGCCCACTTAAGCTTGTAAGGTGGCATGTTGCTTGAATAAGGATTTTCCGCTTGGTGTTGTACTGGGCTGAAAATATATTTGGGCCCAGCCTTGGATTTTTTGGGCCTCAACAATTCCAATCTCCTATTTTTGGGTAAGAATAATCCTAATTAAATAAGGATTATTCTTCAAATCTTAATTCCAAAAACCCTTGAGAAATCACTCACTCACTCTCTCTCTCTCTCTCTCTCTCTCTCTCTCTCTCTCTCTCTCTCTCTCGTCGCTCATCTCATTTCTCTCTCCTCACACGGTTAAGTGCCACCCCACTCTCCCCTGAGAGAAAACTCCATCCACTTTAGCTATTGTCATATCTTTATCAAGTTGTCGTTATTGTAGCCGAGATTGACAAGCTCCTAGCTGCCAGCTTCATTAAAGAAGTTTCCTACATAGAGTGATTGGCCAACGTTGTCCTGGTAGTTAAGAAAGACCAAGGCAAGTGGAGAGTGTGCGTGGACTACACTGCCCTTAACAAGGCATGCCAAAAGGACAACTTTCCAGTGTCAAGAATTGAACACCTTGTAGATTCAATTTCCAGTAACCAACTACTAAGCTTCATGGACGCATACACCGACTACAATCAAATCATGACGCATGGGGACGATAACGCAAAGACTTCTTTCATAATTGAAAGAGTACATATTGCTACAAAGTCATGCCCTTTTAGCTGAAGAACGCCAGAGCAAAATACCAAAGGCTTCTGAACAAAATTTTCAAAGAGCATATCAGTAAGACTATGAAGGTCTATGTAGTTGACGTGCTAGTCAAAGCTCACCAAACGAGCATATCACATTAAGAATCTTGTCGACACCTTCAGCTTGCTCTATAAGTACCGCAAGAAGTTGAATTCGAGCAATTGCACATTTGGAGTCTCATTTGGGCCTATTTTTGGGATACATAGTCACCCAAAGAGAAATCAAAGTAGATCCAAATCAAATTAAGGCTACCCCAAACATGAAGTCGCCTACCACAATGAAAGAGACACAAAGTCTAACGGGCAGAGTAGCAGCTCTCAATCGATTCCTTTCGAGATCTACCAACAAGTGCAAGCCATTCTTTAAAGCCTTGAAAAAAGGTTAAGAGACAAGTGGGAAGAAGAGTACGAAGTAGCTTTTCAAAACTTGAAGACATACCTCACTTCATCTCCCCTGCTCTCAAAACCCGTATCAGGCAAAGATTTTTTCATCTAGCTGGCGGTGTCTAACTCAGTTGTGAGCTCAGCTCTCATCCAAGAATAGTTGGGGTACAACATCCGGTATTCTACACGTCGAAAGCCCTCATCGATGCATAGACCCACTATTCAAAAATGGAGAGGCTCATTTTGTCCCTTGTAGATTCCGCGAGAAAGTTAAGACCCTACTACCAAGCTCACTGAATCATCGTCATGACAAAATTTTCTTTGAGATCGATTTTTCATAGTCCCAATGCTGCCTAGCGACTCATGGAGTGGGCTATCAAATCGAGTCAGTATGACCTCCTCTACCGGCTGAAGACTACCATAAAACCTAGGCTTTAGCAAATTTTGTTGCAGAGTTCACTTCCTCAGCTGAAGAAGATAAGATGGTCAACAGATTCAAGGAAAGTTTGAGAGCAGACGGGACCTCTTTTGCCGATCTTCACCTGTCTAAAGACGTGTGCCAGTTGCTCGTAGATGGAGAGTCAAATCACAAAGGAGCTGGAGTAGGCGTCATTATAATCACCTGAACGGAACCTTATTGGAGCAAGTCATTACATGGGTTTTCCAACCTCAAACAACGAAGTAAAGTGTGAGGCGCTGCTAGTTGGCTTGCGGGAGGAAAATGAGTTGTCCATCAAGAGGCTAGCCATCTACTCAAATTCCCAACTTATAACCAATCAAGCGTCAAAGGAGTACATGGCGAAACACCCAATCATGATCCAGTACCTAGACAAAGTCCAAGAGCTTTCGAAGGTATTCTCTACCTTCACCATCCAACAAGTTCCCCATGCAGAAAATACTCATGCAGATGCACTGGCAAGCCTAGGATTAGGGTTGGACACCTAATTCAAACATTCAATTCTAGTCGAGCACATTGATTAACCACGCATCAAAGAAGAAGAGCAGCCAGACCTGATGCATATCGATAAGGATCCTAGCTAGCAATACCTTATCATCAACACTCCGGAAACAAAAATTTGCCCAGGAAGAAGTCTGAGGGCAAAAAAATCAAACAGAAAGTTGCAAGATACTACATGAAGGACAACAAGCTTGTTCAAATTTCATATTTTGGTCCTCATCTCACCTGCATCAAGTACCTGCAAATTCTCGAAATGCTTTGTAAAATCCACGATAGCGAATGTGCAAATCATGCTAGAGGCAGGTTACTCGCTTAGAAGGCTCTTAACATAGGCTACTTCTGGCCTACCATGATCCACGACTCTATGGAGTATGTCAAAAGATGTGATCGATAACAACGCTACAAGCTAGTCCTAAGTCCACATGACGAAGTGTATCATGTGCAGAACAGCCCATTGCCATTCATGCACTAGGCCATCGACTTAGTGGGTCCAATGCACTGATACTTGCCAAGAAGGACATGATGATCGTTGCCACTGATCAGTTCACAATTGTATATCATTATATACCCTTCTAGCTTATGATTTGGTTATGTTATTGAGTCAAACTTGTGCTTTTAACCCCTTTTCTATTTATCATTTAGTTCATTGGGCCTTAGGTGGCAATGGTGCCTTTGGATGAGAAGAGATGCAAAATGGTGCAAAAACGAGCAGACTGAGTTAGCAATTCATTTCGGCCTTAACGTCTTTCTCCCAACTTGGACTGGCCCAAATAATGTGGTTGGAAAGATAAGAGTGTGAACTTCAAGATGGACTACTCAAATGCATCAATTGATTAAGTTGAGCCCAATCCGTGAGCCCATCAGAATACACACCAGGCTCAGGATTGCAGTTTCCAGTTGTTGAGCCTTGGATATTTTCTTTTTGCCATGTGTCTCACCACAGCTGTCCTTGACTTTAGACCAGACTTGTTGAGCAATTTAGGGAGGTGTGTCAGCTACTCCAGTGTAAGGAGTCACTCCATTCACCAAGAATACACTCCAGCCATCCTATAACACTTCATTCAGCCCCAAAAATCAGAAAGACAGCTTCAACAAGCCTTCCTTCCATTTCCTACGAATTTCCTCTTTCTCTGCCATCACCACTGACCCAAAACTCATCCCAAATCATCTCTTTAGTTTCCATACTCAAAGCACCTGGAGAAGCCTTAAAAACCACAAGCAACTTCAGAATTAGGTTTCTCTACTCTTATTGCATTCAATATGTTTTCTCATTTTCGTTTAAGTTTCATTTCCATTATGAGTAGCTAAATTCATAACTAGGGCTTTGATGTAACCTAACATGAATATTCTGGGTTTATAAGTGAAGTTTTGAGTTTCAAGTTTGATTCATGATTCATGTTCATATTCTTCATGCTTATCAGTTAATATGCTTGTTTGGATGATTGATCACCATTAGAACTTGTATATTAGCTACCTTGGTTTGAATCAAGAGTAGACACCATGCTTTGATTCGAATTGAACTATGAATAAGAAAAGTATGTATGGACATTCGACAACAGGGATTAGATACATGCTTGGTTGTTTAAATTGTTCTTCTATGCTTAATGGGTTCCTAATGCTTAATTTAGGTTAGACAACAAATGATCAAGTTAGGGAATTAGGAACACAAGGTTAGGACTAGACACCATGGCCTAATCATACTTTAGCTAAAATCAATCTTTCAATCCGAATTAGACTTGTCACTTGACTCTTTATAACCCAGAATTAAATTGTTATGGTGAATCGAATGCCCTAGTCTCCCAATCTGTTTTCCAGCCTACAAAAGTACTCTTTGTTACATTTGCTCACTTTGCTTTTGTTTGAAATTTCGTTTTGCCTCTTTTGTTCAACAATTACAATAACTCTTGCTTTAAATTCTATTTTAGACTTAACCTCCTACTTTCTTGAATTTGGTAATCTAAGTACATAACTAATTTTAACTTCTCAGTTCTCGTGGGTACGACCTCGTACTTGTCTTGCTATACTACTAATTGGCCCATACAATTGCGAGTTAACATTTTAACAACAAATTTTGGCGCTGTTGCCGGGGACTGAAGGAAAGTTCTTCCCTGGTTATGTGCCCAAGGTTACCCTATTCTTTTAGAAGTACTAATTAAGTCAAATTATTTTCTGTTTCAGGTAGTTTATGTCTAGTAATCCCTTCCTTCCAACGTTCGAGATCTTTGAACGCAGGGCCATCTTTGCAACCAAACCGGGTGATCTCTGAAATTCAGAATCGTCTAGAAAGAGAGTTGGCAATAGCAAAAGAGCAAGCCATTGCCACATTTGAAGGTCTTGCTATCCAAAGCATCATAAAGGAGATGCATCACAAAACGTCCTAAGGGAGATGTAGGCAAATTGCAAAAACGTAATAAGAGAGACGTAGGCTACCTGTCAAAACATCCTAAGGGAAACATAAGCAACTGCTAAAACGTCCTAAGGGAAACGTAGGCTACTTGCCAAAATGTCCTAAGGGAGACATAGGCTACAACCAAAACGTCTTAAGGGAGACGTAAGCTACAGCTAAAACGTCCTAAGGGAGACGTAGGCTACCTTCCAAAACATCTTAATGGAGACGTAGGCCACAACCAAAACTTCCAAAGGGAGACGTAGGTTACCTACCAAAACATCCTAAGGGAAAGTAGGAAACCGCCAAAACGTCCTAAGGGAGAAGTAGGGAAACTGCCAAAACTTCCTAAGGGAGATGTAGGCTAACTGCCAAAATGTCCTAAGCGAGATGTAAGTCAACTGCCAAACTATCCTAAACGTTTCCCAAAATGTCCTAAGGGAGATATGGCCAACTGCCAAAACGTCCTAAAGGAGACGTAGGCCAACTGCCAAAATGTCCTAAGGGAGATGATCGGTGCATAATTACATATCTTTTTATACCCTTTGTTTGTACAAAAATCCCTAGGAGAATATTCGGTTGCAAAGATCCCTCTTCCTTCTTCGCCTCGTCTTTCTCCCTGCAAAATGGAATAAATGAGAGGGCCACACCCGGGGGGTGTTGGCCAAAGGCCCCCCGATGCCTAAATTAGTTCAAGAGTTTATGAGTAAAACACTAGCTAATTAGGGTACGGAGATGTGTTTAAGGTGTAAACCGGGCGGCCGGAGCCTTCTGTAAAAGAGAGAGAGAAAGGAGGTAACTAGGGTTTGAGAGGAATTTTCTGCAGAGTTTCAATAGAGATTTCAGACGTACCTCAACCCTTGTGTGTGGCCATCCTTTTATAGTTGTCTTGGAGGCTAGGGTTTCAGAGGAATAATTCCGTAGATGGAAGGGAATTATTCCTCCCCTTTATGGAATTGATTTGATTAATTAGGGATTTGATTTATTAGGGTAAATCAAATCCCTAATTGTGGTAGGTATCAAATCAAATCCCATTTTAATTAGGTAACTCCCCATTTAATTGAGAATCGGGGTAGGTATGGAATCAATTCTCAACCCAATTAGGTAATCTTCAATTTAATTGGGTAATCCCCAATTAAATTGAGTAACTCCCAATTAGGTTGATTAATTCCCAATTAGGTCAAATAATCCCCAAATGGAATGAATTATTTGACCTAGGGTTTTGATTTAATTTGGTTACCACAAATGCCCCCCAGCTTCTGCATGGCGCGTGGTGGCATGTAGGAGCTGTAGATTATCCGTTGGGCTGGCCAGCCATAACTGGGCTTCCTTCGTGACTTGGGCTCCTAAGTGGAAAAAGTTGGTGTTCTGCCTCCTGCTCCGGATGTTGAGATATGGGAGTAGAATGGTCCATATTCTGATGATCTGCTTGCCGAACATAAAGAGTGTTCTGCTGAGTCTCTCTCAAAGAGAAAGGCTGCTGCCAAATCTTTAAGAGGTGAAACTACTCCTTCGAATGCAAAGAATGGATCTCCGTCGAAGAAGAAGCCAAGGCTCCCTTCTGCTGAGAAGACTCAAGTGGGGACTGCTCCATCATCTGCCAGGGTCAAGCATCTCGTGGGTGCATATAGCACGAAGGTTGGTGGTATGTGCGGTGCTTGGGGTGTTCTGCCTGAGCCTCCTGCTGACATGCTCGAAAACCATGATATGCTTCGTGAGGCAGCTCGTACCCGACCTAGTTCTACCGAGCGTCAAAGAGATATAGACATTCTTCTTAGAAGTTCGAGTCGTCTGCATCGGCCAAAAGATGGAGATCGAAGTGGGAGGTCTGCTCACAATCCAGCTGTTGAGTCACGGGCAGTGAAGTGTGGAGTTGATTCAGTATCATTGACTCTTTTGGAAGTGAGGTTGGCGGAGGCTAAGAAGATGAGAGAGTCATCTGCCCGGGCGAAGGGTTCTTCTTCAGCGTCAGCGGCTGATCCCAAGGTGGACAAGTCCAACCCTGCAGGGGATGCAATTGTGTTTGATATGCTCAAGATGAACTTTATGTCAAGTCCGTGTGCTTGCTTCAAGTGTTGAAACGATTTAAAACTCGTTTGCTGTTGCCCCCTCTTCTGCTGCTGACTTGGTTAGTCGAAAAGATGCCTACTTCCGTCTTGAGCGCAAGAATGCATGAATGTGTAGAAGCTGGGTTACTTGGACTGCTCAAATGGAAATGATCCCTTCTATGCCATTGGAGATGGAGACATCGAGATGCTCTGTTCTGACTTTCTCCATCGCGGATCAGGCAAGTGGAGCTGTTGAGGACGTGGCTGGTCAGGCGGATGCCAAAGATGCTATAGATCAGGGATCTCCTGTTGGCGTCTCGGAGTAGATGAAGAATTTTTATTTCTTTTCAGCTTTTGCAGTCTGCTTTCTCGTTTAGAATAATAGGTCATGTTTGACCATCTTCTTTTTGTTGAACTTGGCCAGTTGGTCAGCTTGCTTAGGGAAATTTCAGTTATTTTTCAACTTCAATTTGCCTATTGTCTCGTGAACCGCTTGAGTAACCAGCCTGTGTTTTGATTGCACACCACCCTTCGGAGTTTCGCGAGTGTCAGGGTCCCCTTTGAAGGTCTCCGGGCGTGCTCTGCATATCCCTTAGGATGGTCCCCCTTAGGAAGTTGGCGAAAGCCAGGGTCCCCCTTAAGGGACTCCGGGCGTGTTCTGCTCATCCCTTAGGATGGTTTCCCTTAGGAAGTTGGCGAGTGCCCGAGCCCCCCTTAAGAGGCTCCGGGCGTGTTCTGCATATCCCTTAGGATGCCTTGGTCGTCGCCTTGCGTCTCCCGAAGGACGCTACTTATGGGCAACTGTGTGACTATCCTGCCTCCCTTAGGAAACGGATAGGAACCTGGATACTTCCCACAGAAGGCATGGAGACCTTCTTTTAAGAAATTCCTGGCGCACCCTGCATCTCCCTTAGGACGCGTTTTATGGGCTGCGTCTCCCGGAGGACGCTTTGGTCGTCGCCCTGCGTCTCCCGAAGGACGCTGCTTATGGGCAACTGCATGACTATCCTGTCTCCCTTAGGAAACGGATAGGAACCTGGATACTTCCCGCAGAAGGCATGGAGACCTCCTTTTAAGAAATTCCTAGCGCACCCTGCATCTCCTTGAGGATGCGTCTTATGGGCTGCGTCTCCCGGAGGACGCTTTGGTCGTCGCCCTGTGTCTCCCGAAGGACGCTGCTTATGGGAAACTGCATGATTATCCTACCTCCTTGAGGAAACGGATAGGAACCTGGATACTTCCCGCAGAATGCATGAAGACCTTCTTTTAAGAAATTCCTGGCGCACCCTGCATCTCCCTTAGGACGCGTCCTATGGGCTGCGTCTCCCGAAGGACGCTTTGATCATCGCCCTGCGTCTCCCGAAGGACGCTGCTTATGGGCAACTGTTGTGTTTTGCAAGCAGATGCCCTGCGTCTCCCGAAGGACGCTGCTTATGGACAACTGTCGCGTTTTGTAGGCAGATGCCCTGCGTCTCCCGAAGGACGCTTTGGTCGTCGCCCTGCGTCTCCCGAAGGACGCTGCTTATGGGCGACTGTTTTACGGTGATCTGCCTGCCAATGAACTGTGAGCCGTTGTCGATGACCAGCGATTGTGGGCAGCAAAAACGGAAGATGATGTTTCTCCAGATGAATCGCTCCACATCGGCTTCTTTAATAGAGGATAGAGTTTCGCCCTCGATCCATTTAGTAAAGTAGTCGATGGCGACGATCATCGTGTCCTTCTTGGCGGGCACGAGTGGTAAGAGACCCACTAGGTCGATGGCCCATTGCATGAATGGCCATGGACTGTTTTGCGGATGGTAGACTTCGGCAGGCAGGTTAGAGACCGACTTGTATCGTTGGCAGCGATCACATTTCTTGACATATTTGGTTGAGTCATGTCACATGGTAGGCCAGAAGTAGCCTCTTGGCGAGTGACCTGCCCCCAGAGTGGTTGCCACACTCGCCGTTGTGAATTTTGCAAAGAACCTCAAGTGTTTGAGGGAACTTTATGCAGGTAAGGTGAGGGCCGGAGTATGATCTGCGGATGAGCTCGTCACCGTGCATGTAGTATCTCGCGGCCTTCTGCTGGATCTTCCTAGCTTCGGACTTGTCCGGTGGCAAGTTTCCATTCACTAAGTAGTCGATGACGGCATCTCGCCAGCTGGGGTCCTTGTCAATTTGCATTGTGTCGATTGGCTCCACTTCTTCAATGCTTGGTCGGTCAAGGTGTTCGACCGGGATGGAGCGTCTGAATTGGGCATCCAATGCTGACCCTAGGCTAGCTAGTGCGTCTGCATACGCGTTCTCTGCTCGGGGTACTTGTTGGATGGTGAAGGTAGGAAACGCCTTCAACAACTCTTGGACCTTGTCAAGGTACAAGATCATCCTTGGGTGCTTCGCCATGTATTCGGCTGATGCCTGATTCGTAATCAGCTGGGAATCTGAGTAGATGGCTAGCTTATTGATTGCGAGTTCCTTTGCCAAGCGCAGGCCGGCGAGCAATGCCTTGTATTCTGCCTCATTGTTCGAGGCCGGGAAGCCAAGCGTGATGGCTTGCTCCAACAAGGTCCCATCCGGGGTGGTGATGACAACACCTGCTCCAGCTTCTTTTTGGTTCGACACTCCGTCTACGCGCAATTGCCACATGTCTTTGGGTTGGCTAGGTTCAGCGGAGGTCTCGTCTGCTTTTGAGCTTTCCTTCTTTTGGTTGACCAATCTCTCTTTTTCGACCAATGAGGTGAACTCTGCTACGAAGTCTGCTAAAGCCTGGGCTTTTATTGCAGCTTTTGGCCGATATAGGAGGTTATATTGACTTAGCTCTATAGCCCACTTCATGAGTCGCTGAGAAGCGTTAGGGCTGTGGAGGATTGATCTCAATGGAAAGTCGGTCATGACAATGACTCGATAAGCTTGGTAGTAGGGTCGCAACTTCCTCGCGGAAACTAAAAGAGCCAAAATGAGCTTCTCCAATTTCGGGTAGCGAGTCTCTGCATCGAGGAGAGCTTTTGATGTGTAGAATACTGGATGTTGGGCCCCCAGCTCTTCTCGGATGAGAGCTAAGCTGACAGCTGAGTTGGACACTGCCAGGTACACGAACAAGTCCTCACCAGGGATTGGCTTTGAGAGCAGGGGAGGTGAAGTGAGGTAAGTCTTCAAATTCTGGAAAGCTACTTCGCACTCCTCGTCCCATTTGTCCCTTTGTCCTTTCCTCAAAGCTTTGAAGAATGGTCTGCACTTGTCGGTCGATCTCGAGAGGAATCGGTTGAGGGCCGCTGCTCTGCCCGTCAGACTTTGTATCTCCTTTACTGTGGAAGGCGACTTCATCTCGAGAATGGCTTTGATTTGACGTGGGTGTGCCTCGATACCTCGTTGCGTAACCAGGTATCCCAAGAATCGGCCGGAGGATACACCAAACGTGCATTTACTTGGATTCAACTTCATGCGATATTGGCGGAGCAGGCTGAATGCTTCGACGAGGTTTTTGATGTGATCTGCACGCTTTGGGGCCTTGACCAGCATGTCGTCCACATAGACTTCCATAGTTTTGCCGATCTGCTCCTTGAAGATTTTATTCACAAGCCTTTGATAGGTTGCTCCGGCGTTCTTCAGCCCAAAGGGCATGACTTTGTAGCAGTAGGTCCCTTTCTCAATGATGAAAGAAGTTTTCGCCTTGTCATCCTCGTGCATCAAGATTTGGTTATAGCCGGAGTAGGCGTCCATGAAGCTGAGCAGCTGATTGCCAGAAGTGGAATCCACGAGTTGGTCGATTCTTGGCAATGGGAAGTTGTCTTTTAGGCATGCCTTGTTGAGGTCTGTGTAATTGACGCAGACTCTCCACTTTCCCTTCTCTTGTTTTGCCACCAGAACAACGTTGGCAAGCCACTCTGAGTAGGAGACCTCTTCGATGAAGCCGGCAGCTAGGAGTTTATCAATCTCGGCTTCGATGATGGCGACCCGCTCGGGTGCGAAGTTGCGTCTCTTCTGCGCCACTGGCTTGCAGGCAGGGTTGACGTGGAGTCGGTGACATATGATGTTCAGGTCGATGCCAGGCATGTCTGACGGTGACCATGCGAACATATCTTTGTTGTTCTGGAGGAAGGTAGTAAGTTCCACCTTCTCATCTGGGCTTAGGCGCGAGCCGATCCGCGCTTTTTTGTCTGGCTGGTCAGGATCCAAGGGTATTAACTCGACGTCCTCCTCGGGCTTCCACCCTTCTTCAGGAAAGACCTCTGGGTAAACTTCTTGGGCTTGGTCCTGACGCCTTGATTGCTATAAGAGAGTAAGGTTTGGTTGTTCCACCTCCTTCAGATCCGCCTGGCTCACAGGGAGGAACTGTGCTTGTTTACTTTTCTTCAGCCCTTGGGCGGAGCATTTCCTTGCCATAGCCCTTGGGTGGCGCCATTAAAGCCGGTCAGCGATCTGGCTGATTTATTGATCTTTGCCTCCAAGCCCATCTGTTGGATAACAGCTAGCTGCAGGATATTGGCTGCGCTGCCCTGGTCTACATGAATTCGGTCGACCATGGCCTGGGCGATTTGTATGCTGATGACAAGGGCATCGTTATGGGGCGTGTCGAGGCCGATCAGATCTTTCTTTCAGAAGCCGATTACAGGATCGTCTTCTGCTGGTGGAAGGTCAGTCGTGACTTAGGAGATCATAGCGGCCTGTTTGATCTTCCTTTTCTTTTCCTTGCTGGTCAGCCCTGACTCCTTGGCGTCGGCTAGGATTGTGTTAATCCTTATGACCTTCTGGGGTGGTTCCTTAGTAGTGTCTCGATCTTCAATCCGCTGGATGGCCTGCTTCGCAACGAATTCCATGCAATGACCTTCTCTCACGAGTTCTTCAAGGTGTGCTTTCCAAGCGAAGCAGTTGTTTGTAGTGTGTCCGTGCGTCCCATGGAAGGCACAATATTTGCTAGTATCCCTCTTGTCTGGATCTCCTTTCAAGGGTGGCGGCCTTCTTACCCAAGGTTTGTTTTTCACTTGGGCTAAGATCTGATGTATGGGGATGGTGAACTTGGTGTAGTTCTCCTCTGCCTCGGCGTCCCCTTGTGGGTGTGACATGCGCTTGTCCTTATTCTTGTTGCTAAATCCATTGCTTCTTCGGCCTGCCCGTCTAGTCGACTGGTCTTCCTGCTTTGTAGATTTCTTTGTGGCGATTCGATCGTCATCCCAGAGCGCGTAGCGTGGTCGTGTAGACCTCTGCCAGAGTCTGGCTGGGAGTGATAGTCAGCTCGCGGTACAAGTCGTGTTCAGCCGGAAGACCTTTCTTAAAGGCAGATGACGCGATCCGGTCGTCACATCCTACGATGTTAGCCTTCTCTGCTTTGAATCTCTTGATGTAATCTCGAAGGGATTCATCGGACTTCTTGCGCAGGTTGTACAGGTGGTCAGGGTTCTTCTTAATCGTCCGGTAAGAGGTGTACTCTTTGGTGAAGACGTAAGCCAACTCCTTGAAGCTGCTGATCGACCCAGACGGTAGGGTGTGGAACCAATCTTGGGCTGCTCCTCGCAAGGTCACTACAAATATCTTGCACATCAACGCGTCGTCGGCCTTGTGGAGGATCATGACACTTTTGAAGTGTTTTAGGTGGCTCTCGGGATCGGAGTCTCCTTTGAAGTATGTAAACGAAGGCGTGGAGAATCGCTTCGGGGGTGCAGCCTGCTCGATCTCAGCAGTGAAAGGTGTGGAGTTTGCCTGGTCAATCTCCTTACGTAGTGCATCCTCGAGGTTCCCACCAGCCTTCAAGTCTCGAAGTCGGTCATTCACAAGCTTCTCTACATCCTCCGCGCATATTGCTGGTCAGTCTCGTTGGCGATCTTCGCGATTCGGGCGACGTTGACTGACCTCCTCGTTGGTATGTGAGGGTCGACCCTCTCGTCTGCACTGCCTAGGAGTATTGGTGGACTGCGCCTGCGAGAGACTCTCTGTAGCTTGTCTACGAGGACCGACTCTTTGAGAGGGAGCAGCGGAACGCCTTTCCTCGTGGTCCTCATTGCGAGGGTTATCCAGCTGACCACCTTGGAGACCTAGCCTTTCGTGAATGTTCCTTTGTGAGTAGACAGCGGAGCGCCTTTCCTCTCGATCCTCGTTGCAATGGTCGTCTGGCTGACCTCCCTGGGGGCCTAGCCTTTGAAGTATATTTCCTTGCGGGCCCAAGCGGGCGCGGATGTCAAGTCGTGGGCCCAACCTTTCACGTACGTTGCTCTAAGTGTGGCTTGCAAATGCTTGTGACATGTTGGCAAGCTGATCACGTCGTTGTCCCTCTCCTTGTCTGCCCGTTCCTGCTCGACCTACTTGGTACCCGTTGAGCTGCTGATCGGCCAAGGTTTTGAACCAAATTTATTTGGTTGAGGAGCTGCCTCATCAGACTGGTTTGGTCGTCCATCCTCTGAGCTAGCTGGTCAACTCTCAGATTAAGATCTGCTTGACTTCGTGGATCGGGAGGAGAGAAGTGTGTGGAGCCCAATTGCATACGGGCTAGGGTTTCATTGGAGGTGTATGCAGGAGCGTGCGTTGAGCGTGGAGGCAATGGAGGGAATGGTTGAAGTTGCTCCAAGACCGGGCCTAAGTCAGTAGTAGTAACGAGCCCACCTTGATGGGATGTTCCACCATGCTCGGTGGCGGTGCCACGGAGGTTGCTAGATCCGGCCGCGGGTCCGGTAGGTGGCACGGTGGTGAGAGGTGGTGGTACCACAACGTCGATCGCAGAATCGTGGGTGGAGTGGCTTTGGGCCGTCGCGGATTTAGCCATCGCAGCGGTTTTGCCTCTCGTCTTCATGCTTCCAACCATGGTTGTTTGGAAGGCTTCAGTGGATTAAAAAATAGGAGGAACGGATTCCTTGAGCACGCGTTGAGTATAACTCGTGCTCTCAATGAAAGCACCAATTTGTTTGTACAAAAATCCCTAGGAGAATATTCGGTTGCAAAGATCCCTCTTCCTTCTTCGCCTCGTCTTTCTCCCTGCAAAATGGAATAAATGAGAGGGCCACACCCGGGGGGTGTTGGCCAAAAGCCCTCCGACGCCTAAATTAGTTCAAGAGTTTATGAGTAAAACACTAGCTAATTAGGGTACGGAGGACGGCCGGAGCCTTCTGTAAAAGAGAGAGAGAAAGGAGGTAACTAGGGTTTGAGAGGAATTTTCTGCAGAGTTTCAATAGGGATTTCAGACGTACCTCAACCCTTGTGTGTGGCCATCCTTTTATAGTTGTCTTGGAGGTTAGGGTTTCAGAGGAATAATTCCGTAGATGGAAGGGAATTATTCCTCCCCTTTATGGAATTGATTTGATTAATTAGGGATTTGATTTATTAGGGTAAATCAAATCCCTAATTGTGGTAGGTATCAAATCAAATCCCATTTTAATTAGGTAACTCCCCATTTAATTGAGAATCGGGGTAGGTATGGAATCAATTCTCAACCCAATTAGGTAATCTTCAATTTAATTGGGTAATCTTCAATTTAATTGGGTAATCCCCAATTAAATTGAGTAACTCCCAATTAGGTTGATTAATTCCCAATTAGGTCAAATAATCCCCAAATGGAATGAATTATTTGACCTAGGGTTTTGATTTAATTTGGTTACCACACCCTTCTAATTTATGATTTGGTTATGTTTTTGAGTTAAACTTGTGCTTTTAATAAAGTTTGTGTATGTTTCAGTGTAATAAGGTTGAGACTCATTACATGCATTTTGAAGACAATTTAGCTTAAAACAGTGTCTACAGATCATTCAATTTCACGGATTAACCTGTACTTGCTCAAGAAGAACCAGATAATGAGCCATACATCATTGGAAAGATACGGAAGTCTTGTTTCCGTAGCATTTTACGGTTCATGATTCGGAGTCTTCTAGAGGAAGTTATACATGATTTAGTAGATCAATGTCAAAATTCGGCAGCATCTGCGTTACTGGGCCATAAATGACATTTGAAGGTCTTTCCGATTTTTCCTTGAGTTGGGCTGCATATGCTTGGAAAGATAAGACAAAGGGCTTGAAGATCCATATTTTTCCAGAATTTTATGAATGTATTAACAAGCCCAAAACGAACCCAAAAGAAGAGTGCAATGCATTGTCATGCATGACATATGCATGATGAAATGCACTATCTAGTGGGAATTGTTGGTGAAGTGCACTATCTTGTGGGAAGGTTAGATGAAGCATATTCAAGTATTATAATTGAAGTGGGAGTTGCAACACTAAGTTTAAAGAAAGAAAAATTGTTTTCAAATGTAATGGTGTGTTAGGTGAAGTTGATGAAGTGAGTGGAAAGCAATATTTAATTTAGATTTTCAACTTACTTAGGCCTATAAATAGTGAGGTTTCCCAAGCTTGTAAACACACCCCAAGGGGGGGGAGCTCTCAAACATTTCTCTAGAGCTCCCCTCCCTTCTCTCCCTCAAATATCTTAGTTTTCCTTTCTAGTTCTCAATTCTCGTTTTCTTTTTGCTTCTTAGTTGTAATTTATTTTTTTGTAATGTAAATTCTTTTCTTTAGTATTCAAGTTTGAGTAGTTTCCAAGTTTCAATTATGATTTTTGTTCTTATTCATTATGCTTATAAGTTAATATGCTAGTTTGAATGATTGATCACCATTAAGGCTTGCATGTTAGCTATCTTGGTTTGAATTAAGAGTAGACATCATGCTTTAATTCGAATTGAACTATGAATAGGAAGAGTATGTATGGAAATTCGACAACAGGGATTAGATACATGCTTGGTTGTTTAAAATGTTCTTCTATGCTTAATGGGTTCCTAATGCTTAATTTAGGTTAGACAACAAATGATCAAGTTAGGGAATTAGGAACACAAGGTTAGGACCAGACACCATGGCTTAATCATACTTTAGCTAGAATCAATCCGTTAATCTAAATTGAACTTGGGAACTTATTCGCTTGAGTTATTTTCTTTTCCTTCTTTCTTGTCTTATTCATTTCCTTTCTTTTTCATTTATGTTTTGTATAGGGAATTGAATTAAATCAATCTATCATCAATCCTCGTGAGATCGACCTCGCACTTACATACGCTAAACTATCAACGGCTCGTGCACTTGCGAGTATTACAAGTTGAGGATGCAGCTGAATCTATTTTGGTGCAGCTGAATCGACGCAACAGGAGACGTAGGCCAACTACCAAAAAGTCCTAAGGGAAACTTATGCAAACATCCAAAGCATCCTAAGAGAGAAGAAAGACAATATCCAAAGCATCCTAAGGGAGATATAGAGAAGCACCATTTAAGTAACTGGTGGATAAATATTCTAGCATCCTAAGGGAGATGCCTAACCGAAAGGCCAACAGGTCCACTCAAGAGATGTTGAACAAATAGTAACCTAAAAATTAAGCAACTATATGCACGTTTTAACTCGTAAGTGCACAAGATCGGATAAATAGTATAGAAAGCAAACACGAGATCGTTCCCACGAGGATTGGATTAATTTGTGCTAAATATTGAAAACAGCGTTTGATTAAAAATAGAATTAGATTGTGGTTAAAACAATGAGAAAACTAGTTAGGGATTCGATGTTCACCACTAATCTTTTTCCTTAAGCAAACGACATGCACAATGCTACAAAACAGATTTTGGATGCTTATGTTTGTCAACCTAAAGGCATGATATCTACTCTTTAAGTTATTGATTTCCCTAAACAACAAGTTAGGCATGGGTATCTACTCTAACTCTTTTCATTCTTAAAGTGTTTAGCATGGTATCTACTAAGTTGGATGCTTATGTTTGTTACTTGCATAACATAACGTATGTAAAGAGTAAAATATAATCTGAAATTAATCAATAAGCATCACAAAAGTAGTTTATAGCAAAGACATATCCAAATCCTTAAAGAAACATGATTAGGGCTTCAATCGAGCCCTAACTAAAATATTTAGCTATCCATAATTTGAATGGATAGCAAGAACATACAAAACAGAAAATAAAAAGAGAAAGAAGAAGAAGATGGCTCTTTGATAAAGAAGACAACTCTTTGATGGTGTAAACAACTCTTTGATGGTAGACAACTCTTTGATGGTGTACACAACTCTTTGATGGTGTACAATAGAAATGTAATTTATGGAATGATATCCTCCTTTGAATGAGCTAAAACTCTCTATTTATAGACTTCAAATTCGTCCTCCCCCTTGGTTGGTCTCTTAGCTGCCCATGTGTGGCAGCTCATGCTTTGTTTCCCATGTGCTTTGTCTCCCATGTGTGGCAGCTCATGCTTTGCAGCTGCCACAAGCTTTGCCTCCATGTGTGGTTGCTTTAAGCACATGGATCAACAGCTGCCCATGCTTTGCCTCCATGTGTGGCTGCTTTAAGCACATGGCTCAACAGCTGCCCATGCTTTGCCTCCATGTGTGGCTGCTTTAAACACATGGTTTGTCTGTGAACCAGATTCAGTGTTTGACATGCTGAGGGCTCCAGACTTATTTAATTGGGTTGAAAATTGAATATGTTATAGTAGACATCCATTGGAACACATTCTATCAAGGGTGTTGCCTCATCTGACTTGTGCAAGTAGCTGAAATGAGGCCTGCAAGCTGACCCACGAAAACTGGACTGAGGCTTGGTTTTTCTGTGAACCAGGTTCGGTATTTGACATGCTGAGGGCTCCAAACTTATCCAATGGGGCTGCAATTTGGATATGTTATATTAGACACCCATTGGAACATATTCTATTAAGGGTGTCGCCTCATTTGACTTGTGTAAGTAGCTGAACTTAGGCCTGAAAGCTGAACCATGGAAACTGGACTGAGGCCCGAATGTTTGACCTTGAGCTACTAAATCATGTCTAACTTCCTCTAGAAGACTCCAAATCATGCACCGTAAAATGCTACGGAAACTAGACTTCCGTATCTTTCCATTGATGTATGGAACATTATCTGGTTCTTTTTGAGCAAGTACAGGTTAATCCGTAAATATGACTGATCTGCAGACACAGTTTTTAAGCTAACTTGTCTTCAAAATGCATGTAATGAGTCTCAACCTTATTATACTGAAATATACACAAAACTTTATTAAAAGCACAAGTTTAACTCAAAAACATACCAAATCATAAGTTAGAATGGTACAAAAAGATATGTAATTATGCACCGATCAAGAGACAACTCACGCAGTTGCCCAACCAAGAACGCTAGCATGCTACAGAAAGAGGTCAGCAGACCTATAAAGAACATGAATCAATAGATCCACAAGTTCAAGTATATTAGTGAGAAGTCGACAGGCCAAAATTCAGCAGATCAAATGAAGTGTTCAACCTCGACCAATACACAAAGCCACAAAGCTACAAAGAAGAAAAGTCTTCATCTACATTGAAACTTCATCTACCTGCTCATTAACTGTAGCCATCTCCTTATCAACCTCGGCTACCTGCTCATCGGCTACAACTTGCTCATCAACTGCAACCACCTACTTGTTAGCTTTGGCTACCTTCTACACAACATCATCCTCAGCCTCATCAGTTGTCCCCTCATTTGCTTCATCCTCCTCAACTGCAGACTCATTAGCCATCGTCTCATCAACTATCTGTATCTATGATGGTATCCTGCTCACCTCAAGTGGAAGATCGAGTTAATCATCCAAGTCGAGACCATGATGTTTCCATCTCTCAACATCACCAACTGGAGGTAGACCACCTTCCTGTTTTCATGGCCTAACAAACTTTGGCCATGTACAGCTCGATATCAAACCTTTTACTGATCTCGTCAGCCACAAGTAAAAGACAAAAGTTAGTTGGTCACAAGAACTCACATATAACAAAAAAACATTTATATGTGAGTAAAGTAGATTGTTGATGCTTTTTTTTAACAACTAAAATGAGTTATTAAAAAACAGCAACTTTAATTC
Source organism: Prunus salicina (assembly GCA_020226455.1). Lineage (NCBI taxonomy): Eukaryota > Viridiplantae > Streptophyta > Magnoliopsida > Rosales > Rosaceae > Prunus > Prunus salicina. Next base: position 26,134,140 of record CM035346.1, on the reverse strand, counting down.
TCGCAAGTGCACGAACCGTTTATAATATAGCTTATGTAAATACGAGGTCGATCCCACGGAGAATGGTAACTTGGTTCCAAGTTGAATTACTTAGAGTGCTAGCAAACAGAGAAATAATTGAACAAATGAGGCAAACGAAACTTCAAACAAAAACAAGGTAAGCAAATGTAACAAAGGTTAATTTGTAAGCTGGAAAATAGATTGGGAGATTAGTTCAATTCCGGGTTATAAGGCGTCAAGTGACAAGTCTAATTTGGATTCAAAGATTGATTCGAGCTAAAGTATGATTAGGCCATGGTGTCTGGTCCTAACCTTGTGTCCCTAATTCCCTAACTTGATCATTTGTTGTCTATCCTAAATTAAGCATTAGGAACCCATTAAGCAAATAAGAACAATTTAAACAACCAAGCATGTATCTAATCCCTGTTGTCGAATGTCCATACATACTCTTCTTATTCATAGTTCAATTCAAATCAAAGCATGGTGTCTACTCTTGATTCAAACCAATATAGTTAATATACAAGTTCTAATGGTGATCAATCATCCAAACAAGCATAATAACTGATAAGCATAATGAATAAGAACATGAATCATAAATCAAACTTGAAACTCAAATCTTCAACTTATAAACCCAGAATATTCATGTAAGTAATATAGTTCCCAATAGAAAAACAAAGTAAAGGAAAGGAAAGGAAATACAAGAAGAAAATAAAAGACAAAGGGAGGAGAAGAAGATAAGGACAACATGCTAGAGATGGAAAAGATTCATCTCCATGGCTGCCAGGAGGCCAAAGCCTCCCAGCTGCTGCCTTCCCTCTTCTCTCCCTTTGTGACTCTCAACCTTCCCTCTCTTTGTGTACAATGAATATGTAAAATGATGGAATGAAAGATGATTTGTGAATGAGCTACAACTCTCTATTTATAGACTTCAAATTCTTCCTCCCCTTGGTTGGTGTAGACAACCTACCATAAATCATGGAAAACAAGTCTCCTTAATTTGTGCAAACATGTTTTCCTTTAATTATGCCATGTTTTGCTCCTTTTGACTTCTTTAGCTGAAATGCTTCCTTAATTTGCTCCATATGTCAGGTCCAAAAGAGTATCCAAAGCTCAAAAGAGGATCCAATGCTCAAAAGAGGATCCAAGGCTTCAAAGAGGAAACTGCAATCCTGAGCCTGGTTCTGTGTTTGACGTGCTGAGGGCTCCAAACGTAACCAATTGGGCTGCAATTTGGATATGTTATAATAGACACCCATTGGAACAACTTTCATGAAGGAGTCGACCTCATCCGAGCTGTGTAGTTGGCTGAAACAAATCTTGCAATGTGACCTACGAAACTGGACTGGCAAGGGGTTGTGGCCCAAATTGAGTTTGTCTTTAAGCTCTTCTTCCATTCATCCAAATCAGGCCTTAACATGCTTGAATTGCATGAATTATGCTCTTTTGATCTATGGGCCTACAAAACACACAAAGAGAGACAAATAACTCAGAATTCCAAGAACTTAAGCAAAATAATTAAGTAAATTGGGCATGTAAATGTATGAAGTTATGAGCTTAACACAGATCAGTAGTTCTAGACATATCACAGCAAGACATTGCACTAGCTAGCCAGCACAGCCCAAGGCGTGGCCCAAACCACATGGCAAGTCGCGGCCCAAGTCGCACAAAGCAGCATGTCGCAATCTGAACAGGCCCAAGACTGCAAGAGCAACCCACAGTCTCGGCAGCCCAACAGAGAAAAACAAAATGGTAGCCATCAGCAAGTGACGACCACAGTCGATAGCAATCGGCCAACTAGTCCTCACCTCGAAGAAAAAAATTGAAGAAAAATAAAAACACAAGTGTGACCTACCTTGGTGTGCAGGACAATTCGTCTCCTCAACAAGTAGTACAATCCTCTAAGATCTCTCTCACAAGCTAGAAAGTAGAGGAAAACAAGTTTGCGATATGAAGATGAGTGAAGAAAAGCCTTGCATTTATAGCAGTTGGATATCCTTGACCAATAAGAAGTCACAAGCCTATTCCCACTAGGAGTCCAACTCATAATTGGAAGCCCAAACACAATTGGAAAGCCTATAGAGTATTTCACATCTCCTCCTTGCCACATACGCGCCATGCAGAAGCTGGGAGGCATTTGTGGGAGCATATATTACAACGACCAATGAGCAGATGACACATGGAAAAGGGAAATTTCTAGGTCAATTAGTTACCCTAATTAAATCTTATTTAATTAGGAAAATTATAATTTATTTAAGATTAGAATATATCCCTAAATCAAGGATAAGATTTCCACTGAATCTCCTTGATTAATTCCAATATCCTATTTTTAGGTCAGAATCATCCTAATTCAATAAGGATTATTCTTCAAACCCTAGCATACAAGGAGCCTATAAATACATGGTTACATAAGGCGTTCAAGATAATTCTAAATTCCTCTCCAATTCTAAAAACCCTAAAGAAATCACTCTTTTCTATCTTTCTCTCTCCACTCCTCTTATCTCTCTCCTCACATAGCTAAGTGCCACCACACATGGCTAAGGCCACTCAGCTTTCCTCGTGAGAGAAAACTCCATCTACTTTAGCTATTGTCATATCTTTATCAAGATCAAATCAAACTAACTTAGGCATCGAAGTGCCTTTGGCCAACACCCCCCAGGTGTGGTCTATTTACTCCAATTTATTTTGTAGGGATCGAAGAAGAGAGAGAAGGAAGATTGAAGATTGAGGAATCAATCCGTGATTCCCTGTGCAGAATTTTTGTTCAAATAGATAACTATTCGACTAGTTAGTACAGTCCGATATACCAAACGAGCCCTTAGGTTCTGCCAAAAAAAAAAACTTAAAAAGATAATAATAACTACTCAAACTACGAACGAGCATTCGCTTGCAGATGAATGGTCTCATGTTCGAATCCCCATCTTGGTAGTGTGTGTGAAGTCTCAGGTCTTAGGTTTGAACCCCTATGACATCTTGGTAGTGTGTATGTGTGTGAGAAAACCAAGTTCCCCTCCCCCCCCCCCTCCCCACCCCCCAAATATTACGGGTGGGCATATGAATTACAAACAAGAGAACTGAATATAACTGAATTGAAAAAGAAAAAAAAACCGTTTGACCATAAAAGCAAACAACTGCTCAAGAATTGGACTAAACTAATTTTGTCTGGTCTATTTCACGATTTTAGAATAAGAAAATGGTCGATTCACTGAACCAAACGGGCCACAATAAATGGTTAAATGGCACTAAAATTCAAATACTGAAGCCATAGGGAGTCAAAACCCTAACTTGCAACCTCAGACTTCAGTACCACTACACCAATAAGGGCTTACAACTCTAGAGCAATAAAAAAAATATAAAAATGTTAGGTGATATTGAGTTAACCCTAGCCGCACCAAACCACTTTTGCAATTGTAATAAGCTAAGAGCATCCACAATGGTAGTGTGTAAAGGTCGATGTATCCTAAATTTACACCTATTACCACTGGAAGTTGCTGTAGTCAGTGGTGGAGCCACAGTGAGATCAGTGGGGTCGCATGACCTCTTGGAAGCCATGGAAATAAGCTTAGAGGTCCCTTGAAGCTGCTGGTGCGACCTCTTGGAGCCGCACACCAAGTGGTCGACGAAATGTCTGAAAGAAGGAAGGGTTTGCAGACTGAAGAAGAAGGTTGGCATGTGCGAGTTTTTTTTTAAAACAACCTGGGCAAAACAACGTCGTTTTGGGCCAGGTCTAAAGGAAAAAAAAAAAAAAAAAAGACTAGCATATCCTCTAGCCACTACTTCTCCATAGACCTAATTCCTCCATTCTAAAACCCCCAATTTTTTTTTTTTGTTTTCTCCTCCAACCCTAAGTTCCCAACTCAATCCCCCCATCCCCCAAACACTCAACTCCATCTCCTCCCTTGCTGCCACCATTGAGGTGCCTTTTTGCTACCGTTGTTGTCACCGTGTGGTGATGCCACCAGTTACTCTCTTTGTTTTTGCTCATTGTTACTGTGAAATTTCACAATTCAAGTAAGTTCTAAACCCTATGTTACTATGTATGATATATTTAATTTAATTAAAACCCAATTCATATTTATTTTGATTATATTGGTGGTTTGATTATATTGTGAGTTTTTATTTTCATTATTTTGTATATGTAGAATATATTTAATTTAATTGAAATCGAATTCATATTTATTTTGATTATATTGATGGTTTGTTTATATTGTGAGTATTTATTTTGATTATTTTGTATATGTAGAATATATTTAATTTAATTGAAATCCAATTCATATTTATTTTGATTATGTTGATGGTTTGTTTATATTGTGAGTATTTATTTTGATTATTTTGTATATGTAGAATTATTATGGAACGGTTTTTTAAGAGAAAGTCATCATCAGGTTCGGGTAGTTCGGATAATGTTGATAGTTCAAATAATGTTGGTAGTTCAAGACAAAGTCAGTTAGGTGGTGTTTTGGGTAATCTTCAAGTGGATCCTGGATTAAGAACTCGAATGATAGATTATGATGCTAATATGAGAGATGAGGTATGAAGATTATATCTACAAAAAGGACCTTGTCAGCCTAGAGGTCATAATTTCCCACAAACTAATATGACAGGAATTAATCGATGCTTCATTCCCCAATGGTTTGATGTGTTTAATTGGTTGGAGTATAGTATATCTAAAGATGCGGCATTTTGTCTCTATTGCTATCTCTTTAAAACCCATTTTGAACAAGTGGGTAGTGAAGCTTTCACTAGAGATGGATTTAAGAATTGGAAGAAAGGGAGATAAATATTTAAGATGCATGTTGGACCGGTTGGGAGTGTTCATAATAAAGCTAGAGAAGCTGCTACAAATTTGATGTTTATCGCACATGCTTGAATGCATCAATCAAGTGCACTAAGTTTTTATTGCAACATGCTAGGTCTTGCTTTTTGATGAAAGTGCTACTTCAAGCAATAAGGGAAATTACTTAGAGCTATTGCAATTCCTTGCAGATAATGATAATAAAGTTAGAGAAGTTGTGATGGAAAATGCTCCAGGGAATCTCAAATCACTACCTCCTTGCATTCAAAAAGAAATTGTGAATTCATGTGCCCTTGAAACACTTGATGCTTTCATGGATGGTTTAAAAGATAGATTCTTTTCAATATTGGTGGATGAAGCACGTGATGTGTCGGTGAAAGAGCAAATGGCTATGGTGTTGCGTTATGTGGATGACAAAGGGCATGTAATTGAAAGATTTGTGGGTATCCAACATGTTACCGACACTACTTCAAGTTCACCAAAGGATGCTATTGATACATTTTTTTCTTGCAATGGTTTGAGCCTTTCCAAGCTACGAGGACAAGATTATAATGACGCTAGCAATATGAGAGGTGAGTTGAATGACCTTAAAACAAAGATATTAAGAGAACAACCTTGTGCATATTATGTTCATTGCTTTGCTCATCAACTTCAACTAGCTCTTGTTGCTGTGGCAAAGAAGAATATAAACATTGCCTATTTTTTTGCAACGGCTAATAGTGTGGTTAATCATGTTGGAGCATCTTGTAAGCGTGGTGATTTACTTAGAGGGCAACTCCAAGAAGAGCTTGTGACAGCTTTTGAAAATGATTGTCTTATAACGGGGCGAGGCTTAAATCTAGAAACAAGTCTCAAACGTGCTGGTGACACACGATGGAACTCACACTATGGTACCTTGATTAGCATCATTTCTATGTTTTCATCTGTGGTTCATTTGCTTCAAATGGTTATTGATGATAATCCTAATGATAGTGTGGGTGAAGCAAATAAGTTAATGATAAAAATACGTACTTTTGAGTTTGTGTTTCACCTCTTCTTGATGAAAGCCATATTGGGACTCACAAATGATTTGTCACAAGCATTGCAAAGGAAAGATCAAGAAATTGTGAATGCAATGGCTTTAGTGAAATCATACAAGGAAAAGCTACATTGGATGAGGAATAATGGGTTCGATGCATTGGTTAATGAAGTATCTTCTTTTTGTGACAAACATCATATTGATGTTCATAACATGGAATAGGCATTTATACTTCAAGGGAGGTCAAGGCGTGATGCTCCAATAAAGATAAATCGTCATCATTATCGTGTTGAACTCTTTATTTATGTCATTGATGAGCAAATTACGGAGTTAGAGGATCGCTTTAATGAGGTAAATATTGAGTTGCTTATTTGTATGGCATGTTTGAGTCCAAAAGATTCATTTGTAGCTTTTGATAAACCAAAGTTACTTTGTCTTGCTCAATTTTATCCTCAAGACTTTTCGGATGAGGATCGTTTGGCAATTAAAGATCAACTTGAGATTTATATTCATTATGCGCGTTCCAATAATGATTTCTCTCAATTGGAAGGGATTGGTGATCTTGCAAAAAAAAAATGGAGGAGACAAGGATGCATCAAGTATTCAATTATGTGCATTTGCTCATTACATTGTCTTTAGTTTTATCGGCGCAACTACTTCAGTGGAGAATGCATTTTCCGTCATGAATATTGTTAAGGGTCCACTACGGAACAAAATGGGAGATCAATGGTTGAGTGATAGCTTGATTGTTTATATTGAGAGAGATATTTTTGCATGTATTGAAAATAAAGCTATAATACTACGTTTTCAAAATATGAAACCTCGTCGTGGACAATTATAGCTTGTAATGTTGTTTCTGTTATGAATTATGAATGAAAGTACTATGATTTCATTTTCAATATTTTTTTTCCATCCTAAATTTTTATTGGGACTTTTACACTAAGACCCATTGTGGTAGGATTCATGGCTCCACCACTGGCTGTAGTGGGAGGATGTAAAGGCTTGTAATTTTACATTGGCCACCGAGTGTGTATAAAAAGATGTTAAGTTACATCCATTTTAACACCCATTTTGCAAACCCCACAAGCAAGAAATGAGGAGAGAGGAGAGAGAAGAGCATCTGAAAAGGTCATTCCACTCTCCACGTACGTACAAGTAGAAGGATACTCTCCAGAAAAAGGAAAGTGGCAGGCCACATGGAAGATAAAATGCAAATTGGCTGAGTAGAGTCTCAAACGATCACCAAATGAGTGGCCCAAATTATTTCTTTTTGAAAATCAATGACCCGTATTTAATTGCATTTGATTAACACACAAAAACTCAAATATACATCTTCCCCATTAGGACAAAAATCACATTTACATTCCTTGGAGGTGTAAAGGGGATGTAAAAGTGGCTTTACACCCCCAAATTTACACACCACCATTGTGGATGCTCAAAGAACTCATTTGGGAGTGATTCTGGATAGGCTAATAATCACTTTTATGGAGAATCACTTCTTCATATAATCATTGTAAGTGGTAATAAGTGATTTTATGGGAAAGCAAATGAGAGGTACTTCTCCCCAAAAGTGATTATGGTCTATCTAGAATCACTTAAAATCATTAAAAGTGATATATGAAGAAGCACATGGTAGATGCTTCTACCCAAAAGTGATTCTGGTCTATCTAGAATCACTCACAAATGAGCCCTAACCATGTGACCCACATGCCAATTAAAAATAAAAAAATACGGCAATTAATGCATTATGTTGTTAATGTATTGCAATAAGCTAACCATGGGACCCACATCTCTATTGAATTGCATTATAATGTTCATTGACTATATTTTTGAAATACAAAATCCAAATATACAAGTTTGGCATAAAAATAAATGATTTTTTTCCAAATATATTCAACATTTTCTATTTTTAAAGATCTCTTTTGAGAATATTTAAATGTTACAATTTTTAGTGTTATTAAATTTATCTATTTTATTTTATTTGAATATTGAAAGAAACATGTAAGTAGATATAACTACTGATCTTAAGCTATTGAACTGTATTATTGCAAGTAAAAATGCAATTCATTAAAAATTATCTCCTCTCACAAGCCAAAAAAACCCTAGCCCCTATCTTCCTCCTCAACCTTTCCGTGCATCCCCTTTTGTTTTTCTTCTCTTTCCTTCCCTTTCCTTTCTCATGGATCTTGGTTTTGTTTTTTGTTTTATTGTTTCTATTGCAAGTTTGGTTGCAGTTTTTTTGGTTTGGGTGTTTTTTGCTTGGTTGTAATAAAAGTTACCGGTTGTGCTATCTATCCCGGCGGAGGCGGCGGCATCGACGTCAGTAGAGATAGTAATGGTTGCTATGTGGAAGTAGACACCGCGAAACACCATTGTCGCCATGATTTAGTTGCCACTTTTGGCCCACATATACAAGGTTTTGGCTCCAATTTAGTGTTTGGAGTTATAATAATGAAAGTTACCAATTTGTGTGGGTTGAGGTTTAGCCAATGTGACACTAAGGGTTTAGCTAGTATGGCTTTATGGATTTCTTCGGTTGTCGGAGAGGATGTGGAGCGGTGTTCCTGTTTCTTGTTTTAAGTCTATTACTCATTAGGAAATTGTTGTACTTTTTCTTTTAATTCTCATGAACTCTTTAGGAGTTTGCTGTGTTTTGTATTCTAGGTTTTGGCTGCAATACAGATATGTAGTTTCTGCTGTTGCGCGGTGGAGATCTATTGTTAGTCGAAGTACGAGTCCTTCGAAATGTTGAATCAGGGTGTTGAGTTTTTTTTTATTTAGGCGTAATTCTCCAAATCAAATGAACATGTTGTTGGGTTTGGTCACTGGAGATATTGTACCCATTTTGGCTCTTTTGTGGCTTTGTACTATGATATGTTTCATCAATAATTACTATCGTATTTTCTCAACAACAAAAAAAATGCATTCAATAGATGCCAAAATAGTTCAATTGGTTGAACTATTTTAGATGCAAAAAATACTCCTTTAAGTATGAACAACCATTGTAAATTCTCTTAGAAGTATGGATTATATTGAATATAGCTAGTTTCTTATAGACTTTATAACAATCAATATAAATCTAATAGGAATTTACTGGAAGCCCAAAAGAAGCAGCCAGCTCTCAAAAACACCCAAAATCTTTTCAAAATGATGAAAAAGCCCATTATCTTTAGCATAAAAAACATGCAAGTCCTATAACTCTTTCCTCCACTGAAAACCACCATCAACATGTGAAGAGACCATGCCTACATGTGAAGATTTTGTCTTCAAGCGACCATAAACTTTATCACTTTGTCTTTGTGCAACAGTGCTAGATAGAGAGATGATATCAGATAGAGAGGCTCCTATTCTCATCCTTAGCCATCCTTAGCAGAAAGGCTCCTCTTCTCATCCTTAGCCATTCTTAGTGGAGTCGGTGAATAGGTGTATATAGTTTCGTAACTCCAAAGAGAGAAGTACAATACCAGAGAAGAAAAAATCTCAGTGCTTTCTCCTTCAGTTTTCAATCAATAAACTCCCTTTGTTCATATGCTTTCTCTTATTATACTCTTACTCCGACCATTGTTAATACCTCCGACCATCATTAATACCCGATCATAACAGTTCCAACAACAAAAGGAATTAAGTAAGTCTTTTTCTCTTTTATTTTGGTTTTCTTAGTAGACTTATTGTCCAAAATAGGAAAACGCTTTTTATGATTATGTTATTATCTTGCTAAACTGATGATCAATACTTTGTTCGAGCATTTGGTCATGTTTGATATTTGTCATAACAATAACTAGATGTTTGTCAGGGAACCTCTGAGTTCAGAGGACCTCTGAGTTCTACACCATAACCCTTTAAGTTGGCTTCTTTGCAGTTCCATATTCTAAGAATGGTGTCTGGTTGTTATTTTGGCCTTCAGAAACCTTAATCGAGAGCCAGCGAAAAAATATGGTATTAGAGCTTAAGTTTAGCACCTTAATAATATAATTATAACAGTAAAGTACCTTGAGGACAGAAGTCAATCAACACAACTGATAAAAACCAACGTTTAATAACCTGTTAAAATTGTGTTAATTACCAGAATCACCAGTTAAGAACAGTGAACCTTTTTACATGTTTAGCCCTTAGAGGATGTTGTGTTAACTAGCAACTGTACAGGCTAATTAGTAGTATAGCAAGACAAGAACGAGGTCATATCCACGAGAACTGAGAAGTTTAGATTAATTATGTACTTAGATTACGCAATTCTAGAAACAAGAAGTTAAGTCTAAAACAGATTTTAGAGTGAGATTGAGTTTGGAAACAAATGAAGCGAAATGAAATTGGAATTTGAAGTGAGAGTGCTTGTGGTTGTGAAAACAAATCAACAAAATGAAATTGCAAACGAAAGCAAGTAAACAAGTGTAACAAAGAGTGGTCTTAATGGTTGGGAAACAGATTTGGAGACTAAGGCATTCGATTCACCATAACAATCTAATTCTAGGCTATAAGGATTCAAGTGACAAGTCTAATTCAAATTCAAAGATTGATTCTATCTAAAGTATGATTACTCCATGGTGTCTGGTCCTAACCTTTTATTCCTAATTTCCTAATTAGATCCTTGTTGTCAAACCTAAATTAAGCATAGAAGAATGTTTTAAACAACCAAATAGGCCTCATCATTTGGCCCGCGGGCCCGTGGGCCGATGGGGGCCCGCCCGGCCCATCGAGAAAAAACAAAAGCCCGGCCCGACATGGGCTTTTGGATGGCCCGGCCCGTATTGGGCCGGGCCGGGCTTGGGCTTAGGTGTCTGAAGCCCGGCCCGGCCCATAGGCCCGGCCCGATTAAGCCCAAGAGAGCCTGGCCCAGCCCGCCCACAAAAGCCCGGCTCGTTAGGCCCGTATATATAGCTGTTATAAAATATAGCCGTTAGGGGCTGTGCTTGTTTCTGGAAAATAAAGGGAAAAGACCCAATAGCCATTTAGGTCAGATAGCCCAATACGATGCCTCTATATAAAAGACATTATCAGATCAGTCTCTCCAAATTCTAAACCTAACGCCGCACACACATTTCTTCGTCTCTCTCTTCCTCTTCGGCCCTGTCTTCCTATTCATTTCTCTTTGGTTATCTCTCATTTCTCTTCAGCTCTCTCTCTCTCTCCTCATTTGATCTTGTAGATCCAAGTCCAAGAGAAACTAAGATTACAGATCGAAAACAACGATCCAAGTCCAATAATTCAGGTATCCATCTGGATTTCTTCTTTTTCTGATTTCATTTACTTTTTGCCTCCTTTGCATGCCAAACTATTTGATATTTACATCTGATATGCAAGTTAATCACATGGTGTATGCATTTCGTAGCTTTAGCAGTAGGACCTTTCTACAAGGAGATCCGTTTCTTGGAATTTTCAGCTTCTACCATACATGATTGTTCCTTTACCTTGGGCTTGTGATGATCAGAATTTGTGGCTATTGAAAGGCTTGTTTTTAGTCTTGGTACTTCTTCTCAAGCCTTTTTTAGGCTTTTTTTCTGAGCTTGGATGCTTGATGTTGAAGTTCAGATTTTTGTTCTTTTCCGCAGCTTTCTTTTCCTTTGAACTTTCATATTGTTAATTAAAATCCATTGCTTTGGCTTTATGACTTTTGAATAGATCCGTTGTCTTCTTCCACAGCTTTTGAATAGATCCGTTGCTTTGGTTTGGCTTTATGAACTTTCCACAGCTTTTTTTTTTTCCAAGGGTGGTTGTCTTCTTCCTACTTTCTTTTGGTTTTGCTCTCTGTCTTCTTTCTCAATAGATCCGTTGCTTTTTCTTTATGACTTTTGAAGTCTCTGTTATGGCTGTTATTTAAAATCTATTGATGAATCTTCCTTTTCCAGATTAGTGTTTTCCTTTCGTGTCTTCCTGACCAATAAAGGGATATATTTATTTTCATTGCAGGAGTTTGTGTCTTGCTTTTTTGAGGATTGCAAGGCCTTCTTTCATTTTTCTATGGTTGTTGGTGGAAAAAGGTAATGAATATCAATTGTTTGAGTTTGTATCTTGCTGTTTTTGTGCTGAACTTTGAAGTCTTTGATTATTAATGAGTTCTTGGCTTATTTTGCAGGAGTTAGTGCTGCAAAAGTAAAGCTTGTGCTCTGCTGTTTATCAAGTAATACCTTCCATTTTGTCTTTATTTTCTTAATATCATCAAAATGGATGCTTCTAGTGCCTCACCTTTGACTGAAAGTACAAATGATTCCAATACCCCTTCAGAGTCACCTAGTGCACCTAGATTTACAAGTAAAGTTTGGACTTTTTTTGAAAAGGTTAACAAAATTGAACATGGTAAACCAGTAATTAAGGCTAAGTGTGTTATTTGTAATACTTTGTTGGTTGGTAATTCTAGTAGTGGCACTAGTCATTTATCTCGTCATTTAAAAAGGCATGAAGATGCACAATCTAGTGTAAATCCAGGTCAAATGTTATTAAATGCTAATGCTGCTGGAAATTTGACTAATTTTGTTTATGATCATGATATTGCTCGAAAAGAACTTGTGGATTTTATTATTAGAGCTGAATTGCCATTTAAATTTGTTGAGAGTCATGATTTTAAAGGCTTGATTCAGCGTGCATTTTGTCCTCAATACAAAGGAATTTCAGCCTCTACATGTAAAAGGGATGTGCTAAAAAAATTTGATATAGAAAGGATTAATTTACTTGCTGTTTTTGAAAAACTTGATTCAAAAATCTGTTTAACTTCTGATGTTTGGTCATCACGACAGAAAATGGGTTATATGTCACTTACTGCACATTTTATCGATAAAGATTGGTGTTTGAATAAAAGGATAATTTGTTTTAAAATGATTGAGTATCCACACACCGGAGAGTCACTTGCAACTCATATATTTGATGAATTGTTATCTTGGAAAATTCACAACAAAATATTTACTTTATCATCAGATAATGCATCAAATAATAATTCAACTGCAAATATACTTCCATCAACTCTTTTGTTGGATTCTGTGCATGAAAAGTTGTTTCATGTACGATGTTGTTGTCATATATTGAATTTGATTGTGCAAGATGGACTTAAAGTTTTATCTCCATCTATTGAAAAAAATTACTGATATTGTTGTAGCATGAATTCATCTAACAATGAGACATGAAATTTGGGTTAAATGTTGTAGTGATTTTCATATGGGAAAGAAAAATATAGATATTGATGTGCCTCATAGGTGGAATTCAACATATGAGCTTTTACATGTTGCTATAAAATATAAAGCCCCTTTGCATAGGTATGTTCAAAAGGTAAATGAATCACGTTTTTGTAATTTACAAGTACCTAGTGAAGAAGATTGGATAATAGCACAACTTGTTAGTGGGTTTTTACAAATTTTTTATTCTTCAACTAAGATATTTTCTGGTGTGTATTATCCTACTTCAAGTCGTGTTATTAATTGTTTGACAGATATTCATGGATCATTTGCTGCATATTCTGAATTTTCTGTTTTTAAGGATGCTTTGATTGAAATGAAAGCAAAATTTGATAAATATTGGAAAGAGTTTCCTATGGTTTTTTGCTTAGCTACTATTATGGACCCTAGGTTTAAAGTATTTGCAATTGCTGAATGGTTGCACATGATAGGTGTTGATCAATTAACCATTGACTCAAAAATTTTAGCTTTAAAGACTTTATTATTTCAGTTATTTGATATCTACAAGAAGAAAGTAATTCCTGATGAGGTTCAAAATGTGGAAAATGTTGCAACTTCTACTACTTTGAGCCAAACTTCTGGTTCTATATCTGTCCCTATAATGAACAATTTCTCTATTGAAGGCTTGAAAAGGAAAAAGCTATCTTCTTCTTCTTCTTCTCCATCAACACTTCTGAATTACAATTTTATCTTGATTTACCAACCATAGAAGTAGTTGATTATAATCAATTTAGTCTTTTGGGTTGGTGGAAAAACAATCAATCAATATACCCTGTTGTTTCCCTCATGGCTAGAGATTTGCTAACTGTTCCAGCTTCAACTGTAGCATCAGAATCATGTTTTAGTGCAGGTGGTAGAGTTGTATCGGAGAAAAGGGCCAGTTTGAGTCCTAGTACAATAGAAGCTTTAATTTGCTTGAAAGATTGGGCCCTGGCAGATTCAAGAAAGCAAGCTGCAGCAGCAGATGAGCAACAAGCTAAGAATTAATGAACATAAGAGCATCAAGACCAGATTGGATGGCAGAAAGTGAAGTTGAGATTGTTAATGAATCTGAAAATGAGACCATTCAAAGTTGAAATGTTATGTAATAGGATTATATTTTATTTTGCAAGCATTGATTTTTATTCTAGTAATGGACTTTGGGACATTATCATGCTTTTGAGTGTTTGCCTTGAAGTTGCAGTGAAGTTTTTGATTAGATTGTGATTGAATCTGATTTGATTTTGCATAACTTGGTTATATTAGATTGTTATTTTGTAAGACCTTTTTGATTGGAAGGGTATAAGATTTGTAAGACATTTGGTAAGCTTCATACTTTAGCAAGAATGAAATGAATTTTATATATTTGACTTTATAAATAGTAAGCCCATAACGGCCCGGCCCGGCCCGATAAGGCCCATTAAGGCCCGTCCTATGGATCGGGCCTGGGCTTTGAATTATTGAAAAAAGCCCAGCCCGGCCCGGCCCGCTAATAGTATTTTATTTGTTTGAGCCCGGCCCGGCCCGGCCCAAGCCCATAAATTTTGGGCCGGGCAAGACGAGGCCTACAACCAAAGCAAGAAAATCTAACTTTTTGGTTCCATACAGCTAGCAAAAAGCAAAGACTCTAGGCAATTCAAAATTAAATAAGGGCATTATCGTCCAAACACTAGAAATTTGGGCCTCTTTATAAATAGTTCTCTCATTTTGAGTTTAATTATAGTTTCCTCTAAATCTAAATACTCCCAAACTTATATATACATATATACATATACAGAGAGCTTCCATTGAGGGATCCCTCAAATAAGCTTATTTGAGGGACACCCCTTGTAGGCCCCACTCCGAATTGTATTTTACTAATCCAAACCGTCTATTTTGTAGATATTCATTCAAAGATCTTCTCTACAAAAAATCACTTGAATCCGACATCATTTGACCACTCAATTGAGTTATTGAAATTTTAGTATTTTCTTGAAGCATCATGTTTGTTGATTTTGTAAGACACAATTGGATGTCGAAACGATTTCCGATTTGTCTAATTTTTTGTAAGGATGATCTATGAATGAAGACCTAAAAAATAGATGGTTTGGATTATTGGGAAAAAAATTGTAGGGTACCCTAAAGGGAGTCCCTCAAATAAATTTATTTGAGGGATCCCTCAACAGAAGAGGACTGTATACATATATACATATATATATATATATATATATAGACACACACACACACAAATATACTCCTGCTTTTTTTTTTTTTCAAGGAAACTTTTATATACTCCCAAGTATGATATATGTAAACATGCCCTAAAATCCTCCTCTTAAGTTGAGGCAGCATTGCTCGAAAATTAGCCCATAAGGCGCATATTACAAAAAGAAAAAAAAGAGAAGGGGACTTCGAGCGGAAGTTCTTTCGGAGAGCATAGAGTAGCGCGAGCGTGCGATGCAATGGGCTCTCCTTCCTCGGCCACTCTTGTCCTTCTCTTCACTTTTTGTCTCTCTCTTTCGACCCTCTCACTCGCCACTGACGACGGCGCTATCAAAGGTATCTGTCGTCCTTTTCTTTCCCTCTGTATTCGGTTTTCTTAGTGTAGATGGTTGGTCGCTTGATTGGTTTCTGAGAAAATACAGGAAAATCAGTGACTTTTTTATGTGGGTTTGTTCTTTTAATGTCTTTCCATTTAAGAAAGTGAAAGCTTCTACTTTACTTGTTCTGCATATGTTTGGTATAGTTTGCAGCTTGTTCATTTGCTATGGAAATGATTAGTGCCACTACGCTTTAGTCTCCACGTTTTTCTTTGGCTTTCATGGTAACCAGAGGGAGAGTTAGGTTACCGTTATGCTGCTTTGGTTTTTTGGTTTTCTCTATTGCATGAGTGAAGTGTCAAATTGTTGGCTGATTTAGGGTTTCAAACATGTCGATTTTGGCCTAAAAATAGAGTGGTACTTATTGTTTAGCATTATTTCGTTCTAGATTTGGTCTTTTAACATATATATTGTACCATACCACTCAAGTTTCTATTAAGGTCAGATCAATAACATACACTAATCTGTGCACTTTATTTAGCTATGATTTTGAATTTGAATTTTTTGTACCTATACAGTGTGTTTAATATATTTATGGATATTAAACTTCGAAGATTTTGATTAATGCCTTTGTGTCTTTTCTCTTTTATACTTTCCCGTGTTTGTTTCTATATTTCAAAATAACTTTCAGCAATTTTAAATCACAGGTGTTGATCTTGAAAACCCAGTACTAGATGTCAGCCCAGCACCGCTTTCTACTTCTGGTTCTAAAGATGTTTTATTGTGTGAACGGGTACGAGTTTCTGGTATATCCAGGCTAAAACTTGGGAGTTATGCAAGTTCACTTCGAATTACTTTGTCTCCATCTCCTGAAATCCCAGAGAAATTGTATAGCAAAATTGAGGTGTGCTTTCACAGGTGAGTAAAATGTCACGACTTTTTTCTGTTAAGTGCATGCTTGCTTTAACCCTCCCTTCTCCTGTTGCTGTCACTTACTCATTTTCTTTAGCATATATTTATATTTACACACACACACACACACACACACACACACACACACACACACACTCACACACTCACAAATACAACTTATTTTTCTTTTTTCTGGATTGCTTTGTCTGACTCATTAGTTTGTTTGCAGGAATAATTCTCTTGTACTATGTCAGTGTGAAAAGGATAATTGGAAAAATCTTCAGAAAGAGTTATGGAGCACTGTCATGTCCCCTTATGATGAAAAATATATTGATGTCAAGTTCAATGATGAAATACCTGGTTCGGTCACCATTACTGTTAAAGAAGGTCTGCCAGAAGTAAAATAATTTATCGCTGACTACAATTTCTTATGCTACAATTTGCAAGCTTTGATAATTATTTCAATTTTGTCTTTGCAGATTCTCAGAAATGGCGCCTTGTGTGCCTAGCACTGGGATTCTTTTTACTATTGCTGGCACCAATTGTCAGCAGTTGGGTTCCTTTTTATTATAGCAGTTCAATGGCTATAGGAGTTTTTCTGATCATTATAATCCTTCTTTTCCAGGTACTTATTTGTGTTTCCCAGGTGTATATCTGTGCCCAATTGAATGATTTTTTTTCTTTTCTTTCTTTCAATTCTTCATTTAATTTATGTTTGGCTTTGACTTTTTCTTTTACTGCGTGAGAAGCATATGGATGGAAACACAAACCTGGAGTCTCTGACCATATCCAGTATATAACAAATACTGCTCAAGTAAATAATTAAAGGGAGCATCTGTCCAATGCTTTTATGATTATGATCTCCAGTGTGCACTCTGCTTAACTTCATTACTCGGAGATTGTGGCTACAGTTTTTTTATTTATCCCAAAACTGAATTAGGCAAAAGTTTATTTTTGGTCCCTATAGTTTGCTGGCTTTACCACTTTGGTCCTTGTTGTTTCAATTTGTCAATTTTATCCTTATAGTTTCCATTTGGAGCAATTTAAGGACAAATTTCAATTTTTTGTCAAATTACTCCAAATTATGTTAAAATTTGAGTGAAGGCCACGTGGATGGGCATTTTAGTTCATTTGAGCCATCTAGTGGTGAAATACAAGCGAGAGCTCTTCCCATTCACCTTAAGTGCGATTTTGGGATTTAGGGTGTTGAAATTTGCATCTCTGTATTAAAATTTTGGTGAATTGGGAGGAATTTGACTCGAGTGGACCAAAATACCCCTTTATGAGGGGCACGTGGTCAAAACTTAATGGAGTTGAGAGGAACTTAGACAAAACTTGAAATGTGTTCTTGAATTGCTATGAATTGCTTTGAATTGAAAACTACAAGGATAAAATTGAAAAAATTGAAAACTACATGGATAAATTGAAAAAATTGAAACTACGGGGACTGAAGTGGTAAAAGTGGCAAACTACAGGGACAAAGATGACTTTTTGCCTATTTCTTAAATACCTTATTTTCTATGCACTTTGCTCGAATTAATACTTAAAAGGGGACATCTGTGCATTTCACTTTGCTCAACTTCTGCCCTTAGGTTATGGTTTCCTCTTAAACTAGGTGCGCAGCATAAAATCAAGAGTAGGTTTTTTTTGGCTTTCTGTTACACATGTATCTGTTGGTGCACGCAATAATGAATTTGTAGGAATTAGGTGATGTTTTTGGCTTTCATATGCAGTTTTTAGCTTGCAAATTTGTAGGCAATGTTTTTCATAACCCTTTTTCTTTAATCTTTTAGGGAATGAAGTTGTTGCCAACTGGAAGAAAAAATGTCTTCTATCTTACTATCTATGGATCACTGGTAAGGCTTGGTATCTTAAATCTTCACTTGCTTCAGAGTAACTCATTAACTTTGTATAATATATAGTGCAAGTAAATCTCAGAATTTATATGCCTTTCACAGCTTGGAGCAGGATCTTTTCTTTTTCATCAATTTTCTATGCTGGTAAATTCAATTCTTCTAAATTTTGGGCTAAGTGAAGAGATGCACAACCCGGTAAGTATTTGTTCCCTTAATCTTATCCTAATTGTATTGAACCGTTTATATTTTGGATGCTTGTGATTCCAATTCCAATATTAGGTGTATTATCCATATTTTCAAAATGTCATGAAAATATGGACCAGCGGATTTATTTTGCATTATTGGGATAAATTCTGATGAGCATGACAATATATCTGCAGTTTGGCATTATATTAAGAGATATTAAGGAAACAGTCTTTTGTGCCTTTTTCATACATTCACTCTCTCTCTCTCTCTCTCTCTCTCTCTCTCACACACACACACACACACACACACACCCACCCCCTCAATTGTATACTGAAATCTTTGATTATTGATAAAAGGAAAAAATGCAACCTTGTAATCCTTAATTATGAAGGCACTCCATGTGGACCAAATTGCTTATATAAATCTCGTAATTATAACATGCTGAATTCAGACATGAGGAAGAAAAAAAGGTTTCGCATAAACATTTTCATGATATGCCTATTTTCATATTAATTATTTTTTAATTATGTGGACTACCTTATTTCCCATTTCATAACATTTTTGTCTCTATTTCTTCTTATTTAAAGAGAGGGCGGAGAGATACATAAAAAAATGAGAGTGGTTGATGAGAGATGATGAAGGAAAATACATTGGTAACTAGAAACACATCAGAATAAAAATTTGGTTAAGTTGGATGGTGCATGTAGAGCCCTAAACTTATGAGTAGTGTTTGTTGTTCTCATTTACTTATGTGATGTAAGTTAGAACTAAATTCAGTCTTATGCCTTCACCAAGAGGAAATTCAAATCTTATTTGTAATATGAATGAGCTCACTTTTGAGTTCCAGTAAAAAAAAAAAAACCTCTAATTTGAATATTTCTGAAATGTATTTTAGCTATTTGTAGGTTCATCCAGATTTAAATAGTGGCACTGATAAGTGACAGCAGTGAGGATAAAGGGCATACTGTCGTTATGGATTTTTCGTTATTATAACATTGTCTAATATTTTTTACAAAAAAGTAAAAAGTATTTGATAAAATTATTTCAAAGGGCTGGTTTCCTGTGCAACTGGTTACCTATAGTTGCTGGGATCACAATTATGCAAAAACCACTTAACATTAGTACGTCATCTGTAAACTTTAATTGCAATTTTGGATCCAATAAGTCGTGCTTCACTAGTTTACCTGAACTTCTATTGTTTTCTGTTTTGTTTGATGTGGTGTTTAGTATTAGTGGCAAGAAACCCTGCATTGTTAAACACTGTTAAGGTTGTCTTGTGCACGCATGTATGCAAATTAACAACTAGCAATAGAGATAATCAAACTAATTTTGTAATCCTTATAATATAAGGCCTTTACATTTACTTGCGTGAAGATAAATGGTGGGAAGACAAAGTTTAGACTAATTATCTGCTTCTGACATTTTTCCTTGGTTTACATCGTGATATTACTGTCCTAATTACCTAGTCATGTTTTGCTGGCAGGTCTCAGTATTTTTACTAGTGGGAATTATCCTTGTGGGAGCTGCATTAGGGTACTGGATTGTGAGGAGGTTTGTTGTCTCAAAGGATGGAACAGTAGATGTTGGTATAGCCCAATTTGTTAAGTGGGCGATGCGCATAATTGGAACCACCTCCATCTTGCAGGTGTTTTCTCACTTTCCTTTTGGCTGTATATTCGATATTCAAGTACAAACATTTCCCTGCTTAATTAAACTTAATGTGGGATAGCAATTTGTAATCGTATTGTTACATGGAACCTTAGAAGAGAAGTACCATTTGAAGACACAGCATGGTGAACAATCTTATAATCAAACATCCAAATCACTGCATGTGTAACAAATGAATCTTACCTAGCTAAAATTATTTTTGAATGAACGTTCAGTGCAAACAAAGTCGGCAATTTTTTATCTGAAATGTGAAAATGGAGACTAATTAGAATTATTGGATTATAAGGCCATGTCTTTATGTCCTAAGATTTAGTTAGTAAATGAATGTACACTGAATACTCAATAGACAGATACAACATCTCACTTTGTATAGCCAAGTTTAGTAAACATAGATTTGTGTTTCCTGTACTATTACTTCTTGTCCTTTTGAGGATCAATTTTCAACCAGAGAAACACAATTTACCTCTTCATTGCCTGGTATTATTAGGACAATGTCACTTGAAACTTTTTTCATTTACTTTTTTCTTGTTGACCCACTGCACTTATGATTGAATTGGTTGATTCTGGAGTAGTCTGCTGTTAAATTTAGTTTTATAAATTGTAGTAATTGCCAACATTTCATGTTATTGCTCTTTGCTGTTCTCATTTGTTCTTAATATGTGTGCTTTTTCCATTTTTCATTATTTCTCAGAGCACTCTTGATACTCCTTTAGCAGTGGGGGCTTTGGTTTCTTGCTGGATTATCTGCAAGCTCATCACTTCTCTGAAACGGCAAGATTTACATTCTTTCCCTACATACTTTCTTGTTATTCAAGAAGTGAATGCATCGTAGTATTGAAGAAATCTTAGTAGAGATGGTTTTATTTCATTACTGTACTGTCTCATCATTCAATTAATTGCAATTGTCAATAACAGTATATTTTTCTTCAAACGAGTTTAGCGATTCTGCCTTGATTTTGTATTTCGAAGGTAAAAATTATTAGTCTAAGAAAGTGCAGTTAGATGAATGGATGCAGTCATGACCATTGATAAGGAAAATCTTTGAATATTCATGAGAATATGGTCATTGTGTTCTTAGCATTTGATGACATAACATTTTGTATCCCAGAACTATTTGCAGCTGGTCATTTTTGTTGTACCGTTTTTCACATTAAAATATATTACTATGATTATATGCAGGCATCAGTTGGGTGCTGGGAGCTGGAGTCCTTGGCTGCAGCAGGGTAGACAGGTCAAGGGCAGACACGGTCGTCCAGAATTTCTTAGCAGGTCTAGCCCACAAAAGAAGAACTGGAAGAGTCCAACAACTCTATCTGCTTGGTCTGACTCTCCCGTCAAAGGTATTTTTTGTTTTATTTTATCTGTTATGTTTCTGCATGTTTTGATTGATTCTTTGTTCCAGCTGCTCAGTAGTACATGGATTGCTTTCTTATATACTTTAATAAAGAGTTTGGGTTATGTTCTGGTTATTTAGAGAAAAAAAAACCAAGTCTTCAAATGCAGAATATCCATTTCCTTTTCAGCTTTAACTATCATGCAAAAGGAATCCCAAAAAATGTATGTTTTTATACACGCTGAAGTGTATCATGACCAATATGTTATTTTTTCATTGTGGAAACTCTCTTCCCCCCCTATGATTTTTAAAGTGAGAAATATTCTTCAAGATTTTCCTCACTTCTGTTTTGGTTTTATGCCCCTCAAATTACTTTCTTTTTACTTTTGCCTTTGGTGTGAAGGAAAGTAAGATCCCCTCGCGAAATTCAATTCCTTTACTTTTTTTTGTTGTTGTTTCATTGATCACTTTATCAAAGTATTACATGTTGGGCATGGTTCTGGGACAGCTATTTGACACATTCAGTTATGCTATTTGTGTCTGTTTCTTGCAGGTGTCACGTCACCATCCTTTAGGGCACGTGATCAACAGGAGTACTATTCAACCTTCCACAAGATGCAAAGCCGAAAGAAGTTCACAAAGAAAGAGTGGGATGATTTCACACAGGAATCAACCCGCCACGCTATAGCAGAATGGGCATCATCTCCTGAAGTCACTGATTGGATCATCGAGCATGCTGACCGTATCCAACTCCTTCCAAGCGAGAGTTCAGACGAAACTGTGGGAAGTGCATCAGATTCTACCAATGAGAATGTTGTGGGTAGCACGGATCGAGTAGGTTTTCTCAAGTGGTAGTGCCATCTGCAGTTGGCTTATAGGTTGTATTTTGTGTAACTTCTAAGGTAGATGACACTAATTTGGACTGCCTCCTAGAAGTAACATGTAGTGGCTGTATAGAACGGGTAGGAATGACTTAGTTAATTTTATGCACCAGTCAGCATTCTGGGAATTTTGGTAAAACTAGTTAACCATGTCATAGGCGCAGCTTTTGTCATACTGCTTGTTTAGGCGTCCAAAGTAAATTTTTGCTACTAGCTAGCTGAAGGCAAGACACCATAGAAGGTGCTGTAAGTTCTGAGTTCTGACTGTAGTCGTGTACTGAATGTGAATGTGGAAAGGATTTCATGTTTCTGTACATCTTCTCAAAAGGATTTCATGTTCCACTACTTCTTACCCATCTTCCGTTTATTTATTTTTTACTCTTTTCTCATGAAAGACATGGATTTATAACTATTTAAAAAATCAACGGTCTAACCCAGTGAAAAATAATATTGACTTAGAAGTCTTCCCGACACTTTGGCAATGTTTGTGAAAACCCTCTTCCCCTCCTAACTTTGGCGGAAAGTTATTGAAAAAGGGCCTTACGCGGGGTTACGCCTTGTTCTTTTTCCTCGAGAATTCCTTGTAGTTTCCAACCGACGCAAACAAAGAGTCAAGTCAATATATATCTATATATATATATATATATATATATATATAAGCCCAATTCTCGTTCATCATCTTCCTCAAGCAATTAAGCAGCCTTCATTCAAAGACATGGGAGAAGCTCAAACTGGATGGATGTTCGATGTGTTCGTTAGTTTCAGAACTGAAGACACTGGCAATAACTTCACTGATCATCTATACACTGCTCTGGATCAAAAGGGAATTGTAACCTTCAGACACGACGCACTTGAGAGAGGAAAACCCATTTCCCCAGAAATTCAGAAATCGATCAGAGAATCGAGGTTTTCAATCGTTGTCTTCTCAAGAAGCTATGCTTGTTCAAATCGGTGCTTGGATGAGCTTGTGGGGATCCTTGAGTGCATGAAATCAAAGGGTCAGACCGTTTTCCCAGTTTTCTATGACGTGGATCCATCTGATGTGCGCAAACAGAAGGGTTGTTTTGAGAAAGCTTTTTGTGAACATAAGCAATATTTCATGGACAAGGTGGAGAGCTGGAGGGACGCACTGAAAGAGGCAGCTAATCTCTCTGGATGGGATTTGAAGAACAAGTAAGTTGTCAGTTGCAACTATTAATTTAATTATTATTTTATTTGTCTTTTAGTATATCAACTTATCAAACTTTATACATCTGGAACAGAGATTTCTTTTGAATTGTCGATATGAGTTCTTCAAGGATCAAATCAAATTTTCCTCTGTCATATGCAGACATAACTTCTTCCTGTGTTATTAGACTGAATATCTGAAACAGCATTTGGTGGTTTGAAGTTAGTTGTGTTCATGTGATGTCATGTAATTAGAAGAGCCAAAATGTCATATCTTAAGAGAGAAAACTGGCAAAATTGTTATTAAAAAAAGACAGTATCTTGTGAAGCTCTGGTGAAAGCGGTATACATGGTTTTCAGAAGGCTGTTATGAATATACTATTCCCAACGGATACCATGGCTACGTTGAATCAATCAATGGGATGGTTTCAGATGGCTTTCGCGAAATTTATTCAAACAGAGTTTCTGGGTTTTGGACTCAAATTCTGTTTTCAGTTTAAAAATTTGGATTAAAATAGAATACCAAATAGCCCCTTACAATTCCCAACTGATACTATGGTTATGATGAATGAAGCAATGAGACTTCCATCTTTTTGACATCATCAATCTGCCCATTCTTGTTTTGTCTCTTGTTATTAAAACCATATGAATTGACAAGACCAGAAGGTCTTGGGTAGAAACTGAGGCCATTATTGCCTTCCAAGTGCAATTTGAATCCAGCTTTGTTTGCTTTATATACTTTCCTTGAAAAATTACCAAGCTGCTCTCTACAAATCAAAGGGCATACATTATATTTGAAATTGCAGCTCCCTTCTTCCCTTCAAATTTTCAGTCTCAGTGAACAGAACTAAAGAATACTGCATATTGCATACTGTTTCTTTGACAAGTTATGGCTCGTTTTTTACTCCTCACACGAACTCCTTGTTCTCCTTTTTTCAGGTCCGAGGCAAAAGTTATCCAAGAGATTGCTGAAAAGATATTCAATCAATTGAGCCAAGAGGTTTCAAGTGCGCCCAAGGATTTAGTTGGAATAGATTCCCTCGTCAAGGAAATGAATATGTACTTAGATACGGGCGTGGATGATGTTCGCATTACAGGAATCTGTGGGGAGAAAGGAATAGGCAAGACAACTATTGCTCAAGCTGTTTTTGACAGTCTGTCTGTCAAATTTGATGGTAGCAGCTTTCTTGCCAACATAAAAGAAGTTTCTGAAAAACAAGGCCTAGTTCCATTACAGGAACAACTTATTTCAGAAATCCTCATGGCAAGGAATATGAAGATAAGGAATGTTCATAGAGGCGTCAATACAATCAGAAACAGCCTATGCCGTAAAAAGATTCTTCTTGTTCTCGATGGTGTGGATCAATTAGAACAACTAGAAAACTTAGCTGGAAACCGTGATTGGTTTGGTGCGGGAAGTAGAATCATAATAACAACCAGGGACGAAAACTTGCTGAGCAGATATAGAGTGGACAGAATATACAGAGCAGCGGAGTTGAATCATGATGACGCTCTTCGGCTCTTTTGCTGGAAAGCCTTTAAGCAAGGCCGTCCTCCAGAGGATTATGCAGGACTATGCAACCTTGTTTTAGATCATGCTAAGGGCGTCCCTTCAGCACTTGAAGCTTTGGGGTCGTTCTTGTTTGGTAGGAGTTTGCCCGAATGGCAAGGTGCCGTGCATAGACTAGCTCAAGTTCCTTGCACGTGGGATTACTTAAAATGAATTTTACCTTTTTGTTTCTTAGTATTGGATGAACAAAGTTTGTATAACGCAAATAGTAGTCAGTAGTGGATCGTAAGACTTCCAATTGACGAGTCTCTGATATGTTGTTTCATGCATCGTTTCGTAAATGCAGTCTGGAAACTATTAGCCAAGACATTTGTTGTTGATGCTCTTTTTGGGAGGGTCAACTTAGATAGAGATGGAATGGTGGATGATGGGTGAAGGTGAGGACCTTCAGTATGTGTGTGAAGATTAGGGCAAACGATAATGTAAGGATTGTAATTGTTGCTTTGTTTGGCTCTTCTCCTTTTATGGAACAAAACCATTGTAATCTCCTTAGACATTTGAGATAGTCTCTAGGTTAGATTAAGTGGTCGCTGGTTTCCAAATATCTCTTTGGTGAAGAACAGGTAAGAACATTTTTGCATACATTCACTAGGATTGATACAACTTTAAAATCGTTTTCTGTTTCATTCTGTATCAATCCATTCTATATTTGTTTTAATCCATCCATCGCAGAAATCAACTAATAGTTTATTAGAAATATCTTCTCTGCACTTGATTTCTGAAAATGTTTAAAAAAGAATTATCCTCTGCATCTTCATTCTCTTTTTTCAGACATATGCTTCTTGAAACTATTGTTCGTCATGGAATCAATAGTTTCAAAATAGTTCCACTTGATTGAAACTATTGTTTTTTCAAAAGCTGAAAATATTCCTCTTGAAAATAGGTTCCTGACTGAACCTGGTTTTTTGTTAATGAACTCCTCTTTATTGAAACTTACTCTTCATTTCTCTATAAATACTGAACTTACATTTTGATGAAGAGGGAAGCATCATTGAGCATTTGGCATCACGTTTTAAACTTAGCTTTTGCTATGCTTCCATGTTTATGTTTTTGAAAGATCATCATATCAGTTTTTAGAACATTCAAAAACTTATTTCAGTCATCTTGAATTCTTGAGAGTTATGAGTATGATTGCATACACATAAAGCTTACTCCAAGTTTATTCTCACTTTGATTAAATGACTGCTTTTGTTTCATTATTTTATTTATGATTAAAACCTTGTTTCAAAATTCAAACATCTTTTGGTTTTAATTCATAACTGTACACGGTTTCTTTTATCTAGTTCAATCATTTGTATGATTGAGATAGATGAATTTTATGAAACCACAACTCACTTCATAACATCATATCGAGAGCAACTTATGCTTGGTGCTGTTGCAAGGTCGAGAAAAGAATCCGTTGCTGTGAAGTGAAGAAATGGTGCTTTGTTAGAAGGTTAGATAGTTAGCTGCCTATTGTGTGTAGATGAGCTAATATTGTGCTTTGCTAGAAGGTTAGAAGTTAGTTGCCTATTGTGTGTAGTTGAGCTAACATCCCTATATTTCTTGCACTTTACAATTGAGTGGATTGAATCTTTTCCTGGCTTGGTCCCCCAGTTTTTCCTTTATGGGTTTCTGGGTTAACAAATACTGTGTCATTTACATTATTGCATTTACCTTGGTTACTTAATCACCACAAGCAGTATTTGTGTTTAATGTCATTTGTCACTAAGTAATAATTTTAATTTGGGGAGCTGTTATCATAAAGCCTACTTCACCACACCCCCCATGTAGGTTTTATAAGAGCTAAGCTCCTGTTTTACAGATAAATATACAGAAGACGAGATATACATAGTCCACCCTTAATGAATGGGCTACGTCCACGGAGAATGATATTCTCATTATTATGATAATGTGTATTTACATTTGTACATGAGGTTAGACCCAAATATAAATATAACAAGTGAGAAGCCCAGCCCAGTCATGGGATCCAGAAGAGAGAGTCCCTTTCTCAGGGGAAAGTAGTCTTCTTTTATAAGTGAGGGGGAGTCTCCATCTCTTGTAGTTTTCTGATGTGGGACTCCTTCTGCTTTCCTTAGAGTTGTGACTTGTGGTAATGCTTCTTTGGCTAAGGTGACGACCTCTCAAGGCATGGCACGTAGATGATTTAGCCTAACTAGTTGCTCAGTCTGTTATGGTACCAATATTTGTAAGCTACCAAAAACATATATACATTATATTTGTAAATCATTTACTTGGTTTGCTGTATGCTTACAAGAAGAAGATATTCAGCACAACTAGCTATACACAGGCCAAAAACCAGAAATAACCTTGGAATAAATCTACTTGAGGATTTGAAATAGATAGTCACATCACCTGCACAAGTCCGAGTGTGGAACGAATGCCGCCAGTTAGATTATTTCTATCAAAAATCCTGCACAGACAAAAGTACTACCAAGGCAATAATCACAGGGTTTTAAACCCCTCCCCCTTCCAAGTTCTGTAGCCACTTAACTACTACGATAGTCATCACTTGGTGATTAGTCCCTATGGAATCTCGTATTTATAACTGTTGCGAGCTGTTTTTCAAAATAGAAATTAACATAATTACTTATTGTTTTATATTGTTGAGCAGTTACTTAGTTACTTAATCTAATTTATTTCTTTCCTATTTAATCCATCTAATGTTATTGATTATTTTATTATTCATTATAAGTACTTACAATACTAAATTCCCCTTCAAATTGTTGCTTAATTACTTAAATCTCTATAATCATTTCTTTATTTCGCATTTAATTCTTCTTTGGATAAATTTATTTATGTTCTTAGTTAATTTTCAATCTTCACTACTATTTTTTAAGCATGGTAAAGTGCCTAATTTTCATGAGAAATCAAGTTGGTTTACATCTTTAATTATTTTTTAATTTTTATAACTAATAAATATAAGAACGTGTATCATGTCCAGTGAAATAAGGATACTCATGTATCTTACCATGCAATTTATATAGCTTAAAATATTGTACTAAAAAAATGATAAATAAATTACTAGGAGGAGTTTAATTCTCTTTTATTAATTACTCCAGATTTTCTAAGTCACGGAGTTTGTCATCTCACAATATAATCAACTTAAATCACTCAAACCCACTACGCAATGCATTCCTTCCAATGTTTTGTGTCCAAATAATAGATGAGGCAAAAGTCGTATCTATATCAATAACGGCAGGCCGCTTACCGGTGACCTGCTGATAGGCCACCTGAGTGATAGCCAGATTCTCGGCCTTCCGATTTTGGCCGTCCAACTATCTGAGGGTCTCGCCCAGCGTTTGGTTCTCCATCTCAAACTCCGACGGTTCCGCCACCTTTTTCTTCCAGGCCAAGCCACTGCCCTTTGGCTGGCGCTCCACTTGTCGAGCCTTGTTACTCACCATAAGTTGTCTATTGGACAACTCTGACATGACCCTAGTGTTGAACAAATAGTAACCTAAAAATTAAGCAACTATATGCACGTTTTAACTCGCAAGTGCACAAGATCAGATAAATAGTATAGAAAGCAAATACGAGATCGTTCCCACGAGGATTGGATTAATTTGTGCTAAATATTGAAAACAGCGTTTGATTAAAAATAGAATTGGATTGAGGTTAAAACAATGAGAAAACTAGTTAGGGATTCGATGTTCACCACTAATATTTTTCCTTAAGCAAACGACATGCACAATGCTACAAAACAGATTTTGGATGCTTATATTTGTCAACCTAAAGGCATGATATCTACTCTTTAAGTTATTGATTTCCCTAAACAACAAGTTAGGCATGGGTATCTACTCTAACTCTTTTCATTCTTAAAGTGTTTAGCATGGTATCTACTAAGTTGTACTTTAAGAATGCATAACACAATGGAAATCGACAAACACACAAATTCTAGAACATGGTATCTATTCTAGTTATTCATGATGATTAATTTCAAGAACTTATAACTAGCTCTTTTGTTACTTTCATAGGTACAAGACTCGGTCATCTAAATTTACCTATGTAACAAACTCAATACACAGCATGCATATGATGATCAAGCATAAC
The DNA here is from genome assembly GCA_020226455.1 of Prunus salicina. Classification (NCBI taxonomy): domain Eukaryota; kingdom Viridiplantae; phylum Streptophyta; class Magnoliopsida; order Rosales; family Rosaceae; genus Prunus; species Prunus salicina. The sequence continues at coordinate 26,105,046 of CM035346.1, read as the reverse complement.
ATGACATATGTAAAGAGTAAAATATGATCTAAAATTAATCAATAAGCATCACAAAAGTAGTTTATAGCAAAAACATATCGAAATCCTTAAAGAAACATGATTAGGGCTTCAATCGAGCCCTAACTAAAGTATTTAGCTATCCATAATTTGAATGGATAGCAAGAACATACAAAACAGAAAATAAAAAGAGAAAGAAGAAGAAGATAGCTCTTTGATAAAGAAGACAACTCTTTGATGGTGTAAACAACTCTTTGATGGTGTAGACAATTCTTTGATGGTGTACAATGGAAATGTAATTGATGGAATGATATCCTCCTTTGAATGAGCTGAAACTCTGTATTTATAGACTTCAAATTCGTCCTCCCCCTTGGCTGGTCTCTTAGCTGCCCATGTGTGGCAGCTCATGCTTTGTCTCCCATGTGTGGCAGCTCATGCTTTGCAGCTGCCACAAGCTTTGCCTCCATGTGTGGTTGCTTTAAGCACATGGATCAACAGCTGCCCATGCTTTGCCTCCATGTGTGTCTGCTTTAAGCACATGGCAAAAGTCGTATCTATATCAATAACGGCAGGCCGCTTACCGGTGACCTGCTGATACGCCACCTGAGTGATAGCCGGCTTCTCGGCCTTCCGATTTTGGCCGTCCAACTATCTGAGGGTCTCGCCCAGCGTCTGGTTCTCCATCTCAAACTCCGACGGTTTGCCGCCTTTTTCTTCCAGGCCAAGCCACTGCCCTTTGGCTGGCGCTCCACCTGTCGAGCCTTGTTACTCACCATAAGTTGTTTATTGGACAACTCTAACATGACCCTAGCCTTTGTCACTGCAAAAGAAAACACCATTTGGTAAATTAGCCCATACAAAACAAGTTAACTACCGAACGGTAATGACGGAAACTTACTCTCTTCTTCATCGACAAGCTTGGCCTTCACCAAGTTGGGAGTAAGGAAAAGATCGGGATAAACCCAAATTGCAGCCAGTACTTTCGTCCTCGCCCGCTCGACCTTCTTGATGTTCTTCTTGGTAGGGATATGAAATCAAACTGGCTTGTCAAGGGGCGATTCCCAATCACCGGACATAAGCACTCGCCGATTCCTCCACAACTTCTGAGAAGTTAGTACACTCCTCACAAAATGCCCTCGGATAGAGGCCTGGAGGCATTTGGCTTGAACCCAGCCTCCATGTCCCTTGCACTTAGACTAGGATTATATTGCCCAGGAGCGTACCCAAGGCGAGCTAGAATCCGCTACACAGGGGGTTGCAATGGCAACCAAAGCCCAAGCTTGAGGATGTTCGTGAAGAAGGCCACTTCACCATCCTTAGGGTTACTCAAAGACTCTGTAGGCCCAGGAATTCGACATGGTACTTGGCCAGCTCTACCTCGGTAATCTTATTCGGGTCTAAATAATCAACCCTGAATAGAAGCTCCTTAGGTGGCCTCATTGGCACTCTAGGGTTCCCTTGTTGCACCAGGGTGACTAGGGGCCTCGAGGAAGAATCGACAGTAGCTTCCCCATGACCTGCTATGAAGGCCTCCGAATGATAACTCACATGCCGATCTAGCACTCGCGTATCCCTTATTAGGAATTTGCAGTACTGGCTTGTGCTAGCACAATCAAAACTGCATGGAATCGTAGCCAATGGCATCGCCCCCTTGTTGGGCTTACATTACCCCCGCGACGAAAGGCGCAGCCTTGGCCCTCTCTTCAATGACCACAACTTCGGCATCCTCACTTTCGGCACTGTCAAGGTCAAGTGCCTCCTTATCGGTTTCCCGCCGGTTGTCCGATGATTCTCCATCGAGCGTGTTAGGTTCACTCTAAAAAAGTGACTCGCTATCGGACATTTGCAAATAGAAATAGAAGGGAAACTAAATGTCATGCAAAGATCAAACTAAGGAGTCCTATGGCTATCGCTAGCTACGACAACTAGACTACCGAACGTTCATCATGATCACATATGTGCTCATAGTCTAGTTCAAGCCAAAAAAAAGGGCATATACCTTGTTTTTTGCGACGGATTAAGTGATCGAAAATCGCTCCGCCATATGCTCAGTCACCATAAATTGCTTTATCATTGAGGAGTGCTCGCCAGAAATCGCATCTTCACAAATTCGCAAATGGCTCTCAAAACACATGTGATCCCAAAATCCGAACCACCTCCTTTTATACTGAAGGCCCAACTGGTTACCTCGATAACCCCAACCGAGGCCATCATTACTTCATTCATCACAAGTGCTACCGACACGCCACAGACGGAAGACTAGGCGTCATGTTATCATCACGATTTCGATTCTCAATGTGCACGACGCACGTAGAAGACTAAGGGTCATGCTACCCACATATGTAACATCCCGACCCAAAAAATTGTTAGTAATTAATTATTTAATTGTGAAATTACATTTCTGCCCTTGGAGTAGGGGTACTTTAGTCCCTTTTTGGTCGGAAAGGAATTTGGGGAATTGAGTAGCACTATTGCATAAAGCTCATAAATACGAGTTCGTAGACACATGGCAAGCTCAATTCGGAGTTAAAATGAAGAAGTTATGATCTACGGAAGTGCAGTGGCACAATAGTAAATATTTCGAAGTTCCAATTTAAGTAGGAAAAAATATTCATTTTTTTAATGGAACTTTCTCTCTCCGTGCAACTTTATCTCTGTACGCGCGTGGCAGCAAATTTCCTTTTTCTATCGATGTCCTCTATCTAACCCACCCATTTTCCCAGATCAAAAACCCAAGGAAATTAAACTGGAATGACTGGAAGTTCAGGTGATTTTCGAAGTTTCCGAAGCCTTTTCCGTTCAATATACCCATTGTAGACGACGGTTTCGGCTTCGATTCGGCTAGTCTCAGACTAGTTTTTGGTTGTGGTCCAAGAACAAAACTTGTGCCCTATGTTAGTTTGAATGGGTTGGTATAGGTTTTGTCCGTTTTGGTTATGATTTTATGTTGCTGAAATTTTCTCAAGACACCCAATTGGTGGTGGCACGTGGCAACACATGTGCCTTGTGTTGGTGATTTGTTTTCTGACCTAGAATGATCCCTACGTCGTCCTGAGCACAACGGTATGCTCGAATTTGAATTTGATTACCGTTTGACTATCGAACAAATATCGCGCCTATTATGCGATATTTGGGTTCGATAGGTTTGGATCATTCGATTGGTTCCAATTTTAAGTATGTTATTCCAAATATGTTATTCCATGTACCTCTAGGGTCATGTAGGAACTTTCAAATCGAAAATCGGAGGTTGTGGGCCCCGTAGGCCCAATTGACCAATATGGAAAGTTGGACCATTCGGTTGACCATGAGTCTCCCGAGACTGTCTCATTTTTCGGGAAGTGCTAGAATGACTCTGTAAATCTTCTTAAGGCTTGGGCACACTTTGAGACCCGAGAACTAGAGTTTTGAGTGAAAGTTCGTTGTTGGGTATGTTTAATAATTAAGAATTAGGTACCACACTTCGCGTACTTCAAAGGAAGAGCCCTCTAAGAGTTGAGCAGCATTGGACTTGTTGTGAATGGACTTTGTTTTCAAGTGAATATTATTTTTATATTGGCAAGTGTATGCATAATTGTGTTTTTGTCATTATGGGTGTTTGTGCCTAATAAAATACGGCCGTAAAAAGGGGCCTCTTCTCGGCCTTGACACCTGTTCATGGAGTAGAACGGCCGCGTTTTCGTCAAAGTGTCTTACGTTCATAAAGAACACAAGGCAAATACGAAGGCAGGGTCTTCTCGGCCTCTCGACCATAGCCTTATGGGCCGAGAACCGAGGACCATGCAAAGCACGGCCGAAGATATTATGGTCAAAAGGTCACGTGGCTTCAGGGTCCCACGCCCCATTTAATGAAGTTGTGCCTCTGTCCGTCACAGAAAATCCACTGGGGCATGAAGCATTTAATGCATGAGGGCAGAAGGGAAGTGATTGAAGTCAGGATTTGGTAACCAGAGTGGTTAGGTACAAACATTCTCGCAAATGTTCTTACAACTTGCGGTCTCTTCACCAACTACTAAATCAAGGCATTTAATGCGTTCCCACAGCCAGGGGTGCAGAATCCACGATCAGGGCGGTGGCCGAGATTCACCGAGATTTATGGGAGTCACACCACTGAGTTTCACGATCTCAAATGCCGATTGGACTGACCCACTTGCCTTGATCAGACTCCACCATGCTTGCTCTAATCAGACTCCACCATGCTGGTCTTGTCAAAGCCTCGATTAGCTCTCCAGGACTCCTATAAATACCAAGCTCAAGACCACGTACAAAGGGTCCAACACCAAAACCAAAACCCTCCCACGGAGCAACTTATTTTTCTGTAACGCACTTTCAATACCTTTACATGCTTTCCTAGGAGTAGTGGTAGATTGTAAGAAAAATCCATTTATCAATATATCATACGACCCTTGATTTCTCAAGGCGCCAGAGCACCATCCATGTTATCGCCTCATTCACCCTATATATCATACGATCGTCGCTCCCCGAGCAACGCCCAAAATCCACCACCTACACCACCACTAAACGGCCTTGTAGCTCAGGCCGTGAACCTGATGGCCGAGATAAGTTCCTCTCTCGGCCACAATTGTTTGGTTAGAAGTCCAATCTCAGACAGGCGCACCATTTAAACATCTCCTACCCAAACCCTATCAAAACCTCAACGCACGGTAGATCGTGCTGGCACGCCCGAGCACAAAACGTACCGTATCCAAAAGAAGGACGTCACGTGTTAGCGCACATCCCCTTGGCCCGGAGCACCAGGCCGTGAGATTTGCGACGTCAACAATGGGTTTATTTTTATATTGGTAATGTTTATGAAATTTGATATATTTTGGGATATGGGATTTATGTGGTTACACACTATTTGTTGTACCTTCCCCTGGTTCGTTATGGAAAGGATGATGGAATTATGGAAAAGAATTAAAGTTAGTCTTTGGGACCCATCAATGCACACATATACTTTTTGGGAGGTGCGTCAGGATGTTAGTCTACATTTATGGCTGGATTCAGCCGCATGTGCGATGTAGGTCCTGTCGTGCTTGCTAGGGAGCAATATTCCACCGGTTGGACTACTCATCACTAGCCACATGTATGATGCAGGATCCTGACATCTGGTTGAGAACATGTTAAGCTCATAATTTCATACATTTACATGCTCAATTTACTTACTCATTTTGCTTAGTTTCTTAGAATTCTAAGTTATTTATCTCTCTTTGTGTGTTTGTAGGCCAAAAGATCAAAAGAGAATAATTCATGCAATTCAAGCATGTTAAGGCCCGATTTGGATGAATGGAAGAAGAGCTTAAAGACAAACCCATTTTGGCTACAGCCCCTTGCCAGTCCAGTTTCGTAGGTCACATTGCAAGATTTGTTTCAGTGACTTACACAGCTCGGATGAGGCTGACTCCTTCATGAAAGTTGTTCCAATGGGTGTCTATTATAACATATCCAAACTTCAGCCCCATTGGATAAGTCTGGAGCCCTCTGCATGTCAAATACCAAACCTGGTTCACAGACAAACCATGTGATGTCACAGCAAAGCATGAGCTGCCACACATGGAGGCAAAGCATGGGCAGTTGTTGAGCCATGTGATTAAAGCAGCCACACATGGAGGCAAAGCATGTATCAGCTGCAAAGAGAGGTGTTGTGACCTAAGATGAGCTGCCACACATGGGAGACAAAGCATGAGCTGCCACACATGGGCAGCTAAGAGAGGTGTGGTCCACCAGCCAAGGGGGAGGACGAATCTGAAGTCTATAAATACAAAGTTTCAGCTCATTCAAAGGGAGATACCATTCCATCATTTTACACTTTCATTGTACACAAAGAGAGGGATAGTTGAGAATCACAAAGGGAGAGAAGAGAGAAGGCAGCAGCTGGGAGGCTTTGGCCTCCTGGTAGCCATGGAGATGAATCTTTTCCATCTCTAGCATGCTGTCCTTATCTTCTTCTCCTCCCTTTGTCTTTTATTTTCTTCTTGTATTTCTTTTGTTTCACTTTGTTTTTCTGTTATTAGTTTTAATAAATGTGGATTCTAAAACCTCACCATCTTGTCTTAGTTCTTTTATTTCTTTTTGTTTTGTGTTCTTTTGTTTTCTTTTCTGTTTTGTGTAGGAAAACTAAAAAGGGATCATTCAATCACCAATCCCTGTGGAATCGACCTCGCACTTACATATCTAAACTACCAACGGTTCATGCACTTGCGAGTTAAAACGTGCATATAGTTGCTTAATTTTTAAGTTGCTATTTGTACAACAGAACAAACAATCCCCGAGTTAGATCGTTTTCCCTAGTACATATCTTGTTGTGGTGAATATGTGTACATGTCTATATGTATATATATGGGTATATGTAGATTTATTTTCAGGTTGAGGTTTCCTAGGCATGTGCATTGAGAGTACTCTACACAGGTATGAACATTTGAAATGAATTTCAGAATTGAGATGAGATATTTGGAAATTACTTGGCTTATTGTATTTTTACAATGGTTGCGGGAAAAAGGATTTTAAGTTTTGATGATTATATTTCATATTAATGGGTTTACTTTGGTATTGTTAATTTACGGTTTTACAATAAGGATTAAATTAACAAGTTTACATTTTTTTTTTTTAAACGGATGGGTTATTTATGTTGAATATAAATGGTGTTTAACGCTTGTTTTTGTCCACTCACATTTTCTGTTTTTCTTCCCCCCAAGTTCTAGATAGCTGAGGTCGAGACCACCACGTCGAGGCATCATCGATATCTACTTCGTAGGAGTGCTATTATCACTCTGTACATTTTATTTTTCCCCAAGTTGTAAACTTAATCTTTAGTTGCTCTATTTCCTTGTTAGAGTTTTGGGTAGAGGGCATAAAGCCCATTTGAATAGTATACACTGTTGTGTGTGCCTTTACTTTGTGCATGCTAGAAGTTGGATTTATTCTGGCACTTGTTTGCAGGTACTGTAAATTGGGAAATATTTCAGTTACAAGGGAGACTCTGCCGAAATTTCGGTAGAAGTCGAATAGTAAATCAGTTTAAATTGGGACTAATGGGCTTTTTTAGTAAAGTGGGTCCGACATCTGCCAGATGCTGGACAAGAAGCAGGGTTCGTCACTGGTTCAGAGGGGAAATTCGGGGTGGGTCCTGTCAACATAACCATTTGGTAGTTTTTTAACCAATGTCGTTTGGCACTAGAGAGGCTTGGTACACAGTACAGCTCGGAGCATCATCACTACCATACGTCACACATACTTTTATGGCCCATCTATAGCCAGGTATACGATGACATACGAAACACCAGCATTGCTAGTAAAGCATTCATATGTCATACCCCGTAGGGAGCACCGATCAGAATACTAAAGTTATCATAATGCCCTACACCAAGTAACTTCTCTTAGCAAGCTTTCGATTGGTCAGGATACCGAAGATAAGAGCAAGTTCCCAACTAAGAAGATTCTCTCATATGGGAACTTAGGGGACTCCTATTTACACCATATCTGACCGACCAATAAGAAGGTCACACGTGGAAAATAGGGGCCCATGGAGAGAACCGACGAGAGAGTCAATTAAACTGCGCCCTGTAGATACCATCGGTAGGAAGAGCGTTCGACACCCCTGATTGCTGTTGCGTCGATTTAGCTGCACCAAAATAGATTCAGCTGCATCCTCAACTTGTGATACTCGCAAGTGCACGAGCCGTTGGTAGTTTAGCATATGTAAGTGCGAGGTCGATCCCACGAGGATTGATGATAGATTGATTTAATTCAATTCCCTGTACAAAACATAAATGAAAAAAAGAAGGAAAATAAATCAAACAAGAAAGAAAGAAAAGAAATTAATTCAAGCGAATAAGTTTCCAAGTTCAATTTAGATTAACGGATTGATTCTAGCTAAAGTATGATTAAGCCATGGTGTCTGGTCCTAACCTTGTGTTCCTAATTCCCTAACTTGATCATTTGTTGTCTAACCTAAATTAAGCATTAGGAACCCATTAAGCATAGAAGAACATTTTAAACAACCAAGCATGTATCTAATCCCTGTTGTCGAATGTCCATACATACTCTTCCTATTCATAGTTCAATTCGAATTAAAGCATGGTGTCTACTCTTAATTCAAACCAAGATAGCTAACATGCAAGCCTTAATGGTGATCAATCATTCAAACTAGCATATTAACTTATAAGCATAATGAATAAGAACAAAAATCATAATTGAAACTTGGAAACTACTCAAACTTGAATACTAAAGAAAAGAATTTACATTACAAAAATAAATTACAACTAAGAAACATTTAGCAAAAGAATTTTATTACAACAATTGAGAACTAGAAAGGAAAACTAAGAGAATTTGAGGGAGAGAAGGGAGGGGAGCTCTAGAGAAATGTTTGAGAGCTCCCCCCCTTGGGGTGTGTTTACAAGCTTGGGAAACCTCACTATTTATAGGCCTAAGGAAGTTGAAAATCTAAATTAAATATTGCTTTCCACTCACTTCATCAACTTCACCTAACACACCATTACATTTGAAAACAATTTTTCTTTCTTTAAACTTAGTGTTTGAGAGGATCCAAGGCTCTCTTAATTGCTCAACATGTAAGGCTCAAAAGAGGATCCAAGGCTCAAAAGAGGATCCAAAGCTCAAAAGATGATCCAATGCTCAAAAGAGGATCCAATGACATTGCATTGCAGTCAGCTTGTGGGCAGGTTTTGGGCTTGGTATTTGCTCCGACAAAATCTGGAAAAATATGGATCTTCAAGCCCTTTGTCTTATCTTTCCAAGCATATGCAGCCCAACTCAAGGAAAAATCGGAAAGACCTTCAAATGTCATTTGTGGCCCAGTAATGCAGATGCTGCCGAATTTTGACCTTGAGCTACTAAATTATTGATAACTTCCTCTAGAATACTCAGAATCATGAACCGTAAAATGCTACGGAAACTAGACTTCCGTATCTTTCCAATGATGTATAGCTCATTATCTGGTTCTTCTTGAGCAAGTACAGGTTAATCCGTGAAATTGAATGATCTGCAGACACCGTTTTGGGCTAATTTGTCTCTGAAATGCATTAAATGAGTCTCAAGCTTATTATACTGAAACAAACACAAAACTTATTAAAAGCACAAGTTTAACTCAAAAACATAACCAAATCATAAGTTAGAAGGGTATAAAATGATATGTAATTATGCACCGATCAATTGCCGAACGCAATGCAAGAGACGCATTTTATCTATCATTTCTCGCTGGAACACATGGAGCCACCACAAACAATATCCACAGTCCCACATCAAAATTTCACTCAAGATGCACACCTCTCAAGATCTATAAAAGTGGGTACATTCGACAAATCTACCATTACTCTGTCCATATTACCATTCACTTCGTACTTATTCTAAATTAAGCATCGGAGAGCGTTCGGCCAGTACCACAGCAGTGCCAAAGGGCTTACCGGGTGTTTCTTTGTATTGCAGATAGATCGCTCTAACAAAGCTCAGAAGAGGTTGAAGGTGACAACATCACTAAGTTGGGCTTAGAAAGTGCAGAACCATTTTTTAGCATCAACATTGGTAAAACTAGTTAACCATGTCATAGGCGCAACTTTTGTCATACTGCTTGTTTAGGCGTCTAAAGTAAATTTATGCTACTAGCTAGCTGAAGGCAAGACACCATAGAAGGTGCTGTAAGTTCTGAGTTCTTGTTGTAGTCGTGTACTGAATGTGAATATGAAAAAGATTTCATGTTTCAATATATCTTCTCAAAAGAATTTCACGTTCCCCTACTTCATACTCATCTTCTGTTTGTTTTATTTTATTTTTATCCTTTTATCATGGAAGACATGAATTTAGAACTATTGAAAAAGCCAACGTGGTCTAACCTAGTGAAAAAGACATTGACTTAGAAGTCTCTCCCTGACACTTTGGCAATGTGTGTGAAAAACCTCTGCCCCTTCCCCTTCCTAACTTTGACAGAAGCCTCTAACTCATTGAGCTGAGTAGAGCAGACGAGTTCCAGATATTCTCAACAACAAAAACTACTCATTTTTTATCAAATGAACTGTCGCTTCCCTTTGTTTTTCCAAGGAAAGACTTGAAAAAGTATCAAGATCGCTAGCTTGATGGATATGATCAACCAGCTTGACACAAGCAGATAGGCTTAGTAGGAAGTTCATCTTCAGTAGATCAAACACGCCTACATCCCCTGCAGGACTAGACTTGTCCACCTTGGGATTAGCCATTGGCATTGCAGAGGAACCCTTCACCTCGGCAGATGACTCTCTCACCTTCTTAACTGCTGCTATCCTGACCTCTGAAGGAGTTAACGACGTTGAATCAACTCCATGCTTGACTGCTCATGACTCAACAGCTGGATCGCGATGGTTGGGCTGATGTGCAGACCTCCCAGTTCAATCTCGATCCCTTGCCTGGTGTACACAACTCGAACTTCGGAGATGAATACTAGCATCTCTTTGCCTCTCAACAGGTGAACTAGTTCTCAAGCAGACCACTTCATGGTTTCTAAGCTTGTCAGTAGGAGGCTTGAATGGAACGTCCCGAATGTTTCACATATTGCCAACCTACTTACTGTTTGCATCGACAAGGTACTTAACCCTAGCAAATGAAAGGGGAGCAGCTCTTACTCACGTCTTTGCAACAGAAGGGAGCCTTGGTTTCTTCCTCAACGAAGACACATGCTTCACCCGCGAAGTCACAACTCCATTTCTTGAAGCCTTGACATCAACCTTCCTCTTTGAGAGGGCGGTTCAGCATAACACTCCTCCTATTCAATAGGCAGATGATCAAATTATGGAAAGTTTTGCATCCATGTCTTAACATCCTGGGTAAGGGGTAGACCACCAACTTCCTCCCAATACTCGCTCAGCAACCACTGCCGCTCTAACTGTCTTCAGTTGGTTCTCAATGAGAAAAAGAAAAGACGAAGGACAAAAAAGAATACACTTGCTCGACTTACCTTGGGATGCAAGGCAACTCGTCTCTTCAACAAGCAGTTCAAATTCTCCAAGATCTCTCTCAAGCTATAAAGTAGAGAAGTTAAGTTTGCCATGTGAAGAAGAGCGAAAAGAAGCCCTGCATTTATACAGGTTTGGCATCCTAGGTCCAGAAGGAATCACAAGCTCATTCCTACTGGGAACCCAACTTCAATTGGGAACCCAATCTGCAAAAGAAGTCCAACACACTGAAGAAAGCCCAGACATAGGTGGAGAGCCCGAAAAATAATTTCATCTCCTATATGCCACACAAGGGCCATGTAGAAGCTGGTGGGCCTTTGTGGGAACAAATATTTTCATCTCCAATCACAAGACACCATGTGGATAAGAAGAATATCCTTAGGTTAATTAATTGAACCATTTGGCCAATTAATTAATACTAAAAGTAGGGATAATATCTTAAATATGGGACATTATCTTTATTTCATAAGATAATACCACCAATTTAGATATTATCCTAATTAAGAGATATTATCATCATCAAATTACGAGATTTGATCCCAATGAAATCCCTAATGGACTCAATCTCTACAATTTGGGGAAAGAATAAACTCTTTCCTAATAAGAGTTTTATTCTCTACCCTAGCCTCCGAGGCTCCTATAAATACCTGGCTTCATTCATCATTTAAGGTAACTCTAAACCTAGCTCTGAAACCCTACAAAAATACCCGAGATCTCCCTCCCCTCTCTCTCCTAGCCGCCGGTAGCTCCATTGTCGCCGGCCATATTGCTCTAATCTCTCTATTTTTGTCTCTCCACATGGCTCCGGCCATCCAATTCTCACCTTAGAGAAATCTCCGTACCCTTTTTTAGCTACTGTTTCACCTAGATTCAATCGAACTAACTTAGGTATCGAAGGGCCTTTGGCCAACACCCCCCGGGTGTGGTCTATTTACTCCCTTTTTTTTTTTTTTACAAGAATCGTGAAAGTGGTAGAAGGAAGATCAAAGGGCGAAGGATCTAGAAGCGAATATTCTCCTGAGAGATTATTTGCACAAACAACAAACATTTTGTTTTGTTTTGTTTTTTTACTAGTATTGGTGATATGTTAGTGTTTTAACACTGTGAATTGATAATTTTTGACCAAAAAAAAATTGATTGGATGATTATGATGTGGCATCCTCATCTTATTAAAAGTCAAACATATTGAAGCACAAAAAATTCAAAGCAAAGGATCTAAGCCCTTAAACCAATTACCAAGAAATTACAATTTTTATTATAAAAGAAACTCAAATTAAGTAGAAATATTTTATGGGAAGGAAAATTCAATTCTTTTTAAACAAATTGAAAGGACAATCATGTCAGAGAAGGAAAATAGAATGCGCTTCACGCACTCTGCTCCTTCTATTCCTTTTTCACGCTTTTCTTGTTGCTTCTCTTTGTGACTGTTACCACCACTCAAGGTGGAGTATGTGATGCCGGAGTTTTGTCTTCTTTGCTGGTGAGTGGCTCTATCAAGGAAGGTCCAGTTGCTAGTGAGAACAAAGCTCATACTCAGGAGATGATGGATGTTGGTGGATTGGATTCAAATGACCCTCCTCCCCTTTTGCCTCCAATTTTGATGAGCTTCAAAGATAAGGTTTCTGGGGATTTTGGCTTGGTTGAGGATCAATTGGTGATTGGTGACTGGTGACGATGATTTTCTTATCAAGCAAAGGGAGATTCCTTCAATCCAATTTTCTGAAAAAGTTAAGAACTGTCTGTATTGGCCATGGCGCACTGCTGTAATTCTTAAGCTCATGGGTCGGCCTCTGTCTTACGCTTTCTTAAGGACTTGTCTTCTTCAGAAGTGTGATCTTAAGGGTTCAATGAGCCTAATCGATTTGGAGAATAATTATTTCATTGCTAAGTTCCTGTTAGTTGAAGATATGCAGTATGTTCTCTCGGGTGGTCCTTGGTAAATTGATGGGCAATATGTGATGACCCAACATTGGAAGCCTGGGTTTAATGCCAAAGAGGAAAAAATTACTCATATGACTGCTTGGGTCCAAATTAATGGCTTGAATGTGGAGTACATTCGCTCTAATGTTATGGAGAAGAATGGGAATCTTATTGGTACCACTGTAAAGGTAGATGCTCATACCATGAGTCAAGCTCGCGGTAAATTTGCTAAAGTCGGTGTTGAACTTGATTTAGCTAAACCTCTAACCTCTTTCATTGAGGTGGAAGGTCATTCTTATCGGGTTGTGTATGAGGGAATTCAATTAGTCTGTAATGTGGGTGTTATGGTCATGGTCGAGACTCTTGCCCTGTTATATTGCAAGCCAAAAAAAGGAGTCAAATTTAGGTCATGCTAAGAATATGGAGGTTAATACTTCGGATAAGAGTGGTGATCTCAATGGATGTTAATGAAACCAAGAAGTTTTAATAAAAAGAAGGTAGTGAGTGATTCAAGGAACGCTTTTGAGTTAGGTAAGTTGAACTCAAAGGAGTCTAGGTCTAAGGATGCTGATATCTTTTCTAGGTCCAAGTTCAATGTTCTTTTTTAGGAGGATAGTGGAAAGGATGATATGGAGGGGTTTACTCCTGTTAGCACAAGGGGGAATGTGAAGTTGGTCACTCCTGGTTCTGGTTCATCTTCTAAGGCGAAATCTTATGGAAAGCAGCCTTCTCAACCTCGTGAGTCTTCGCCTTAGGTTTTTAAAAAGCCTTTGAAAGACGTCACGAATGCTTCAGTGTCCAAAGTGGGAGGTGTTGTGAGGTGTTGTGGTTAAGGGTGGCCCTAATTTAAGGAAGCCTTAGAGGAATGAAGTGGGGGTTAAACCTTTTATTTGCTCAAGGCTTTGATACTATGGGGCTGCAAATCAATGGTTTCGAGGTTCAAGATGACGTTTGTGGGCTTTTCTCGTAAAATGTTGTTGGTTCTCCTTTTAATGATTCTTCTTTAGGCAAGGATGGCCTGGTTAATGGTCATGACCCACTTGATATTAGCCAAACAAAGCTGCATGAAGCTGAGTCTTCTAGTGTGAGTATTGCCTCTTATGATATGGATCAACATGGAATTTCACTGGTTCTAGTGTGCCTGATGTTGGCCTACCTACTGGTATGGCTTGTGAGCATGATGTCTATGCTCTTGAGGTAGAGCTATTGCATATTTAGGATTTTTCCCTGAGTTCTTCTCCTCTTCCTTATTTTATTATGATGATTGTGTCTTGGAATGTGAAGGGTGCTATTAAGGATAGATGTACTAGTATTTATTAAGGATCTTAAGAAGATTTATGCCATTGATATTTTTGCTATACTTGAGCCTAGGATTAGTGGGCCTAGGGCTTTCAAAGTAGCTAAGACTTTGGGGTTTTCTCATTACCATATTGTGGATGCTGTTAGGATTTCAGGGGGTGTATGGCTTTTGTGGAATGGGAGTTTTGTCACTCTTAATGTCATTTCCCACTCTAGCCAATCCATTACTACTCTTGTTTGTTTAGGGACTCATTGGTGGTTGCTCATTGTGGTTTATGCTAATCCTTGTCTTGGGATTCGAGAGTCTCTTCGGCGTTATTTTGATGGCCTTGCTCAAGCTTCTAACCTTCCATGGCTTGTCCTTGGAGATTTTAATGACATTGTGTGTGCTAAGGAGAAATGTTGTGGTAATTTGGATAATGGTGGGCAGAGTTTCATTGATTGGATTGATCGTCATCATCTTGTTGACTTAGGCTTCTTTGGAGCCAATTTCACTTGGCGTAACAAAATGAATTCTGAGGATATTATTTGGAAAAGGCTCGATGGAGGTTTATGTAACATTGAAGTTATTGTCCTCTTTTGGTGAAGTTATTGTCTAATCATGCCCCAGCCAGAGCTTCTTTACCTTTTAGGTTCCAAGCTATGTGGTTAAGCCATCCTGATTTCTCTAAGTTCATTTCTGATATTTGGAGTTCCAGTGAGGGCCATGCTACTCATAAATCTATTAGTATTATTCCTTCTCCCAATCATTTGAATAAGCATGTTTTTTGCTGTCTTTTTCAAAAGAAAAAGAGACTTTTAGCTAGGCTTGCTGGTATTCAACAAAAGTTGTGTTTGCAGTTCAATCGTTATCTCTGTAATCTTGAGGTTGAGTTTACTAAAGAGTATAATCTCATTCTTGATCAGGAAGAGATGTTTTGGCTGCAAAAATCTCGAAATACTTGGTTGAGGGAAGGAGATCAGAACACTAAGTTTTTTCATCTTTCTACTGTCATCATAAGGAGAAGGAATAAATTGGAAGGGTTGAATAATGTTGAGGGAGTGTGGGTGATTGAGAAAAATGGTATGAAGTAGATTGTTTGTGAGTATTTTCAAGGATTGTTTAATGTTTCTATTTTGGCTGGTGAGTATTCTTTGCTTCCTCAATTGTTCCCTCAGCTTGGTTGTGAGGATTTAGCTTGTTTAAGTGGCACTGTCATTGAATAATAAATTAAGCATAGTTTGTTTGCTATTGGAGGTCTTAAAACCCCTGGGCTAGATGGTTTCCTTGCTATTTTTTATCAGCATTTTTGGGATCTTTATTCTAGTGATATCATCTCAGTTGTTAAGGATTGTTTTATAACTGCTTCTCTTCCTGAGCATCTCAATGATACCTTGATTGCTTTGGTTCCTAAGGTTGAAAGGCCCACTTCTATGCCTCAATTAAGGCCTATTAGTTTGTGTAACACTCTTTACAAAGTGGTAGCTAAGATCCTTGTTGCAAGACTTAGACCTCTTATGTCTAAGGTTGTTAGTCCCACTCAAGTGAGTTTTGTGCCAGGCAGACATATTACTAATAATATTGTTGTGGCTCATGAACTGTTGCATAAATTTAAGATTTCGAAAGGAAAAAAGGGTTTGTTGCTTGGAAAATTGATCTATCCAAGGCCTATGATCGTCTGAGCAGACAACCTTCTTATGATTTGTATTAGTTCTGTCCAGTATAAAGCTATTCTTAATGGTGAGCTAACTGAGATTTTTGTTCCTAAATGTGGGATTAGGCAGGGTGATCCCCTTTCCCCTTATATTTTGTCTTGTGCATGGAGAAACGTTCTCATCTTATTCATCAAAGAGTTCAGGATAAAATCTAGAAGCCTGTTCAGATTTGTCAAGGGGGTCCTATGGTGTCGCATTTATTCTTTGCCGATGATCTAATCCTTTTTGGTAAAGCTTCTGTTACTCAAGCTAAAGTATGAAGCAGTGCTTAGATGACTTTTGTAATCTCTCTTATCAATGGGTTAGTTTTGAGAAATCTATGATTTGTGTTTCCCCAAATACCTGCTCTGATTTAGCTCGTCAAGTTGCTTTTATTAGTAGTTGTCCTCTTACTAATTGTCTTGGTAAATACCTTGGAGTTCCTTTGATTCATAAAAGAGTTACTAAGGCTACTTATTTTGAGATAGTTGATAAGGTTCAAAGAAGGTTGTCTGCATGAAAGAATCATACTCTTTCTATGGCTAGTAGGATGACTTTGATGCAGTCAATTACCTCTACCATTCCCATTTATGCAATGCAAATTGCACAATTTCTATCTCTATTTGTGATAAACTTGATCAGTTAAATAGGAATTTTCTTTGGGGCCATACTGCGGATAAGAATAAGGTTCATCTTGTTAATTGGGATATTGTTTGTCAACCTAAGACTGTTGGTGGTTTGGGAATCAAGAAAATTGCTTGGATGAATCAAGCTTTATTGGCTAAGACTGGTTGGAGATTGCTTCAGAATGATCAAGGCCTTTTGTCTCATATTTTGAATGCTAAGTATTTGAGTTGCAGTTCTAGTGTTTGGAGGGATGTTTTATATGGTGCTAAGCTTCTCCCTTATGGCCTTCAATGGAGGGTAGGTTCTGGTGATAATATTTTATTTTGGATTAATATCGGTTAAGCTGTGGTCCTCTGTAGGAATGTTTGCCTGATGAGATTGTCCATATGATTTTAACCATTCATGCTGGCTTCTTTAAGAGTGGTTTGGATAAAAGAATTTGGAAGTGCACTCCAAATGATGATTTATCTGTTAAGTCAGTTTATAATACCATTTTTCTTGAAGGGCTTCCGTGGTAGTGGGGTTTTCTTTGGAAGCTTAAAATTCCTCCTAAGATTAAAATCTTTCTTTGGCTGTTATGCCATAAGAAGTTGCTTGCCAATTATCAAAGACAGAAAAGGGGCCTTGCTTCCTATGCTCCTTGTCCCAGGTGCATTTGCCTTATAGAATCTATTGAGCATTTAGTTAGAGGTTGTTGTTGCTCTATGGATATTTGGAGTGGCTCTAGGTGTAGTGATGGGTTGGTTAACTGCCATGTGGGTGATTTTGATGTTTGGCTTTTGCACAATCTACAATCTAAATGAGTTGTTTGTCATAATTTGCCTTGGTCCTTAGCTTTTGATGTATGTCTCTGGTTCATCTAGAAGTGGCGCTATAAAGTTGTTTTTTAGGCTGGTTTTGTTATGCCTTCTGAGCCTCATAAGTTGATTCTACAATATGCTATGGACTGGTTTACAGCTTGTAAGCCTATGCTTAGCTCCCTTAAGAAGTGTGTCGTGCAGGTGCATTGGCATGCCCATCTTCCTGGTTTTGTTAAGCTCAACACTGATGGGAGTCGAAAATCTAATTATGGTGCTATTGGAGCAAGTGGCTTGATTAAAAATTCTGCAAGGGATTGGATTATGAGCTTTCCTGTGTGGCTCGTACCATAGGGTCCGACACATGGAAAGGTGAGAACTCAAAAACCCAAGTCGATGTTCTGATGAAGAACCATTTATGTGGAAACGGTATCATGATGAAAACCCAGGGCTCGTTTGGTACACCATATTAGACGTTGGATATGAGTAAATAGTCCATGTCAGGTGTTTAGTGTCAACTTGTATTATTTAATTACCTGACTATTTTATATGGGTTGGACTTTCAATACTCTCCTTACCTTACTAATTAATACAACTCACACACCCTGATTTAGATAATACACGCTTAATTATACAGCTGGGAAAAAGAACACACACATTCACATGAAAAATCCGATAACGTTATTTTCATCTTCTCTTCTCCCTAAGGTTCTTCTCTGCTATCTTCTCCATGTATCCATCTCTCTCTCTCTCTCTCTCTCTCTCTCTCTCTCTCTCTCTCTCTCTCCAATATGCTTCTTCTCTCTTCTTCTTTCTTCATCTTCTCTTTCTTTATATATTTCCTCTTTTATTAAATTTTTGTGGAAATTAGGTTATGATTTTTTCCTTTTTGACCTTTTTTTTCTTGCTATATTGGAACAATACATGCGGTTGTGTATCCAACTCAATAATCAAATAATCATCATTTGGCTGTGTATCCAACTCAATAATCAAATAATCAAATAATCGTCATGTGGCTGTGTATCCAACTCAATTCATGTTGCTGAGTTTTTCTTGTGTTTTTTTCTTTATGTATTTCATCTTCTCTAGGTATCCAACTCAATAATCAAATTATCATCCCAAGTCAGGGATTAGAATAATACATGCGGCAATATGTTTTCTTGCTGTATTTTTTTCTTTCCTACTTTTGGTGCTTTGTTGGTGGTTTTCTGGTTATTTCCGTGTTGCTATTGTTGGCTGTTGATTCTCTTCTTGCCTACTTTTGTTGGGCTTCAATATATTCTTTTTATTTATTTATTATATATATCCAAATTATATTGTCTATATTGTTTATATTTCCACTCAAATTATCAAAGATTTTTTTGTAAAATAAGAGTCTAATCCAATGTTATCCGGAACAACACAAAACGCAATACAACTTAGTCAGACTATTTATCTAGAACAACACCAAACGCCTTATAATGTTATGGATAAACAGTCAGTACTCTTCGGAACAAATTAATACTATTTGATAGAAATTAGTCAGTGCAGTTCGATGTACCAAGCCCTAAATCTGATCAAGACTGTTGCTACATTATGCATGAGTATAGCCTTGAGCCATTGGTCAAGCTCGAACAAAACTCAACCAGTGATGATCATCAGTTTGTGTTGTCCCGAATTCGAAAGAATGACAAAAGGAAGAGAAAGTTAAGAGATGTTGAAACTCATGAGACTCAAGTACAATCTCAAAATAAGAGGGAAATGCCGCAACAGGTGACTAGCTTTGAGGAATTAATTGGTAATTACACTCCCATGGCCGAGGTTATTGGAGTTGGTGGGAGTGTTTCATATTTGCCAACTGGCCTTACTGAATCTCAACCAGACTACTCTCTTGCATACCCAACAAATATGGTCTCTTCACTAGCTAAGGCAGACTATATTGATGACGTTTACAAATTTCATGGTGGTGCTGCTGATTGTGATGCCCTAAGCAGAGATTTGAACAATGTGCAAGCATTCACTAAACAAGTGTTGGGATCATATTTTGTTTATAACGAAGAGAGACAACGGCATATGTTGAATTTGATGAGAGTCATTATACCTCAACAAGGCCTCAATGAGAATAACATTGAAAATACCCAAGTCAATGTGCTCAATTTCTCGATTGATTATGATTTGCTCCGCCACTTGATTGATAATGATGATGATGATCCGCTGCAATCTTCCACAACATAGTTTAGGGGAATAGGAATGGAGAAGAACACTACTACTGCGAGTACTGGAGCTACTTGGCAAAGTGAGTATTGCTACATATTGTTAAAAAGTTGGCACATACATGTGGATGCATTAACTCATCTACTTGGTAATGCAAGATAACTAATTAATCAACCTCAAACTTAAAGCTTTTGTTGGTGTTCTTCTAGCCATTTAATTCACAATCATTTTATGTGCAATACAAAGTTGAGGTTGTTTTTTCTGTCACTAATTTAAATTTCCCATAAAGTATCAATTAGATCCAGTTCATTGGCAAACCCAAGGTTACCTAATTAGTTCAAATTGGTATTTTGAGAATTAAAGTGAAAAAAAGGTTTATTCGTAATATTGCAGTTTATTATTAAAAGATGGTCATCATTAAGCTAGTAATATAGCTTTGATGACATGTGAAAGGAACAGTTAGAATGTGTAATTTGACTTCAGTGTGATGCTATTGATTTCTATGCGTATAATCTGTTCACTTTTGTAATCTTGATACTCCTTTAAGGAGAAAATCAAAATCTATTTCCTAGTACTAGTGCTTTATTTGATGGTCATCATTAAGTTTGTGAAGGGGAGATGTCTTCAATTAGCATGTAGAGATTTTAATTACCTAGTGAAAAAAAGACCTTGAATTATAGACCAGTTGTCTCAGGTTTGAACCCCTATAATTTGCAAGGGGTGACTAAAAATTTTAGAGGCGACTCTAAGATTTTAGGGGCCCTGTGCTAAATGAGCAATGGGGCCTCTAAAACGAAGTTTTCAACAAAAATATTCAAATTGGATCATAAATATTGATTGTAAATTTACAACTTTTTTTTTTGTTACATTGGGGTTCGAACAAGGGTGTCATGGGGGAGGGGGAAGCTACCACCATCGCGTAAATTTACAACTTAAACTCACCAGAAGATAGTAACATACAAAAAATATAACATGAATCTTGCCAATCTTTGGTTGGTTTAGTGTCGATGAATCTTGCCATGAGAAGTTACTTTATTAGATATTGACTCACAAAACCACAAAAGTTGCAATATTTAATTCAATCAAGCTATCAAAATTTAAACTACAAAATTCATCATTATTTATCTCAATTTGTCTTCGCCTTATGAGAATGGACTCATTGATTATGAATTTTCTACAATATTTATGACTTGAGAGAGAGAGAGAGAGAGAGAGAGAGAGAGAGAGTTTAGTGTGAAAGTTGTAACTTGTAAAGAATTACCCTACAAGGGTTAATGGTGGCTAGGCAAAATTTAAAAAACATTGTAGTAGGGGTGGGCATTCAAACTGAAAAACCAAAAGACCGAGTTGAACTAGGATGAAAAAAATGGAAAAACCCGTGTTAACCAAAAATCTGACTGAGTTGACCAAAAATCGGACCAGACCAGTTTGGTCCGATTCTAGTTCCAGTTCTTGTGGTGAAAAAACCAGACCAGCTATTTAAGCCCAAAAAAAAAAATTAGTTGGATTTTAAAAAAAAAAATTTAACATATTTCGGTTTGAAATCGAAAAAATCAGGAATCGAACCAAGTTTTAGGCAAATCGAATCAGACGGTTTTATAAATTGGATGAACAGTGTCAATTTCGGTTCTGATTTGAGGTGCGAACCAAACCTTTGTGCCCACCCCTAAAATGTAGTACTTGTATGTAGGCTGAAGTATGTTAGAGTTCTTAATTTATAGGGTTAAGTTTTTGAATTTTTTTTTTTAAGGCTAAACCCATTCACAGAAAGCCACAACCTTGGAGCAAGCGCTCAACATAAACAGAAATATGAACTTATCGGGCAAAATACCCTTCACCACCATCTGAACATAAAGCAAGACTGCTTCATCACTAAAGTCCAGCCCGGGCGAGGGAGAAGGGAGAGATAGAGTGCAAGCCACCGGTGGGTATGGTGGCTGGGTTGAGGTGACGATGGAGGTGTTGAGAGGGTGGGGAAGTGGTGGGGCTAGCAGGGAGGTAGGCAGATCGGGGAGAGGGGTTAGTTTTATTTATACTTAAAAAAACATTTAAATATTCAATTTAAAATTTCTAATTAATATTTTATTTCAACTAAGCAAAAAAAGGGGGCCATACAAAAGACACATCATCACTTAATGGATTTTCTGACAGTCAACTTAACAGAAAGATTAAATTGGTCAGATTTGAAAACAATAGGGTATAAATTGATGAAATTGAAACTCGAGGGCCCATATTGAGAATGACTTCAAACCTTGAGAGGGGTCTTTTGATGTTAGCCCTTTTTAAAAATAATGATTTCATGTAAATGATGTAATATTTGGGGGCCCTGTTGGCTAATTGGCTAGCCACAAAATTAGCTACAAAATTACATGAATGAGATTGATGTTATAAGGATACGAATGCGAAACGAAAGAGTAATTCTTTCACTTCCTCCATCAACTCTCCTTCCATGCTCATGTCAAATTCAGTTCAATTCACAGCCTTAATCAGCTCTAACGAATCATTTTCAATGATTAGCCTTGTGAATCTTGCATCTATTGCCATATGACAACCAGTCATAGCCAAAACTTCATAAACCTTAGGGGAAAGACAACCAATTATAGGTTTAGCCATGAGTCATGACACCCCTTTATTCTCCATTGGCATTTCAAACTATTGCTATCAACCCCATATTTCTATCAGCCACACAACATGCCCCATCAACATTTAAATTCAGCAAATCCCCTCAGGAGGTTTCCAATGACAAGAAACTACATTTCAAGATAGCATAGGAGATGTATATATACAGATCAACGAAGTCCTTATTGGCGAGAGGCTTTTTTCTTTTTTTCACCATGTATGCACTCTTTTGGATAACTACTACTCAATTTACTATCTCAAAATAATGGTAAAAAAAACATTTCGGTCATTGGAGTTGGGCTAAAAAATAATTTCAATTACTTGTAATTCAAATTTTCTCAATTTTGTCATGTAATTTGCCATTGTTGACAAATTAAGTCACATATCTCATTTCCGTCAGTTTGAGTGCACGTGTTGCGTGCGTGCCATCATCATCGTCATCGCAAATCCCCTTTTCATTTCCCTGTTACCACAAGTTCCCAGACATGACGAACATAAAGGGATTTAACACATTTTCTTATTTGCTCTTGGACTTGGAAAATAGAGAGCCTTTTCTTGTAGTTTTTCAACCTTTAATGCTTTGGATATGTGTTAGATCTGTTTCATCTTAAAACAATTATAGAAATTTATTGTTCGTACCCTACCCTTGAAGTTTAGTGGCTCATGTTCACTATGAGAGAGAGAGAGAGAGAGAGAGAGAGGAGCATGATGGGGTGCGGATTGTAGGATGGTTGTGATAAGCGGTTGTTGAAGTCCAGCGGATGGGTTCAGGGGCAAAGCCAGAATTTAATGTGTGGATGGTCATAAACTGAAATTTTATCATTGTTCCTTATTATCCGCTTCCATTTATTGTACATATACTAAAGGGATGTATTAAAATTCTAGGGCCCAAGGCCACTTCTAGCCTAGGCATCCCCTTGCCTCAATGTGTTCCTTGGATAGACTTTAGTTTTATTTATTTATTATTTATAACTTTTAATTTTTTTTTCCTTATAGTTTTATTGAAAGTTAACAAAGTAAGTCCCTATTAAGTGAAAGGAGGAAGTACAATTTTGCCCATGCACGCAAGCAATACAAGCACTCAAACCGACAGAATTGAGGATGTGACTTTTTTTTTTATAGAGTAAGCGATAATTGTATTCATAACTTAGGCACCAAGACCATCATCCACAATGCATAAACTAACCAAAAAGGGTTTATGCAAATGTGGAAGCACAGTAACCACACAGGGTTATTCCAAATACAGAGAAATACACCACAAGGTATATGCCCACTAATAATGGTATAAAGCCAAACAAATATCATGTTTAATCTAATGCCAACATTTTTTTGAAGAAAGATATCATGAAAGCAATTGGAGATTTAAGAAATCCAATTTATACAATGACTGAGTCAATTTATTTAGTAGAAAAGGGAGCAATTAATTTGACATTATATTCCATGGAAATACAAAGAGAAATGATATTAAGAGGGTTTTGGGAGAAAAAAATATGGCGACTAGGATTTCACTAGTTTTTGTCTTCTTTCTTTTGTGTTAGGCACATTAGTAGCATGGTGTCTCTTAGTTCATGTGTGGTGGTGGTAACAAGATTCACACTTATTCAGCTTAATTTGCACGAGTTATGAACATTTTTTTGTACAAGTTGTTTAGGCTATGGAGGCCGTTGAAGAGATTCGCCATGAGTTGACCAGAAATATGGCGATATTTGAGGTGGATGCAGTGGAGGTAATTAGAGTTCAGGAGTTAGGGATGACTGCTTTGAGATTGAAGTTGGGCAATACATCTAGACTAGGTCAGTGTGACTAACCAAGTCGTCCCACAACTTGAAAAAACAGAAGAGCTTATGGGGGTGACACTGATGTGGTGTCGGGCAAAGACCCTTTGATGCTTTAGTCAATCGAGTGCTTGAGAGCAAAGTGCATAACAAATTATGTTGCTTTAAGTTGCATACCTTTGAGGAACCTGATCTTCTGATTGGGCAAACAATTGTGGCACTCCATTAGTAGCTTTGTGTCCTTTCCTTGTTGGGTTTTTTTTTTTTTTGGGTATAAATCCTATCTTGTGCATGCCTTCAAGTACTGTCATGATAGAATTAAATGTTTGTGCATGTCAACTGCGAATGAGAAGTAGAGGAGCTTATCCCGACTTATTGACAAAGTTGAGGTCTAAAGTAAGGCAACCTCGCCAATTAAGTTGGGTAAGTCCCCTTTTCGAAGCACGACCTAGCATATAACATACTAAATAAATATCGGAATCATAGAGTTCACATCTTGAGGTGTCGAGGATTTCGTTAGGGACTAGGACCCAAAAGATGAGAGGTGAGATGGGTGATGAGAATGAGGAGGCCGAGTTAGTCGGAGGAGATGATGGTCTAGTTGACGATAAAGTAGATATGGCAAATGAAGCGATGATAAAGAAACTATTGACGTTACCTAGAAAGGATGAAAAGCCAGCCAGCCCCTAGTTAGGTCGATCTTAATGCACCATGGATTTTTTTAGTGTGGGTTTAGGGTGTCACTTCATGCATACGCTCATAAGTTCCTTATTCTTTTAGGCTTAGTTCCCATGCAAATTAATCCCAATGTCTATATTGCATAGTTGAGCATATATGTATCATAGAGGCAGTTAGAGCTTAGTGAGCCTAGCTTTGCTCAGTTTGCCCACTAATATTGTTTGAAAAAAAAACTCAACAACAAAGGGTGGTGGTACATTTGTGGGTTTATGAATATTGGTGGTGTATTTGCATGTAACGAGGTCAAACTTTTATGTTGTATCCACCTTAGTGTAATTGGTCGAAGATCTAATACACGATGTATGTGTGTTTTTGCAAATAGGTGGGCAAGACCTTCCCTTCGAGGTTGGAAATTGGAGCAGATTGTGAGAGTCCTTGTGAGAGTCCGAGCTGAGATGAACAACCTCGATAAGTTGAGCAAAAAACTGATTACTAACCAGGCTTGGAGAGTTCGAATTTGCATCTCCAAAGAAAAGATTTGAGGTTCTTCTTGCTTTTTATTGTTATAGAAGTTTGCTTAATTTGGGTTCTAGGAATTATGTCATCACAGAAGAAGGTGAGGAATATAGGATCCAAGCTTGCTGAGTCCCTAAAGAGAGCTCTTCATGAACCAATAAATGCTAAATAAAGAAAGGGCGATGGTGGGAGTAAGGTTGGATAGTCTTCCATACTAGTGGACGGTGACTTGGTCTCTTCCAGGTTGTTCCCCCACCACACTATTTTCACAACAAACCATCATACTTGATGGAGATGATTCCATGGAGACAAACATAGGTGTGGACAGTATGGCGATCATGTCAGTTTACACAAATGATAGCTTTTAGTGCTACATGAAAGTCATGAAAAAGTGCCATCCCATTCTTGACTAGATGATCTTAAAGGATGCTCTTGCATGAGATGAGCTTGAAACCTGTGGCAATGGAAACGATGGTACCCCTAGCTAGGATAAGAAGGGTTCGATATTGAGTAAGGTAGAGATGGGCACCTTTGAGGTTGGCATGCTGTAGACATGGAAATTTTGGCGCAATAAATTCCATTAGATAAGAAAAATAATTAGAGTTTGGTGGGTTGAATTGTGGGCCCCATAATTCGCCCATGTGGTATATGACTCATCAAAATCGGATTAGTTGTCAAAAGTGACACGTGTCGACATCCGACAGAGTGCATTAAACGGTTCAAAGTGAAGACAAAATTAAGGAAAGAATCTTATGTAATTGACTTTTGATTTAAATCAAATATTAATCAAGTCAATGAATCAAAGATAATTTGGTTAATGCCAAATTATTGGAATTGATTTTAAATCAAATCAGAATTCCACAAAGGAAGGTTTTAGAGCATCCACAATCAAACTCTCTATTTTTTAGTTAAATTTTAGCTAAAAACATATAAAAGTTATTTTAGGAGCTCTTTATAAAATTTAAACTTCAATCATGCTCTCTAGTTTAGGGAGTCATAAATGCTATAACTCTTTTTTGGTTGGTCCATCTCTATTAAAAAAAAAAAAGTTAGCATTAAATAAAGGTTTGAAATACTCATTAAATAAAGCAACATTAAATTATAGGGAGCTACTAGGAGTCCTTTCTCTCTCCTTAGATTTAGGAGCTTCTAGAGGTCTCCCTATTTTAGGAGGTGGCTAGGGAGCATGGTTGGAGTTGTATTTTTACAATTCCTCCCTAAAATTTATCTAAGGAGGTGGTTTAGGGAGCCCATTGTGAATGCTCTTAAAGAAGGAAAGCTATTTATCTAACGAGGCCTTAAGACGAAAAAGGGAGGGCTTACACAAAACAAAGCATTCAGAAGAAACAGAAAACTCTCTGCATTCTTCAGCCCACTTTAGAAGAGCCACCAAGCACAACAAATACGGGCTGGTTCCTCCACCCTAGAAAAATTCCAAACACCAAACAAGCCTTGTGCTATCCGTTTGATCAAGATCAAGTCTCTACGACCCTTGTATCAAACACAAATTTTCTTTAAACACTTTGGAGATCGAATCAGAGGATTCAATACAGAGATTGTAACCTTAAATTTCATAAATACAAATATTATTTTGTACACATGTTCTTGTCTCATTTGTCATAGGAAATTCGTGTTTATACATGCATAGTGAGACCGTGGCCGGAGATGATGATGGAGGTGGCGCCTCTTTGACATGATCAAGCTCTCCATCATATTAATAATTTGATTAGAATAAGATCTTAGCATATCTTCTACTTGTATTCCATTCGGGCCAAATTTGTGGCTTTGTGGTCAAACACTTACACACTCGACCAAAAGAAAGACCATAATTTCTTCCAGTGGCCAAACTGGCCAAAAAAAAGGGAAGCAAAATTAAAGCGTTGCAATTCATTCATTAGACAATTTTATGGGGCAAAGGACAATTAGGCATAAATCCTTCTTTGGACAATTCTTACTCCTTCTCCAAATATGATATAATAGCTGGGTTGAAAATTGTGGCCAACAAAAGAACAAATATCTGTTGTAGGTTCTCCTACCTCAGGAACGAGGCCTTCTTGGTGTTAATCATAACAAAACAAATTTGACAAATAAGCTAGGAAGCTCTCGCCAAGTTATGGCCTCAACTATATCCCAAGCCATCTATATATTTATCTTTTGACATCACCTTCTAAACTTTTTCAAAGCGTTTGTGGACGATGAAAGAACAAATCTCGGTCGTAAGTTCTCTTACCTTGGGATGAGGCTTTCTCGGCGTTAATCACAGCAAAACAAATTCGGCGAATAAGCTAAGAGGGGTTCTCCCCGAGTTATGGTGATCAAGATGGTGCTCCAAGAATCTTGCTAGAGAATAAGATCTTGGGTGATATACTAGATGAATTGACAGGACCCGCCCAGAATTTTTCACAAAACCCGAGACGAATCCTGCGGAGACCCCGGCATCACACCCATGCCGGGTTCACTCCTTAAAAAGGTAACCTCCTTCTTCAAAAGGAGTAAGGGCACGAGACTTTCTGCCGAAATTTCGGCAGGGTCTCCCCTGTAAATTGAACATTTCCCAGAATTTCAACCTGCATAAAAATACATTTTATATCCCAACCAGCAGCACGCACAATCTAATCTCATGCAATTTACATAAATGGCCTCCGGCCTTCAAATGATTCTAGCAGAACTGCCCAAAATGTTTTTAAAATAACTTAATGCATATCAATATTCAAACTTTATTTATGCACACCTACTGCGTTCAACTTAATAAACTTTCCCAAATATCCCATATAAACATATCCATAATACTCAAATATAGCCACACCCAAAACATTTTGTCCATACGTATAGGAAAATCCAAATCCATCAACCAAAACATCATTAAATCCCATTTATCACCATTTAAAACATATACACAAAGCTTTTATCAATAAAACCATGCGAATGCTTGAAAACAAAGTCCACTCACTTAGTCCACAGGACAAGCCTTAATTCAACCAAGTTCCAGACCCAACAACAAGGTCCGAACCAACCTCACTAACACAACTTAAGTGAGGTTTAACCCGCGGCTGCACCCAGGCATCACCCTAGGCTGCCTACGTACCCTCAACTAGGGATCAAGCCACACGTAGTTCTTCCATCAACAGTCTCAACTCCGCTAATATACAATCTTTTTCCCTTTTTAAAAAAAAACCAATGATTAACTTTCGATTCCTTAATATATCAATTCTTTCCCCGCCATCATACCCTATCCCAGGCGTATGTTGCCAACCACCACTCCCCAAACCAGGACTCAAACATTCATACCAATGCATGGTAATCACAAAGCACAACCTCACGGATCTCAATCCAGAAACAAATCCACATACATATATATATATATAAATAGCCACACCCACCTCTCACCATCATCATGTACCAGGGGAAAACAATCCAATTCAGGGATTGTTTGACTAGACCACATGGAGGAATCCTCAACAACCATGTGGCTAGGGAACGAGCCGTCCAACCGGGGGACTAACTCTTAGCCAACACGTACAGCCGAGACTCTCAAAGCTTGCACGTCTGAAAACCAGTCCTACGCGCGCAGACTACCCAGTCAAGGGTCTACGGTAACACCCCTTTAAGGTTTGCCCGGGTACCAACACATCCACGTATCCATAACCATTTCCACTGTTTCCACGTATCAATAGCCAAGGGGAGGTACATATGATGATGCACATCATGTACTAGGGAAAACAATCCAACTGGGGATCGGTTGACTAGTCCACATGGCAGAACCATTCCTCAATTCACCATGTGGCTAGGGAACGAGCCGTCCAACTGGGGGACTAACTCTCAACCAACCCGTACGGACGAAGAATCAAGACCCGTACGTCTGAAAACAGTCCAACGCGCTCAGACTACCACCCCTCAGGGTCCACGACAACATCTTATTAAGGATGCCCCGTATTTCAATAATACCACCCCGTAGGGTCCACGGCAACATCTCATTAAGGATGCCCCGTATTTAAGAATACCACCACCCCTCAGGGTCCACGGCAACATCTTATTAAGGATGCCCCGTATTTCAAATATATCCAAACCATATCATGATATTCCCGGAATCCCACAATTCCAGGATCCGTAACCAAGAAAGCCCACACGCCCGAAACACGGCACGTGTGTGAAATAGTAACCAGGGAAGGTACGTATGATGGTGGAGTTCGTAACCTTTATAACCATATTTCCAAATGATATTTCCTTTCATAATTCAATTGTTCTAAACCTCTATACCTTTCAGATTTATCACAATTTTAAATCCGATAATAACACATTGAAACATTATCCTTTCCTTCTCAAGGCATCGTAATAAGAAGACATCCGAAGGGCCGGAACAAACTCCGACGGGCCTGGGCAAAATAAATCTCTGAAGGGCCTGGACAAACTCTGACGGGTCTGGGCAAAATAAATCTCAAACATAAAACCCATAACCCGGGAGGTACTTAAGGTAGTGCATATAGCACTTCAAACTGACAATCTATACTCTTTTCATACCTTTATAAATACATACTAATGTATATTACTTTCTAATATTGTAAGCACCTCAACGACAATTCACAAGGTGGCACTTATAGTGCCCTCAAGCATCTTTATAAAATAATATATATTTAAATATAATCCACTATTGCATCAACCTCAACCCCAAGATATAACATCCGATAAACCCCCAATTTATCACCATAAATTGATATCCTAATCCCACATAATCAATATCACTCAACAACTCTCAAGACTTGTCATTAGGGTCATTATAATCTTCCTAGGAAGGTAACACTACCTAGGAAGTCTCACGGTCAACCCAGGGTCAAACTACCCAACCTCGGTCAAACGGGCCCCCGGGTCCACGACCGCCAAATTCCAATCCAACAGTTCTTATAGGTCCTACAAGGTCTAGGACACACGTCCTGCAAGTTCGTTCCAGATCGGACGGTCAGATCGCTCACGATCGGACGATCGGACAGTTACTAAAACCCTAACCCTAGGGTTGGCTTTTTCGAAGTATCCGGGACTCCGTTTTACGATCCGTCGAATCCTATACGATCCTAGAAATGCCTAGATCAACATATTATAACCTCAGGACCATCCAACGGTCCAAACCTAGCGAACCCAGATAACGCACAATATGCGATATCCGTTCGGGACTCTAACGGTATCCAAATTGAGATCCACGAAATCCTACGCATTCGTGATAACCAGGAGATCATTTTAGAACCTCGAGCCGGTCCATATTCCTAGCCCACGCGCCGCCACACGCGCCTGCCGCGCGCGGGTGTGTAGAGAATTTTCCGGCGACGAAAAATCTCCACCCCAGCCGTTCACCCTTCCTACCCTAACTTCTTCTCGACAAGTGGAGCATCTTTTTCAACTATGGCGAAGTCCAATTCGCATGGGAACTAGCCGGAATTTCGAATTGAAAACCGGCCAAAAACCTAGGTTTTCAAATCGGTTCCTACGCATCAAATCGATCCAATCCTATACCATAAACAGCTAGAGCATACAGAGGAGGTTCGAAAATGTACCTGGTTCGACGGAAATTCACGCCAGAAACCGCCGCTCCGTTGTCGTGAGAACCGGAGAAAAACCAGTCGAAATCGTCGACTGGATTCGAGTTTTCCGACGGGTCTTGACCGAGACGTCGAGACGAAGCCAACGGGACCGGTGCCGACCCTTACTGTGGCCGGAGCTTGGAGAATCAAAGAGAGAGGGTGACTGGGTCGGGGAGAGAGAAACAGAGGAGAGAGAGAGAGAGAGAGAGAGAGAGAGAGAGAGAGAGAGAGAGAGAGAGAGAGAGAGAGCACGCGAGAGGAGAGAGAGAGACGAGGGCAGTCTCGTCTTTTTTATCAAAAATCCCTTTTTGAAATAATTACGTTGTGCCACTGAGTTTTATTTGATCGTAACTCTCTCATTACAACTCCGATTCGAGCCCACTACGTGTCTACGGACTCATCTCGCCGTGCTCTACGCAACGGTACAATCCAAATTCCCAATTTCCTTCTCGGTCAAAAGTCAACCTTAAACCTAATAAAATATTCTAGGGGCAAAATGGTCCTTTTATCTGGATAAATTAATATTCACCAATTTATTTAGGACCGGGTCGTTACATGAATAGTATAAATAAAGTAGAAATGATGGTGCTCCAAACAACAAAAGGCATGATTAATATAGTGAATGAATGAGGGACACACAAAAACCCACACATTTAGACACACTTTTTCAACTCTTAGATTAAATCAATTTTAATGGTCTTTTTTAATATCCTCTTAACCATGATTAATATGCTTGGAACACATTTTAACGAGAAACTTAATTCACGTTCCTTAATTTATTATGAAACCTTTAAACAAAATATAAAGAGAAAAACACTTCTGAGCATTTCCATTTGATGTGACGATAAACAACCATCGATTTTTTCATATGGCTTCAGTCCACTACAAGACTTCATGATCATTAACATGACTCTGTACCATAATCCCATTTCTTACTTCATTCCTTCTTCCGATTTCCTTAGATCTTAAAAAGACTAAATTGAATATGTAATTCAAATATCTTTGGCTCGTCTCGTGGAATTTTTCACATAATCTTTCAAATATAAGGAATCTTTATTTTTTCTTTTTTGTTTACATGAAGGGAATGTAAGGAATCATTTAAATTTATATAAAAGTTGTTTGTAGGTGCAACTTAATGCGAAGACAACGTCTCAAACTGAATCGAAAAAGTTATCCTCATCTTTAAAAACAAAATAATAAACAAGAAAAGATTTGTAAAACTTTATGCAAATTTGGGTACTTAGAGTAGTAAATTGAGAGGAGGCTTTCTCAAATGATTTACACTTAGCAAGCCTACAAGTGGAACTGAAGTGAAATATGAGAACAAGAATAATGGAAAAATGGAAAAAGAACGAAATACATAATATAATAGGGGGCAATAAGCAATTGAAAAGAAAACCCAAATCTCTCAATCCCTTCCCCCCCAAAAAGAAGGGAGGTTCACTATTATACCCAATATAGGGGCCCAAATTATAAAAATAGCCCATATGAAATGGACTTTAGAAACACACCCAAAACCCATTTACAACATAACAAATATGCTTTTAACTTCTTATAAATTACAAAATTGCTATCAATTTCTTAAAACAAGAACAACCCCAAAATCTTATAAAAATACCCAAACACTCAATATGCATCAAAGTAATTTAATAATCAATATTAAATTCAATTAGGTCAGCTGTCATTTTTTGGGTTTGTTTATAGAAATTCAATGGTATAAGGTTTATTTATAATATTAGTGCTAAGAATGGATATATCACTAAATATTTCAAAAAAAAAACCCTCAAATATATATTCTAAGAAATGTTCTAAATATATATTCGACCAAAAAAAAGTAGAGATGCAAGCCCCAGATGGCAATAAATTTAGATTCCAGGGGCATTCAAGACAATATATTTCATTTTCAGGTCCCTGGGAAATAGGCGAATTCATATCCCTTTCCTCACCAGAAACTTCGCTCTTTCGAGAAAACAGACCTGCAAATGAAAAGAAAATCACATACCAGCAAACAACAAAAACCATCAAATTTCTTCTGTGCAAAAGTCGATCGGACAAATTGATGTCTTCCATCTCCAAACTGACCTAACTTGACCTTCAAATTGCAAACCCTATTCTTCCTATTCTTCTTCTTCCCTAACCCTAAATGTTCTCACACAGACACAAGAGCCCTCTGGTCTCTCCCTCCAGCTCGCGCTTCGTCACGGAGACCGTCAACGGCTCCCATAACTTCGTCATCAAAGGCTATTCGTTGGCCAAAGGAATTGGCGTCGGCAAACACATTGCCAGTGAGACTTTCACCGTCGGAGGCTTCCAATGGGCCATCTATTTCTACCCAGACGGGAAGAACCCGGAGGATAACTCCGCCTATGTCTCCGTCTTCATTGCTCTAGCTAGCGAAGGTACCGACGTGCGAGCTCTCTTCGAGCTCACTCTGGTTGATCAGGGTACTCATGGCAAGCACAAGGTCCATAGCCATTTCGATCGCTCTCTGGAAAGCGGGCCCTACACGCTCAAGTATAGAGGTAGCATGTGGTGAGTATCAAATGTATTTTTTTTGCGTAGTTTTTTATGGTTTAGTTTTGAATTTTTGCTTTTCCTTTTGTTCATAATTCGATTGGTTCTGGGTTTTGTTTGGAATTTTTTGGAGATTGAATATTTTCTTTCTTGGAATTTTTAAATATGAAGCTTGTTTCTGATAGTAGTGATTGTTGGATGTTATTACTTACAAGAAATAGAGGAATTTAAGCATTTTGTTACATAAATGTAGCAATTGCTAATTTTAACTCAGCTCAGCTCTAGAACCCTCATCCTATCTTTGCAAGTCCAACTTTCATCGATTTGGAGATCTCCATAAGAGAAAAATTCTGAAGCTTTTGCAAACTGTACCAAGGGGAGGACCACCTGATACGGAATGATAGAACCATACCATATATTGTTTTATTTTCTTTAGCGGTCTTGTTCATCCCCTATACTATAAGATCCAAAGACTGGACCCTCTAGTTCCCTTCATGTCAAAACCTCCAAAGGAACAGCATTACTAGTAGGCTCATTATTACACTGGTTTATCCAGCCCACACCATTGAGACTTTTTATTTATTCTACTAGACCACTTCCTGAAAGTATCAACTGTTGAGAAGGAGAATTCAAAGACATCCAAACTTTGCATCTTGAAGTAGGTTAGGACTTAGAAGTAATGTGCTCACATACGCTTCGAAATAATTGAATTGGTATTGCAACTTACAAATCATATGAATTTAGTCTTTGAACCCTGTGTTCCATATAGTATATGCAGGGATGCGTGTCTAGGTAAAATAATGCATGTGGAGCACACTTCATATCTGATGTTTTGAGTTTTTGTTTTTTTTTGTTTTTTTTTGTTTCTGTTTTCTCTCTCTGTGTGTGTGTGTGTGTGTGTGGATACGGACCAGAACAAGTTTTTGTAGCTTTTAATGATGCTGTTCATACTTATTTGGTAGGTAGAAGTTGAAGAAGATTTATTAAAAATTGAAATCAGTAGAAGGATTGTGAATGATTTAAGACTTGGGCAAAATGTGCTGCACTTCAGCCTTTAAATAATACAAGTGTCCATAACCTCCACTTTAATAGCTTCACAAAATAATCTTGTTGAAAACAAATCCAACACAACCAATTCCTAATTAATACAACCAACTGCCAGCTCACCACATATGCGTACAATCACCTAGTGCTACACAGTACATTTCCTCTGACACATTGGAGTGAGGCTTCAATTTCTTTGCCTCTTTAGGTAACAAAGGGGGCAGGGTACTTAATTGGTTCTTATTTAATGATTTATAAGAGTAGGGGGGAGGTTGGTAAAAGAGTTTTGAATAGGCGGCAGCAGTCATGGTGCTTTAAGTGATATAAGTGAAATGTAAAATAGTTGAGCAATTTTTTCATAAATTGAAGAAATAGGAGGATTGATTGGCTGTTTCTCAATTTTCTTCGCTGCCATTGTTCCGTCGCAAATGAAAGAGTCAAAGGGTTTAGGGAGTGATAGAGGGGCTTGATCTTCTAAACAAGGAAATTGGAGAGGAGATAAGTTGTGTAATCAATCAAGAACCTAATATCAGAATACAAAATTTTAATGTAATTAACAAATCTGGTGTATGCAATGGGGAAGATTGAGGGTAGCAGGCTTGTATTATTCAATTAAGGTGAAGTCACACGTCAGGCCTTGATAGTTTTTAGGCTAATGAGGTTCACCTATCTTACATGCTTCACTAAAGGAAGAAGGTAATGATTATGGAATGACTGAAAGGGCAATTCTATTTCATTCAATATTCTTATTATCATTAGAATTACAAATAAATTTTCACTAATTTTTCATTAATTGGATTCAGGATTTTACATTTAATTTAAAGGTTTTTCTAGCTACTATGATAATTAAAATCAAGAATCAAAACGTCACTACCAGCAGTTCATAATCATATTGATAAAAATATTAGTGGAAGTGTCTATTTTGATTGACATATTGGTAAAATTTAGGGTAACAATGGAAATTAATTTGACAACATTAAGGTTTTGTATAAACTTTTAGAGGAAAGATATTTTGCTTGAAACTTAAGGCAATGCTAAACAAATCAATAATGCATAAATTAAACTAGTAAATTTCGTATAATACTACTACATCCATGATTATATATATGTACAGAGTTTCTCCTATGTGGATGTCCAGACATTATTGCCGTGCGGATGCCATGTATTTTCTACTACCCCTCCTTGCTTTCCTCCCTGTTTACAATGTTGTCCGCACGGTAATAACGTCCAGACACATTAGGTTCTCCAAACTTGAATCAATGTGCAAAAACTTATTAGTTTCATGATGCATTCTATTGTGTACAATTGCAATTTTTTATTTACACCACACAAACCTTGACAATTTATTTACAAATTAAGTCAAGATTAGAGTACACGGCTAGCATTCCTACTACCAAATTTGCTTATTAAGGGTGTCTCTTTTGAAAGGCTATTCACTAATCCATAGCTAGAATAGTATCCAGAACAGAAACTATTGAGAATATCTTAAAAGTTCACACAATGTGCTTAAATCCATCAACATCTCAGTCACATATATCAAGATGTGGGTGATCTCGTTCCACCACTTATTGATATCAGTGGCATCAAAACATGGAATTTTGATGGAAGCTCCATATATCGATGGATATTTTACACATTGATTGTAATGATTAATTTTGTTTATACCAATTAATTTTATACAAGTTTAATTTCGTTTAATAAGTGTCTATAATTCTATACGATAATCATAAGGTAGAACTTCAAGTTTGGTGAAATTTTAAAAATAATCATTTGTTTAAGAAAACCATTGAAGGAAAATCACATTAAAGAGGATAAAATAGTACAGAATCAAAAATTAAAATATTTCTGTTTTAGAAAAAAACAGCTGAAGTATCTCACCCCATATTATCTCTCACATCTCACTCTCTCTCTCTTTGTATTATAACTTTCACCACACTACAACAACTTCCATTATATTGCACATACATTACATGCTTGCTGCCTTTAGTATGGATAAATTAGTAAATATTATAATTATGTCATATTTGATAAGTCCACCAATTAGCTAACTTAGGTAATTATGTTCTGTTTGAAGTCCACAACACGGATTGCTTTCACTTTACATGCCATATAATTGTTGTAGATAGATTGTTTTTGGTCAAAAATTTGTTGTAGATAGATTAGTTATTATGTTTACATATTTAATTGGTGCTTTTCTTAAAAAATGAAAAGATGAAATTTTATTTCATAAGAGATTCTGTACAGTAAAGTAGACAAGTATTCCACCAGGAATAGAAGAGGAAAGAACATTAATTCGACAAATTACATCTAAGAAATCAAAAATAATCAAGACACTACAACTTTCCAATCTAGAATGATATCAGATAGAGATGTATTCCCAAAAACAGGCGAAACAGATGCCCAAATTGCTGCCCAATACTTGACCTTCTCCCACGCCCCCTCCATTTCCATCTCCATAACATCTTCAAAGATCCCACTGATTCCTTTCTGACTAGATAACCCAAATGATAGCCATCACCATGCACCTCCCATATAATTTAGCCTTTTTTTCCACCACCCAATATTTTAAACTTCTCACCCAACAAAGAGAAACAGTCTTTTTTGGCACAACGCAACAAATATTAATCTCATTAAATAAAAAGAACCATATCCTCCAGCGGAAAGGGCAAGCTAAGAAACCATGATCCACACTCTCCCCCAAATTCTTGCATAAAATACACCAATGTGGTAATGAAGATGATGCTGGCCTATGTCTTTGGAGTAATCACAGGTGTTAACCTTCCCTTGTACCAGCAACTAAGCCAAAACCCTAACCTTGGGAGGAACCTTAGATTTCCAAATCAGACTTTGAGGGAGAAAAGGTGGACTTCCTGGTATGTTTCTCAATTGATTTAAGTAGGATTTACAAGAAAATTGCCCTGAAGGCTCTAAGGACCATCTTCTTGCATCTTCTTTGTATGGAAATAATCTCACCTGCTCCAGCAGCCTCAACAAGTTTGTTATCTCCTCCATCAATAACGCACCTATTAAATACCATATTTAATAGGTGCATTATTGAATAGTTTCACGTTTTCCTAAAAGTTTTACTTCAAAATTTCCATATTCTCATGATTTATATAGATATTTTCACCAAAATTCCGTAGATTTTGACTATCATTATTTCCAGTGTCATAGACAATTTTTTAACCTTGCATGCATCATAGGTTTTCTAGTTCCACATTGTGGCTTAACATGGAATTTTCTGGCCTCTATAAATTTAAATATTGTAATATTTTAAACATCTGAATGCCTATTTGCAATATTCCTTCCCTCTACTGTGCACTTTTTGGAGAATGCGTGTAACATCTGCATTGTCATTTATTTGTTCATCATCACTGTTACCTAAAGCATGCAAGACTTCCAGAAATGATCTAAAGGATTTTTCATAAGATTCCTTAAACTCGTTTCTTGTATATGTTTTTTCCCCTTCAAAAAGCTTATTTGCATATGTTTCATTTAGGGGCTACAAACGTTTTTTCAGACGTACTATGCTTGAGTCATCGACATTCCTTAAGGACGATTGCTTGAAGCTTAATTGCACTGTTGGTGTTGTGGTTTCTGCGATAGACAGTTCAAGATTGCACTCCATAGATGTCCCTGAGTCTGATATTGGAGCTCATTTTGGTATGTTATTGGAGAATGAGGAAGGTTCAGATGTAACTTTCAATGTGCGTGGCGTAAAGTTTCATGCTCACAAGCTAGTATTGGCTGCTCGGTCTCCCGAGTTCGAAAGTGAATTTCTGAATGGAATGGAAGAGGATAATCACGAAATAGTTGTTGTGGATATGGAACCCAAGGTCTTTAAGGTAGGACTTCTCAGAAATTAGTTCTTTTTCTTTTAAAATAAAGTCTTTTGAGAATAAATAACTAAGGTTTATTTAAGTTGATGTAATTTACCAATTTATCCTGGTTTTCTTTGTAATTTATTTCATGTTTGCCGAGCAGGCTTTGCTGCACTTCATTTATACAGACAATCTTATTGAAGATGAAGAGTTCTCAGTAACAAGTTCATCTTGCATGCCATCTTTATCGGACAAATTAGCTGCAAAGTTGCTAGCTGCAGCAGACAAATATGGCTTAGCTAGGCTTGCCCTGATGTGTGAATCTGTTCTCTGCAAGGATATATCTGTCAATTCCGTTGCCAATATTCTGGCCTTGGCTGATCGTTTTTCTGCTATGGATCTAAAATCCGTTTGCCTGAAATTTGCTGCTGAAAATCTAGTGGGTACGTATTTCCCTTTTGTTTTTGCATGTTTTCTATTAATGTAATAGAGTAAGCAGTTCTGTTTATTCAAATGCAATTGGTTTGCTATTTTTTCCTTTTAAGTCCCCTTCAGGGGTTCAGCTTTACCACTTGCAGTTGTATTAGAGGTAAGTAGACTTTTAAGTGAGATGGTTTTCTGCTCTGTCTACAGATCAGTCTAAGCAAATATTTATACTTAAATAGAATAGGTGGCTTATATCTCCGTCTCAAAAGAGAATTTCTGAATGGAATGGAAGAGGATAATCATGAAATAGTTGTTGTGGATATGGAACCCAAGGTATTTAAGGTAGCACTTCTCAGAAATTAGTTCTTTTTCTTTAGAAGCTTGTTCTCACAACTTATTTATGTGGTGCTTCTTACTCACGACTTGGGAGGTTGACTGTTAAGATGTCTATTTGAGTGGTCCTTGAGGATATTGTTTCTTTTTATTTTCTGCATTTGTTTCTTCTCTTAATTAGGTCTTGTATACTTCGTGTTCTTGGGTTGTGTCCCCATGGTCCTAAAAAAGGTTCTGAAAAAACTGTTCACGAATAGTACTACTGCTAGATACTGTAATTGGACTCTGGCAGTTGCAAAAAGTTCGGACTTTTGCCTCTTTTTGGGTTATATACGCTTACAATTTACAAATAGGATTATATTGATTTTGAGGACTGTGATTTAACTCTTTTGTTAGTACTTTAGGGTTCCCATCCTCTTACAAGTATTAGCCAAAACTGAACTTGCAGTTGGCTCCTACCTCATCAAAAAGTAGTACTAGACTCTTGATTTCACTTTTTTTTTCTGGTACAGAAAAGACAGGGAGGATTTTTTACTTACCATTAATGTAACCTTTGGATTTCCAAGTTCCTTTTGAGTAAAATCAAAGAGTTGCAAAATGAGGTTTTCTTTTGTTTCCCACCAGAGGTGTATTGGAATTACTCCAATACAGAAATTAAAAAAGTTCCATGTCACACCAGCCTTTGGAATCACACTAAAAGTGTCTGGGAATCACTCCTAGTCAACTCATGCTTCACATATTTTTTTTTTAATAGAAACTTTGTAAATTCAAAGAGATAAACAAAGAAACAAGCAAGTGGATTAGGAATCCACAGGAGCAAAACAAAAGTAAACAGCAACCTCAAGACCAAAACAAACAGAGGAAAAGAGGACAAAAGCAAACAAAAAGGCCACCCATGAAAAAAGAAAACAGCAACACACCACTTCACAACCGCTAACAAATCTTGCATAATACAAGAGAGCCAAATCCTTAAAAACAGGAGTAACCGAAGCCCATAAAGCCGCCCAAAACTTCACTCTATACCACATCTCAGCCACCCCCACACCCTTGGTAGTCCTAAAAAATTCTTTTGTTACACTCCAACCATAAGTTCCAAAACACTGCATGCACCAAGCAACCCCACAGAACTTTAGCTTTCTTCCCCCTACCCAGTGCATCAATCTTGTAGGATAACAGCTGAAAGCAGCCTTTAGGAATAACCCAAGCAGCATTAACTTCCCGCAGAAGAAGGGACAGTGAATGAACAGATGATCCGCGCTTTCCCTGTCCATATTGCAAAGAGTGCACCAGTGAGGGGATAAGCACATAAAGGGGCGATGCCTCTGCAAAGTATCACAAGTATTTACTTTTCCAATGGCAACCTGCCATAGAAGAATTTTAACCTTTGGGGGGTTCTTAGCCTTCCAAATTTGAGGGTAAGGAGGGAACTCCTCTGCAGAACCATTGGGAGAATGAAGGAACAAAAAGAGTGGCACGAGTATAACCCAGAGTGATCCAACTTACACCTGTTGTCCCTCCTAGGGGGAATCAATCTAATGCCATCCAGGGTAACCAGTAACCTAGTCACCTCATCAATCTCCCCCACAGTAAGGTGCCTTCTAAATCCGAAATCCCGATTGTGGGGATACACCCCGGAACTCACAACAGAAGAAATACTGGAAGCTGCTTACTGGACAGAATGAAGAGTCTGGGGAAAACCTCTTTGAGCAGACCTCCCCTACACCAATCATCCTCCCAAAATCTCACCCTATCTCCTCCACCCACCACAAACTTGCATCCTTGAAGAAACACAGGATAACCACTAGAGATGCCCTTCCACGGTTTGTGACAAGAGCCACTAGATAAAACATTAGCATCCCAGCCATTAGCACTCACCCGATAAATACTCTTCACATATCAGTGAGAGCTTTAATTTCTTTCACCGTTAACTTACTTTCAAACCCTACAAAGTAGTTCCTTTTGTAGTCATTGATGCAGAATCATTTAAAAGACCCAAATTAATACACCTAAAAATGTGGAAAGATAGAATAATCGTTTTACATAGAAAGACTCAAAGATAATGAACCTAAAATACATAGTAAATTATTTGTTAGGGTTAACTGCATAAACCCTACAAACTTTGATAGTCATTTCAAATTGGAACCCAAACTTGTAGGACTCTACAAATTCATACACAAACTCATGAAAAACGTACATATAGGTACATCTGCTACTCTTACTGTTAACAAGTCCGTTAAATGTTGACGTGGCAACATAGGTCCCATTTTTTCAGCTGATGTGGCCTTCAGTTAATAAAAAAAGTTCTTTATTTTTAAATTAATTAAAAAATTTAAAATCCTATATATAAAAGAATAAAATAACATAAAATTAAAAGTTGGAACAAAAAATTAACCCAGCCCCACCATACCTCCCAACCTTCCCCAATCCCGATGCTCCTCCGCTTCCCTCAGCTGGTATTTCTCAAGCAAAGACAAATCTTGGACTAGTTTCTGAAGATAAGGATTTGATGTAGGCCACCCCTCTTCCCATGAATTTAAATACCTAGTCATCTGCCAAGTTGGTGCTCTAGTTCTTGATAAATATACCAGCGTCTTCATCTATTGCTAGACCTCATTATTAAATGTGTTGTTGGTATGGTTAGCTAGTTCGTACATGCTTCCCGCACAATCCATTTGGATGTTGTCCTCATGTCTTATGGGACTTGAAGTCATGTCCAGGACTTTAAGTGAACGAATGCATGCTTGTCTCCAAGCTGGTGTGTTATATCTGGGGAAAAGGGAAAAAGTGCCAATCATGTCTTTCTTCATTGTTTTGTGGATGCAAAGCTGTGGTCCAATCTGTTCAGGGAAGCAGGTTTTTTCCTGGGTATTGCCAAAGTGGAGTTGGGTGATAATCCTTACCTACTGTCTGAGACCACCTGGAAATAGAGTTTAGTTTGTAGTTGAATTCCTTATTGCTCAGTTAGCTTCTCAATGAATTCAAATGTGTGGAACAAAATATCAATTTGCAGAGTAAGGAAATAATTTGCAAATCTGGGGGCATCGAACAAGTTTTCTTTTTTTTCTTTTTTTTGTGTTGGGGTGGGGGGAGACGAGAGAGTGTTATACTGCATGATTGATCCAATATTTATGCCGTGGCCAACAGGGATGAGAGGCTTATAAGGAATTTCCTGATTCTAAATTTTTGAACTTATGAGTTTCTTCACGTGTCTCTTTGCTGCCTCATTGACTTATTCATAAAAAAAAATTATCTGATGCTCACTAAATTTTGTGATTTTTGACTTGAGTAGGTTCATGTGTCCCTTATTATTCGGGAGAACTTTTGTTTACTTGTATATGCATCATGCTTCATCTAATCTTTAAGGCTGCACTCCACAAGGATGAGAGGGTTGGGGGGAACTGCCTGATTATTCAATTTTTAGCATTTTGCCTTTATGAGTAGTGTCTGTCTACTTTTTTTGGGGGTAAACTCATGTGTATTTTGTTGATATCGCATGCCAAAACAGGTGATTTAGCAATGATTCCTTATTTATAGCCGTCGGCACTCCCTTCCTTTCTGCCCATTCAATACAATAAATCAATAATTTCTTTGTTTTTTTGGCTAACTGTAATCTATGAATTTAGTAATTCAAATCTCAACTGCATAAATTAATGTCAAAATTATTCTTCTCTTCAGGAGGTTCTGAAGTTCCAAATCTGGAATCAGCAAAGGAACCTAAAGTTTCCCTTACTTTTACATGCTATAGTCCTCTGTTTACAATTACTATAACCACATTCTTAATTATTATTTTTTATGCAGCCGTCATGGAAACAGATGGTTTTGAGTTGCTCAAGGAGAACTGCCCACTGTTGCAGTCAGAGCTTTTGAAGACAGTTGCAGGAACTGAGGAGGAACTCAGCGGAGGCGGAAAGAGTCGAAGCGTTTGGGCCCAGTTTTCTGATGGTGGGGATACAACTGATAGGCGTAGACATAACTGGGAAGATGTAGGAGAGAGAGGTCAAAGCCTCTGGGTCCAGTCTTCTGATGGTGGTGATGCAAGAGGTATGAGTCCTGGGCAAGAAGGTTGATATGGTAAATGTGTTGAATTGGTGTTTTCATTACACATATGGAATGAAAGGGAATAGAAAACCGTGATAGGATTGTACAAAGAGGGAAAAAGAACCCAAAACAAAAACTCGTATTTTGAAATCTGTATTCTATTGTATGTTGAATCAGTGATGAAATGTGATGCAGTGGACTGAGGTATTATGTCTCAAGTGCAAACATTGGCATGAACCATTTTTAGTTTTCGGGTTGTTATGGAAGAAAAAGAGAACTAGGCTTGATTTTGATGCAATCAACCAAATGCACACACCAACACACCAACAAATTGATGAACCTCAACGATACGAGAGACGCTTATTAATGAATTATCTAATAGTCCTCGGATGGGGACAAGATGCTAAAACCAGCAATGTAACAACAGAATAGGTTTAAGCAAAACCTATCAGTTGGCAGAGAGGTCAAATTTGGGACGTAGTTTGTTTGGTGTTGCAAAACAAGGGACATTGGACGGCAAACAGATTAGTGGATCAAAGGCATTGGCCACGATATTTACTTTCAAGGAAGAGGAAAGATATTTGATCCCAAAAAAAAAAAGGAAGAGGAAAGATAAT
The DNA here is from genome assembly GCA_020226455.1 of Prunus salicina. Taxonomy (NCBI): domain Eukaryota; kingdom Viridiplantae; phylum Streptophyta; class Magnoliopsida; order Rosales; family Rosaceae; genus Prunus; species Prunus salicina. The sequence goes on along the minus strand of CM035346.1, from coordinate 26,061,651 downwards.
GAATTAAGGCTGAGTTGGTTTCAATCTTAAGTAGGATGCCATTCTTGCAACCCAAGCAAGTCGAATGGTTTCAATTGTTGCCCAACCTCCTAAGTTTTTGCATTCCTAAACTTATGTATTCAATTTGGACTTTTTAAGGGATTCTAAACAACTTTAAAAATCTAGGGGTATTTTCAGGATTTTAAAGGAGTATAAAAGTTCTGGTGTATTCAATTTAGACTTTAATGGAATTTTATAAAGTCCATACAAATATGGGTGTATTCAATCCAAATTTTTAAAGACATGATGTATTCAAAATGTCAGACTTTGAAGGACATACATCAAGTAATAGAGTTTGGTGGATTTTGATGGAATTTAAAGGGGATTTCAAGCCAAAACAATCCTAGCCACCAAAATATAAGTATTGTTGCCTTTTGAATTTAAAGGGTGGCTTAAATCTTAAAATAGTCCCCGTGTAACTGTGTTGTACCCATTTGGCCAATTTAGTCCCCCTGTTTTCAATTTGGTTGATTTAGTCCTTGTGTTTTACTCCGTTAGTCAATTGCCCATTTCGTTAAATTGCTGTTTAAAGAAGAGGGTTTAGAGTTTGGGTTTCCAAATTTTTTTTATTTATTTAAAATTTTCTTATTTTCTTAATCTTTTTTTTTAAGAGAAACAAAAATAAGCACAAGGCAGGGCAATAGTAGGCTAGCGGGTAAGCTTGATAAGATAAAGGATAAGCATGATTGCAAGAGCCAACAATCCATTTGTTTATGTTCATCCTTCTTTTCATGGCTGTCAGGACCCTTTTGCTCTTGCTAATGTTTTCATCCACCCCGTGGATTGTATTATGGGCATGTAGAAGAGACTGGAGGCGTTGATGCAAATCGGATAAGTTTTTTTATTAGAGGGTTTGAATCGGTGGTGATCAATCGGAGAATTTGTGGCTTGCAGGACTTTTATTTTGTTTATCATTAAAGTGAACTTTTAATTTCTTTATTTATTTAAAACAATTACAGTTTTTTTTAAAAATTAATTTTTAAAACTTTAGCGAATTTTTAATAATAATTTAACGGAATGGACAACATTAGCTAACGGAGTAAAACACAAGGACTACATCGGCCAAATTAAAAACATTGAGACTAAATTGGCCAAATGGTTAAAACACAAGGACTATTTTGATATTTAAGCCTTTCAAATATGTCCGTGGTGCACATTCAAAATACAACTATACTTATTTTTTATCCTTTTAGTTTAAAATGCAAAAAATTAAAAAAGAAAAGAAAAGAGAGTCCTATTTTCGGGAAATACAAGCATCATTTTCTCCCTTTCAATACTAAAAAAACAAAAATAGAAAATAACAAATTGACACAAGCCTGAGCCAAGGGATTTTGGTTCTAATAATAAAAGGAAAAACTAAAAATTGCTTTAAATGGTGTTTAGATTTTAGTTTCAATCTTATCGATTCTCAATCGTTTGTCATGTTCCTTCTATGATTCTATCTCTCCCATTTATCTCATCTTTCTCTTGTCTTTCGTTTTTTTGCCAAAATCTTTCTGTACTCTTTCATTAAAAATATAAAAAATCAATAGATTTTTACAGGGCGTTTGATATTTTGACGCCAACTTTTGGCTCGGTGGTCGAATAAAAAGAGGGTAAAGTTTGTATTGGATTGGATTTCTTTTCTTTTTTCTTTCAGTGAGTAAACTGGATTTTCCATTTTTCATTTCTGTAAATAAATAATTAGAGCATAAGATTTTATATCTATATTTATATATATATATATATATAATTTTTTTTTTTTAACTGGTTCCCTGGGAGATTGCTTTTGTCCCAGGTCCGTTGAAGATTGGAACTTTGGCTACCCTTCCAAAAATGCAAATAACTTTGTTTCTCTTTCTCTGTCTCTTTCACTTGTTTTGGACTTCCTATTACTACCAAAAGCTAATAGAAGCATTCACCAAAGAAATCACTTTACAACTCTGCGTTGCAGTAATATCTATTCTTACTTTTCAATCACTATTATCAACTATCACTAAGAGTCGTTGTCTTGGACCCAACAATCCAAACCCAGTGCCATCATTCTCTCTTATCACGAAATTGTTTAAAAGACCCAGATTGATTTCCTTTTTCTTTCTCTGTTTCAATGATATAGTAAGTCTGACATAGAAGAAACAGAGTATTTGTTTGTTTGGTTTGTGGGTGTGCTTGTTGATATGCAAAGCTCTGGTAATGTTGGTGGGGGAAGGAAGTGTTTTTGGGGGTTTAGAAGCTTGATTCAGAGGAAGCAAGTTGATTCAGTTCATGTGAGGAGCGAAGGGCATCATCAGTTGGCTAGGAAATTATCTGTCACTGACCTCATTGCCATTGGTAATTACATTAACTTGTTTCTCACGTGTTGTTTTGAAATGGGTTTAGCTTTGTTTTTCTTATTAGCTTATTAGCTTGTTCTAAGTTCATTTAAGTTTATGGTATCGGCTAATGTGGCTAATTCAGTTATGTTTTCTTGTGCTGTTCTCTTTAAAGTGAAAGTATTTTGTTCCTGCAGTCACTGTTTAATGGTTTGCAAGCAGTTTCTCTTTGTTTTTCAAATGTATAATGGGTTTGCTGCATTTGGTCTTTTGCAATTGCTTGGAAAAAATTTCTCTTAGGCTATTCCTCCCTGTATTAAATGAATTTTCTTGTATTAAATATAAAACAAAAACCATGTGAAAGCGTTCTGCCTCATGATAGGTTAATTGTTTGTTTCATTGGTTGTTTAGAACTATTTATCATCAAGAAATACTAGGATCATTTTTGCAATGTCTTTGTCTACACCAAACACAGGATAGTACTATTTTCATTATCCAGCTTCTTAGTCCGACATTACACCAAACGCAGGACAAGTCTTATCTAGCTTAGACCAAGCCAAGCCAATCCAGGACAGTCCCTAAGCATAGTCCATGCCAAGACTGTCCGGTGTACCAAACAGGGCCTTAGGCCTTTAGATAAAACCTATCTGGAATACGATGCTCTTTGATGTTTAAGTGAGATATATATTATTTCTCTGATTTTCATTATTACATTGATCTGTTCCAACTTATGCTTAAAACCTATGCCCTTTTATTTTTCCCTGTGGTTTTCATTTCCCTACAATCATAGAGATAATTCAAGCATAGATATCATTCTTTTAAAACTTCCTTTCAATCAGGAGTTGGAGCCACTATAGGTGCCGGAGTATATGTTCTTGTTGGCACAGTTGCTAGAGAGCATGCAGGACCTGCACTTACTATTTCATTTTTAATTGCTGGGATAGCTGCTGCACTCTCAGCATTTTGTTATGCGGAGCTTGCATGTCGTTGCCCATCTGCTGGAAGTGCCTATCATTATTCCTACATATGCGTTGGAGAAGGGTACTATAGAATCTTTTTAATCATTTGAATGTCAACAGAAGTCTCAACCTCAGTGCACTTTAATTTGTTTGATGAATCCACTTCTTGATGTAGGCAAATCATAAAATAACTTGTTAGTAGATCAGTTCAAGGCATACTGGTTGAAAATTTTCTGACTTAAGTGAAAAGGAAATTTCTTTATTAGAAATAATTTTTGTAATTTTGAGAAAATGGTTAAACTATCCAGCATATTGATAAGTTCTTAATTTTTGTAATTCATGACAATTTTTCTTTTTATTTATGTGTATGAAACCTTCTCTTAGTGACTAACACAATAACATCTTGTGGTTGCCTTAGTGTTGCTTGGTTGGTAGGTTGGGCTCTGATTCTAGAATATACTATTGGTGGTGCAGCTGTTGCTCGTGGCATAACCCCAAATCTGGTAGTGTATTTTTGTGTCTTCGCTGTCTTCGCTTGGCATCATCATATGCAATTGTGCTTATTTTGCAAATCTAGCTATATATATATATATATATATGTGTATGTGTGCGTGTGTGTTGTTGTGTTAGAATGTTAGAATGCATTAAAAAATATGTACGTGTAGAATGCATTGAAAAGAATAATAATAAATAATATGTACCTGTGAGGATCAGTTGTGAGTATCATTTGACCAGTTTTGCTTTTCGCTTTGCAATATTTGTAAAACAAGCCTTCTTTCTGACAATATATCTTGGCACATGACTGTGGAACGCCTAAAATACTTAAGTTATTGTATTAGCCCTGTGCTGCTCAAAACTTCCTCCTTTTTGTTATAATCGGTTCTTGTTGTGTTGAAAAAGATGTCATCCCTCAGCCTTCCAAGGTCTATAAGACTTCTCCAGCTGCTTTCCTTCAAGAAAACACTTGTCTCACTCAAACTGACTTTTTTTTTATAGAACAATTGGAACAGAAATGTACTTTTTCTATGAGTTACAATATCTCTGATTGGGTTAGAGTGAAATAACCATATCTTTCCATCAATGAGTTAGAGTGTTAGTACAACTTTAAAAAAAAATATTCTACTAAAGAATAAAGGAGGGCAGAGGTATGTGATGTTAGCAGCGGAGAAGTCTCCATCTGTTTTAATTCATCGTCATTCTTACAAGTTGTCATTGATTATTTTTTAAGTAATTTGTCTCTTCAAATTTAGTAGTTTTTATAGAAAACAAGGAGATCCTCAGTGTTAATAGATACTTTATGGTTCTTCTGTTTCTTTATTCAGGCCTTGTTTTTTGGAGGTGTGGATAAGTTGCCTGCAATCTTGGGCCCTCATACCATCCCTGTGTTTGGTATTGTGGTTGATCCGTGTGCAGCAGTATTAGTTCTTATCGTCACTTTTCTCTTGTGCACAGGGATAAAGGAGGTATTTTTCTTCCTAAAAAATCATTCAATCTTTTTCATCTATTCAAGTTTTCTTTTTCTTTGTTGCATTTCTTACTAAAGCAAATAATTCAATTTCTCAGAGTTCATTGGTACAAATGATTGTTACATCAGTAAACGTGTCTGTCATGCTTTTCATCATGATAGCGGTGGATATTTGGGGTTTCAAAACTGGATGGGTTGGATATGAACTTCCCAGCGGGTAATGGGGGTCTTGTTGTCTACACTTTGTTATATGATAATCTCACTAGACTACTGGTCTACCTCACATTGCACTTTAATTTTTTAGGTACTTTCCCTTTGGAATAAATGGGATGTTTGCTGGGTCTGCTGTGGTCTTCTTTTCATATATTGGTTTTGATTCAGTTACCAGCACAGTTGAGGAGGTAGAATTTTGTGTAGCAGATTATCGTGATGCGTGATTTAATGGTCAAATAAAATTGTATAAAAATGTTATTGTTGGGCTCCTGTTCAAGAATTTAAGAACATATTATTTATGACAGGTGAAGAATCCTCAACGAGATTTGCCCCTCGGTATTGGAATAGCATTGTTTATATGTTGCATCTTGTATATGTTTGTATCTTTTGTTATTACGGGCTTAGTACCATACTATGCCTTAGATCCAGACACTCCCATCTCCTCAGTATTTGCGAGCTATGGGCTACAGTGGGCAGTGTAAGCATATTTGCTTCCTGGTTCTGTTGTTACTCTGTTCTCCAGGATCGTGATATGCCTTCCATTTAAAATGAATTATTTTAAGATTCATGTGCATATATTTCAGGTATATTATAACAACTGGAGCAATTACTGCTCTCTTTGCAAGTTTGTTGGGTTCGCTTCTTGCCCAGGTGTGTTAATAGTACCTTCATTATTTTTGTATTTTTTTTTTAATTTAGCATAGTTATGAGCCTCTTTACAGTGGAGTTTTACTAATGCAGACTGGAGTTTTATGAAGTTTTTTCATTTACTCCTGCTTATTCAATTACATATTGGTCGATTCTTTTGGACTTTCCTGACAGTTTTAAAGATTTCTTCTTGAAAATTCTGTGTCAATGCCTGAAGAGTTTGCTGTTTTGTTTGCATTGCATTCCCATACTGAGAAAGGACTACAAGACTTTTTTTAAGTCCAAAAAATCTTTAGGTTACCAGTCAAAATTTAGGAGGTAGCACTGATAGAATTTCTTTCACGAATTGGCTCATTCCATGGCTTTGTCCTTACTAATAGATTCTGAGTCTGATTTGCACCCAGACAAATGCTGTGCATTAGTTTTTATTATATATTGGTACAGTTAGCCTTCAGATTAAGCATTCCTGTTATCATACGGTCATACCATCTTATAAGATAAGAGATAATAGAACTAGATAGAGTGAGACATCAGCCCTAGTGTGAATTTGTGCGCACTGATTTTACTAAGAAAATTGATAGTATTTAATTAATCTTTTGCTAGTTGCTGTCACAACATATCAACTGGGTTTAATATTTTATGTGTCAAAGTGACAACACATTATACTCCCATATTAATATCAACATCTCCACACCCTAAAACTCCAATATATTGATCTGACGTAGATATATGTTTTTCTTTTGCATGTGCATAATATTTGGTCTCTGTTTGCTTGGATGTATTCGGCAGGAAATGGAGTTATGTGATCCAGAATGCTATTTTAAACATTATGTGACAAGTAGAACTACCTTTAACAGGAGTGATTATTGCTGAACATTATATAAGTGTTAACCGGATTCTAAAGATAACAAAACATAAAAAACAAACCCATAGCAAAAATAATCTAAAAACTGTCGTTTATTTTTAATTATTCAGCAGCATATCATAGACTAATCTATCTTTAGTTGAAAAGGTATTTTGGGGAAGATAATGGATCTGTTCAATGGCCTACTATAAGTTTGTGCCACCAAAACCTTAATGTGGTGTATCATCAATAGGTTTTTATATCTGCTATGCTTCTTGATGATTACCTTAGTTTCCATTTATTTGGAGGCACTTATTATCGCAAATCAGAGATCTGTTCCACCTAATAATTGGAAATCTCTCATGTGTTTGATTTTCCAGCCACGGATACTGATGGCAATGTCTAGAGATGGATTGTTGCCGTCATTTTTTTCAGACATTAATAAAAACACCCAAGTTCCTGTGAAGAGCACTGTTACAACTGGTATCTTTGCAGCAGTTCTGGCATTCTTTATGGATGTTTCACAATTGGCGGGAATGGTAAGTTAACCAAAGTTTTGGACTAGAGATTTTAAGGATGATCACATTGTCTAAATAAATAATGAATTTAAAGATATTGATGTATAGAGAGATGAATCTTTATTGTTTTCTTGTTTTCACTCTTACATGTATGTATATATTCTGTGGATACAGGTTAGTGTTGGTACACTATTTGCATTTACAACTGCTGCAGTTTCAGTTTTGATACTCAGATATGTTCCACCAGATGAGGTGCCACTTTCATCATCACTTCAAGAGTCTATTAAGTCAGTATCATTTCGGTTTGGTCCTAATATTCAGGAAAGTGACAGCAAAAACCTTCAAAATCCTTCTGGCTCATCTGCGAATAATAGTCGATATTTACATGAAATTGGGGAGGCATCACTTGGCTATCCTCTGATTCAGAAAAGCATATCACAGGGTAATATTGTCTTAAATTATTTGAAGTATGGGAAACAAATATTTGACTTGAAATGTACTTAAATCATGATGCTTTTGTTTTGGAGTGGGCAGAGACCCTCACTGAACATGGGGGACTAAGAATAAGGAAAATGACTGATCACTGTAGTTTGGGTGCTTTTTCAATCAGATCTGTGTAGTTTTAATTTTTTCAATCAGGTTCTAGTTTATTTTCTTATACAATCAAGGAAAATTTAAGAATCCGTCAATTAGTTAGACGATTTTTTATTTTTATTTTTATCATATCAATATAGTTAGTTCATTCTCAATCTGGTCCCCGCCTTAACCTCCCACTTGCACCTGAGGCACACTACATTTCTGTCTAACTAATTGACGGATTCTTTAATTTTCCCTTGAATGTAAATGAAGCCTATGACAACCTGATTGAAAAATAATTAAAACTACGGAAACCTAAAAACACCCAAACTAAGGGACCAAATTGGTCATATTCTCTTAAAGTTAGGATAGTCTCATTTGCACTAGCCACTAAGATCTCATCCCATGTAAAATGAAGATTGCTTCAATTTAAATTGACTAAGTTTTTATCCTAGACAATTGGTGTGGGATCCATGTTTTTCAACTTATTGTGATCTTCAAAATAAAATTTCTTTTTCTGCCACATTATCGCATTGAAGCTGATGTATAGTCTCATTAAAATTTTATAGCATTCTTCTTCACCATTTCTGAACTCATTATGTCTTGACTTCCCTTGCAAGATGAAACATTAAACAAAATACATATATATATATATATATATATATATATAATAGATGATTATACTTCGAACTCAAATTCCAAATTAGAACTTTTCTGTTGGGTTGCGGGGAGGACACAGGTTTGGCTATTATGATCTTTGGTTTTTCTTTTCATAATATTGTACCTAGTGTGTATTTTTACATAATGGTACCTTGTGTGTATGGTTGAAATTTCTACCTAGGATGCACCTTAGGCTTGTTTTCATTTTGAGATAAGGTTGAATAGTTTCATGATAGTCCATTCATGATTCTTTCTGCTTTTAAAAGTGCAAACTTTTTCTCAATTTTTCATCTACAACATATTAGGACCATGATGTTCCTCTTTTTGACTCATAATAATCATACAGAGAATCAAAATGAACAAACAAGACGGAAAATTTCTGCGTGGACCATAACTTTTCTCTGTATAGGGATCTTTATCTTTGCATTTGCAGCTTCAGCTCAAGGCCTTTCCAGGTTTGTCATTTTTCCAAAGTACATTTTAAGCATGTTGAATTTTGATTAATGGCCTTTTTTGTATTTGACCAGAATTTTGACTCTAGATAGGTTTTTTGACAAGAAACTTTGGTTAGCTTGATCTATATTGTGGGCCCATTCCTCAACAACTTAAGATTTTTGGATTTCTTGTGCTATAAAATCATATTGGATCACTGTTTCCATAGATCCTGGCTCAAAAACTCTCATCCCCATTCCCCATTGGTTTGTTAGTTTGCAAGTTCCAGGATGGGGTTGTGCTAATATAGTTATAAGTTATATCTGTGTGGGGTTGTACCAATGTACTCATCAAAAGTGTACTGTATTGGATGCACATTCCCATCAAACTTTATGGTGATTCCTTTTCATCATTGTTTTTTTTTTTTTTTTTTTTTTAATTGTACAATGTTTAATGTTTGATAATCCTAGACATGTTACGTGCATATTGTAACCTATGTGGTAAAAGAAAAGATTAGTCCAAATGTCAAATATCACCTGGAATCTCGTTTCCTTCATAGTTCGATTCAATCCATGAAAATTTGCTTATCTGGCATTTGTCCATGCAGCCGAAATGCTTCTTAGCACACACATATAGTTTACAAGACAACATTACACTGGGCTTAGCTTATTAGTATAGAGAAAACAAGCCTGAATTTCACAAATCCAGAATCCAACAAGAGGAAATCTATTTTGAAAAACTCTTAACATTAGATTTGACCAGCATTCTATTAAATATCTGGGCTCTTTATGCTTCAGGTGTATTCCATAATAAACATATGCAGTTTTTTCTCTGTAAATCATATGTGAATAGGGATGAGATCAGAGATTCGCACATGCATATCTTACAATTTCATCAGATTTAGTTTAATGCATAATAACTTTGTCCCAACTTATTGATTGTGCCAGCATTCTTCGCTTCACTGTGTGTGGAGTATGTGGAGCTCTCCTGCTGTGCTGCTTAATTGTGCTGACCTGTACAGATCAAGATGACGGAAGGCACAGCTTTGGACACACTGGAGGTACAAGTAATTTCTATCATTAGTCAGTGTTGATGGGTCCATACACTAGAAATTTTGGTCTCTAAGTTTTCTGCCAGTGCTGAGAATGGACTTCATCCTCGGAATTTAAGCAAACTATTTATTAAACTCAATGTAGTTTAGTAATCCGTAACCTTTATGTTACTACATTGCAACCTTCAAAAGTTAAACCCAATCTTTAGAATTAGTTGGGAGGGGTAAAATGCAGTTGATGAATTCAGAAGTCTGGTGTGGCGAAAGCCATAGATATTTCTCAATAACTGCTGAAGTAACAAACGTTTTTTTCCCCCTCTCCAGGTTTCACTTGTCCATTTGTTCCATTCTTACCTGCTGCTTGCATTCTCATAAATACCTACTTGCTAATTGATCTTGGGTGAGTGCTCCCTTCCCCTCTAAACACACAAATAATCAAGTTCACGTTCAAACACAATATCTGAATATATTTATCTATAACTTTCCAAGTATGTTATATTCACTGGTTATTTGTTTCCTGTTTAACTCACAGAGCTGCCACATGGATCCGCATCTCTGTATGGTTTGCCATAGGAGCAGTGGTATACTTGTTTTACGGCCGGAGCCATAGTTCACTTTTCAATGCAGTTTATGTACCCTCCGCTTATGCTGATGAGATGTATCGTTCCTCACCAGACAGTCTGTCCTAGTCTTTATGCAGGACAAGAACCACACTCACCCCAAGTTAGGTGACAAATGTGTTTATCACTTTTCAAGTTTTATCATGTAAATTTTTAAAATGGAACTTCCGAACAGAATCGTTCATCTCATTGTAAAATAATCTTCTTCGGGTTGTTTGGGAAGTGTTGTGGAAAAACATGTAAATAGTTTAATTTAATTAACGTATCTCAATCTGTTCTAAATTCACAGTAGGTAGGTCTTGAACGAAAGGATAAAATTCAGAGAAAATCAAGCTCTGTTTTCTTCAACCATGGAACTATAACTGCTTTTACGCATGCATATAGCTCTTCTTGGACAACCCTTCAAATGTTGCAAAGTTCTGTTGACAACATTCATATGAAAAGCAACTGTGTAGGCCAACCTTTTTTGTACACTCAGATAAACTTCATCTTCCAGTTCACTATGAAGAAACTTATTTCGAACAAAAAATCAATCTTTTCTTTTCTTCAATTTTCTTACAACAAAATTCAATCTTTAGAATCCTGAATCCCACGGAAAAGAAGTGGTGAAAACATAAAGAAACAAAAAAAACAAAAAAAAGAAAAATCTTCCAATTAATATGCACGTGATGCGTGCATGCGTCCAATTTCCATTTCGCCCCAACCCGACTCTCTCTCTCTCTCTCTCTGCATCTTCTCCACCCATCCAAACCCCTTAAAGAAATACCACCAGAGAGAGAGCTCTCTGTCTCTCCTCTCTCTCTGCATCTTCCCCTTCTCTCTCTTTGATTTGAATTCGGATGAACCCAAGCCACCATTCTTATCAACGAGAGGTTGAAAGAGAGTAGAATTACCGGACTAAATTATGAGGTTATTTGCTCAAAAATCGACATGCAAGTTCAGAAATCAAGTGTGTAATACATGCAAGTCAAACAATACAGGGTAGAATATTTTCTGATATATTTTCATTCTCCAAAAAGATGTATTTGTAATACAAGTGTGTAAACCGTAGTAGGGTTAGACAAGGAAACAAATAAACTCCTAATTACACAAGATTTGTACAAAAGAGAAAGAAATAAAATCATAATATAGAATAGGAAATAAATCTCCTAATAGAATTAGGATCTCGCCAACACTCCCCCTCAAGTTGGAGCAAAGATGTCACGCATGCCCAACTTGTCAAGTGAGTTGAAAAAGATAGTAGTAAACATAGCTTTCATAAGAACATCTGATGGTTGATACTGTTCGTTAAAAACATTAACTCGCAATTGTACGAGCCAATTAGTAGTATAGCAAGACAAGTACGAGGTCGTACCCACAAGGACTGAGAAGTTAAAATTAGTTATGTACTTAGATTACCAAATTCAAGAAAGTAAGAGGTTAAGTCTAAAACAGAATTTAAAGTAAGAGTGATTGTAATTGTTGAACAAATGAGGCAAAACGAAGTTTCAAACAAAAGCAAAGTGAGCAAATGTAACAAAGAGTATTTTTGTAGGTTGGAAAATAGATTGGGAAACTAGGGCATTCGATTCACCATAACAATTCAATTCTGGGTTATAAGGCGTCAAGTGACAAGTTTAATTCAGATTCAAAGATTGATTCTAGCTAAAGTATGATTAGGCCATGGTGTCTGGTCCTAACATTGTGTTCCTAATTCCCTAACTTGATCATTTGTTGTCTAACCTAAATTAAGCATTAGGAACCCATTAAGCATAGAAGAACAATTTAAACAACCAAGCATGTATCTAATCCCTGTTGTCGAATGTCCATACATACTTTTCTTATTCATAGTTCAATTCGAATCAAAGCATGGTGTCTACTCTTAATTCAAACTAAGATATCTAATAAACAAGTTCTAATGGTGTTCAATCATCCAAACAAGCATATTAACTGATAAGCATAATGAATAAGAACATGAATCATGAATCAAACTTGAAACTCAAAACTTCAACTTATAAACCCAGAATATTCATGTTAAGTTACATCGAAGCCCTAGTTATGAATTTAGCTACTCATAATGGAAATGAAACTTAAACATAAATGAGAAAATATAATGAATGCAACAAGAGTAGAAAAACCCATTTCTGAAGTTGTTTGTGGTGTCCAAGGCTTCTCCAAGTTCTTCTCCACGTCTAATGCTGCTCCAAAAGCTTCCTCACATCTAGAGTATGACAACTAAAGAGGTGATTTGGGATGAGTTTGGGTGAGTGGTGATGGAAAAGAAAGAGGAAATTCGTAGGGAATTGGAATGGAGGCTTGTTGGAGCTATTTTGGTGTTTTGGGGATGAATGGAGTGTTTGTGGAAGGATGAAGTGAATGAGAAGAATTGTGAATGATGTTGTGTTTAGAATTGGAGTGCTATTTATAGGGAGAATGGAAGGGGAATATATGAATTGAATATGGTTTATGCCAATAGCACTTGTAATTAAAAACTCATCTTTTGGCTAGTGCACTTCACCAACAACTCCCACACTTCACCAACAACTCCCACTAGATAGCTTTTATAATTAGAAACCCATTCTTTTGGCTAGTGCTCTTCACCAACAACTCCCATTAGATAGCACTTGTAATTAGAAACTCATTCTTTTGGCTAGTGCACTTCACCAACAACTCCCACTAGATAGTGCACTTCATCATACATATGTCATGCATGACTATGCATTGCACTCTTCTTTTGGGCTCGTTTTGGGCTTGTTAATACATTCATAAAATTATGGAAAAATATGGATATTCAAGCCCTTTGTCTTATCTTTCCAAGCATATGCAGCCCAACGCAAGGAAAAATTGGGAAGACCTTCAAATGTCATTTGTGGCCCAGTAACGCAGATGCTGCCGAATTTTGACATTGAGCTACTAGATCATGTATAACTTCCTCTAGAAGACTCAGAATCATGAACCGTAAAATGGTACGGAAACTAGACTTCCGTATCTTTCCAATGATGTATGGCTCATTATCTGGTTCTTCTTGATCAAGTACAGGTTAATCCGTGAAATTGAATGATCTGCAGACACCGTTTTGGGCTAATTTGTCTCCAAAATGCATTAAATGAGTCTCAAGCTTATTACACTGAAACAAACACAAAACTTATTAAAAGCACAAGTTTAACTCAAAAACATAACCAAATCATAAGTTAGAAGGGTACAAAAAGATATTTAATTATGCACCGATTAGATACTCAAATGATATGAACAGAAAAGAAATAATCTTAGCATCCAAAACAAGATAAGCCAATGGAGTTACATTGTGATAACAAGTCAGCTATCGATATTGCTCATAATCCAGTTCAACATGATCAAACTCAACATGTTAAGGTGGATAGACATTTCATCAAAGAAAAAATTGAGAACATGATCATCTGTCTACCTTTTGTAAAATTAGAAGATCAATTAGCGGATGTCTTAACAAAAGCTATCTGTGGACAAGTGTTTTATGACTCACTTACCAAGTTGGGCATTAGTGACGTATATGCACCAACTTAAGGAGGAGTGTTGACATGCGCTATCCTAATGAAATGCCGATCAAGGCACAAAAGGTATAGTAATTAACTTGTGCTTTATCTTCTCCTTAATGAAATGCCGATCAACTTCTACATGCCTAGTTCGATCATGTTGCACCTAATTATTAGCAATTTCAAATGCAAACTGACTATCATAGTGGAGCTCTGTAGCAGTGTTTGGCCTAAACCCAATTTCAGTAAGCCTCAACCATAGTATTTCACAAACCCCTTGGGCAATCCCTCTATTCTTAGACTCTGCAGAAGACCGTGATATAATATTTTGTTTCTTGCTATGCCATGTAATCAGGTTACCACCAACAAAGGTGAAGTAATAACTTTATGTAGAACATCTATCTGTAACATTTCCTGCATAATCTGCATTAATGTAACCTTTTAGATCCAAGTGACCATGTTTTTTTAAATAATAAACCTCTACCAGGAGCCATATGATCCTCACTAGGTGAATGCATAAATTGGCTAGTAGCACTTACCGCATAGGCAATGTCGGGGCATGTCAGTGACAAATAGATAAATCTCCCAACCAACTTCTGGTATCTCAAGTTTATGATTCTCCAAAATAGTTGTCTCAGTTGGTTTACAGTCAAGCATCCCAATATCTGCTAGCAAGTCCATGACATACTTCCTTTGTGAAAGAAATAAGCCATATTAGATCAAGTGACTTCCACTCTTAGAAAATATTTTATGTTTCATCCCATATAACCATGTCATATGAGTGCAATAATCCACAAATAACACAAACCAGCAAACAACCAAGGCAATAGAAATAGGGGAAGGACCCCAAACATCAAAATGAACTATATTAAATAGCATTAGGCGTTTATAACAACTTAGAGGGTAGAATACCCGATGACTCTTAGCTAAAATACAAGTTTGACATTGGAAGGCAAACTCGATTTTATCTTCTTACCGGATTTAATATTCTATTATTTAATATTCTATTAATTAATCTCATTAATCTATTAATATAGAAATAAAATAAAAGACGCCACTAAATAATGCAAGAAACAAATGTCGTAAATAACCAAATGAGACATGACAAAAACAGTAATGTAGCAACTGAATCCAGCAATGATGAGAAGTTTCGGCGGTACTAGTACAAAGAACCCGACTAGTTGCCACATCATCCACATAATAAAGCCCAACCATTTTAGAACCATGACCAAAGATCTCCTAAGTCTAGATATCCTATAGTAAAACAACAGATGGATATATCAGCACAACATAATTTAACTGCTCAGTAACTTGTGGCACAGATAATAGATTGCTAGACAAAGATGGAACCAGTAACACTTTGTCTAATGGTAAAATAGGTGTCCAAAGTACAGAACCAGCCCTTGTGATAGGAGCAGTAACATTATTAGCAATTAGAACATGATCACGATGAGGCAGGAGAGTAGTAGAGAATAAATCATAATTATACGTCATATGGTCAGTAGCACCAGAGTCAATAATCCAACCTGTATTGAGTGCATCATGAGCAAGGAAAGCCTTGCCAAAGTTCCTGGAGACGACGGAGGTGCAAGAGATGGTAGGGTACCCAAGGCCGTGGACATGGCTGAAGTAGAGGCAGCAGCCAGGTGGCAGTGTCGAGTCGAGATGTCGGCTGTAAGGGTAGTGGTTTCGACCACATGAGCTTTGCCACCCAGTTGTTCCTTTTTCAAGCGCCTCCGTGATTTTTCCCACTCTATGACCTTATGCAACTCCCAGCATGTGTCTATAGTATGCCTTCGATCACCACAGTGATCACACTTCAGTTTGTCTTTTTCTGCAGAAGTTAGGTGACAAGGCTGAGTAGACGAAGAGCTAGATCATGAAGGCCGAGAAACTAGAGCAGTGTTTTTGGAAGCAAACACAACAACAAGTTCCCCAGGCTTGGTACTGGATGCAAGCATAGTAATATGACATTGAGCCTCATGACGGACCATAAAAAATGCATTCTCAATAGTCGAAACCTTATACTATAGAATATCACTGCACACATCCTCGTAAAATATGGACTCCACTACGTTGGCTGAAGCCATGAAAGGCCGTGAGTCGACCTAAACCAGTTCCACGCTCCCATCCTCATGCTAAAATTGTAGCGTTTGATGAAGCAAGGAAGGGACACACATACTTCTGTGGATCTAATCTCGACCCAACAATGCACTAAAGTGAGCCGTTGTTTCCACATGAAGAAGGCTATCTTCCTGACCTTTTTCCCTACTTTGACTTGAAGTAGGATGATTCCCTTTGATCTTATGGTATCTCCCACAAAGTCACTGACCGTTGTCTCGGTTGGGATTAGTTCATCTAAACTTTTCTTCAATTTCTTCATCACAGAGGCGAGAAGGATGTTCATCGTGGCTCCTGTGTCAACTAGAACTTTTCTTCATTTCATGGTCATCATTCTCTTTATTCTCATCGACCTTGAGTGGTAATACCACCATCTTGTACTTCATGGGAATGATCATAAAGCTAATCTTCTCGGGGGCTTAGTCTCACGTAAACACTTCTCTAAGGGCCTAGTCGGGCGTGAACATTGGGTTGTGGGCCCAACCAGGCGTTGATCCTTGGACTTTATCTCAATCGGAGACTCAATCTACTTTCAGCGTGGCTCACAGATGCTTGCGACATGCCAATGTGTTGAGCATGCTCTTATCCTTCTCCTTGTCTACTTCCCCCTGCTCGACCTACATGGGACCTCTCGAACTGCATGTGGGTACGTTTGTCCATCCTTCTATCTTTGTCTTGTGCTCCATGGCCAAGTTCTTGGACCAAGTCAATCTAGCTGAGCAGCTGTCCAACCAAAGTTGTTTTGGTCGTCCACTCTTTGAGTCAGCTGGTCAACTCTAAGATTGAGGTATGCTTAGCTTTGTGGATCAGGAGGAGAGAATTGTGTGGAGCCCAATTGCACACGGGCTAGGGTTTCGTTGAAGGTGTACACGAGAGCGTACGCCACGGTGGTGCTAGGATATTGGGCCACGGCCTCGACAGCGGAAAGTGGCGGCACGGATCCATCACGGATTGACTTGTTGCAGCGGTCTTGCTTCTCGTGCACCTGCTTCCAACCATGGTTATTTAGAAGACTTTGGTTGAGTGATGAATAGGAGGAAACAAATTCCTTTGTTTCAAGAGCAAGTGTTGAGTATAACTTGCACTCTCAATGAAAACACCAAAATGTTTATGAAAATTTCTCACGAGAGCATATTCGCTAGTTGATTCCTCGACATTCGATCTTCATTCTCTCTCTCCCTTAATTCTTATGAAATATATAGGAGTCAACAGACCACACTCGGGGGGTGTTGGTCAAAGGTTATTTGATGCCTAAGTTAGTTCAATTGGATCTTTGATAAAATATACGACAATAGCTAAAATGGATGAAGTTTTCTCTCATAAGGAGAGCCGAGTGGCCGAAGCCGTATGTTGTGGCACTTAACCATGTTGGAGAGAGGAGAGCGAGAGTGGCGACGACAAGGAGAGAGAGAGAGGGTTTTTTTCAGGAGAGAAAGCATTACCTCAAATGTCTTGTATGACTATGTATTTATAGTCTCCTTGTGTGCTAGAGTTTTGGGAGAATAATCTTTATTTGGTTAGGATTATTTTTCCCAAAAAGATGATAGGAATTACTTCAAAAGATTTGGTGGAGTTTGATTCCTTGATTTAGAGAGATATTCCTATCTTACATTAAAGATAATTTCCTTAATTATATAGGAATTAATTAGAGTAATTAATTTGACTTAAGAAATTTTTTTTCCATTTGTCATCTTCTTATTGACCGGTATAATATATGTTCCCGCAATGTGTATCCAATGAAGTTATTACAATTATTTTGGTTGTTTTGCTGCCAATAAATGTGCTAGCATCTTCATATGAGTCATCATCACGATTGCCAATTGATTGACTTTCATTTTACACATTTTTTTAATGTTCATTTTAAAAGTTAAATAGTAGCAATGTATCTCAATAAAGTTAAGTAGCAATTCCATTCGGACACGCATGAATATTTACTCCGAACGATAAGATATTTTATTCCACAGCCATTTTTCAAAACATAATAAATACATCATGATTCATGAAGCAACCAAAGGGGGAGTGGGAGTGCTTTTTCAGGTGGTGGTGTAGTAGGATTTATTTAAGTTTATGGGTTGTTTTAGTGTTTCGCTCATGTTGAGTTTACAGGTTTTGTTTGGGTTTATAGTTAATTGTGGTGATGTCGACTAGTAGTTTTAGTCTCATTTTTTTTATTTACTTAGTTTTGTTTTTCACATGTTAATTGGTTACCCTCTTGAAATTGTTATTTTAGATGTTATGTTAACCTCTCTAATTGTATTGTTGCATTTTATCTAATAAAGTTTATATTTTATATAAATAAAAAATAAAAAAAGGGGAATCCCAGAGCAGCCAGCAACTCTGAGCTGCATGATTGCAATTCCTTGGCCTTTTTTCTTTTTACCAATTATAATCTCATCTTCTGTTCTATGCCAATTATTTAACGTAATAAATAACTAACTAATGTCATTAAAAGATATGAACTTTAACTGTTCACACGGCATCACATCGTGATGAGTAATTATGCATCATATTAACTTACTATACTATTTGGTTCACCTCCAATAATTCATGATTTTCTTTCACCGACGACGTCACCCCAATATGAATCCATATGAGCCAGAGCCAAATGGAGAAGTGGCCCCACTAGAATGGATCTAGTCAGGCCTTTTTCGAATCCAATTGGACCAATCAAAATCATTACGTACGCAATCCTAATTCCCAGTTTATTCTTTATTGGTATTTTTTGGACTGCTTCAATTACCTATATTAGCAAAACAGAATAAAATAACAGAAAAAGAAAGAAAAAATCAGAAAAACACCAACTTCAGATTATTTTGGGTTGTTTTCTGAACGAGCAAACCACCACCAACCCAAAGGGAAAAAGGGGGAAATCCACCCTTTCTTTCCTTGATCTGCCCGCTTCCCGTTTTGGTACAGAGGCCTCAAAAATCTATATATGTATACGGGAGGGCAGGCAGGTTGAATTTGATTTAGTGTATATAAGTTCTAATTTTTTTGTAATTTGTTTTTCTTTTAGATGAAATAATTGAAGTTATCATTAGTATCAAATCAAAACAAAGAAACCCATTTGGTATCTTTTGCTTAGGACGCCAAAAGGCAGTCTTGGAAGATCAAATTTGTTAGCTTTCTTGGAGAAAAATTGAGTTTGTGGATTTTGTGTGATGGGTTTATTAGTTGATTCGAAAGAGGGTGGTGGAGGAGGAAGCGGAAAACAGGGTTCATGGGGTGGTCTGAATAGTTTGATAAGGAGGAAACAGGTGGACTCGGTTCACGTGAAGTCTGGGGGTCAACAGTTGGCCAAGGAGTTGACTATTCCCCATCTTGTTGCAATTGGTAAACTTTTCCTTCTTAATCATTTTCTGATACATGTGCTTTGTGTTTGCATATGCGTTTGGATGATCTCATATTAAACTGTTCATGTTAATTTGTTTTTGTATTTAAGATGATCAAGTGTTTGTTCCTCGCTATATTCTTGTAATTGGTATTAGATTTTGCTCTCCTGTGTTTATTCCTTTTTCCTCTCAACTTTATCTTCCTGCTCTGTGTCTCGCTTTGAAGTTCAGATTTATGGTATGCTTAAGTTTTTCTTTATTTATGCACCCTTCATCATAAAATTACTCATTTACTACTAATCCCTTGCGTATGATTTAGTTGATTATTGTTCTTACTAAGTTTTAATGGCATAATTTATATTGATGGCCTATTGTGTATTATGCACATACACCCACTCATGCACTCAAATATCAACACCACTTTAAATATTGTACTTAAATAATGAACCAAGCTAGTTCCCGTTATTGGACATCATGGTTTATTTGTCTTTCACAAATGGCTTATCGTTAGTTCTCATATAACTTGATTAGGAGTTGGCTCGACGATCGGAGCAGGAGTCTATATTCTTGTTGGAACAGTGGCTAGGGAGCACTCTGGACCAGCCCTGGCAATTTCCTTTCTAATAGCTGGAATAGCTGCAGCTCTTTCAGCCTTTTGTTATGCTGAGCTTGCAAGTCGCTGCCCTTCTGCTGGGAGTGCCTATCACTATACGTACATATGCATTGGAGAAGGGTAATTTCTCAGTAATTCTCTGTCAGTGTGTTGTGCATAGCAATTTTAAAAGAAAAGGAAGAGTAAAGTTTAGCATTCTTGTTCAGGAAAAAATTCTTGTACTGACCTATTTACATTGAAACTTTTCATTTGCATCGGTTAGTGATATCAGAACTATCATTGTTTGCAGTGTTGCTTGGTTGGTCGGTTGGGCTTTGATTCTAGAATATACAATTGGTGGTTCAGCGGTTGCTCGTGGCATATCCCCTAATCTGGTACAGTTGATTTACTTTTAAGTATCTAATTTATGTATTATGCAAAACAAGACTTCTTGTAACTTTTCCTTCCGTGAAGCTCAGAGCATATTCTGCTGAGCTGGAACTGGTAGAACTTGCAAATCTATCCTAATTATTTTAGAGTGAACCATCTCTCTCTCTCTCTCTCTCTCTCTCTCGCTCTGTTTCTTTTTTGGGGTAGTTATATCTGGTTTTAAACATCTAACGGCCATAGTATGTACTTTACTTCCTTTATGTATACAAGTATATGGGCAATTCTTCTGAGATACTAGCTCACAATAAAGTGAATGCCATATGTGCTCCTGTCTTGGTTGAAATTTGGGCTAGGATTTTAAATTCCTTGAATTAGAATGACCCCTTCATTGGATAGGAACTTGTGATTCTGCTCCAGTTGATCAGTAAGGGAGAACACTGTAATATTTTTTCTTGTTTTAATTTTGAGTTTATTTCCATAATTCTTCCTGCATGCTTTGACAATTTTCAAGAAATAAGTATGTGGAATATGTCCTTATGTATTTGTTTTTCTTCCTCAAGGCATTACTTTTTGGAGGAGAGGACAGTCTGCCTGCTTTTATAGCCCGGCAATATATTCCTGCGCTCGATATGGTGGTTGACCCCTGTGCAGCAATTTTAGTATTTATTGTCACAGGGCTCTTGTGTGTGGGAATCAAGGAGGTAGTTATATATATTCTTTATTTTCTTTTTGTGTAGAAAAAGAATTCTTAAACTTGCCAAATATATTTGTCCTTTTAAGTGTAATTGAACACTTAATTTCTGCAGAGTACGGTGGCACAAGGCATTGTGACGATAGCAAATGTATGTGCAATGATATTTGTCATAGTAGCTGGTACTTACTTGGGCTTCAAGACTGGCTGGGCTGGATATGAACTTCCTACTGGGTATTTGGCATCCCTATTTGTATATCTACTCTTTTACTTTTTCTAAAGGAAAATTTTCAATTGTCCTTCCTCTTTATTGATTTAACAGGTACTTTCCCTTTGGGGTGAATGGTATGCTTGCTGGGTCAGCAACTGTCTTTTTTGCATACATTGGTTTTGATACAGTTGCCAGTGCTGCTGAAGAGGTATGCCATCCAAAATATCATTTTTATAAGTACTGTAGAGATGTTTTAACTTGTGTAGAATTTGAATTATGCCTTCATGTATTTCGAAAGGTGAAGAATCCTCAACGAGATTTGCCACTGGGTATTGGTGCTGCCCTATCTATTTGCTGTGCGTTATATATGTTGGTTTCAATAGTCATTGTTGGTTTAGTGCCTTATCATGCAATGGATCCTGACACACCCATCTCTACTGCATTTGCTAGTCATGGGATGCAATGGGCTGCGTAAGTGAATAATTTTATGGTGCTTGTAATTTCTTTACATATTTGGGTAATTAAGTTAAGCTTTGGGAATTGAAGGCTATTTTCCTGTTTGTGGTTGAAGGTATGTGATAACTGCTGGAGCTGTTACTGCTCTCTGCTCAACATTGATGGGTTCTATTCTGCCTCAGGTATTCTTTGTTGATCTTTTGTCATGTTCCTTTTATCTCTTCCTTTTCAAGAGCTACGAAGTATGGTCTTAGCCCTCTTCTGCTTGTTTATTACAATGAATCTCCTATCACTTGTACCACTGATTAATATATTTTATTTTTCATTATTCTATTTAATTTGATTTTGTTTGATGAAATATTGATGCCTTTCATATTCTTATGCTTAGCCACGAATCCTGATGGCAATGGCTAGAGATGGATTGCTGCCGTCATTTTTCTCAGATATTAATCAACGCACTCAAGTTCCTGTGAAGAGTACAATTGCAACTGGGATTGGTGCTGCGGTCTTGGCATTCTTTATGGATGTTTCACAGTTGGCAGGAATGGTAAGTTTCATGGAAAGATCTAGTATTGTTGAGGTGGATAATTTGTTTACTCTTTGCTCTGCTAAAAGGCATACGAGTATTCTTAATTTTAATGCTATAATTTGTGGTTACCAGACCGTAACTTTATCAAGGGGGTTCCCATTGCATGTGAACTACCCTGGGAGGTTTATTTATTTATTTATTTCCTACAGTAATATTTCCGACCCTTGATAATATCCTGAAACAAATTCTGATGTTGTCAAGGAGTTTATATTCTGGATCATGGTAATGACACATGGAACTCAATACCAGATGGAAATACATGTGTTTAACCCTTTTTTATGTTGACACCCACCTTTTCCTGTAGTAGTGAATGTACATCTTTTAATGGAAACAAAATGTGTGATGTGGAGACTGACTTGTAGGTCTACTTATGTTGTGCAGGTTAGTGTGGGTACACTTCTTGCATTCACCATGGTAGCGATATGTGTACTGATACTCAGATATGTCCCACCGGATGAGGTGCCTTTGCCTTCATCTCTTCAGGAATCCATTGATTCAGTGTCGTCGTGGCACGGAAGGAATTCTCATGAGATTAGTGAGGAGGATCCTAAGGCTCGTGTTGGTTCTTCCAAGGAAAGTACTAAACCTCTACTTGACAAAGTGGATATCTTGGTTGAACTTCCTCTGTTTGAAAAGCAATTGCCTTTTGTTGACTGTAAGTTCCTTATGGATATAGTCTCTTATCTCACCTTATTGTTTTCAACCACTGCAATTGTAGGAAGGTCAAACACGCACACACATGTAGATAGAGAGAAGTTTGGTTCACAAGGAGACATTCGCAATGAGAATGTCCTGTGCCGTTTGAACACTCACACACACACACACACACAGATATATATAGAAAAGTTTTCTATGGTATGCTCAACCACAAATGCAGATAACCATTTTTGCACTGCTGATCAATCGGCATGTACAGTACCAGGCAATTGGCAAGGCAAAGAAAGGGTTATCTGCACTTGCAGTTCACCACATTACTGAAAGTACATTTCCCAACTATAAATCAGGAGTGCACATTCACGCATGATTCTACACACTCAAAAGGTCTAATTGATAGTCTGACATCATAACAAGTCAGATGGCCTGGAAAAAAAATTACTCGATACATATGTATACAGGGAAATACTCTCTTGTCATACTTATGTTTCCAGAATGAATCTGGGCCACACTTTCAGGAAAGAATCAACCGGATAAATAGTGGATATTTCTGTCATTATATTTGTATCAAAACATCTGTTTATGAAGTTGTGCTCTGCTTTCATGTCATCTAGATCATTCTGAAATGCTTTTGCATTATTTATGTGTGCCTTATTGCAGACACAATAAGTAAAGATAACAGGCGAAAGATTGCTGGCTGGACCATAATGTTCACATGTGTTGGGGTGCTTCTCCTGACATATTCAGCTTCAGATTTGGGCCTCCCCGGGTGGGTTGATTTTAGTACTAGGTTTAGTTGTTCTGAGAATGATCTTTTCTGGTTGCGTGATTTTAATCATTCATTTTTTAGTGGCAAAAACAAATTCTAGAGGAATGTTTAGTTAGCTGATAGTCTGCCTAGATTCTAAAATTGATTGCCAAGATTTGTGGTTTTTAATATTAGTTTATGTTTCAGTTTCTACTAGTCATATAGGTTATTTCTATATTCCCCATTGATTAATTCTTCAGAAACATTGTTGCTTTCAATTTCAGTTTTCTTCGCTATACATTATGTGGAGCTGGTGGCATTCTTCTTCTATTAGGTCTGGTTGTGCTCACATTTATAGATCAAGATGAGGCAAGACACAACTTTGGGCACACAGGAGGTAAGCTCACTATTTTATGATACTACAAATTTCATTGAAATTATTTCAAGGGGTGCGATATGTAAATACCCAAATAACAAAAGAAAAAAAAAACGATAAAATATTAAAATTAAATGTATGTTATAAAAGAAGTGAGTAAAATAAGTCATGTAAGTTATCCAAAAAGATAATCAATTTCTTGAAATTGGTCCTGATCTATGTTGAGAGTAAAAATTTTACATATGGTTTTTGAGGCTTGCATCACATTATATAAAATCTCTGGCATCTCAACTCATAGCTATTTGGTTTTGAATTAAATGCTCTAACATTAAAATAGTACCACAGTAGGGTTTACCACGCGACTAGGCCAAGTCCACGAGAGAGGTGACCTAGGTAGATAAGTGAAGATACTCAATAAAAGGACAGGGTTACCAATGATGAGTGGAGCTATGTGAGGAGTGGGCTACTATTGATGTGTGCAACTACCTTAAGAGCTATCATGTGAGTGGTTCAATGAGGTCGACCTTTGGAAGTATGGTGGAAAAATAGAAAAATAGAACATCTTGGCTTAGTATATGCGTTCTTGGGCACCCTTCCCTTGCAAGCCGGTTTTGCAGGGGTAAGTTTCCAATTGGTACATATTAATTGGTAGCCATGAGAAAAAAAAAAATTCATATGTCAGAGCAAACAGGTGTTCTCATAATTGATGCATGTGTTTGGTTGAGTTTGGACAAACAGGAGGGAGTGCATCAAGAATATTAAATTTTTATATCAGGTATTTGAAGCCAACCTTTTTTTTTGGTTGAAACCAGACTTTTGTGTAGTGAAACATGGTCAACCAATTCCACTGATTGCTTATGCATACCGCAACAAAGGAATACCAAGAAATAGAATACCCAAAAACAAAAAATGCATGTTATAAGATTTCAAAGAATTTACTAACTGGCAGTTCTTTAATGCCATGATGCAAACAGCTACCATAGCGCACATAAATACCAAATAAAGAAAACACAAACCCCTAAATTTCACTAGCCATAGGATAATGCAGTAATGCTTGATGAGCTCATTCCACTGCCTGTTTATGCATACATCAAGGGAGTAAGAATATAAAAAACACAAAAACAATAAAACCACTTTGTAAGTTTGCCAGGAAATCTACCGGTACACCATTTAATCCCTAATAGGATGAATATCTATGTGTGTGTGTATATGCGCACACACATATACTGGTTGTAGTTGAAGCGGCTAGCTTTTTTTTTTCTTTTTAGAAGAAATAGCCCATGATGGTAGTTATCTAATTTGGTTATATAGGTTTATTTTACTTATAATTGAAGTGTGATCTCATTTGTAGTGATTGGAATATGAAAACAAATAATAAAGCAACATAATAATGTCGTCATCTCGTGTTTAGTTACATTGGATTAAATTGTTAGGTTGCTTTTAAGTGTGGAATCGACTATTTGGCTTCTTAATAACAATGATATCTTGGTTTCCTTTCAGGTTTCATTTGCCCGTTTGTCCCACTGCTACCTATTGTCTGCATTCTCATCAACGTCTATTTACTTATCAATCTTGGGTAACTATCCAATTAAAGAGCCCACTTTATTTTTTCTGTTAATTTGTTTCTTCCCTTCCTGATAGCTTTTCACTATTAAGAGAAAGCCTACATACTGGAAAGGGTTCCGCTATCTATTTGCATATAATTACCTTGTCGTTTTCCTCCCACTTTTCCATCTTATTTTGTTCCAGAGGGATTATATTATTTGGATAAAAAAGGAAGGCTATGGTTTATTTTCAGTCAAGCAGTTTTGTGGAAGACTATGATGCAAGTTTCAATTTAAAAACAGCTAAAACAGTCCTGTTTTATAATTTAGTGTTAGTCTGAAACTTCATTATTGTTTTGCAACAACACAGAGCTTTGGTTAATTCCTGCAACTTGGAAAGAAAACTATTTATGACCATGACAGGGGAAAAAGTTGTCAATTGCAACTGGAGCTTCTATGATTATTCCTGAATGCTCTGTTATCTAATCTGTCGTCTGTAAATACTGTTTACTTTGATCCCTAATACAATGCATTTATCGTTTCGTTTTTAGAGCGGACACCTGGGCTCGCGTTACCATATGGCTGTTAGTAGGAGTGGTTATTTATGTATTCTATGGCCGAACACACAGCTCTTTGGAGGATGCGATTTATGTGCCAGCAGCCCATGCAGATGAAATCTTTCGCAGCTCAGAAAATTATGTGTCTTAAGTCTTCACAAGGAATGCATATATTAAAAGTCTATAGGTCTTTTTTCATCTGGTTATCGTGAAGTTTCCTTTTGTTTGTGTAATTTCTGTTCCGATTGATTATTTATTGTTTGTAATCTTATTGTAGCAAAGGACGGAAATCAGTCCATTGTATAATATTGTGTTATTGGTTATCGCTGCTTTATTGTTTATAATCTTATTGTAGCGAAGGACGGAAATCAGTCCATTGTATAATAGCTTGTTGTCGGTTAATGCCGGACATGTTCGATTAATGTAAATAAGTTGCAATTAATGAAAGTTTCCACTTTCCTTTCTTAGGACAGTGGCATGGAAACCTTCCCTCTTATCGTTCATTGGAAATTTTAGATTGATGTAACAGTTATGAAGCTTCGCCGGCTGGCATTGGCCTGAAGGCTGAAGGCTGAGTAGCCGAATTTGATAAAAATGCCAATTTGCATTTTGGCTTGAATCTGGAACATTCAAGCTGAGTCGAATCAGATGGAAGCCTGGCCTGGCTGGGCATACTTGTGTGCCAAGCATGGCAACAGTAACTGCCCATTATGAATCAAATCAGCCACTCGGAAATGCAGAACTCCATATGTATTGTAAGTTGAAGCTAATGAACTCTTAAGATCGTCTCAAGCCGATGGTAATGCCAGACAGAAGGTGATAATAGCTCAGAAGGCCATAATCAAAACCTATTATGCCTGAGTAGAGAAACCAATTGACATCCGTAAAAAATTCTTTGCATCCACTTAAAAACCTGAACTGGTCATGTCGTAAATTTTGGCAATGCTGAACCTAAGAGTGAGAACGAGTTAAATCTAATGAATTCTCTACAAGGTACTCTGCCCAGGGATGGTTATGTATCCCACATTACAATCTCAAGTTTCCACTCATCTCCACGACCAATATTTACACCCTTCAATAGAAAGGAGCAACCACACTTCTTTGTACCATGGGCCTTGCAACGCTTTTCCTTCCGATGATTCGTATCTGCATTGGAATTCATTGCTTGGCACGGGTAATCTGAATCTACATCAAGACTGCTTAGTACAATAGTGTCCACCTCTACCACAACAAAAATTAAGTCTAGCTCGTTTCAATCTATTTTGTCCAAAGCATCAGACCTCTTAATCACAACTTTGACACCACAACTCCGTCCTTGTGCACGAGTCCAATTGATCAACTCGGTTCGACTCTTGAACACATGCAAACAAAGCATGGTTTTAATCAATCAACATAGACGACCAGACCACTTCTATGTTACAACCACAAAGCAAAAGTTGTGTTACCTCATCATGTTATATTCCTATTTAGATCTGTGCACTAGATATTAAGTAATATCAGGTTTGATAAGAGTTTAAATTAGGTTATACCTTGAGGCCCAAAACTTTGTGAAATAAAGAAAGTTTTAAAGCCAATTAAAGGGGTCCTATTTATTTCCTTTGCATGAACCATTGTTTGATGGGCTTAGAATGTTTGTCAAGTGGGGCCTTGGTGATGAGTAGAGACGACTGAACCTGGCCCTATATAAGCTTAAGACCCTGCTATCATCAGACACATTCTCTAAACCTAATCTCATCATAAAGAGAGAGCTGAAACAGTTTATGAGAGATAGCAGAAGTCTTGAGCCCTTCATGTCTTTTGCTAGAGTTATTATTGGTGCAATTGAATGAGTTCAGAGATCGTGTACTCAAGGAAGATGGCACTAGGTATTTCTTCTATGTATTTCAGGTTGTGTGAAAGATCATAGACATTATATAGAATTCTAACAGTTGGTATTAGAGTCAGGTTACTACACACATTGAAATCGTTTTTAAAACATGCCTATTTCGTTTTCTTTTCGTTGATGCCATGACTGTTTTGGTTATGTTTAAAGTTTTTGATGACATATTAAACATGTTTTCTAAATATATGAATATTAAAAAAATCTGGAAAAGCATGTTTCAATTGATTTTTCATATCTTCAAAACTTTAAACCCATTTTTGACCTACTAGATGACCTTAAAACCCTAAACATGGCCTTATATCATAGCAAAGCAATGAGTTCTGTTAGTTACACCATTCCCTATTCGAAAAGATATAATAGGTCAAAAATGGACACCAAAAACCCCTAAAATACTATTCATGGCAATATTAGGGTTTTCTCTTAGATTGTACTTTGTTTGGTAATTTTCTGTGCTAGATAGGAACTGACTTTTGTTATGAGAATCAACAAATTTTTCATAACAAAACCAAACCTAAATACTCAAACCCTAAAGAAATAACCAAAATTGCATCATACCTAAATTACTTGATAAGTTTCTTCATCAAATAGAATCTATCATGTAATCTGTTTATGATGGCACAAAATAACATGTAATCTGTTTGTAAGTTAAAAGTAATCTCTTGCACAAATGTGTGATATTTAATTAAGGAAACTTGCATCTATTACTTGTTAGGTTTATGGACTAAAGTTAAACTGAAAAACTGTTTTCTCTTCACAAATTAAGAATATGTTTCTTGGAAGTACTTATACTTTCTTTTGCAAATCCTTACAACATTGAACACTCTTTCAATCAATTTCTCGCAAATTGAAACACTTATTGGATCAAACTTCAAAAGATGGAAGTTTAATATTTTGAAGTTATTCTCAGAATGAATGAGATTAATTATGATCTCACTCATGATTGTATTTAATTCGAGCTAGCCATTTCATTTATGTATTTTGTAGAAGGGCTCCAAAAGCTTAGGAAGAAGGAGAAGCATCTGGCGTGTAATAGGTGCCACTTGTGTCAAGTTATCACGAATGGGATTCTAGTAAAGAATATAAAGGAGCCAAGAAAGCATGAAGTTAAAGTGTTTGTGGGGAATGGAGAGCAAGTAGATGTGGAAGCCATTGAAGTAGTTAACCTAAAGTCGGATTTAGGATTTATTTTAGAGTTGGATGATGTAGTTTTAGTACCCTCACTGAAGAGGAATTTAATTTCTATTTCAAGATTATCAAGACTTGGTTTTGTTTTTGAATTCAATAAAGATGGCTTCACATTATCTCAAAATTCCAATTTTCTTGCTATTGGTTTTCTCTCAAATGGATTATATTGTCTCAACTACAATAAAGATGGTGAAGTTTTAATGGCTGAATCTAATGAGAAAAGGATTAGAAGTGAGGGAATATCCACTAGGCTATGTCATAGCTGTTTAGGGCACATTTCAAAAGAAAGAATGAAAATTCTTGTTAAAGAACAAGTCTTGCCATCACTGACCTTCAGTATTGATGAGATTTGTATTGAATGTGTAAAGGAAAACTCACTAAGACTAAATAGAAAGGTGCAACCCTCAGTAGTGATGTTTTAGATATCATCCACATATACATTTATGGACCATTCCCTCATCAAACAATTGATGAAAATTGATATTTCATCACTTTAATAGATGACCATTCTCATTTTGATTATCTATACCTCATCGCAGAAGAGTCTCAAGTCTTTAAGATGTTCAAAATTTATCAAACTGAAGTTGAAAGGCAGCTTGAGAAAAAATCAAAATTATGAGGTCAGCCAAAAGGGGTGAATATTATAGACGTTTTGATGAAGGAGGAAGACGCGCTGGACCATTTTGCAAGGTATCTACAAGATAATGGCATAGTTGCTTAGTGCACAACACCAAGAACTCTGCAACATAATGGTGTGGCTGAGAGAAGAAATTGAACTTTGAAGGACATGGTTCGTAGCATCATTTCCAAAACTAATTTGCCTAAGCATCTTTGGGGAGAGGCGATCAAATAGCAAACTATATACTTAATAGAGTGCCTAGTAAGTCCGTGCCTAAGACACCATTCAAAATTTGGACTGCCAGAAAGCCTAGCCTGCCACATCTTCATGTATGGGGTTGCAAGGATGAAGCTATAATCTACAACCCTCAAGAGAAGAAGCTTGATCCTAAAACGATTAGCTGCCATTTTATTGGTTATCTTACAAGGTCAAAGGGTTTTAGATTTTACTGTCTAAATTATGGTACACAAATTGTTGAGAATGGTTGTGCAAAGTGTAACATCCCACATCGACCAACGGAGAGGGGGTGATGTGTCTTATATGTACATGCCCACCTCCATATAGTACGAGGCTTTTTGGTAGCTTATTGGCTTCGGAGTCATGGGAACTCTGAAGTTAAGCAAGTTGGGGCTAGAGCAATCCCAGGATTGGTGACCCACTGGGAAGTTGCTCGTGAGTTCCCATAAACAAAACTGTCAGGGCAAAGAGGAGGGCCCAAAGCGGACAATATCGTGCTACGGCGGAGCAGATCTCGGGATGTAACAATTTGGTATCAGAGCCACTCTACCGTGTGGTGCGAGTGTGCCGGCGAGGACGTCAGGCCCCTAAGGGGGGTGGATTGTAACATCTCACATCGACCAACGGAGAGGGGGTGATGTGCCTTATATGTACATGTCCACCTCCATCTAGTACGATGCCTTTTGGGAGCTCACTGGCTTCGGAGTCATGGGGAACTTCGAAGTTAAGCGAGTTGGGGCTAAAGCAATCATAGGATGGGTGACCCACTGAGAAGTTTCTTGTGAGTTCCCAAAAACAAAACCTTGAGGGTAGGGGGCCCAAAGCAGACAATATTGTGCTACGGCGGAGTCAATCCCAAGATATGACATAAAGTTCATAGTGTTTGTGCAAATAAACTCGCGGGAGAATATTCGCTTCGTGATTTTTCAACATTCGATCTTCCTTCTCTCTCTTCCTCAATTTCTGTAGAAAAGACCAGAGTAAATAGACCACACCCGGGAGGTGTTGGCCGAAGGCCCCCCGATGCCTAAGTTAGTTCAATTGAATCTAGGTGAAACAATAGCTAAAAAATGGTATGGAGATTTCTCTAGGGTGAGAACTGGGTTGTCAAAGCCGTGTATGTAATATATGGAGAGAGAGGAGAGATGTGTGGCGAGCGGGGGCGGTGGCTAGGGAGAGAGAGACAGATAAATAAAGATAATATCCTATAATTAAGATATTATCCCAATTAATTAATTGGCCAAATAAATTGGTTCAATTAATTAATTTAAAGGATATTCTTCTTTTCACCTTGGCGTGCTATGAGACGAAAATATTTGCTCCCACACATAGAGCATGAGGAGAATGCTACTTGGAATGAAGATTTTATTTTCAAAGAAGAAGGTGGTGTAGCTTTGATCGACAATGATGAACGAGATGTTACATCCTTAATTTCTTTAAGTGATACTATATTGAAACCTCCTCAGTTTGAAGAACCAATTGATCAACCACAAGAACAATTATGTCAAAAATTCTAAGCCAGATAATAAACCAGAACCAGTACAACCAAGGAGATTTGATAGACCAAGAAAATCGACATCAAATTGAAATTATGTGTATTTACAAGAAGCAGGTTTTGACATTGGAGATGAAGCTGATCCAACAAGTTTTAAATAAGCTATGAAGAGTCATAATGCAGACAAATGGAGGGAAGCAATATTAAATGAACTCGAAAGCATGAAAAATAATCAAGTATGGGAATTAGTTGAACCTCACAAGAACCAGAAACTGGTAGGCTCAAAATAGGTGTTTAAAACTAAAAAGGATAAAGATGGAAAAATCAAAAGATTTAAGGCTAGATTGGTAGCAAAAGTATTCACCAAAAGGGAGGAAATTGACTACACTGAGAAGTTTCCTATAGTTTTCACCAAAGATTCTTTCTGCATAATTATGGCATTAGTGGTGCATTATGACTTGCTCTTACATCAAATGGATAAACTGCCTTCCTGAATGGTGAATTTAAAGAAGCAAATTACATGAGGCAACCCGAAGGGTTTACAAAAGAGGGAAAAGAGCATACAGTTTGCAAACTTGACAATGCGATTTATGGACTGAAGCAAGCATGCATGAGGTAGTATTTAAAATTACATCAAACTATCTCATCTTGCAATTTTGAAAAGAACATTGCTAAGCAATGCATTTATCTGAAGAAGTGTGGGAGCTTATTTATTTTTCTGGTGTTGTATGTCAATGATATACTTTTGGCTATAAATGACCATAATTTATTAAAGGACACGAAGGAGCTACTTTCAAACAATTTTGAGATAAAGGATTTGGGAGAAGCTGCTTTTGTGTTAGGCATTGAGATTTAGAGACGCACAACTTGAGGTCTACTCGGCTTGTCGCAAAAAATATACATTGAAAGGGTATTCAAGCGTTTTGACATGAGTATGTGTTCTTGACAGAAAGTTCTGTTAGCTATAGGAGATTTGAAGAAGGAGCATTGCCCTAAGAATAAGGAAGAAGAAGCTGAGATGAGAAACAAGACGTATGCTTCTCTAGTTGGAAGCATTATGTACGTACACGTACAAGTATGTACAAGGCCAGACCTAGCCTTGTGCATTAGCAAGATGGTGAGATTTCAGTAAAATCCGGAAACGCAACATTGGATAGTTGGAAAGAAGATTCTAAGGTATCTACAGAGACCAAAGGATTACATGTTGATTTACAAACGTATTGAGAATTTAGAGTTTGTTGGTTATGCTAATGCGAATCTTGGAAAAGCAAAGGATTATTACATCTATGCTTTAGGTTTTCTTTTCAAGATGGTAGGAGCAGCTATTGCTTGGAAGAGTGCTAAACAATCTGGTGTTTCAAGTTCAACTATGTTTTCAAAATACATAGCTTGCTATGAAGCCACTTCTCATGCAGTATGGCTAAGGAATTTTATCAAACACATTAAGGTGGTGGACTCGATTTCAAGACCAGTGCAGATATACAATGACAACACTGCGGTTGTTTTTCACTTCATGAACAACAAGATGTCATCTGGACTTCAGCACATTGACATAAAGTATTTAATAGTAAGGGAGAAGGTAGCAGATAAACTAGTCAAGTTTGATCATATCAGAAATCAAGATATGACTGCAGATCCGTTTACAAAGTTAATGCCTTCAGAAGAGTTTTTGAGACATGTTGAGAGCATGGGATTACTTCCTACCTATGATGATGCAATCTAGTGGGAGTCTTGTTTCCCATTCTGATAGTTTTCTAGTATGTCTAATTTTGCTGTTTTTTGGATTGAGGGATTTGCATTTAAGGATGTTAATTTGGTAGACAGTTTTGATTATTGAATAATTTCTACCATTTTTACTATTTAGGTGTTTAAACTTATTATGCATTTTCTTTATGTATGTGAGTTTATGGTCTCTTTGAGATACTATTATTTTAATAACATTACGAATTAGTACATGTTAAGGTTCACGTTTGTAGGTGCTTCATGTGTTTTGAGATTGCATTATGTGATTATAGATGGCCTGTTTTTGATAAGGAAGAGTAGTGCTTGTCTATAGTTCATTTTGTCTAATCGCTTTTCACTGTAGCTTGAAGGGAAGGACTTAATTGCTTTAAACTCATGGCCAAGAAAGATTATCAAACTTTTGCAATATAGAAACTTAGTGCTCTAGTGCTTGATCTAGTAGGAGAATGTTATATTCCTATTTAGATCGGTGCACTAGATACTAAGTTATATCAAGTTTGATAAGAGTTTAAGTTAGGTTATACCTTGAGGCCCAAAACCTTGTGAAATAGGGAAAGTTTGAAGCCAATTAAAGGGTCATATTTATTCCTTTTGCGTGAACCGTTGCTTGATGGGCTTAGAGTGTTAGTCAAGTCGGGCCTTGGTGATGAGTAGAGATGGCTTGACCTATCCCTATATAAGCTTAAGACCCTACTCTCATCATACATATTCTCTAACCTAATCTCATCATTAAGAGAGAGCTGAAACAGTTTTTTAGATAGAGCAAAAGTCTTGAGTTGTTTGTGTCTTTTGCTAGAGTTGCTGCTACTATTGCAATTGAATGAGTTCAGAGATCGTGTACTCAAGAAATATGTCGTTAGGTATGTCTTCTATGTATTTCAAGTTGTGTGAAAGATCACGGACATTATATAGAAATCTAACACATTAGTTATGAATGCATCTGTGCTGTCCAAAGCGTTATCTGTTGCGACACCACCGCTTCTAGTAGAAGTCTCTTGTTGCAGCTGCAAAATACATTTTGCGTTCTTAAAGTTTTACTATGCGCCAGCTGATAGCTGATGGTTGACGGCTGAATTTAACTGTAAAAGTTTGTGCCACAATGCTACACATTCGGCACAGAATTGCCGAACACAAGTCAAGGTTCAGAATTCTGCAGCTCCCTGTTCGGTGGTTCTGGGTGAAACTGGTTTTAAAACATTCAGTACGTGGAGTCTGAACACTTTGTCAAAGTGTGACTTCCAAGAACTGTAACAAATTTTAGTTCAAGTTTATGAATTTTTTTGGCTCCCTCACTACTTGCAGAAACAAACACATACTTTTGGTAACATGCTGTCGAAACTCAACCGTTCAGCCGAGCATCGGTCCTGGATTTTTCAAGTATAGTTCATAATAAAGATGATTAGGAGAAATTTTTAACGTTGCTCAAGTTTCTTTTTTTGATGGAGCAATGCTAGACATTTGCGTTTTCTTACTACATTATTTGACCACATCATGTGAAGGTGTAATTTACAGATGACTATACCCAAAAAAAATAATTAACAGTTGTCATAAAGACTGATGCAATAAGTACACAAACGATACATCACACATTATGTTGGAGAGCATACAGATTGGAAAGAATTTCTCCTTTTCTGTTTTTCGTTTACTTAAGACATTGACATAAATTAATTATCTTTTACAGTGTTCAAAGAACAAAATAAATTACATAGATAAACTGAAAAAAGAAATCAGTCTAGGAAGGTTCTCAAGAGCCAACGTGAAAATTGCACCAAGTACAAAAATCAAAATGAAAGCTAATATTATTTTTCCAATGTACATAAAACTGATTTCTGGTTTCGATACCCTCTTTGCAACATGCAACTTGTCAGAACGCTACCAAAAAAAATATATATATAAATTAATACAAGCAAAAATTTTAACAATTGGTAAAGAGAACTTTCAATCTTAGGGAAGGCCAATCTCACCCACTCAAAGGCAATACATTACTGTAAATCAACAGATATACTTGTTAAAAACATTTTACATTGTAGATTTACTTCTTGGAACAAAAAGTTAAAAAGAAAATATAACTAGATCTAGAACAAAACCAATTCATTCCAATGTGCAAGCACATTTTTTAATTTTTTTAATTTTTTTTCGGTTCTAAGGGAGCCGAAGCTCAAAAAACAGAACTACATAAACAAACTTTTGGGTCTAGCAACCCCACTTAAATCTTCCAGTAGATAATGTCCAAAACCTTCAAGTACAAATTTTCACTCATCAACATCACAATCAAGTTTTTCTCCATGAGGAGAAATGTAATAATAGATTTCATGGCATCATGATTACTTAACAAAAACTTAATCAGTGTTGTTAAAGGCACTCAGTGAGGCTTTGAGGCCTGGTGAGAAAACCATTTGTGGGTAAGATGAGTTTACTAGAGCTTTTCTCGCCTAAGCAAAAAGCATAGGAACATGAGGTACTTGCCTGATAAAGTTTGTGTCATGCATGAGATGCAGTTGAAAATAATCAGTGAAAATTAATAACTTATTTGATTGTAGCAGCCTAGCAGGTCTAATTCTAAAATGACTCAGTGCTGAAGTCAAAAGTCATGTAATCTACTTCTAAAATGAACTAAATTTGCTAATTAGAAATTGCAATACTATCTTTAAGTATCTTCTGCACTAAAAGAACGTGTTTACTTAAAGTATTGTAATTTTGTGTTAAAATTCTATGTTTCTATGATGGCATTTTCGTATCCAAACTTCTGTTGTTAGTATAGTGTCTCCAGTCATGTTGTGACGAAGTCTCAGTGAAGGTTTTCAAGTATTGGTGAACACAGGCCTACTGATTTATATTCATATTGAAGCCTCTAAGTATAGCAATCTTATCTTACATATCCAGGAAAGGTAACAGTTATTTAGAGACCTAAAGTTTATACAAACTAGGTGGTAAAACCGTTAAAACATGTTTATGAACATGTTTCGCAGGATATTTTGTCTGCATAAGTCACGTGAGAAAGTTCCCAATTTTCAACTAATGTCGTCAATAACTTTTGAACACTGCGGCAAAAAGTGGCTAGCTCGGTTTTTATTGATCTAGTCTGTGTTTACTATTGAAAGCCTTCTTCCAATAGATGATTTCTCAAAAATAAACAAGATGCTCCTAGAAGAATTTTCCTGTATGAACTCAGCTCTTGCATTTAAATTTTGCTCTGTGACTAATGAACTTTTAAGATGCTTCTAAATCTTCTTTTTCTTTATTTTTATTATTATTGCTATTTTTTGCTTGTTCACGATCACAGTTCCAAGCATTTTCTTAGACCAACCAAATAGCAATTCATTACTGTTATAAATGCTCCATAAAAGAATTTTCACACTGCATCTCCTTCCTTGTATTATTTATTTAGGTTTCCTAAGCAACTTCGATGACACTACTGAGCTTGAATTCAAGAGTCAAAACTAATTCATGGAGATATATCGAGTTATCGTTATACTCCTTGTGACATTCCTTATGACCACTCTAATTTTTTCCTTCCTAATGAGCCCCGGACATCCAGCTTCCAAATAAGACCCACTGGAACTGTCTAAGGAATATATCTAATCTAGGTTTTAGTCCCATGTTTTCTTCCTATGAAATGTCTATCTTGACTAGAAAGAAAATTCCATAAAGTCATCACAGGCTTTACTAATCAAAATAATAAATCGACTTAATCCATCCATCATTCAATTTTGATTTGCTTTCTTGGTAAGAAAACATTTTCCTTTGGAACCACTACAAACAAATGTGCAGTTCAAACTCATCTATGCTTTAAATCATAAAACAAAATTCTCAACCAGCTAAACTTACACAAACAAAACATATAGAAAACTTTACCATTACACCAGGAAGTGGAATTGCCATTGGCCTTCCAACCCCTTGTCCACCTCCAATTCCTATACTTGAACAAAACCGAAAATTCATTACAACTCACAATTCAACCATTTTTAACAAAACCCAATAAAATAACTAAATTTGATTTCAATGATTAAACAACCAATTACCAGAAGAATCCACTTGGGAAACGGTCTGTAACCTCCAGCCATTGCCATAATCGACGAGAGCCGAGCTGGGTCCAAAACTGATGGGCTCTTCTCCTTCTTTAAAGGCTTCAATATGCACAGCAAGTGGGTCCCCCAAACCCAATTTCTTGTTTATCAGTGAGACTGCAAAACCTGCCTCTGTCCCCCTCGCGAAGCGGCGTTTCATGCCTGAACTCTGACATTTGACCTCCAGAAACTATCAAAAATTCAAATGATCAGATTCTCATAAAAATTCGATCGAATTATGTAACATCTATACCTATAACGAGAGATAGAGACTACCGGAGGAGGACTTGGAGCTTCCGCTTCGTCCATGGAAGAGAGGGCAATTGTTTTCAACTGAAAGCAGGTTTTGCATTAATACCCTTA
This sequence comes from Prunus salicina, assembly GCA_020226455.1. Classification (NCBI taxonomy): domain Eukaryota; kingdom Viridiplantae; phylum Streptophyta; class Magnoliopsida; order Rosales; family Rosaceae; genus Prunus; species Prunus salicina. The sequence continues at coordinate 26,023,995 of CM035346.1, read as the reverse complement.
GCCATTCTGGTGATATTTCCTTTCAATTTTTTGCGTGATGTGTCATTTTTTTCTCTTTAAAGTATGTGACACCGGACATTATAATAGTAAAAATATAGATTATGGGGCAGATTAAAATTAAAATTAAAATTACCCTATTATTCCTGGGGTTAAAATTGTCAGATAGAACAGTAAGCCAAAACAAAAGAAAACACGGCGTTGCTTTGTTCGAGCGGTTGCAGAACGTTGCAGTCACTGAAGTTCTCCATTTCCCCGCTAGAAGCAACCAGTTTCCCGGCCATTCTTTCTTCTCCATTTTCAATTTCTCCTCAGATACAGTTCTTAAAGAACGTTGCAGTTTCATTTGAAAAGTCATGGCATGGCAATCTTTTACCATTTCAGAGTTTTGACGGATGTCCAAGGACCTTATCAAGTTTCAGCTTTACGGGCACTCTCTTGAGGTTGGGTTTTGTTAGGGTTTTTCTCTCGCTCATAAATTTTTCCCCCAATGCCTAATTGGATTGTGGGGGGTTTTTTTTTGGGTGTCAATATTTCTATCTTATTACTATGAATATTTTTACTTTGTGTTTAGGTTTGATTCTTTTTGGGTAAAATTCTTCATTTCGATCGACAACCTCAACAGGGTAGGTGAAGGGGAGGAGCCTGAGCTTGAGGCAGGCGTCCCATTTGGTTTGTTATCTTCATTACCTTCTGGTTTTGCTTCTTCGTTTACTTCTCTGTTTGTTTCACTTCTTTGTTTGTGACTGTGTGAGTAAGGATCCATTGAAATTATTACCTTTTATCAGACTCTCATGCGTTGCCACAGTTACAAGTTTACAAGAAATGACTAAACATCCAGAGAGAGATAAAGGATGAGTTTAATATTGTTTAATTTTCTGTGTAAGGGTATTGATTTTACTAATAACTGCATACTGTAATAGTAGGAGCCAATGAATTAGCTTAAAGCCTTAAACTTGTTTTCTAAAGTTCTTTGTCATTCCTTCCTAACATAGTCCAATAAATTGCCCTGAAATTATCCTTTTGTCTATTTAATGGTTTTCCTTCTCTTTGGACATGCCATTGAACACAAGATTTTCTTAATGTTTACTTTCTCTTTGTTTGCAGACCTGCTGCCAGTAGTGAATATCAAGTGACATCTGGCACTCTTCAAACATGTCATGGTCAAGGGTTTGTAAAAGAGCCCTTCCCCTCTCGCCTTACTTCAAGAACCCACAGCATATCACATGTGAATCCAGGCATGTTGCTTGCTTACAAAATCTTGTTAGAGCAGAAAACTTGGTGAATTCCATCTACCTTTGGCATGAAAGTTGAATGTTTGTTGTTGATGAATGATGATTCAGATGCATACCTTTCATTGGAGTTTGTAGTACTAGTAGTAGTGCATATCAGAGGCATTTTAGCCACGGTAGTCCTCTTTGGCGCTTCAAGCTAGGCTCATTTGACAAGTGCGGTCAGCTTCATCCATTTGCTTCTCAATCTTTGTTGAGAATCCAGCGGCCCTATTCTGCTCAGGCTATCACACAACAGAAATCACGCAAGATGCTGTTGTACCTTACGGGTTTGGTGTTTGCAATGGTGGCAAGCAGTTATGCAGCTGTTCCTCTCTACAGAAGATTCTGCCAAGCTACTGGATATGGAGGCACTGTCCAACGTCGTGAGGTCTGAATCTCTTATCTCATTTGGGCTTTAATGTTTGTATGTTTTTTCCCCAATTTGATTGATTACAACTAAGGCATTGCGGTTTTGCTTTCTGTAGAGTGTTGAGCAGAAGATTGCTCGGCATGCTAAGGATGGCACAGTCACTACAAGGTCTGCTTTCTGCTTCTATAGTAGCTTGTCTTCTTCTTATGTTTGCACAGTTAATTAAATTGTTATTTGTTATTCTGTTGTTGATTTTTCCTCTCCACCACTAGCCTAAGATATTAATAAATGAATTTTTGCTCGGTGATGACCCCTGTCCTAATTATACGCTACTTCCACTCAACTTCAAAAGTTTTTATGTGAACCTTTGTTTTGTTTCTATCTTATGAAAACCTTATTCTTATACTAGTTTTTTTTTCTTTCTGAAAAGATGTTATTCTCCAATATGTATTATTCTATGACTTGGATTAAAGGAAGATCCGAGTATTAATATTTCCATATGATATCCTCCTGCAGGGAGATTGTGGTTCAGTTCAATGCAGACGTGGCTGATGGAATGCAATGGAAGTTTATTCCTACACAAAGAGAGGTTTTTCTCATACAGTATGTTTATTTATTGGGTCAATTTCAGTTTAGTACTCTGAACTTTCACCCAAATGGCATGTGACCACTCCAACCCCAACCCTACCCAAACCACAACCCATATAACCATCAGCCAAATTCAAACCCCAACCCTCTCTGTCTGGATGATTCCTTGATTTGGTTGCTGAATAAAAAAATTTGAAACGTTCATCCTCCACTGATCCCAAATTCCCTGAGCCAAAACAAAAGGCTTATCCCAAATTTTCTGTGTGATAGTGGATCATGAGAACACCACCATCCCCAATTTTTTCACAAAATTTTTTCAAAATAAAAACAAGAGTGAGATCCAAATTTTCTGATCTAGTCGATGGCGTGCGGGAGGCCAAATCTTCTTGTTGTGGTGGAAAGGAGGGTGGGGGTCGGACCCTGGGGTGGGACGTGCTGAGAGATACTGGGGTGGGAGTAGGGGAAGAGGTCAGGGGAGAGAGGGTGAGGAGGAGGTGTGGTGATTGGGGTGGGATGGTGGGGGTGAGGATGAGGAGGGGTTGGTGGCTGTGTCGGTTTTATCGTTTAGGTGGGATTGGGTTGGAGTGGTGTTGGTGAGGGTGGTTTGGGTGGTGGTTGTAGTCCGGGGGTAGAATGAGGGGAGGAGGAGAACCATTTGAGTAAACATTCAGGGTACTAAACTGAAATTGACCCTTATTTATTTTTAATGTGCATTATTGTTCTTGCTACAATTTTGATGCTTTACCTAACGTTCTTGCTTTATTTCTGGAAGGTAAGGGTCAAACCTGGAGAAAGTGCACTTGCTTTTTATACTGCTGAAAATCGAAGCTCAACTCCAATAGTTGGTGTCTCTACGTATAATGTTACCCCTATGAAGGTACTGCTCGATATTTTTAGTGTCTTGTTATGCGGGTTCTAATGGGATTTCTTGACTCTGAGATGAACAATGTTTTAGTGTGTTATTTTTATTGGTTCCATAAACGATTGATCATCTAGCTCTCATGTAACTAAGTTGCTGATTTATTTTACTTAGATGTTGACTATCTTTGGAGGTTTAATGTTCTAAATTTTTTATTTATATGTTTCTATGCAGACTGTAATATTTATCCACCCTAATTCTCTTTGCGCTTCTTCTTTTGGTGGTTCATGTTCGCAAATTAAGATATAAAAATAGCAATGTTGACTGAAAGAAATGAAAGGGATTTAGATCCGTCTTTTGTTGTTTCTGAGGGAGTGATGCTAGTATCAGATGAGTTGCTCTTGAAGATATTAATCTCTCTCTCTCTCTCTCTCTCTCTCTCTCTCTCATAATCCAATATACCTATAAATTATCCAGTGGTAAGTTGATGTCACCTTCAGCACAAGTAACCCGAAGGATATGTTTTTCCACTCTTTATCATCTACATTTTTCTCAAAACTGAACAGTGTACTTTCTCCACTGGGTCATCAAGTTGCATCTTAGTTCCCTTCCCTCCCTCTCTTTTCCTTTGAAAGTTCAAAATATTTGAATTGTAGAATTTGTTTTGTTTCTACCTGTCTGTATTTGATTAGTCAGTGGAGGTGCAGCCACAGCCTTCGTAAATGTTTATATTTGAGGCTTGGCTAAGCATTCTTTCATTTGGGGGTAGTTGTCAGGTTGTCGAAACATGATGTCATTGGAGGGTAACTGTAAAGTTGCTGCATTATGCTGTCATCTAGTATTTAATTCCTGAACAATTACAATGCTTATAAGCTTGTAACCAGAGACAGGTGGTAACAGAAAATGGAATGTTCGGTCAAGAGAATATGATTATGAGATGAGCTAGAGATTTGTCCTATGTTTAGCAACACTAATTGAGATAACTCTATAATGTGATGAAATTTTTCATTGCTCTCTACTTTCGACCATAGTTTATAATGTTGCCAAAGAAAAAGGTACGAAACCAAGTTCGTGATCAAGACATCACAAACTCATCCACATGATCCCGATCTTTTGGGACCGGTGTGGTTTCTTGAGGTATAGTGTATGAGGATAATGAAGGAATAACATAGAAACACTGCATATGAAATCAATCCCAGCCCAAGGAAACATTTGAAAGATGCCTTGACAAATTGTTGGTGTTTTAAGTGGATCATAGGCCTAACTATATCTTGGATTTGAAAACAGATTTGGGCAGGGAAAATGACTAATCATGAGAAACAACTCTGAAATCAAGAGCATTTATGACTAGGCGAGGGTTTATGTCAGTTTTAGTCAGAGATACAGCTCCTAAAATCACAAGGAAGAAATTAGCAGGTTTTTAAATATAAGATTGGGGTAAATTTGCTTTCCATGAGAATTAGGGTTTTACAAGATTGTTAACGTGTGCACGAATATGACCTAGATTTGTTTGATTTGCAAGAAACCCCCATAGTTGAGAGTAAAGAATTACTGACCCATCAGCTTGGTCATAAGTTTGCGGTAAAGTTGCTATCTATGAGATTGAGGGAGTGTGTAGCCTAAACATATGTTCACTTTATGGGTTAAAAAGTCATGCCTACTATTTTGGTATTGCATATTTAAATAACCTCAGATTTCTGTAAGTTGTCCAGAGAGTTATAAGTTTTGTATTGTAGATAATGAATATAGTACGTTGAAAGCCCTGCTTCTATGAGTGTTATGCATTCCACTTTAGAATCCTTGACTAGAGATAATTGTTGATTTCCTTTATCCAGTAAAGTGTTTCATATCTATTTTCCGGAAGTGATAATTAATTCTTCTTTTTATCTTCAGGCTGCAGTTTACTTCAATAAAATCCAGTGTTTTTGCTTCGAGGAGCAGCGCCTTCTTCCGGGGGAGCAGATTGACATGCCTGTAAGTAGCGTTGTATGAATCAGTAATTGTTTTAGAAGGAAGATCATTCTACTAAGGGACATCTTTCTTTTGCAGGTGTTCTTTTATATCGACCCTGAGTTTGAAACAGATCCAAGAATGGATGGTATCAATAACATAATTTTGTCCTACACATTTTTCAAGGTTTCAGAGGAATAAAGATGATCTGCCATTTCAATAATTGTGAAGATTGTCACAAAGTTACATAAGCGAGCATACTCAAAACATTAAGGAAGAAAGAGGACAACAGAAGATCTTTATATGTCAATATTTGGTGCTTTTTATTTTAAAATTCATATTTATTTCAGATCACGTTTCCTCAGGAGGTTACACGAGATTTCATGGCATGAAAAACTGAGGACAATATGCATTGGAAAGATTTAAAGGAAGAGATCTAGATTTTGACAATAACACAACATTGGTTGGAAATACTAGATATAATGTATTTTTTATCAATTTGAAAATGACTAGAGACAATGAATAATATGTTGATGAATTTTATTCTTCTCATGCATAACGTATGCATTGTTATTAAGTAGCATACATGAGCTTAGTCAAGTTGGCTAACGGATGTACTCCCCACTCTACACTTGAGGTTGAACTCCCATGACATCATGATAGTGTGTTTGTGTATGAGAAACCCTCTCACCCTTAGTTTAGACTATCGTTTGCATTAAAAAAGAATCGAAGTCAAAACCAGTTTAATTACTAAAAATTCTCTCTTCCCGCCCCCCCCCCACAGCGCGAGCAATATTGGATTTTTAACACTATTAATAAAAAAAATTTAGAAAGCTACAAAGATAATTCCCATTCTTCCTCCAAGTTAAGCAACATATCCATATTATGCCTTAGCACATGAAATATAGGCATTTGGCTAGTCTAGCCCTAAATGGTAGAAAACAAAATTCTGGGACGGGTATTGCAAACATTTTCTCAGTGCAAGGAAGAAAAACACAGAAAGAAAAGATTTTTCTAACTACACACTAATTACTAATGTCAGTACAAGTAGTTGTAGGATGGATCACACTACTGTTTGAGCTCAAATGCCAATAGGAGAACAAGCAAAATCTTTCTGCTCTTTTGTTCGAAACGATTTTCCATCTTCATGCATTCAAGGGCCCATACCGATCTTCTTCTTACCTTTGTTCTGCTTTCCATTTCCCTTTTTGTTCTCTCTGAACACATGGGCACCAGCGCTGCGGTCTCTAGATGGAGTTGCATGTAACAAATGCTTCACATCAAGTACACCATTTCTAAAGCGACCTTCACTAGCTTTCAGAACCCTGTTCTCAGGCCTTTGCTTCTCCATTGATCTTTTAGAACCACCACTGAAATTGCCACCAAAACGTCCAAGAACCATATTCTATGCAGATTGATTATTGAGTTAGTAAAAGTTGACCATGCTTCCCCATTCAACAAGTGCAATGGAAGAGAATAATCACCTGTTCCAGCAGTTTTTTCTCCCTTTCCTTTTGATTCTTCATTACCACTCTTGCTATACTTAGAGGAAGTCTCTGCTTCTTTGGAGGCTGTTTCAAGGGCAAGCACACATGAATATTTCTGGAATGCATGCAAATGAATGAATACACCACCACAGTTAAAGGAAGCAGTGCTACTTGGAGCTCAGTGTACAACTGAAGGAAATCAATGTCCTATTTCTGTTAATGAGCTGTGTGCTTTAGACTGATATTAGCACCATCTGTTTTATTGAACTAAAGTAATAACCTAAACAATGGTATGTCACAGCCAATCACCAGCCCACTGAAAATGTGATTGGAACCACCACATCCACATTAACAGAACAAAACCATCATCAGAACAGGCAACACACCTTAAAAACCAACTGCTATAAGCTACATCAGCCCTCCAATCCACATTAAGCTAAAATGATGAACCCTAAACATTTTCCATGGTCAATTATCCAAGCTAGTATTTATACCTTATGAGGTACCTTAGCCTTTAAAATCATCGTGGATGGGTTGAATTTAGGAGGAGTTGAGTCATCAATAAACTAGCCCGAATAGGATTTACATGAAAGAGATGCTAGAGGATTCAATTGTATCATGTATGAGATTTTCAATTGAAGGAGGTAATTATCAAACCGGCTACGGGTACATGACAACAAAGCTCGTAAAGTGTGGAAATAATAGGCACTATGGAAATTCTCCCGCTCATTTATCTTTCCAAAAGTGAATCCTTTTCCCATTCCCACAACAAACCAGAACTCTAAAGAAAGCAGTGCACAGCTTAATATGTTACTTTTGAATAAGATAAGGGCAAAGGTCCATACCTTTCCACCTAGAGAAATAACTTTCCTATTCTCCAACTCCTTCCTTTGCTTCCATGTCATATGAGAAGAACCTGCAATGCAAAAATTTGAAGTGAAAAAGCAGACTAAACTAGCTTTAATACAACTGAAAAGGCACACATTCAAACATATGAAGTTGTTCTATCGTATTACTTACATAATAAGTTTAATGCACAAATCACGAAGATTGATATCTCATTAAGACTTTCCTATCTTTTATATATATATGGGGGGTTTTGTCACAAACTGTAATCAAGTATAACTTTATTTCACAGCTCATGAAATGTCTCACGCACAACCTAATATGGTTGAATCCAATTTCCCCACATCCTAATTAAGCAAGGTGTAGCAGGTTATTATAGATTAAGACATATTTACTCATCACATCATGGCTTTTCTACTGTAAGACCTCTTCCTAAGAATCTTCCAAAATATAAATATGATTTTGCAGATATGTACGCATTCTCTCAAGAAGGAAAACTTTAGCAATCCTATTGTTTCACAGAGATATAAACAAAAATATCTCTTCACTTCCCAGTAATAATATATACCAACAATTAGTATAGACAATTACAAGAAAAAACCTCCATGGTAACAGGTGAACTGGTAAAAGTACCCCTTCACACTGTAAATAAATCTTGATCATTCATAGGGTAAAGGAGTTTTCCCTCATGCTTTAAATTTTGTTGACACTATATCCATTTTGAACTGAACAATGACGCAATTGCAGTTTTCTCAACTAACTATTTACTAGAATATAACCATGCCTCAAGTTTAATAGTAGCACCTCTAAGGGTTCCAAATCTTCCGTACACCTTGATACCAATGAGACCCATGGATTTCAGAATCCTCATTCAGTTGTTAATGAACCCTAATTAGACAGGACTGTATGTATATTTAGGACAATCAAGTTCAAACTCATGAAAGATCCCTCCAACCTTTTGAATTCTAGTGCATCTAACCATGTATGACATATTCCATAACCTCTTGATTAATAGCTCTTATGAAACATCTTTGGTGCACTCTAACTCTCCAACTAGAGCATCTCGAGTCTAGTCAATTTTTGATTCGTAGTTTGATTAAACTAATCCATATATGCAACACCACAAATAATATCTGCCATTTTCAGGTCATTACAGTTTTTTTTTTTCCAATATGTGAATTGCCTTTTCCTCCATCAAATGCCATGAGACTTGCAAAGCAAGAATGCAGTCCTGGACATGCAACAGAACTTGATTAAGCAAGAAACTAGCTCCATATTCACATGCTTAAGAGACTGTTGCCATATAAGCAAACATATACTTCACTCTGTTAGGTGTCAATGCTGATTTCCTGATTCAATGAGAATCTCAAATAAGCATGAAATACAATCTATTCTCTTCTAACACATATCCATAATCACGGCACAGAGAAAATAAGTTCATTAAGAAGTTTGAAATTGATTTCAAGATACTGCTGAGAATCTAAAACTGGAGCAATGTACTTTTTGACACTACAGTAATTCAGGTCATCCAAGCCTGAAACTGACCAATATAATCACTATATGCCAATCCTTTAAAAACTAGCATGTCTGCATCATGCAGGACCAACCTAGTTTCATTCATCCTTAAACTATTCATTACAACTATTTTCTCATATTATGCTGGTTGATTTTACAAGAAGGAAGATGCAAAATAATCAGTTTAGAATAATTCAAATATTTTTATCAGTTTTCACAATATACTTAATATTATCACTGTAGCAGCAGGAATCACAAAATTAAGAGCATAGTTAAACAAACAGAGCTACCAATAAGGTTACAGGTGCTTTTTTTGGTTGACAACCTTCCATTAAAAAAACAAAAGAAATTGGATGAATCATGAATGTGAAAAACAAGAGACAAATATACATACCCAAAAGCTCAATCTGTTTCGAAATGTTCCTCATGTCCATTTTTTGGATCTCTCTGGCAATTTCTTGGTTATCAGTGTCCATGTTTTGGTCTTTCCTATCCATTTGTCTCGTAGAGGGTCTCCCCTTGTTTCTTCCCTTATTCTTATGCATTTTTTGGACTTCTTCACTTCTTCAAACAATTTGAAGGAACAAAGTATTGCACAATTTTTTAAAACCCAATAACCTGCCAGGGAGAAACACAGCCCTCAGAGGTTGAGCTCAAACTACATAGCCTTGTGTGTGTGTTTGTGTCTTCACATTTTGTTTTCTCAATGGAAAACCACAAATTAAAATTAAAATTAAATGAAATACCTCATGCACTTTACCAGCCTACAGGATGAAGCACGAATTTGAAATAAATAAATATATAGAAAAAATAACCTCAAGCACTTCCACCAAATGAACCGTGGAAGGTGAAGCACAATTTTAAAAAAAAAATTTTGAAAAAAAATGAAAGATGACAGAATGTGATTCCACTCTGTATGTTTTGATCAAAACACAACAATCAAACATACAGGGGAAAAAAAACCCCAGGTAAATGACATGAAATTTATACAAAGAAATGCATTGATTTGAACGGCAAAACCGAAAAACCTATGCAACAAACAGACCATTGTGTCAATTTCTCACCACAACAATAAATACTTTGCTAACTATCATCTAATCATAATGCATGATCAATCCAGAAATAACAAGTTCATATATGCCATTACAGAAAATCCAAATAACAAATGCAAGAATCCACAAAGAGGAGATTACTCGAATAAGTTATTAGCCTCTATAATGACTCTAATACTGAAATTTTTGTCAAGAAATTTTTTACAAGTCCGATGCAAAAAAGGTACATCCTCAACAATAGATAAGATGCAGAGACAAACCTCAACATCAGACAAAACAAGTCAAGGCACAAAAAAAAGTGACATGTGGCCTACAAGGAGTTTTTATAGAGGTCATTTAAATAGAGGGCATTTTTCCAAAAAGTAGGCAAGCTGAGGGTAAAGCTGTTCATTTCCAAATAACTACATATTTTCAGCTGTTACTTATCAAAATAGAGTCCTAGAAAGTGTGTGTAATTATCGTGTGAGGATAATGTATTGCCTCTTCCTACTAACATAAACATAAGATATGCCAACTTTAATCTCCCTAAAAGAAAAAAAGAACATGAATATTATGAAATCCATCCATCATGAACTGGTAGGCTACATATTGCTGGTGATTAAAATACAGAAGATAAAAGTTCATACAACATTGAATTTTCTTCATTGCATTCCAAATATTACAACAAACAGTCAAATGGTCATTAAAATCTCAATCTATTATATCAAAACAAAGCTTAGCCTCATCCCAAGGGCCATTTATCTCAAATTTGTATTCTTGCATTCGTATAAGCCAGTATGGACAGACCACAGTTACAAAAACCAACAACCCTAAAAAAGCAAACGACGCCGTTTTTAGCAACACTTTCCTTTTTCAAAATGAAAAATCAAATTTGGTCTTTGAAAAAAAGCGGCTGATTCTTATTATTTATTAGGGTGGTCATTCGCATATTGAATCATCCAAAACCGTATTTCAAACCCTAAACCCAGTCCCCTGCCTCAGACATTACTCTCTCTCTCTCTCTCTCTCTCTCTCAAGTTCTCAACCCCTCAAAACTTGTTCACTCATTAACAATGGCGGATGAGGATTACAACGACATTGATATGGGGTTCTCTCTCTGCCTGCCTTTTTAAACAGTGGTTGTTTCTGTGTTTTGTGTATATGAATTTGACTCCCTTTTAATTTATCTAATGCAGATATGAAGATGAGCCACCAGAGCCAGAAATTGAAGTGAGCTTTTCTTTTTGTTTTGTTAGTTCGCTGAATCTTAATATGAAAGAGAAAGTTTTTGAAGAAGAATAATGGAATAATGGACAGGAAGGTACAGAGGAGGATGTGGAGAATATTAACAATGATGATCTTCCAGGAGACGCCATTGAAGCTGAAGACAAAGGGGAGCAAGCACAGGTGGAAGGACCTCGGAAAACCTTAAAATTTATGACCAAATATGAACGTGCTAGAATCTTGGGTACCCGTGCACTGCAGATTAGGTAGTTCAAATTCCAAACCTTTCCATTTCAGTCTAAAATTTGAATTTGAATTTTGTTGATTAAGTTTGGCTCTGACCCATCACAAATTTTAATCTTTCGACCAGGATGAATGCCCCGATGATGGTTGAATTGGAGGGTGAGACTAACCCACTTGAGGTAACATTCCCCCAAAGCTATCTGTATATGATTTTATCCCTTGTAAATACATTAGCAATTTAGTTCCCCTCCCTTGAAAATGCTAGAATGTCAGTTATCAAGCTCCAGCCCCTGTTTGACCATGTTATTTTGCTGCTTACAAAATCAGGTCCTTGCATATCAAATTTTTTATTATTGCTTTCTTAAATACTCATTTGAACAGTTTGAATAAGAGGTAAAAATGAAGGAGGACTAGAGCTTATGGGGTGATTATATCTTAAAATAAAAGTGTGAATAATGCTGTATGTTTCACAAATACTAATGATCTTGTTGACTATCTCACCTATATTATAGAGGTTCCCAGCAAGGTGTCCAGTAAAGGCAATCCAGATAGCGATACTACAAACAAAAAAGACATAAAGAAAATTGATAGCTAGTGTGTTGCATAAGGGCATTATGACCAATAGTGCTGTGTTGTGGGTGCGTATTATCCTGATACTCAATCAATCCACATTATCAACAAAGCATAAACTCAATCAATCTACATTATCAATTTATCATATCCATAAATTTCATTCCATAAAAAAAATATCACTATCAACAACATATATTATCACTATAAATTTATAAATATAAGTTTTGCTCACTTGAAGTTGTAGTTGAAAAAAAGGGCAGCGGACGGCCGCACAAGGTGGTGGTGGTCGGCACCGGCGAAGAGTTGTGATGGAGGTTGTTGGAGGTTGGGAGGTTAGGGTTTGAGAGGGTGGGGAAGAGATGTGAATTGGGAATGAAAAGGATTTGGAGCTGCTGTGCAGAGTCGGGTGCTGATATTTTGTTTTTTTTTTTTTTTTTTTTTTTTTTTAACCTAGTCCAAAACGGCGTCGTTTTGGAAAGGAAAAAAAAAAGGCTGCACAGCCGAGCAAGCAAATGGGCTGGGACTTTTCTCACCAAAAAAAAAAAAAAATGGGCTGGGACTTTCGTCAAGTACTTGATGTGCACAAAAGGGTCGTTCATGGAGTCCACAACCAATTTTCCAGCATTCCAAGGGGTCGTGCAACCCCTCTTGTCCCAACGTGCGTCCTCCTTGATGTACACAGACAGATAACATGAAATCATGCAATGCAAAAACAAACAAACAAACAAACAAAATTTCTGATTCTGGTAGTTACAGAGAATATCAATGTTGAATAATATTTTTCTTTAAAAGGAGCTTCTAAAATTGCAAAGAAAGTGCATGATGTAATCTTTCCCCAATTCAATGAATGTTACATTAGGCACTGCAATAACAATGTTGAATTAATTAATGTTTGTAAGTCGGTTTCTTGCGTATAGGATGGATTTTTAAGGTTAATGGTTTGGGAATAAGAAGAGGAAATTAAAGAGTAATAAGTTTGTTGAATAAATGTCAGGAGGTGGTTTGTTTCTTGGTTAATTTTTGGGAGAGGAGGACATGATGGATAATATGGAAGCATGACTGTAAAGGAATTGTGTGAGTATATATCATGAGAACAAATTTATGCTTTTAAATGTTTCAGTTTAATAAATTGTTGTTTGTTGTGTCCTCTCTCCCTATGAAGTGTGAACAGATCAATGAAGGAGCTGGTTGATCTTGCCTTTTTGTTCATATGCGTTTACTATTCTTGGAGGGTCAAGAATTTGGTGTATGCAGTTGCTTATACATATATAGTTGTGACGTGCGGATTAGGGAGTGAGTGTCTGGCCTCGCTAGTTCAGATGCTCAACATTAGATGAGATGCAGAGACAAACCTCAACATCAGGCAAAACAAGTAATGGAAGAGAAGATTGAGGGCATTTTTCCAAAAGTAGTAGGCAAGCTGAGGGTAAAGCCGCTCATTTTCAAATGAGTAAATATTTTCAGCTGTTACTTATCAAAATAGAGTCCTAGAAAGTGTATGTAATTATCGTGTGAGGATAATGTATTGCCTCTTCCTGCTAATATAAACATAAGATATGCCAACTTTAATCTCCCTGAAAGAAAAAAAGAACATGAATGTTATGAAATCCGTCCATCATGAACTGGTAGGCTGCATATTGCTGGTGATTAAAATACAGAAGATGAATAAAAGTTCATACAACATTGAATTTTCTTCATTGACATTCCAAATATTACAACGAACAGTCAAATGGCCATTAAAATCTCAATCTATTATATCAAAACAAAGCTTAGCCTCATCCCAAGGGCCATTTATCTCAAATTTGTATTCTTGCATTCGTATAAGCCAGTATGGACAGACCACGGTTACAAAAACCAACAACCCTAAAAACACGACAAAAAGAAACAAGTGCAGGGTATAAACCAAAGCCAAGGTCGCAATCATCAGACCAAAAGAACACCAAAGGTGCAGACGGAAGGAATACTCCCTAATACAGTAAGTAACCAATGGAGCAAAAAGGAAAACTTGCAAGGAGAAGAGCATCATGGCAAACACAAGCTGACTTGATGGAAGGCGTGAGGCAATAAAAACTGAGGCCACAACAGAAGCATTTAAAGAGATGCAACTTGTCAATGTTGGATTGTTTGCAGCCCCTAGGGTTCTTATGGTGGATCCAAAGTAGTCATGGAGGAAAAGATGAAGCACAAGGAGTGAAACTGTTACTGCCCAGATGGAGTCTGAGCTAATTGATCTTGTAAGAGTTTGATAAATGGGAGCCAGAAGATATAAGCCTGTGGTAAAGAAAGAAATATTGAGGAAGTAATGGAAGAGAAGATTGCGGGAAAACATTTCTTGAGTGAGGAGGAGAATAAGAAAACCCAATCCAAGAAGGGTGACATCAAGAAGCAAAAGGGAATTTTCATTAAGAGTTGATTTGAGGGTGTAGATCCAAACCAAACCAATGAGAGCTACAATGCACAGATATTGGGAGATGGAAACTGAATCCTGCATCACTTTTAGCATGTCCCTTTGGACCACATTGGCATTTGTGACCATTTCTTCAAGAAAAGATTCATCAGTGTGATTGTCATCGAACCCCGGTTGCATCCCTCCGTAAGCCACTTTTCTCCATTTGGCTTGGGCAGGAGATGTCCCTTCAGTCATGCTGGTATCCATTACAATCCAAATGTCGAGCAAAAACAAAATCTGTCCTCAGTTACATTAAATCTCATGGGTGTATTTTGCTCTATTTGTTTCAACCTGTCCAAGAATATGGAATGGAACATAGACAATGAATAATAAATACGACAAACTATTAACAATAATCTATTGACATTAAAGTTATTTTTGACCCTAATATTTTGTAATTTTTGATCTTTGCAAAAAGCATTAGCCATTTTATTCCACTCTTATTTTCAGCTGCTTCTTCATCAGCTTGGTATGCTTGTTAGTTGCTACAATAAAGAGCAGTGGAAAAGGCCAAACGTCAGTACTATACCTTAACTCCACACTAACCTTGATGGATGTATGACAATTTTCTGGGGGAGATGGATCCGAAACAATGACTCTGTGTTTTCCTGTTTCAGGTATCTCTTTATTCACACCACACCTACATTTCCATATGAACATTTGGAATTAGTTATTTTCACCCCAGCATGGCAAGAAGGTATCTTGTATTTTTATTTTTATTTTCATTCCTTTCGCTTCTTTAAGATCCGTACCGACAGATCTCACAAAATTTATGAGTTGAGAACCTATTTCTTTTGGTTGTTTTAATGTTGAGGGTAAAGAACAGAAGTATCCTCAGTGCAGCCAAAGTGTAAAATGATTTGAAACCTATTCCACTCCACTTGGGTTTGCGTTTTGTACAATGTAGAGTCATCATTGATCAGTAAAGAATGACAAGAAAAATCTTATTAATAATTAAGCAATCAGATTGTGAGACGGAGAAACCCACTTGTGCTTTCACATCCAATCTTAATCAGATTCTCAGTGAGGATTATGCTCTGATATTTTGGGTCTTGTTTTGGTACTTGGTATTTTCCTTTCTGGGCAGGGATTAAAGACACAGAGAGGCCTTCAGGAAACTTCAGTATTAAATCCTGTATCCCTGCAGCACCAAAATAAAGAATTGCAAGAACAACAATCTATTTGGGTGTCAAATACTGAAAAGGGCACTGCAATTTGCACCAACTATTTTCATTACTCAATTATTGTCTTGTTTTCAGAGAGCAAAAACATAAGAACTAACAAGCGAAAATTCTATTAATATTCTTATTTTTCTGGATTCAAAACAATAGATATAATACTTCTGCAATACACACAAACAAAAAAAAACAACAAGAGAGAGAGAGAGATGAAATACAGGAACGAGCTTACTTACAATTAGAAGCTGAGCTGGGCTGAGCTGAGCTGAGCTAGAGCTATTCAGAACGCCAAAGAGAAGAGATACAAAGATTGAGGTTGGGTCGCTGGAGCAGACTTCAATTTGGTTTCAGGAAATTCGGTGTTTTGGGGAAGAAGATGCCCAATATGGCGTTGCTGTAGGAAAAAAAATAAAAAAGAAGTAGCAAACGACGCCGTTTTCAACAACACGTTCCTTTTTTAAAAAGAAAAATCAAATTTGGTCTTTAAAAAAAAGCGGCATATTCTTATTATTTATTAGGGTGGTCATCCCCTCGTCGAATCATCCAAAACCTTATTTCAAACCCTAAACCCAGTCCCCTGCCTCAGACATTACTCTCTCTCTCTCTCTCTCTCTCTCTCTCAAGTTCTCAACCCCTCAGAACTTGTTCACTCATTAACAATGGCGGACGAGGATTACAACGACATGGATATGGGGTTCTCTCTCTGCCTCTCTTTTTAAACTGTGGTTGTTTCTGTGTTTTGTGTGTATGAATTTGACTCACTTTTATTTTATCTATTGCAGATATGAAGATGAGCCACCAGAGCCAGAAATTGAAGTAAGCTTTTCTTTTTGTTTTGTTAGTTCGCTGTATCTTAATATGAAAGAGAAAGTTTTTGAAGAAGAATAATGGAATAATGGACAGGAAGGTGCAGAGGAGGATGTGGAGAATATTAACAATGATGATCTTCCAGGAGACGCCATTGAAGCTGAAGACAAAGAGGAGCAAGCACAGGCGGAAGGACCTCGGAAAACCTCAAAATTTATGACCAAATATGAACGTGCTAGAATCTTGGGTACCCGTGCACTGCAGATTAGGTATTTCAAATTCCAAACCTTTCCTTTTCAGTCTAAAATTTGAATTTGAATTTGAATTTTGTTGATTAATTTTGGCTCTGACCCGTCACAAATTTTAATTTTTTGACCAGCATGAATGCCCCGGTGATGGTTGAATTGGAGGGTGAGACTGACCCACTTGAGGTAACATTCCCCCGAAGCTATCTGTATATGATTTTATCCCTTGTAAATACATTAGCAATTTAGTTCCCCCTCCCTTGAAAATGCTAGAATGTCAGTTATCAAGCTTCAGTCCCTATTTGACCATGTTATTTTGCTGCTTACAAAATCAGGTCCTTGCATATCGGATTTTTTATTATTGCTTTCTTAAATACTCATTTGAACAGTTTGAATAAGAGGTGAAAGTGAAGGACTAGAACTTATGGAGTGATTATATCTTAAAACAGAAATGTGAATAATGCTGTATGTTTCACAAATACTAATGACCTTGTTGACTATCTCACTGTATGTTTCACAAATACAAATGACCTTGTTGACTATCTCACCTATATTATAGAGGTTCACAGCAAGGTGTCCAGTAAAGGCAGTCCAGATAGTGACACTACAAACAAATAAAAAAAGGAAAGAAAATTGATAGCAAGTGTGTTGCATAAGGGCATTATGACCAATAGTGCTGTGTTGTGAGTGCGTATTATCCTGATAGCAGCTAATTGAATATAGTGTGATGTTGATGTACACAGATAACATGAAATCATGCAATGCAAAAATAAAATTCTGATTCTGGTAGTTACAGAGAATATCAATGTTGAATAATTTTTATCTTTCTTTAAAAGGAGCTTCTAAAATCGCAAAGAAAGTGCATGATGTAATCTTTCCCCAATTCAGTGAATGTTACATTAGGCACTGCAATAACAATGTTGAATTAATTAATGTTTGTAAGTCGGTTTCTTGCATATAGGATGGATTTTTAGGGTTAATGGTTTGGGAATAAGAAGAGGAAATTAAAGAGTAATAAGTTTGTTGAATAAATGTCAGAAGGTGGTTTGTTTCTTGGTTAATTTTTGGGAGAGGAGGACATGATGGATAATATGGAAGCATGACTGTAACAGTGTGTTTGGATGAGGAAATTTAAAAGTACAAAGGATTTCATAAATGATGGAATTTAAAATGACGGAAATTAATGTTCTAGAATTTGTAAAGTTTCTTGTTTGGATGACTGATTTAAAACACGGAATTTAACCTTTATTTGTAAAGTTATCTTTTTTTTAAACTCAATCTCTCTTGGTATTTTACAAATGACGACTTTTAGATAGAATTTAAACTTGGGATTTATGATCTCCAAATTCCATGTTTTTTGCCACGCAGAATTTCTAAATTTCTATGTTTTTTTATCCAAACACCGGAATTTGGTTCGTGTCAATTTAGAAATTCTGAGTTTTGTTAAAATCCCAAGTTTATTTCCCTCATCCAAACGCACCATAAAGGAATTGTGTGAGTATATATCATGAGAACAAATATATGCTTTTAATGTTTTAGTTTAATAAATTGTTGTTTGTTGTGTCCTCTCTCCCTTTGAAGTGTGAACAGATCAATGGAGTTAGTTGATCTTGCCTTTTTGTTCATATGCTTTTACTATGCTTGGAGGGTCAAGAATTTGGTGTATGTAGTTGCTTATGCATATATAGTCGTGACGTGGAGTGAGTGTCTGGCCTCTCTAGTTCAGATGCTCATATATAGGTAGATGGTTTGCTCACTGTCATATATAGCTAGATGGTTGTAGGGGGTGAGGGGCTAGGAAGTAGCTTTTTTTTTTTTAAAGTGTGGCTCACTGTCACTATAAATGAGATTGTTTCTCTAAGTGTAATAGAGCTTATAATCAAGTAAGGACTGCTAGTTATCTAGATTAACAGCTAGGAAGAACATCAGAGCAGTAAAGATAATGTTAATGACTACATTAATTGGAAAGAAGATGAATGTGACACATGCTTTGGATAATTGATTTAGAAGACATGTTAGGCCAATGGCCATGGCACTCAGAATTAGAAAGGTATTGCGTACCCTTAGTTGGATCTCCTTTGTTGTTTCTAGTTGTTACAGTCATGTGTTGGGTGGGAACAATTTTCATTCATTTTCTACTTTTAAGTTGTTTCAAACAGTGGCCACGTGGACTACATGATGATTGATCTATTTTATTATATATTGAACCATATTAGTAATTTCTTAGTTACAAATGAAAGGATGGTTTATAAGTGAACTCCAATTGCTCCCTAAATTGTACAATAAATATTGTTCCCTTCAGCTACACGAATGTAATCTCTATTATTTTGAATTGCTTAGATTGCTATGAAGGAGCTTCGTGAGCGGAAGATACCCTTCACCATACGCCGCTACCTGCCTGATGGAAGGTGAGGTTCTGGTTTTATTTTCGCCTATGACTTTTTTGTCTTGGCTTTGTAACTTGTAACTTAATTGTTTAGGGAAAATGTTAATGGGGTGTGAAATTTTCAGTTACGAAGACTGGGGAGTAGATGAATTGATTGTGGAAGACTCGTGGAAGAGACAGGTGGGAGGTGATTGATCAGATTTCATTTACCCATGGAGAATGTTTACAATGTCAATATGTAATCTATAATTGTTAGGAAGATCTGCCTTTTGCCACTGGCCCTACGAACTTACATGTTGAAACACTGTTTATTTTTGGGTAAATATGTTGGAACTCTTTTGCAGACATCAGCAATGTTCATGTGGCCTTTTTTTTTTTTTGGGGTCCCTTTGGTTCCCATCTGTTAAAATTGGCACTGATCAACCTTAAAGTTACAAATTATTATACCATTGACCCTTATTTGGTGGGCTCATTTTATTCTTGCATGAATGTGAGCTTAATTCTAACGTGGTTAACGAATGTCATATTGACAAGAAATAAGAAATTTTCTTTAAAGGGAAAATCTAACGTTGTAAATTTTTACTTCTTTTAAAAGTGGCATCAATTTGTATCCGTAAGTGCCGTGCCAATAAAGAGCGCTTAACTCGAAAGGAGAAAAGAAACTATAATGAGACTTCTGACAGTGTGATGCAATTAAGCAGACTGGATCTATGTCCATTTTAATTGAAAAGTCCCATACAGTCCAGCCCACCAAAAGAGTGCTTGAGATCCGTACATTCCAAATATCAAAACTTGACTCTACTAGAAACAGAGAAAGAGAAGATTAGTAACTAATTGTTGCATTGGAGGCCGAATGTCCTAAATTAGCCAAGACATCCGCAACTATATTTGCTTCTTGAAAACATTCTGGTTCTGTACACAAGAAATTAATATCATTAACCAGAGAAAATAAACGCTAGGGAGGTCTTTTTCCATTTTGAAGTAGCTGAAGAAGTATTTGTGTATAATCTTCAATCTATTAATAAATTATATAGATTCAGATGAATGGCCCATTACAGACCAAATTTAAGAGCAATTGCTTCAACCTCTTAAATAGAGTAAAAACCAATTGGCATCGATCCTGCAACACGAACATGACCAAAAACATTTCTAAACCCGCACTAGCTTTCCCGCAGTTCAAAACTGAGCTGTGAAAATTAAGTTTCCAAAATGGAGGATCAGGGATTTTTCATTTAATGTTATACAAGGTGGTGGGATGGTTCCCTTTTTTCCCTTAGATTTTAAGGTAAAGGAGTTATGATGATTCTAAAAGTCCAGTAAAAAATGTTTTGTGTGGAGAAGACAATTTGACATCATGTAATATGGAGGAAAAAAATATACAAGTTTCTTCGAAGAACCCAAATTTGCCAGCAAACCGTCAGTTTTTTTCAATCAGGTGAGGTAGACTCTTAATAAACAATATTAATGCCTACAAGAATATTTAGCTTAAGAAGGGTGAAAGTTGAGAACAGATTTGTTGGGCAAAATGTCACTCCAAACAGAGATGATTAAAAAGTTCATCACTTTGATTACAAATGGGAGACATCGGATGTCCATGAACTTGGCTAACTTCTCTGTAGTATTTAGCCAATTCTGTAGAAACAGCCAGGCAAAGATCTTAACTTCGGGAGGTACAGCCAATTTTCAAATAGAAAAGGAAAAACAATGAAAGAGAAAAAGAGACTATTACAAAATCTTCCCATAATGTATAGTGACACATGTACACAGTTCACTGCCATCATGTTCAAAGTAACATTTTAGATTCAAGGAAATCATGCCAGTCTGGTGCTCAACCAAATGCTGCAATGAGGAAACCCTTATAAATGCTCATGAACTTGGCCACGAAAGCTGAAAAATAAAATAAAAATCGCCGGTGAGAAACACATTAGAGATCCATGACCACTTCTTATAATGCATCATTTATGAGCACACGCCAAAGAGGAAGCTGTAATTCCATAAATTAAATAAATATGATGACCAGAAAAATAACTTCACAGAAATTACTATAGATTCATGTGCAGAAAAAAGCGAAAAGACATGACAAGTGCGAGGAAGAAAGGAGAAAGAAAAAGAAAATTGCGAAAAATGATTCATGTCGTATCCCAGTATCCATCGCGTTCGGAGTGTATGTTAGCCCATATCAAAAAGTCGAAGTAGCCAAAAGTCAAGAAATAATAATACTCCATTGGTGGACACCTTTGCAACAGCTTGAAGGAAGTGTTGGCTGGGACCTATTTTGAGCACATGTTTTACTTTATGATTACGTTTTATTAGCCTATATTAGAATTTGACTTCTAGGGGTATTTTTGTCTTAGTTGTGCAAACATATCAAATGTACGGCCAGCATTTACAGGATTGATAAGTGGGGATAAGAAGACTCCAGCTTCAAGATGAAATAGCATCTAAGATGAAATGAGACCACCAAGTTGGGAGCACACAATATCATCATGGAAAGTAGTAGTACAAAACAACACTAAAGACGCATCCTCATCATGATTTCACCCAACATCTAGAAACATAAAAGTACCTTCAAGGTGAAATATAGCTTTCTGCCCAAGACGCATCCTATGTTCCTGTAAAATAGAGAAATGAAACTCCTCTGTAAAAATATTTACAGTAATCAAATACTGACTTTAATAAACTATTTCTAAGCTGAGCCACAAGCTTATATTCCGTCTGACAACAAAACCTGCTAGTCTGCTACTCATAATGCGTTCATCACATTAACAAGATAAAGGTGATGAAATTTGTTTACTGCCAGATTTCTGATGCGACTCAGTAACCTTATAGTCTCTTTATCCAAATTGTTCAATTGTGCTTCTGTTTATCAAAAGTAAAGTACGGGAACACCAAACAGGAAGTGAAGAATCATCCTTGGTTTTTTATCTTTTCTTTTCCATTTTTCTAGGAGACGGATCAATATTACCCCAACACGACAAAGCTCCAGTACCCTACATTGCATCAGAAATTGATGACCAGATTACTTCCACCAACCCTGCTGCCCTACAATATAATTAACAACAAATAGCTGTACTGCCTTTTTTTCATCATCTACTAGTATATATAAATCAGGAGGACATGGGGGATATTTCAAGATGAAGGAAAATGACTATTAGGACATTGTGAATCGAAATCAATGACTTGCTCACTTTGATTCACTTGTAGCCGGGTCAGTATGATAATGATTCTTAATCATGTATAAGGGCACCAATTGTACAGCATAAGAGATTGCAAGTTCACAAGGGTTATAGATGCTCAGAGACATAAAGCATGATCAAAACCACATTGTGGAAAAGAGCTACTGTCAGAATCAAGACTTTGGACCTAGACCTAGATTATATACGTACATAATATGCATTTTCGTCCAGAATAAACAAAATACTTACATAATATGCAGCCCAATGGCAGACCTCGTGCTTCAACTCTGCATCCAACTTCTTCAATAACTCATAAAGAAGCCTCTGAGAAAAGCAATTGGAAGCTTCAAATCAACTGGGAAAAGAATCATACAAAATAGTAGAGAGAAAGACCTATACCTTCAACACAATGTCTGCAAGAATACATTTAAGAAGTAGCTCATACAACTTTTACCGCACTTGATAAAGTAGGTGTGGTAAAAAAATTGTAAAAAACAACAAAGGGAAAGAAATCTCTACCTTCAAGATGATCTCTGGAGGAATACAATTAAGAAGTAGCTCATACAACTTTTGCCGCACCTGATAAAGCCTGAAGCAAATAGAACAATCTCTGATAAGATAGTTTTAAGAAATACTAGAAGATTAAAAATGAGAGGTCAGGAATCCTCTGTCCTATTTCTATAATCGTGAATATAGTTAGGAAAATAAAAGGAAAAGAATTCAGACTTTAGACATCACTAATTGTATGCAACAAAATAACAATATGGAATGTGTGAAATCCTTTCACGTAATATAATTGCATTATGGTCAACAAGGGCCTGCTGGTCACTATTTTCATGCAATTAATTCAATCATAAGTTACAAAAGGTGACGCTTCGATAAGAGAACGGTATGATCCTGCAAATACATATTCTATTTTATGCTACATGGCACCCATGCATGCTGCCATGAATTTCACAAGGCTTGGCATCTTTTTGCTTCTAAGATATTCCTTTTTTTTACCTCCCACTTTCATACTTTCTAGATATACAACAGTTTCACATTTGTAGATAAAACATCATAGGAGGTTAGACACCAAGTGATGGCTGAATGAGTACGTCTCACGAGATTAATCCAACAAGCATATATACAGAAGTTATGTCAAATTTGGCTATGTTGCAATATTCTACTTCACAGCCAGAAAGAGAAGCCATAACTATCTACTTAGTCTGCTTGAAGATGAGACATTGAGACTGACAAAGATCTAATGGCAGATTAACAATCAGTAACACATTGAAAAGAAGAGAAAGGGTGAGGATGGATAATACATACATCAAGATACCACAAAGTCAAGGCATGTGGCAAAGTAATTATGATGTAGGATATGGGTAAATTGGGTATTTAGGTAGTTTAGCGGAAGCGAAAACAATGGGAAAACAGAAAATAGAACAAAAGGGATAAGTCTGGAATCACTCCAGGGGTTTGGCTTCACACCAAGTAGTCTCCAATCTCTGGAAAAAAAAAACTTTTCTTTATATCTCAACAACTCCACTTTAAAGAACTACATGGGGGGTATTTATAGCAAACTAAAACCTATTGACAATAGGATAAAAATCCCTTAATAAAAAAGAAATCCTAATCCACCAAGGAAATAAGTAAAAATAAACTAGGAAACTTAAATCAAATCCTACTAAAAATCTGGAAACTAAAATCCTAGTGAAATCTGGAAAACTAGAGAATCTAGGAAACTAATAAATCAGGAAACTAACTAATGATGTCCGCATCAAATTATGTTATGGATAACTGAGAAGTACAAGCATAGTGCACTCCAGGTGGTACAGAAAGATGGACAAAAAGAAAGTTCAATGGAAAAACATAGTCTCCGGATGGACAAGAAACTCATCATAATAATTATACCAAAAGGATTAGCCCTAAATTCTTTGATAAAGACACCCAAAAAAGAAGCTAATTTTACTACTTTTTCCACACTATATCCACTTCCTCCATCCTATCATCAAAACCTATTAGTATTTTTTCAGAAAAACAATCCACATAAGATCCAATATCACAGACCGTCAAAGAGTAAATGCCTTTTTGCTGCCCCATATCAAAGTAATGACGGAAAACCCACACCACTCGAAGCACATTCAAAACCAAGCCCACTTTTGCGCTGTGAAGTGGATATGTACTACCAGGTTACAAAGAGATCAATAAAATGGCTTTTCAATCTATCAAAGTGGTTGAAGACACCACAAAAGAAACAGAAAAGCAAATACAAGAAACAAGCAACAAACATCACTAGACCACAGCTAGCCAATCCAGCATAAAAGAAGAAAAAGAAATCTCTCAAAAGTCAAAAGTAACCGATGCCCATAAAGATAGCCAGACTTTGACTCTATCCCAAGGTGATGACCCGAAGAAATATCTCTTTTAAAGACATAGCTACTACCCTACCCAATTTTAGAAGATAGACCAGAAATAAGAATACTAATCAAACTGATTAAAAAGTAAATCTCCTACCCCTAGAAAGGCACCCTTATATTCTACCACATTATAACCATTAGATGGGTTTTTTCTTTTTTCTTTTTTTAACACCTTGTAGGGCGGGGGGGGGAGGTTCAAATGTGTAACATAAATCTGTGGAATTCCCACATTTATCTTTTTGTAATTTATTGAGTTGGATTTGATCATTAACTACAAAACGACAATTTCAAACTAACTACGACAAAAATATTGCAATAAACGACAATATTGTAAAGTGCAGACAAACCAAACCTTTTTGGGCTCTGCTCCTTCATTACATCAGATGCAATTTCAGAAACATATTCCTCCCAATCCATTGGGGGTATTGCCTGGTTACTTGTAAAGGGATACCTACAACCACATCAATAGTACACAGAAGGACTATAGATATCAGCAATGCGTAAAGTCTACATGGTGCACAGAAGAAAAAGAAGGAAAAGAACTGCTTGGTGCAGCTGATGATCAATAAGAAGAACTATGGAACTTAACTGTTGAACATGGCAAGTTTCTAATGACAATATAGCTCTCCTTAAGCTCCTATTTGATTTTTCGGCTATACGAGCAGCAAATCCAGAAGGAAGCTGCAGCCCTTCTTTCTTTCCAATGAACTCCAATACTTTCATAATCTGGCACCCGAAAAAATTAATTCATTTAAAGATGCACGAATTAACAGTGGAAGTCAACATACTTGACAATCTTTTATCTAACACAAGCAATTATACAAGTTGGAAGACAGAAAATTCAACCTGTTCTTCTGTCGGTGCATTTATTCTCACATTAAGACACCGAGACCGGATTGCTTCAGTAACTTTTGAAGAGCTGTTACAGCATAGTATTAGCCTGCAGTAGGCACTATATTTCTCCATAGTTCTTCGAAGAGAATGTTGCGCTTCTCTTGAAAGTTTGTCAACTTCATTCAGCACTAAGACTGATATTGCAAACAGGACATAGTATCAGTATACACTCTTAAACATTTGGACACCCAAATACATTTTCATCCAACTGCAGTTTTTACTTTTCATTTTATTTAATTCTTGGTGCAAGCTGAGGAGGAAAAGGAAGAATACAATGCCAGTTTCACAGTACTGTGAAAATGATGAGAAACCACATAAATAACCATAATATAAAGAAGTAATTCATTCAACTAAGAGAAAAATTTAACCAAATTAAAAAAAATACGACCTGCATACATTGAAGTATATGTACAGAAGAAATACTATTAAATGATCAGCAAGTAAACTTATTTAAAACTACCTTTATATCCTTTTTTCCCTTTTGTGTCAATGGGTCTATTTTTAGCCATTTCTTTAATTATCTCTTGAACAATGTATCTGTCCTGAAACCCTGCATCACTGGGGTTCAGTTCAATATGGTTGGTGCTCGATAATGTAGTCAGCTCTATATCAATGGTTCTACTTCCAGCCTGAAAATAAACCACAGAAGCATTTTAGTTAAAATGCAATACAAAATTAAAGGATAAAACAAGAAAGTGGAGTCCAAATACCAGTTATAAGGTGCTCAAAAATGCATGTACTATGTAATCAACAAGGATGATATCAAGAAAACAAAATACAGATCTATCATAAAACAAACCCAAAATATCTTGAAATAAAGCGAGCATGAAAAGATAAATAAATTTGTCTAATACATTATACTCAGCTGGGGAGGAGGATTTGATTTAAGTTTCCTAGTTTATTTGAATTAGTTCCTTGGTGGATTAGGATTTCTGTTTTAGTAAGAGATTTTTATCCTATTGTCTCTAGGTTTTAGTTTGCTATATACACCCCCGATGTAGTTCTTTAAAATGGAGTTGTTGAGATATAAAGAAAAGCTTATTTTCCAGAGATTGGAAACTACTTGGTGTGAAGCCAAACCCCTGGAGTGATTCCAGACCTATCCCTTTTGTTCTATTTTCTGTTTTCCATTGTTTTCGCTTCCGCTAAACTACCTAAATTCTCAATTCTCCCACATCCTACATCAACATCTTAATCATTTCCAAAAGCTGCAATTATGTGGATGAAAACAAAGTTCAAAGATTCTATCAAGAGAAAAAACAAGAGACTATTTTTCTTTTGAAAATAAAAAAGTAGGTACAAAACTCTGTTCTTTTTCGGGAAAGCTAACAAGGAGTAATAATAATAAGCAACAAATGTTTTCTGAAATGAACAGAAAGTGAAATCTAAGTAGAATATTCAAATTACATTGAAGTCTGTAATGATTTGTCAACGTAATGCTTTAGCATGCTCAATGAATTTGCTAAAGTCTAAAGATGACCAGAATTATCCAATAAAACATAAATCAACGTAGCTTCACCTAAATATTAATGAAAAATAACAATATTTCCTACAGAAGCGGCATGAATGATCAATCACATGAATTAAAAAGAGGGTGAAGCTTACATCAACTTTCCATGCCCTGTTTTCCACCTTCACCTGCCAACCACAAGAATTTCTCAAAATCCATAATCCGTCACAAAAGAAGCTTTTGTTCTCTTCAGACATGTTCTCAGTAGCCAAACAAAGGGTAAGGGACAAATACGCATAAATTGATAATTGTTACTGGGCTGGGAGAAATTTAAAACAAAATAAAAAGTGTGAGTTAAAAAAGAAGGGACCTTATCGGCGCTGGGTCCGAAAATCTGACGAAGAAGGGCGATGATTAGGGTTTTCTTGCCGGAACCAGAAGGGCCATAAAAGAGCAAATGGGGGCAGTCCTGCTCTGAGACCTGTTTGAGATCAAGATGTCAAAAATTCATTTATAAATAAAAACTAGAAATTTGGAAATGAAACCAGTAGAGATGAGAGGATGAGGGTCTGAGTTCTACAAGTTTCTTGAGGTTTTGTGCGATGTCTTGGTGGACCATTGCCTGGTCTAGGGTTTTGGGTCTGTACTTGTCCACCCACAGCATCTTCTTCAATCTACAATCTTCAATCTTCAATCTTCACTTCTGAGACTACTGCCTTCACTCTTCAGTCTTCACTGAGAGAAGGAAAGGGCAAAAGTGGCGGGAACTCACAGTCTGCTGCTGACCAAAGTTACGGAGTGGTGCGGACTTGTTTCATCAATTATTAACCGTTGGTTGGATATAACGGCTCCGTTTTATCTATATCTATTTAGGGTAAATTACTCAAATGATCCTCAAACTTGTATGTAATTTACATTTTGGTCCCTAAATTAAATTATTAGTCCAAATGGTACATAAACTCTATTTTAATCACCCATTTGATCCAACCGTTACATTCTGTCAATGTTACTGTAAAATATGAGGGCAAATTGGTCATTTCGTATGTTAAAAATAAATAAAAACTCTCTCCCTCTCTCTCTCTCTCTATTCCCCCATGGCCACCACCCTCAAGCTCCAACCCCCAAACCCATCCCACAACCACTTTCCACCCAAACCCATCCAACAACCACCCTCCATCCCAGGCCCCATGAACCCAAAACCCGAGCTTCTCCCCACCCTCCACCCAAGCCAGAAACTACAGAAAAAGAATCTCCATAGATAGAAACAAATGGAGCAAAAACACCAAGTGCTTCAATCTTGAATGAATCTCCATAGACAGAAACAAGACTTTGCACTAGAATTTCAGCAACTTCTTTCGCCCATTGATTTGGTGGAGCATCAGACAATAGACCCATATGAGCAACATATGGCATACACTGGTGAATCCCAGCAAGACCCACTTCAATTACCACAGAACCTTCACATTTCTGGTCCATCACATCATTTAGAGGCTATGGAGTTTCAGGTGGCACGAATGCACCCTCAGAAACAAGAAGCCCACCGGGAATGTCGTCAACATCGCTGTGAGGCAATAGCGAATCACTGCGAACAAAAAGTTGGGGACCATTGGAAATTTCGACGTCGTCGGTCGCGTACATGGATCAAGAATGTTTGGGCACAACGAATGGGGCTTGAGATCCCAAGAAAACTTGCGATCTAAAGCATTGATGCGCTCCTAAAAAGGGTTCAAAATTTGTAGGGAATTGGGGAGAAGAAATCGAAGGGAGGGGGTTTGGGTCTCATGATTTTTTTTCTCTTTTTTTTCAATTATTTTCTAATTTTGTATTTATTTTAACCCTATTTTATTTGTTAATTATGAAAAGTCGTATTTGCCCCTAAAATTTGGTTACATTTAACAGAAAATGTAACGGTTGGATCAAATGGGCGATTAAAATAGAGTTTATGTACCATTTGGACTAATAATTTAATTTAGGGACCAAAATGTAAATCGCGTACAAATTTGAGGATCATTTGAGTAATTTACTATATATATTATATATATATATATATACCTCAAATAATTTTATTTGAGGGACGCCCATTATGGTACCTTCTAATTTTTTTTTTCCAATGATCCAAACTATTTATTTTTTAGGTCTTCATTCATAGATCATCCTTATAAAAAATTAGACAAATCGGAAACTGTTTCGACATCCAATTGTGTCTTACAAAATCAATGAACACGGTGCTTCAAGAAAGTAATAAAATTTCAATAACTCAATTGAGTGGTCAAATGATATCGGATTCAAGTGATTTTTTGTAGAGGTGATCTTTGAATGAGTATCTACAAAATAGACGGTTTGGATTAGTGAAATACAATCCAGAGCGGGGCCTACATGTTAAAAGTTATTTAGTTCAGTTTAATTAGTTTTTTAAATTAAATAATGCTGACATGGCCATGTAGAGACCAAGTCAAGCTAGAGTCCTAGAATGTAGAAGTTGTGGTTTAGTCTGTTAACCACGTTCAGATTTGCTTCCGTTGCTTAAGGTAGTTGAACTCCACAAAATCTGCACATGTTGTATGTTAGTGGTTATTGTGGAGATTGTTATTTTATAAGCTTTGTTTTTCAGATATATATATATAAGAGAGGAAAACTGCAGTAATTTTATGCTGTGAAATACATTTGCTATTCCTTTTACATTTAAGTTAATTTCAGTTTCTCAACATCTGGTATCAGAGCTCCTTCTGGGCCTGAACAAACTTGAAAAAAGGTGAAAGATTGTGTCTTGCAGCAGCAAGAAACAATGGCAACAGACAAAGCCACTGAGAGTTTTGTACAACCAGCGATTCCACGTTTTGATGGTCATTACGACCATTGGAGCATGCTGATGGAAAATTTTCTCAGGTCAAAGGAGTATTGGAATCTTGTGGAATCAGGAATTGACACCCCAGCAGAGGGAGTTGAGTTGACTGAACAACAACAAAAGAGGGTTGCTGACCAGAAACTGAAGGACTTGAAGGTGAAAAACTACCTTTTTCAGGCACTGGATCGATCTATCTTGGAGACTATACTCGAGAAGGAGACCTCCAAACAAATATGGGATTCTTTGAAGAAGAAATATGCAGGGTCAGAGAGGGTGAAGCGTGCAGTGCTTCAAACTCTAACAAGGGACTTTGAAACTCTACAAATGAAATCAGGAGAGTCCATCACTGATTTCTTTGCTAGAACTTTGGGAATAGCAAGCAAGATGAGATCCAATGGTGGCACCATGGAAGAAGTCAAAGTTGTGGAGAAAATTATGAGATCGTTGACTCCAAAATTTGACTACATTGTCTGTTCAATTGAAGAGGCAAAGAACGTTGCTGAGTTACGTGTTGATGAACTACAAAGCTCTTTGTTAGTGCATGAACAAAGACTTAATCGCACCACTGCCAGTGAAGAACAAACAGCTCTGAAAGCTTCCACTTTTTCTGAGCCCTCAAGTTCTCGAGGAGGAAGAGGTCGTGGAAGAGGTGGACGTGGTAGAGGAAGAGCTGGTCGAGGTCATCGAGGTGGTGGACGGTCTGGACATAGAGATGACAGCAAGTCATCTCATGGTTTCAAGAGAGATGATGACTCTGAAGAGAAAGGAACGTACCACTTTGATAAGTCAAAAGTGGAGTGCCATAGATGTGGAAATTTTGGGCACTACAAGAATGAGTGCTACACGAAGTTAACAAAAGAAAAAGGAGAAAAGTCAAATTTTGTGGAGAAAAAGAAGGAGGAAGAGACACTTTTGATGGCTTTTCATGCACTGACAGAGACTGATCAGGAGACATGGTATGTGGACATAGGCTACAGCAATCACATGAGTGGATGTAAGTCTTCCTTTATTAATTTGGATGACAGCTTTCACACAGTAGTAAGTTTTGGTGACAAATCAACAGTGAAAGTGATGGGTAAGGGAGATATTCAAATCAAAACTAAAAATGACTTTATTGAAACTATTTCAAATGTTTTTTATATTCCTGATTTGAAGACAAATTTGCTGAGTGCTGGTCAGTTACAAGATAAAGGCTACAGGATTACAATCTATAAAGGAGAGTGTGAAGTGTACGACCCTGTTGAGGCCCAAAAAATCCAAGGGCCTAAACCCAAGTTGACCCTTGGCCCAATATAGGTGATCGAGTGCAAAATAGGCTCGATCGAAAAAAGGAGAATTTATAAACACCGCTACGAGCCATGAATCATGCCAAACAAGCACGTGCAAAGGAAGCCGAGAACATGCCAAAATTACTAAATTACGCTCACATGCTTATTCGGGGCTACTTGGCCCGATTAAAACCTATCACGATGTAGTAAAAATCTCAAGCGCAAGCATAAATACCATGCACCAAGCTACGCCACAAGCTTAAGTGGGCCCAAGCCACGAAATTAACTGGGGCTTGCTTGAGTGGGTTGTGGCATGGATGGTAACAAGCTTTCATGAGGCCCATTGATGAGCCAAGAAATGGAAGTTTCGGGCTACTTGGGAGCCCAGAAACTCAAGCCCATTTCTTGAGCCCAAACACATGGGCTAGCATGAGAGAGAGGAGGAAAAATTGCCCCATGCTCTAGGAAAATATCAAATAGCCCACCAAAATATTTAGCCCAGTCCACAGCAATAGAGCTAAAAGGAAAACCTTTCCAGCAGCTTGACAAAAGCCTGTCAAACGATATAAGCAATAAGAACCTAATACCACGTGTACAAGCCCAAGCCCAGCAACTTGTAAAAATTTGGCGTCAAGTCCTATTCCCGTAGAACCCCAGACAACGGTCAAACAAGGAACCATTGAAGGACCAGAGGAAATCCATGGGGATGAGAGAAATACCCATCGGGTAAGAGGGCTTCATCTCTTTCTTTCCTCTGTAACCTCTGTCTTGAAAAAGCCACAGGGAAAGCAGGTGGCGCTTTCCCCTCTATGGGAAAGCCCAGCTGCGTCAAGCCATTGGAACCACAAAGGGTTCCTTACCCATGTCTCTTGGATGAAGAAATTCATCAAAATAGGGCTAAGTAGGAGCTGCCCAGGAAAAAGAAAGAAGAAGACCAAACAAGATTAGAGCTCTTAACGCCTATAAAAGGAGATTTGGCTACTCAGAAAAGATCATCCACAACCCAACGATCCAGAGCTTGACCAAGCTTTGTCAAGAAATCTGGAAATTACTCAAGCCACCCAAACCTCTCTTTGTTCATCTTTCTTCTCCTTCCTTAGGATAGGAATCGTGCTAATCTCTCCTCCATAACAAACTCATGCTATTTTCTCTCTCTCAAATTGCTAAACTCATGAAAGCTTAGCTCCCATGCTACATGCCCCTCAAGCTAAGTCATTAATGAAATCCTCATGCTTATGTGGGTGTTAGTGAAGTGACCCTGAGAGTGTTTTTTCAAAATCTCACTAGATTTTCTAAAAACTCTCTTAGGAGCTTGTTTTAGAACTCAGGCTGACGAATGGGCCTGGGTTGCTGTAAGAAGACAACGGGTAAAATCCCCCAAATGCCTGAGTTCGAAACCAAGCTCCCAAGAGAGTTTTTAGAAAATCTGATGAGATTTTAAAAGAACACTCTCAGGATCACTTCACTAACACCCACATAAGCATGAGGATTTCATTAATGACTTAGCCTGAGGAGCTTGTGGCATGGGAGCAAAACCATCATGAGTTTAGCATGAACAGAGAGAGATAAGCGTGAGTTTCTTACAGTGAACAAAGGGTTAAAGTGAAACAGAGGAAGATTAGACAGATTTCTTTCTTAGAGAAAGGAGAAAACAAACGAGGAAGAAGATCGGGTGGCTTGAGCAAAATTCCCAGTTTGCTTGACAACCAAAAAGAGGCTCTATTGCTGTTGTAAAAATGTTTTCCAACAGATTATTTCCTTTGAAAATCAAGACTGTGCAGGCTTGCTTATTTGCCAAAGAAGATGACCCGTGGAGATGGCACTACAGATATGGCCATTTGAATTTTAATGGCTTGAGAACACTTCACCAGAGATAACTCCTCCATCAAAGGTGTGTGAAGAATGCATCACTGGGAAGCACAAAAGAGACTCTTTTCCAAGTGGCAAGGCAGCAAGGGCTCAATCAATCCTGGAGATGGTTCACTCTGATCTATGTGGACCAATAAATCCCATCTCAAATGGTAACAAGAAATATTTCATCTCCTTTACTGATGATTTTAGTAGAAAGACATGGGTATATTTCTTGCAGGAAAAATCAGAAGCATTTGAAGCATTCAAAAGCTTCAAAGCTCTAGTTGAAAATGAATCAGAAAAGAAGATTAAAACACTAAGAACTGACCGTGGGGGAGAGTACTGTTCGAAGGAGTTTGATGCATTTTGCAAAGAGAAAGGGATTAAGAGACAACTGACCACTGCCTATACACCACAGCAAAATGGTGTAAGTGAGAGGAAAAATCGCACCATTCTCAACATGGTTCGAAGTCTGCTAGTCAAAGGAAGAATTCCCAAGAAGTTTTGGCCTGAAGCTGTGCTATGGTCAGTTCATATCTTAAACAGAAGTCCCACATTTTCTGTTAAGAATATGACTCCTCAAGAAGCTTGGAGTGGATTGAAGCCTGCGGTTGATCACTGTAGGGTGTTTGGGTGCATAGCATATGCACACATCCCTGATGAGAAAAGAAAGAAGTTAGATGATAAAAGTGAAAAATGTGTTTTTCTTGGTGTAAGTGAAGTCTCAAAGGCATACAAACTATACAATCCAGTTACAAAGAAGATAGTGGTAAGCAGGGATGTGATATTTGATGAAGACACTATGTGGAATTGGTCTGAGAACAGATCGGTTCAACAACAAATTCCAGTTTATGATGATTCAGACAATGAAGAGGTAGCAGCTCCTGAAACTCAAGCCCAGCAGCCACCTCAACCTGAAGTTCAGTCATCTCAACAGTTCGAAGAAGAGAGATACAACCTGAGAGATGAGAACTCAAGGAAGAGGCCGGCATGGATAATGGACTATGATGTAAGTTATTCAAGTTCTAATGATGAAAATGCTCACTTTGCATTACTTGTAGACAGTGATCCAATCACATATACTGAGGCTGTTAAAGAGGAGAAATGGAGGGAAGCAATGGACAATGAAATCATGTCCATTGAGAAGAATCAAACCTGGGAGTTAACTGATCTTCCAAAGGGAAAGAAGACCATTGTTTAGAACAAAGTTGAACGAAAATGGTGAAGTTGACAAGCACAAAGCTCGTTTGGTAGCTAAGGGCTACAAGCAAAAGCATGGCATTGATTACAAAGAGGTGTTTGCCCCAGTTGCGAGGCACTACACGATCAGGTTAATGATCTCTCTGGCAGCCCAAAATTCTTGGTTAATTTATCAGTTAGACGTGAAGTCAGCATTCTTGCATGGCAACCTGCAAGAGGAGGTGTACATTGATCAACCACCTGGTTATGAGAGAAAAGGAGAAGAAGGGAAGGTATTCAAACTGAAAAAAGCACTCTATGGACTGAAACAAGCACCCCGAGCTTGGTACAGTCGCATAGATGCTCATTTTGCTAAGCTTGGATTTCAAAAATGTCCTTTTGAGCACACGCTTTATGTCAAGACTAAGGAAGAAGGTAAAATACTCATGGTATGCTTGTATGTTGATGACTTGATATTTACTGGAAGTGATGCTAAAATGTTTGATGAATTCAAGAAGTCTATGATGATGGAGTTTGAAATGACTGATCTGGGATTAATGCACTATTTTCTTGGATTGGAAGTCATTCAAAGTACTGCTGGTAATTTTATCTACCAGAAAAAATATGCACAGGACATTCTTAACAGGTTTCAGATGGATGACTGCAAGCCATTTGGAACTCCAGCTGAACACGGCTTAAAGCTATGCAAAGACAAAGGTGGAAAGGAGGTTGACAGCACTTTCTATAAACAGATAATTGGGAGTCTCATGTACTTAACATACACGAGGCCTGACAGTATGCAGTGAGTCTTGTGAGCAGATATATGGAAAAACCAACTGAAATGCATCTCAATGCAGCAAAGAGAATTCTTAGGTATGTAAAGGGTACAATTGATTATGGTGTGTTTTATAAAAGCGATGATGGTTCTGGTTTTGTTGGGCACACAGATAGTGACTATGCAGGCGATATAGATGATCGTAAGAGCACTTCCGGTCACACATTTCTGCTCAACTCAGGTGCAGTATCGTGGTCCTCAAAGAAGCAACAAATTGTGGCACTTTCCTCAACAGAAGCTGAATATGTAGCAGCAGCTGCAAGCTCCTGTCAAGCTATGTGGCTCATGAAAATATTTGAAGTGCTTGGTGATGCTCAAAAGGGATCAACAACCATCTACTGTGACAACATGTCAACTATAAAGCTATCAAGAAATCCAGTCATGCACGGGAGAAGTAAACACATTGATGTACGTTTTCATTTTCTGCGTGATCTGTGCAGTGATGGGAAGATTGTACTTGAATATTGCAAGAGTGGGGAGCAGGTTGCAGACATCTTAACTAAGCCTTTGAAGCAACCTACGTTTCAGAAGCTGAGAAGCATGATGGGAATGTGTTCATTTCGAAGCATTGAACAGGAAGATGATTATGTGATGGTGTAGAGATCCTAAACTGTTTTTCGTAAAAATCAGTTTAAGGGAGGGTGTTAAAAGTTATTTAGTTCAGTTTAATTAGTTTTTTAAATTAAATAATGCTGACATGGCCATGTAGAGACCAAGTCAAGCTAGAGTCCTAGAATGTAGAAGTTGTGGTTTAGTCTGTTAACCACGTTCAGATTTGCTTCTGTTGCTTAAGGTAGTTGAACTCCACAAAATCTGCACATGTTGTGTGTTAGTGGTTATTGTGGAGATTGTTATTTTATAAGCTTTGTTTTTCAGATATATATAAGAGAGGAAAACTGCAGTAATTTTATGCTGTGAAATACGTTTGCTATTCCTTTTACATTTAAGTTAATTTTAGTTTCTCAACACTACAAGGGGTGTCCCTCAAATAAGATTATTTGAGGGATCCCTCAATGGAAGCTCTGTGATTATATATATATATATATATATAGTCCCTTTCTATTGAGGGATCCCTCAAATATTATTTGAGGGACGCCTTTTAGGGTACTCTACAATTTTTTTCCCAATGATCCAAACCATCTATTTTTTAGGTATTTATTCATAGATCATCCTTACAAAAAATTAGACAAATCAAAAACTGTTTTGACATCCAATTGTGTCTTACAAAATCAATGAACACGGTGCTTCAAGAAAGTACTAAAATTTCAATAACTCAATTGAGTGGTCAAATGATATCGGATTCAAGTGATTTTTTGTAGAGATGATCTTTGAATTAGTATTTACAAAATAAACGGTTTGGATTAGTGAAATACAATCCGGAGTGGGGCCTACAAGGGGTGTCTCTCAAATAAGCTTATTTGAGGGATCCCTCAATGGAAGGTCTCTGTATATATATACAGTCCCCTTCTATTGAGGGATCCCTCAAATAATTTTATTTGAGGGACGCCATTTAGGGTACCCTACAATTTTTTTTCCAATGATCCAAATTATCTATTTTTGAAGTCTTCATTGATAGATCATCCTTACAAAAAATTAGATAAATTGGAAACTGTTTCGACATCCAATTGTGTCCTACAAAATCAATGAACACGGTGCTTCAAGAAAGTACTAAAATTTCAATAACTCAATTGAATGGTCAAATGATATCGAATTCAAGTGATTTTTTGTAGAGATGATCTTTGAATGAGTATCTACAAAATAGACGGTTTGGATTAGTGAAATACAATCCGGAGTGGGCCTTACAAGGGGTGTCCCTTAAATAAGCTTATTTAAGGGATCGCTCAATGGAAGCTTCTGTATATATATATATATAAAGCAAAAGGCAAAGAATGATGAAACATTCAAAATACCAAAAAATGTCATTGGTTAATGCAAACATTAAGAATTGAAATTATTAATTAAATAAGGTTAATATAGTAAATTCATACTTTTTCATCTATTGTTTGGGGCAAAACTCTGCACGCCAACCCATTTTTGTCGAGAGGCCCATGAACAAAACATTTGGGCTTTTATCTATAGAAATCCGAAACAAAAAAAAAACCAAGATACTTAAAAGCCCAGACCTTTTTAGCATATTACAAATATAGCCATGATTTAAAGAATAAAATACCATTATTGGCAATTAAAAAAACTGATACACACAGTTTTGAATAAAAGCCCAGCTTCTGAGAAATTCTCACCACTTGGTCTCTATCCCAAAAAAGCAAAACAGCATATCTTTTTCTCAAGAAAGCCCCCATGTGATTTTCTAAAAGTCAAAATTTTCAACTATCACAAAGAAGTTGACAGGGAGTTAATGAAGGCAAGTCTTACAGGAGGACTACTCCATTTTTTGCAGCCAAAGAAAAAAGATCAAATCCCTTTTTATATACAGAGAAACTTTACACCAAAGCAGGTGGTCTTTCCAAGAGATAAGCAGACTACGATTTCAAGAGATAAGTAGGGAGCAAGGAGGTTGCTTACTAGAAAAAAGCAAACTGACTATCATCACAGACTCTGTTCTTTTTTTTAAAAGAACAAACAGGGAACAAAGAGAGTTGATTTTCTTTCATGAAAAAACAAGGAAAATACCTCCATGAAAGCTGATTGTTGATGGTTCTTTTCTGCCAGAATAATGGCTTCCTTCGTTTATGACATTGAAAAAAGAAAAAGATCTTTTTAGAGATCTACTGTCCATTATTAAAGATTAAAAACACCACTCCAGCATTTCCTATAAATATGAGATGAGGTGAACAAATCAACAGACAACCAAAAAATCAATCAAGACAAAAACTCTCAAAGTCACAACTGACAAACTCAAAAAGATTAACTGATCTCAAAAGCTTTTTGACCCTAATGCAACCAAAACTCTTTGATCCACAAGAAACAAATCAGCTAGAATTCAAATCTCTGGTTTCGGTTCAATTCAGAGAAACAGTTTTACAAAGCGAGATTTCTCTCGTTACAAATTTGGTTCAACACAAAGCCAAGTCAAGCAGAGTCTAAGTTTTTCACAAATATGAAAACCCCAACAAATTTACAAAAAGTCTTGGTCAAGCAAAACAGGCACCATAGCGCAACTCCAACTCAGTAACCATCAATCCAACTATTTATGTCCTCTTTAGACTAGAGAGGCATTAATTTTGCCTGTTCAGCAAGCCTTCCATGGCTCGAAATAAATTGAAGCTCTGTCAAACTCAAACGTTGGTATCGATTTCCAACTGAAACTCATCAGTTGAATGTGTTGACGATTCAATCCAGCATAGACATGCCCAATCCAACCCAATTCAGAGGCAGCTACCCAGGCAGAAATCGAAGCCCAACATTCTGTTGTATTTTTTGGAGTTGCCATTTTGCTTTTTGAGTCGTGTAATAGGCAGTTCTGCCTAAACAGTTTGTCTTCTTTTCATTTATTCTGGCTAGAACTACCAATTTTGTACTGTGAAAAATTATGAAGTCCTCACCAGTCTGAGGCAAGAAAAGAACTTACTTGGGAGATATTCCTCACCCAAATTCACAATTGTTTGTTTAAGAATCAGTAACTTGGGGTGCAAGTTATCTATTTTTTAGAAGTCTGTTAGGGTTTTAAATTGCTAGCAGTGGCACGCTCATGAACAAAAGAAAGTTGACTTGTTGATCACCAATGGTTGTTAAGCCAACGGGAAACTTTACTCTACCATCAAAGGATTAAAATCAAAACGGGTGAACATCTACATATACATATATAAAGCAAAAGGCAGAGAATGGCGAAACATTCAAAATACCAAAAAATGCCCTTAGTTAATGCAAATATTAAGAATTGAAATTATTAATTAAATGAGGATAATATAGTAATAAATTCATACTTTTTCATATTTAAAAAAATTAAAATTAAAAGAAAAATCAGATAATGGATCCTATTTTTATGGAACACAACTACCCATTATCTTTTTTTTTATTCTAAAATAAATTTTAAAATATTTTTTGGAAAGAAACCTCTCGCAGGCAAGGAAGCGCGTGCGAAAAGGCTAGTTCCTATTATTTATTTGATTAAAAAAGTTATAATGAAAAACTTATAAATAAATAAATAAATAAAAAGGGTGATTTTATTTGAACCTCAACCAATTTTACCCTTATATGTAATTACTGTTAAGGATAAAAATTTTAAAATTAAAATTAAATTTGCTCACTACACCCCACATACATTCCGGCAAGCATAGTTAGACTTTTTTCACAAACCATCATGTTCCTACAACTCTAACGGGGTTTATACGCTTAAATTGGTGAAAAACATACCTAATATGAAGGGTGAGACTAAAGTTAGGGAGGCTTCAAATAAGGTATGAGTTTATTTTTTGATGTTTTTCAAGTTTAGGGTTGCATGGTGGTCGCTGGTTACATGCAGCACACCAGTATTGAACGTGATAGGAAAATTCGATGGCATGCCACTGAAACATTGAACCTATTTCGATTGTGTTTGACCGGCCATTAACTTAAGATGCGGTGGAGGTCCACCGTAACGTGGAAAGGGGTTCGATATCGTATGACCGAATTTTACCTATTATTCATTGACGATGAATCGAAATATATTTATTTTTTCAGTAATTTATTGTCGACCATAAATTTAATGCAAGCTATTTTGACTTTACACCTATTGAAGGAACAAAAACAAGGTGACGCCGCTACTACTGAAGGCAACAATGTTGGAACTTAATGTGTAATGGACTATAGTGATTAATTCACAACTTGCGAGTTAATCATTTTGAGTTTTTTTTTTTTGTTGTTGTCTGAAATCCTTTTTAGCATCATTAACATGGCATTAATGTTTCAAATTTTAACTTCAAATAACATAAGTTTAATATGTAGATATTTAAAGGTAGAGATGAATTAATTGGATGAGCTCGTGTAGGGATGGCGTAAATCCCCGATTTCGGGGCAAAATGGGGATCGGGTACGGGTATCCCCGAAGTTTAAAAAATCATCATTAGGTATGAGTTGGAGATGGCATTGATATCTTTGTTCCTAAACTCGGCCAGATAATTATATGTTTATTTTTAAATTAATAAATATATAATAGAATACCCTCAAAATATTTAAGTGGTGAAGACAAGAGGTTTTAAACCCCCAACTACGCCATTAAAACTCACAACCTTAACACCAGTGCATTGGCACTCCTTGTTTTTCTTTTTCTTTTTTGCTTTGCCCATTGTTTCTTTATTTCCCTTCTGCCTCTGTGGCTCCTGGGGACCTTTCTAGTTTTTATTATCTACTGTAGACGTCCCTGAACTTGGCCCCCAGTTGCAATTGGGTTTGTGAACTTTTTTTTTGTGCCAATTACATCCTTTAACTTGACAAATAGTTGCAATTGGGTCCTATCGTCCAACTCTGTCAATTTGTCTGTCAAAATGAGGGGTAAAAGCGTCCTTTCGAGTCCTTTAGATTAAAAAAATCCAAAGCTCTTGTTGTGAAGTGCGGTATATAATCAAAAGCTCGAGCAACGTGTGATGTAGACTCATGAAGCTCAAAAGCGTCCTTCACAAAAAATAAATTATAAAAATAGAAAAATAGAAAAAAGAGAGAAAAAGAGATAAATAAGCACATACGGTGACTTTAGATTTGCAAGAGTGCTCGTCTTCGAGGTACGAGCACAAGGACGCAATGTCAAAGTCCTCGTAACCACAGTCTTAAATATCGAAATTATAGGCGATATTTCACCGATAATATCATTTTTTTGAATGAGCGATATTTTAGGCCATATCCACTTAATTATCGTCAATATATCGATATTTTTGTCGATATTATCGCGATAATGTCGGAGGTGATAATTTCGTACTCGTTCTTGCTTTATTTGGGCAATATATCGCGATATTATCGATAATATCGCGATTGAAACGGAAAAATAAATGAAATTGGTTGAGAAATGGCGCGATATTATCAAGCATTTTATTATCGATATTATCAGTACCATCATCAGCCCAAAATCATAGAAAATATGAAATATCATATCAGATCTACAAGCTCTTTACCCAGATCTACAAGAACTTAACCCAGATCTCCAAGAACTTAACCCAGATCTCCAAGAACTTCACCCAGATCTACAAGATGAACACATATATGTACAGAGAAACAAAACATGAAGAGAAAAAAAAATGAAGAGGAGAGAAATAGAAAAAGAGAGTTGCAAAGAAAGAGATATAGAGGGAGAGAGAGAAACATAAAACCAAGAAAAAAAAATTAGAGTAATAGAAAATCAGAGAAAGAGAGGAAGAAGAAAGAAAATAAAGATGAAATGAAAGGAGAAAGAAAAAGAGAGACGAAATAAATAATAAGAGAGAAAGAAGAAAAAAGAACTGAGAGGAAAGGAGGCAAAAGACAGAAGAAAAAAGAAGTTAAAGAACCAAGAGGAAAAGACGCGGAAGAGAGAAGACAGAAAGAAAAAGAGAGTTAAAAGAATCTGAGAGGAAAAGAGAGAGTGCGTGAGAGAAAGAGAGTGAAGTGAGAAGTGGGATTTGATAGGATAGGATTACGGATATTAAAAAATGGCTTGTTGGACTTGGGCAATGGACTTGGGAAATTTGGGCTTTTTGTTGGTATAATGAAATAGTTGGGTTTGGGCCTAAAAAATTTGATATTTTAAATATATATATATATATTTTTTGTTTTTTTTATGTGGTACTAAGTTACTCATATATTTTTTTTTTGTTTTTTTTTTTGTCAAACTCATATATCTTATCATATGCAATATATTGTAGTAAATTATTATAACTAAAAAATTATGGTGCGTTTAATTTTCTTTCACTAATTACTACATATTTTCTAAAGACACGGTGTTTGTTAGGTCGCTGCATAATCAACTTAAATAACTCTAACCCACCATGCCATGCATTTTATTCAAATTTTTTGTGATAAAATAATAGACAATTGACTAAATAAACATCCTTTAAAGTTTCAATAAAAATTTCCAAGTTTTTCTCACAATTTCCGTGATTTTTATTCAATTTTTATCAATATCGATATTTTCTCGATATTTCCATCGATATATCCGTGTTTTTGGACCACCGATATTTCCGAAACTCTCGATATTTTAGACCTTGCTCGTAACAATACGAGCATGGGAAGTCGGGTCGGACCTTATCTTCAACCTCGAAATCATCAATGCTTAACCGATCTAATAATTTTTTTTTCTACAGAATAAGAAAAAGGAGAAATGATATATCATATTCAATAATTGATGAATAGAGATGAAATGAGAAATTAACAAAAAAACAGAGCAAGAGGGCGTACGGACAAAAGTGGGAGCTCTGGTGATGGTGCAGCAACGTGTACTGGCGTTTGGCAGTGGTGAGGCGGGAGGTCCAGAACTCAGAGTTCATCGAAAGAAAGATACGATTCGATCCGATTTGCTCATGCGTCAAGCTCTCTCTTTGATTGATTGATTGATTTCTCAACAAATTAATTTTCACAAAAGAGAGAGGGATTGGGATCTGGGTTTTGAGGAGGGTGGGATAAGGAAGGGGGATGGGTTGCGAGCATGGTCTTAAAAATTGATATTATCGCCGAAATATCGGTGATAATATCGTTTTTTTTGCAAGCCGATATTCCGGGAACAACCCAAGTATATTTCGTCCAAATATCGAAATTGTCGCCGAAAATATCGCCGATATATCGCTCCAGATATTATTGAGCAACGTCAACACACAAACGGTGATAATATCTCGATATTATCGAATACTCCAAACCAGAACAGAAAAAAAAAATCAAATTTTGACAAGAACTTGAAGAGCACCTCCGATCAACCAAAGAAACAAATAATTATGAAAATAAAGATGGTGAAACTTGTTCTAAGCCAGAACACGCACAAGAAGAACAACAAAAGAAAAAAGGAAGACCGTGAATTATTTTGATTCTTACCACAACCCAACAAAATCAGAGAGCAGACGACCAGAGAGGAACAAGA
Source organism: Prunus salicina (assembly GCA_020226455.1). Lineage (NCBI taxonomy): Eukaryota > Viridiplantae > Streptophyta > Magnoliopsida > Rosales > Rosaceae > Prunus > Prunus salicina. The sequence continues at coordinate 25,981,098 of CM035346.1, read as the reverse complement.
GCACCAGCAAGTCAGAGCTTGGGATATCAAATCGCGTCAGGAAATGAGATCAAGGATGGGTTAGAGAGGAAAGAAGAAGAAGAAAAAAGGATAAGAGTGTCGGCACAAAGAAGAGAGGCAAGAAGGAACAAAAAAGAAAAAAAGAGAGGTAAAGGAAAGATGGGAGTGGCGGCTGAGTTAAGAAAGTAGGGTTAGGTTTTTCTTTTGGGGTTAACCCCCTTCTCTCATAAAAAAGAAAGAAAAAGAAAGTAGGGTTATTATTATTAATTGGATTTGGGTTATTAATTAGGTTATTTGGCATTAGGGCTGCTGCCATATTAAGCCTTTTGTTTTTCTGTTTTTGTTAGAAATGTTATATAAATAGTAGTTTATGATTTTTTTTTATGTAACTTTTATTTATTAAATCTTATTTCATCTTTAAAAAAAATTATGGACATTTTAAAGGAAATAGTAGTATAGTAGATAAAAGAATCTTGAGAAGAAAATAAAATGTGTCCAGTCACAATTGATATGTAGTTTATAATCACAAATAATGAATAATTATTTATAAACAAGTGACATGATACAAATTTTATAAGTTATACGAAATTTCTTTCGTAACCTGAAATCAAATAAACAATTCGGTCCTCTAGAGTCTAGACATATATTCAGAGTTTAGGGATTAGAGTCTAGACATACATTTAGAGGTTAGGGATTAGGGTTTAGGGATTAGAGTTTAGTCTTTAGAGTTTAGAGTTTAGAGTTTATAGTTTAGGGTTTAGGGTTTAGGGATTAGAGTTTAGGGATTAGGGATTATGGTTTAGAGTTTAGGGTTTAGGGTTTAGAGTTTAGGGTTTAGGGTTTAGGGTTAGGGTTTAGGGTTTAGGGATTAGGGTTCAGGGTTCAGGGTTTAGAGTTTAGAGTTTAGAGTTTACGGTTTAGGGATTAAAACGTTAAACCCTAGACCCTAGATACATAATTAACTCAAATAATAAGGAACAATTACAGGGCAAGTGGCTAATCTATTGCTCTCTCTCTCTCTCTCTCTTTTATTTTTTGTATTTTCTTTCTTATTTTCTCAAAAAATTACAATATACTAGGGGTTGTTTGTCAGCTCGTAATATAATCAACTTAAATCACTCAAACCCACTATGCAATGCATTTCCTTCCAATTTTTTGTGTCAAAATAATAGATGATTGACTAAATAAACTTCTTCTAAAGTTTCATTAAAAATTTTCATGTATTTATCATAATTTCCATGGTTTTTATTCAATTTTTATCGATATCGATATTTTCCCGATATTTCCATCGATATTTCCGTGTTTTTGAACCACCGATATTTCCGAAACTATCGATTTTTAAGACCTTGGTTGCGAGAGAGGGAGAGACAGAGCGAAAGAGAGGGATTTTTATTTTTATTTTTTATTTTTAAGTGTATTTATTTATTTTTCCTATTTGCTTGGCTTTGGGGTAGGGAGGAGCTGGAGTAAGAGCTTGGTAGTGACCACTTTCCTGCAGCTGGCGTGCTCCTATTATTCTAATTATTTTTTTAATTTATTTATTTTTTCACTTTTTTCAGTTTTTTTCTTCAAACTCGAAAGGACGCTTTTACTCCTTATTTTGACGGACAAATTGACAGAGTTAGACGGTAGGGCCCAATTGCAACTATTTATCCAGTTAAAGGATGTAATTAGCACAAAAAAAAAGTTCACGAACCCAATTGCAACTGGGGGTCAAGTTCAGGGACGTCTACAGTAGATAACCCTATTTTTAATAATTATCAGAATGGAAGGTGTCAATTAGTCATTTCAATTGGTATAATGTTCTTTCAATTTATGAGACCTATATCGTGCTTCCATATTTTCCCAATTCCATAATCAAAATGCAATGCGATGAGAAATCTTTCCTTTTTCTTTTCCTTCATTATTATTCCACTGCTGGTGGTATGATGTGTTTTTCTTGTTTGAATAACTTCCTCGATTTTGGGAACTGTAATGACCATGACCACGACCTCGGCCATGCCCATATTTGCTTGCATTTGATTAAGGCGATAATGTATGCATATTCTCATTTGCATTTGCTTTAGGGAATGGTTTTTAGCCCAAGATATTCAGTTTTCAATCCTCCATAAAGATTACGACGAAGGAAAATCATTGCTTTTGCACGATCTTGCAGGGATGTTTGATTTCCTTGCTTGATGGTATTTCCCATGTTATTCGCATACAAATGAAGTTCCTCATTGAGAACCTATGTTAGATAGTTCTTGCCAGAAATATCTAGTGCAGTGAAGTCAATCTTAACAAGATTTGACATTGTTGTATATTTGTAAAGATAGAAATAAAGAATTAATAAAAATAACAGTATGCATCAATAATATAAATGTTCAAGATAATAATATTAAGGAGATGATTGGATTATAATATGTATTTTATGTACTTGAAGCTACAGGTTTAAGTTTAATAAAATTTAAGACTTTTGGCTCTTAAATTATCATATCATTCAGAACTTCTGGTCTAAAATTATTTTGATTTTAAACTTCAGGTTTAAATTATTAGGATGTGAACTTCAGGTGTCCACTCAATTCAAAATAAAATTCATTTCTTATAAAAGTATTCATGATATTACAGTTATCATTTTAGTTTAGAACTTCGAGTTCCAAGGATATTGGTCTATGAACTTCGAGTTCATGTATGATAAATTTCATCCTCATCATATCAATATTGTAAGTTTATAGATTAAAAAAAACTTATATATATTAAGTTTGGCCGTTAACTATATGTATATATATTTAAAAACAATAAGTATGTTATATATTAGATAAATACCCTATGCAAACGTTAGATATAAAAATGGATAATATAGAAGATTCATGCTTTGACATAGCTTCCACTTGTATCAATTAACATGTGTATAGCTATATCTAAATGAAACTTGGTTAATAAAAATAGCACTAATATTAACGATTGAACTAGTAAATATAATATAAAAAAATGGAATATAAATTTAGGGGGAAGAAAATTATACCAAGCTCAAACCAAGATCCTCTAGTGGTTAAAGACGCGTGATGATAACGTGATATAGAACTTAAGGAATTATGGAGAGAATTTAGAACAAGATAATAACCATAGAGTTGCTTTCTCAAGCTTGTAATTTAATTCTCTTAATGCCTTGTATTTATAGACAAAATACAGTACAACTATTTACCACACTTAACAAATATAATATAAGGTAAATTACAATCAAATCATTGTGGGTAAAAACATAGTGGAAGGAATTGTGGGAAAATGTATATGTTGGACATCCATAATAATTAGATTGATTTATAAGGCATTCTCCAACCCATTTGGTCCTAAACCCAAAATTTTCCCCTCCAAAAAGTAACTATTTGAGTTTTGCCCGGATTGAAACCGTTTTCCCCCCAGCCCTTCAGACTCAAATTTTAAGTCAACAACTTTATTAAATTGTTTAAGAATGGTTTAAGACTAATTTTTTTTTCATGGATAACTTTTCATAATGGTTTATGAAATTCCACAAATATAATTTTATTTGAGAAATGGGTGGATATTTATAGAGTTTGGAGTGAGTTTTGGGGTTAGATTTGATTTAGATTAATTTAAAATATTATTTTGACAGTTGAATTTTTATTTTTACGGTTAAAATAGCTTGGATTTAATATGGATCATTGGATTTAGGTTATTGGTGGAATAAAAAAAAAAAAGGCACGACACCAACACGCAACAATTGGCGTGTGACAGCTTTTGCAACAACAACATGACACCTGGCATCCATTGATTCCTCCTTGCATATGGGTTGCGTCAGCCTTGAATGGGCTCCACCAAAAAGTTTTCCTGTCCAGTTTGGCTCCAAGTTTGGGTTTTCCCAAATTTTGACCCTTTACTTTTCTTGAGTTGGGAGAAAAATTGGGGGCTAAATTGTAGCAATGATCCCTGGACTAAGACCAAACTTTACTTCTCATTCCTCATATTATTAAATTGTTACGGTGATTTTTTTTTGTTGATGAAGAAAGAGGGAGAAACCCAAACACCAACACAACAACTAACTGGTACTAATCAGACGAGCCTTAACAGCTCCCAAAGAATCATGTTTGTACCATATCTGACCACCCACTCACGTCCTGACACGTGGAACGCACTCAGGCCACGCAAACCAGCCCAACCGGTCATACTGAAAGTCCGCTCGGCATAATGTGCCGATCGTTGGACCAAGTACGCACCACCAGGCATCTCTGCCAACCTTCGGCATCACCTGCCGACGGGCCAACCATCACTTCTTACCGATTCTGACAGACCACCTCAGGATTCCCGCCAGAACCTGTCAGAACGACGTGTCAACCTCCTAGGGCACTCCCACGAGTCCCACATCGAAATTAAGTGCTAAGAGCTTCCCCTTTGCTTCCTATAAATAGAACCCCTTGGCCCAGCCAAGTGGTAAGACTTTCCAACTTGACTAAGTGCTTACACTGTCAATAGAACTGCTCTTAAGTACTAACTTTGGCATCGGAGTGCCTTCGGCAGGTACCACACCGGTATCCTCTCCTCAGCTCGGATTCGGCCCCCGCTCGAACCTTCGGCGATCACGGAAGAAGGCCACTCCGGTACTTTGTCTTCAACACCTGTAAGTTAGCCTAAACTCTTTATCTGTTCAGATTTAGTGCGAACAGATTGGCGCCGTCTGTGGGAATACCGATTGACAAATCAGCCCATATCTCTCCCTTCCTACTATGAACCCACCTTCACCCCTCACGACCGATGGTCCCATCCTCGGACTCTCTGGCCAAGAGAACCCTGCTCCACCGCCCAGTACACCCCGGGGGGAAAGGCCCAATCAGCAGAGTACCCTGGAAGACAGGATGGAAACCCTACAGCAGGAAAGGATCAAGATGCAGGAGCACAACAATATCCTATCTTCGAAACTGGACGACACCCAGAAGCAACTCCACGAGCAGGGGTCACGTTCGGCTCAGCCACCACGCGGGTTAGAACGAACCAGACAGCTTCGGCAGGAACCTTCACAGAAGAGCGTACCGAGGCCGAGCAATCGGGATGTCGGAAAGCAGTTGGCTCGGGATAGGCCGTCTGCCTCCCGAAGATTGTTCGTACCAACTCCGGCCGAACACCAGGAATATCAGGTCTACACCGACTGCCGCGATAGGATCAACCACCAACGTCTGGAACGGCAGATGTCACCGATCCACGTTCAGGCCAAACTCAACGATCAGCATTTGGAGGTCCTCGGGCCGAAATCTCCTCCTCGACGAAGGTACGCCGAGGTCGGTTTGGAGGAGACGGACGAATCTGATTACGTTCCAACATCCCTCGGCACGACCGCCTCACACCAGTCCACCACGATCGGATCAGCAAGACGGAACCAAGCGATGGAGCCCTTCGGAACCGACCTCCCGCCTACCGATCCTACAATCCGCCTCCTCCTTCAGAAGATCAATCGAATCGAGGAAGAGCAGAATCAGACCCGAACGCCAACCTGGGGTAAGGTGCAACTAGGACCATTCACCAGCCGAATCCGATCCTACCGACCTGAAAAAGAGGTACAGGCCCTCCGAATCTCATTTTACTCAGGAGTGGAGGACCCTGTCACCCACATCCATACGTTTCAATCAGCCTTGAGTTGCAAGGGGCTTACCGACGAAGGCCAATGCCAGTTGTTCCCGTCGACTTTAGCAGGGGCAGCCCTCAATTGGTTTTATCGGCTGGAGCCAGGTACTGTAGACTCTTTCGATCAGTTAAAACAGATTTTCCTCAATCATTTTATGATACAGACCGATCGTCTCTACTCTGCCGACGACCTTTACACCATTCGGCAAGGGGACAGCGAGCCCCTTCGGGAATACGCCGCCAGGTTCAGCCATGAATACTCTCGGTGCCCAGAAACCGACGACCGAGCAGCCTTCGGCGCTTTCAAAAGTGGCCTTCGTGCCTCCCAATTTCGCTACCTGGTGCACAGCAGCAACTGGACCACCTACGGCGAACTCATGAAACAGGCGGCCATACACGCCAAAGCCGAACACTTCAACTCCAAGGGGATGGCTTCGGCACCAAGCCCTTCGGCAACCACAGGACCACCTGCGGTCCCCACCTACGACCATTTCCGTCCGCAGCAGACAGCTGTTCAGGCCCCCTACCGAACGGCACCCCCCATACCCGCAAGTTACACTTACGGGGACAAGCGGAGTGACTCGTTCCAGGGTCGGCAGGACGGAACGAAGCGCAGTAAGGAGTCGGGTAACAGAAATTTCCGAAGCACCAAAAACGACCGACCGCCGGAGATCTTCACCATTCTCAACACGAGTTATGAACGTGTTCTCATGGCCGAAAATCAGATGATACCGAAGCCGAGCTTCCGAAAGCTCCCTCGACAGGTCGACAAAGACACCGGAGTCTTCTGCCGATACCATCAGTACAACGGCCACGATACCGAGTCCTGTGTCGCCCTCCGAAGGATCGTTGAGAAATTGATAAACATGATCAGTGGTGGTACACCGATCGCTGACTCCAGCCGTCGGTCCACCAAGAGCTACATACGTGCCGTTCGGCACCCCCAGGTCTTCAGCCTTACTGAAGAGCGCAGTAGCAAGATTCGGCGACTCGGATGGGAACCCATCACCTTTTCCGAAGAAGAAGAGAAGGGCATTATCTTCCCCCATTCCGATCCCATGATCATTCGGGCAGACATATCCGATTTTGACGTAGGCCGGATCCTCATCGATACTGGAAGCTCGGTCAACGTCCTCTTTGCCGATACTTTCAACGGCCTCGGCATCGGCCATCAAAGCCTCAATAAGGAGATCACTCCACTACTAAGCTTCTCGGGCGACGTGGTCGAGCCCATCGGGAGCATTCAGCTTCCCCTCGCCATCGGCTCCGGCCGAAGAAGAGCCTTTACCTATACTCACTTCCTCGTCATCAGTTGTCCAACTGCATACAATGCCATCATCGGCAGGCCTGCCCTCACCCGGATGAAGGCCATCCTATGCCCACATATGCTGTTGCTAAAATTCCCAACTCAATCAGGAATCGGTCAGGTTCGAGGAGACCAACTGAGCGCACGGGTATGCTACGTCTCGTCAACAACGGAAGCGGCTAACCAAACGCCGAGACCGGGAACATCGGAAACTCTGGCCGTAGCTCACCCAATTCTGCCGAACGGCAGGGGCGGGACCGACCCTCCAGATGACCCTCGAGACAACAGTGCCACGCCACAGGCTCAACCGGCCGAAGAACTCGAAACAATCTCCCTTTCCGATGTACAGGATCGACAGGTAAGAATCAGCACTTCCCTCAGCCCATCTTCGCCTGGTCCTACGACGACATGCCTGGCATCTCCCCCGACGTCATCAGTCACAAACTCAGCATCAACCCTTCCTTCAAACCGGTCAGACAGAAGAGACGATCCTACGACACCGAACGGTATGAGGCCATGAGGGCCGAAGTAGACAAACTCCAGACCATCGGTTTCATCCGAGAGGTCGCATATCCCATTTGGCTCGCCAACTCGGTCTTGGTGAAAAAATCCAGCGGAGCCTGGCGGATGTGCCAGGATTACACTAACCTGAACAAGGCATGTCCGAAGGATAGCTTTCCGCTGCCCAGAATTGACCAACTGGTGGACGCTACGGCCGGCCACGAGCTCCTCAGCTTCATGGACGCGTACTCCGGCTACAACCAGATCTCCATGCATCCTGCCGACCAGGAGCATACGACATTCATCACCGATAGAGGGCTATATTGCTACAACGTCATGCCGTTCGGCCTCAAAAATGCCGGCGCTACGTACCAACGGCTGGTCAACCAAATCTTTGCCGAACTCATTGGCACTTCAATGGAGGTCTACGTAGATGATATGCTCGTCAAAAGCCGAACAGCCAACGACCACCTTCGGAACCTCTCCCTCATGTTCGACAAACTGAAACAATACAACATGCGCCTGAATCCGAGCAAATGTGCATTCGGCGTCGCCTTCGGCAAATTCCTCGGATTCATGATCAGCCAAAGGGGAATCGAGGCCAACCCCGACAAGATCCGAGCGCTTATCGATATGCGGGTGCCGAAGACGAAGAAGGAGGTTCAGAGCCTCACAGGCCGGGTCGCCACCTTGGCCCGATTCATATCAAGAGCAACCGATCGGTGCGCCCCTTTCTTTAAAGCCCTCAAAGGAAGCAAACGGCAGATCGATTGGACTTCCGAATGCGACCGAGCATTTGACGATCTCAAAAGCTACATGAGCAGAGCCCCTCTGCTATCCACCCCTCTTCCGGGAGAGACCCTCGTAATCTATCTCTCGGTCTCGGCATCGGCACTAAGTTCTGTTCTCATTCGTCAGCCGAACGGCATCGAGCTCCCCATCTTTTATATGAGCCATGCCCTGCAGGATGCGGAGCAATGGTACCCTCGGCTCGAACAGCTAGCATACGCTCTCGTTCTCTCTGCCCGAAAACTTCGTCCCTACTTTCAGGCCCACAGCATCAACGTCTTGACCAACCAACCCCTCCGACAGGTCCTGCAGAAGCCAGAAACATCAGGACGACTGATCAAATGGGCCATCGAGCTTGGTGAGTTCGACATCAGCTACCAACCTCGGCCATCAGAAAAGGGGCAGGCCGTGGCCGATTTCATCTCCGAATTCACCATTCCAGCCGAAGCCGTTCCATCAACGGTGGCTACCGATTCATCTTCGGCGGAGGCTGCATTCGATCTTAGTTCCCCTCACTGGACACTATATGTGGATGGCTCATCCAATCGGCAGGGTAGCGGTGCCGGCATCGTCCTCCAGACACCAGATCACACTACGATCGAATATGCAATCCGTTTCCAGTTTCGCGCTTCCAACAACGAAGCCGAATACGAGGCCCTCCTGGCAGGCCTTCGGCTGGCCCAGCACACAGGTGCCGAACGGCTACTGATCTGTAGCGACTCTCAGCTGGTCGTTAACCAGGTCGGCACCGAATTCGCCGCCAAAGACGAATCCATGGCTGCCTATCTGGCCCAGGCCCGCCGATTGCTCAGCCAGTTCAAAACCTATCACATCAGGCAGATCCCTAGATCCGAGAACAGCCATGCCGATGCCCTCTCCAGGCTGGCTTCGGCAATTGACGACCGCATCGGCGTAGCACTACCGAAGTCGAAATCAATACCGTCCGACAGACTCCTAGTTGGATGGATCCGATCCACGCCTACCTCACCAACGGCACCCTGCCAACCGATCGGACTGAAGCGAAGACGGTTCGACGACGATCGGCTCGATATCTCCTTCTGCAAGGTACCTTCTATCGGCGCAGCTACTCCCTACCGTTGCTCCGATGTGTTGCCCCACAACAAGGGGACTACATCCTCCGCGAAATACACGAAGGCGCATGTGGCGACCACTCAGGATCCCGATCCCTGGCATTCAAAGCCGTTCGGCAGGGATATTACTGGCCCTCTCTTCACGCAGATGCCACCCGGATCGTGCAAAAATGCAACCCGTGCCAACGCTTCGGCTCGGTACCAAAAGTCCCTGCCGAACCACTCAGCCCGATGACTAGCCCATGGCCTTTCGCCCAATGGGGACTCGATCTCATCGGTCCCATGCCCCCAGGCACAGGGCAGGTCAAGTTCGCGGTCGTCGCCGTCGACTACTTCACCAAGTGGACCGAGGCCGAAGCCCTTACGACGATAACGGCAGCAAAGATCGAGCACTTCGTATGGAAAAACATCCTATGCCGATTTGGACTACCAAACGCAATCGTCACGGACAACGACAAGCAATTCGACTGCTCTCGCTTTCGGCATCTCTGCTCCCGATTCAACATCAGCATCTTCTTTGCATCTCCGGCACATCCACAATCCAACGGACAGGTGGAAGCCATCAACAAGATCATCAAGAAAACCCTGAAGAAGAAACTAGGGGCCGCCAAGGGCAACTGGCATGAAATCCTACCGGAAGCATTATGGTCCATTAACACCTCCTACCGACGGTCAACAGGCGAGACACCTTTCTCCCTTGCCTTCGGCACCGAAGCAGTTGTACCGGTGGAAGTACACGCGCCCACATGCCGAACGGCAACCTACGATCCTCAACAAAATGACAGCCAGCTTGCCCTCAATCTGGACCTTATCGACGAACACCGATGGCAAGCACAGCTCCGGAATGCTACCTACAAGCAACGCACCGCTCGGTACTACGACTCACGCGTAAAACACCGATCGTTCAAAGTGGGGGACTGGGTTCTGCGTAAAGTATCGTTAGCAACGAGAAACCCTACCGAGGGTACTCTCGGCCCATTGTGGGAAGGACCCTATCAAGTGGTCAGCATCGGCCGCCGCGGTGCCTACCGATTGCGTGGTTCTGATGGTCAAACCCTCGGCCACCCTTGGAATGTTGAACATTTAAAATTTTATTACAAGTAGCTGGACCTTCGGCCACTACACCTTCTTATATTTTTCTGTGTTCAGACACCAGTATACTCAAAAAACGGCGTATGTTAATACTCTAATATGTTGGCGAAAACCGAAGCTAATTCAAAAATAGATATCCATTAAAAGCCTCAAACTGGGCCACTGTCTTTACAAAAACGGCCGAACGGCCTACATCAGTGACATTACAAAAAGGGTCAGACAGGCACTAAGGGGAAGGAGGAGCGTCCTCGGTATCAGGCTGGCCTTGAGCCTCGGCATCTGGAACCCTTGACGGCTCTGGAGGCAGATTGTCTTCTTCTTCCTCACTGCCCGACTCCGAGCCACTCGAGCTTTCGACTTCAGCATCCTCCCCGAGGTATGCCTCTACCCTCTCCTCGGACACCCCCTCGGGCAACGGTGGCGGGTCCCAGAGGAAGTTCAGGTTCAGCTTCTTGTCCGCGTTGAAGCGCTTGAATCGGTAGATGAGGTCTTCACACTGCACCATCACCTCCTTGTCTAGCAACGCCGTGAACTCCTCCGAGGTCCGGTACTCCTCCACGGCCTTTTTCTTGGCCTCCTCCACCGCCGCAGCCCGAGACCGAAGGATGGCTTCCTTCTCCGCCTCCTCCCTCGCCCTTGCATCCTCGGCGTCCACGACCGCCCTCTCTGCCTCCGCCAGCTTGGCCGACAGCTCGGCAATCTTCGCAGCGTTCACACTCGCATGCCGATCTGCCTCCTGCAACATCTTCCCGGCCTCGGCAATTTTGGCTCGGCCATCCTCGAACTTCTTCTGCGCGCGCTCGGCCGCGTTGACCGCTCGCTTCATGCCGAGCCACATCTCCATGTTTGCCTGCACACATCACAACTTAGTCTCTTCCCTCACACGCTCAACTCACACTGAAGGAAGTATACTTACGGCAGCCTGGAGGCGGAAGGCTCGGCCAGCCTGTTCACGCAACGATTTCATCGGCAGCTGCTCCAGTTCCGGAAGCTCCATCTGCGCGCCCTCAATGAAGCAGTTGACAAACGGCACCACCTTCCGAGGACAGGCAATGTTCACCGGGTCCGCCTCGGTGTCCTCATCATCGTCCGGCACGAGGACGGCCACATCCTCGTTCGGCCCCCTTGGCCTCTTCGGCAGAGGGGTCACGTCGAGGGCACCCTCGACACCCTCTTCCCAGTCACCTGGAGGTGGGCCTCCCACCTTCGGTCGACCTCGGGGTTTTGGCCTTCGGCTTCGACGGACGTACCTTCTTCTGGGCTGCCCGAGCCTCGAGCCTCCTCCTGGTCGCCTCATTCATCTCCCTCCCTCCAGCCACTACACAACACCACAAGTTAGATTGCCTTCGGCACATCATACAGCAAACACAAGTAATCACAACACTATGACCGAACGGCAGTACTTACTCTCGTTCTCCTTCTCCTCCTCTTCCTTCTTCCGCCGAAGGTATTCAGGCTCGCTGATCAGTCCTGCCCTGAACAAGTTCTTGAAGTCCAGTAGGGTCTTGTGGAACCGATCCTCCTCCGGGATCAGTGCCCGATCACGCTCAATCACCTCCGGGATCAGTGCCCGATCACGCTCGATCACCTCTACTTCCCTCCTCGTCGCAATCGGCCGCTTCAAGGACACTGCACAGCCAACAAACCTTCGGTCAATCAATCAAAAAAAAAAAAATAAAAAAAAAAATATATATATTGCTACCGAAGAGGATCCTAGCGTCCTACCGATTGTTTGAAAAGTTGTGGGGATGTGCCTCTCCACTATTACCCCCGGAGCCGATTCCCAGGCTTCGGATACCAACACCCGATGCCGACGCCACGTCTTTTGCGACGACGGCACCCCCACTACAAAGTGCCCCCTCTATCCTGCCGCCAGACAGTTCGATTGCACCCAGCCTCCTTGATCAGCGCTCTTCGCCCTCGTCACACTGTAAAGATGGGCGAATTGTTCATAGCTCGGCTCCCCCTCCCCAGCTATGCCGAACGCTGTGATCGTCCCCAGGAGTGTGATCCAGAAGTTGGGGTTAAACTGCCCAGGGGCATAGCCGATTGCAGCAAGGACCTTCTGTACCGAGTGCCTCAACGGCAACCGAAGCCCATGTTTGAAGACATCGGTAAAGAAGACTACTTCCCCGTCCGGACTACTCAGCGACTCCAACGGCCCCGGGATCCGCATCTTTACCGAGTCCGGTATGTTATACAGCGCACGGATTTTTGCCAAATCCGCCTCTGTCATAATATTCGGCTCCAGATGGTCTACGCCGAACACAAGTTCCGTTGGCATCGCCATCGGTATCCTTTGTGGGCCTCTCACCACCGATAGCACTCCCTCCCCAGGGCGGGCAACGGTGACATCTCCTTCGGCCTCTCCCGCCTGACGACCACTCGTCGATGGCTGAGCGCCATTCACACCCACTACCTCGACGCTCGAAGTGCTCCCCGAATCGGTAGACACTTCCGGCGCCCCTCTTTCGGTCTCCTCAAAATCTGCACTGTCCAGGCCTTCGGTTGTACTCTCCGAGGCCGTCTCTCCATCAAAGGCTCTTGGGCTACGACTATAGTCTGATTCGGTGTCTGACATCTAGAAACAAAAGACAAATGCAACTAAACGACATGCTCGAATCAAACCCCTATCCTAGAGCCCAAGAGCTGATGTTCATCTACACTCATCTAAGTTCTTCTATGTTCTTAAGTGTTCATGCGTGTTCATACAAACTCACAGGAGTTTGATTCATATTAAGCAAGAAATCTTCAACATACCTTGTTTTTCACGGTGGTGTGTTTCGCCGGAAATCGTCCCGCCTCGGAAATGCTCGCCGGAAATCGCCTCAGCCGCCGTAACACAATCGCCGGAAATCGCCTCTCTCAAGCTCCGATTGCTCTCAAAATCTCAAGTACCTGCTCCTACCGTATCCTCTTCCTATTTATAGGACGAGCCTAGCATCGGGAACTGAACCGTCATGACTCCTCCATGCCTCGCCGACACTTGTCACCCATGCACTGGGGAGCCCAAACGTTTCCACTTCCCCTCCCCTCAACCCTTTTTTCGCCCCACGAACCACAACTATCTGGGCATTCGGCAGGCACGCAAAGGTCTGGTCCTCACCACCTCTCGTGCTGAACGGCAGGCACGCATAGGCCGAGTCTCCACTCCCTCTCGTGCCGAACGGCAGGCACGCATTGGCCGAGTCTGTTGGCTGCGCAAATCTCTCGGCCTGGTTCTCCGGGCCGAGGGGACGTGCGTTTAACACGGAGTCCTACTTTTGGATGCGGTGCGGTTTGTGCGCGAGCGTGCCAGCACGGTCTACCGTGCGTTGAGTTCGGTGAGGTGTTTGGGGTGTTGGTGTTTGGGGTGTCGCGCCTGTTTGATCTGGACTTTTTATCAAACGATTGTGGCCGAGAAAGGAACTGGTCTCGGCCGTCAAGTTCACGGCCTGAGCTACAAGGCCGTTAGTGGTGGTGTAGGTGGTGGATTTTGGGCGGTGCTCCGGCGCGTTGCTCGGAGAGCAACGGTCGTATGATATATGGGGTGAGTGAGGCGATAACAAGGATGATGCTCCGGCGCCTTGAGAAATCAAGGGTCGTATGATATATTGATGAATGGAAGTTGCTTACAATCTATCACTACTCCTAAGAAAGCATGTAAAAATATTGAAAGTACATGACAGAAAAAATAAGTTGCTCCGTGGGAGGCTTTTGGTTTTTGGTGTTGGACCCTTGCATGTGGTCTTGAGCTTGGTTTTTATAGTAGGAGCTTTGGAGAGACAATCGAGGCTTGACAAGACCTGCATGGTGGAGTCTAATCAAGGCAAGCATGGCTGGGTCTGAACAGCATTTGGGATCGTGAAGCATGGTGGTGTGACCCCCATAAATCTCGGTAGATCTCGGCCCTTACCCAGATCGAGGGCTCTGCACCTCTGGCCGTGGGAATGGATTAAATGCTCTGGTTTAGTGGTTGGTGAAGAGACTGCCAGTTGCAAGAACCTTTGATGGAATGTTTGTGCCTAACCACCCTGATTACAGAATCTCGATTTCAATCACTTCCCTTCTGCCCTCATGCATTAAATGCTTCATGCCCTAGTGGATTTGCTGTGGTGGACAGAGGCATTGCTTCATTAAATGAAGTGTGGGTCCCCGAGGCCACGTGATGATTTGGTCAATATCTCCCTGGCCGTGCCCCGCGCGTTCCTCGGCCTCGGCCCGCGAGGTTGCTCGAGAGGCCGAGAAAATCTTGCCTTAGCGCCTTCTCCTTCGTTGCCCGAAAACAGGAGGCAACGAAATGTTGCTCTCTTTGAGCCCATGAGAAAAGCCCACGGCCGAGAGCAGGATTCCTCGGCCACAAAGGCCGTGATTTATTTAGGCATAAGCAGAGTCTCCACTCCCTCTCGTGCCGAACGGCAGGCACGCAAAGGTCTGGTCCTCACCACCTCTCGTGCCGAACGGCAGGCACGCATAGGCCGAGTCTCCACTCCCTCTTGTGCCGAACGGCAGGCACGCATAGGCCAAGTCTCCACTCCCTCTCGTGCCGAACGGCAGGCACGCAAAGGTCTGGTCCTCACCACCTCTCGTGTCGAACGGCAGGCACGGATAGGCCGAGTCTCTACTCCCTCTCGTGCCGAACGGCAGGCACGCATAGGCCGAGTCTCCACTCCCTCTCGTGCCGAACGGCAGGCACGCATAGGCCGAGTCTCCACTCCCTCTCGTGCCGAACGGCAGGCACGCAAAGGTCTGGTCCTCACCACCTCTCGTGCCGAACGGTAGGCACGCATAGGCCGAGTCTCCACTCCCTCTCGTGCCGAACGGCAGGCACGCATTGGCCGAGTCTCCACTCCCTCTCGTGCCGAACGACAGGCACGCAAAGGTCTGGTTCTCACCACCTCTCGTGCCGAACGGCAGGCACGCAAAGGTCTGGTTCTCACCACCTCTCGTGCCGACCCGCAGGATTGCTCCGGCGCGCCATTCCTGCCGCTCCCTTCCAATCTTCAAACCAACCCCTTGGCTTGAGGACTTGGGGGACTGCATGATCACCACCGGCTTACAAACGACAGACGCTCGTTCCCGGGTCAGAATGTCGGAGCTCAGGGACAAGCAAGTCCCCAACCAAGAAGTCCCTCCTCGATCGGAAACTTGGGGGACTACTGTTTGTACCATATCTGACCACCCACTCACGTCCTGACACGTGGAACGCACTCAGGCCACACAAACCAGCCCAACCGGTCATACTGAAAGTCCGCTCGGCATAATGTGCCGATCGTTGGACTAAGTACGCACCACCAGGCATCTCTGCCAACCTTCGGCATCACCTGCCGACGGGCCAACCATCACTTCTTACCGATTCTGACAGACCACCTCAGGATTCCCGCCAGAACCTGTCAGAACGACGTGTCAACCTCCTAGGGCACTCCCACGAGTCCCACATCGGAATTAAGTGCTAAGAGCTTCCCCTTTGCTTCCTATAAATAGACCCCCTTGGCCCAGCCAAGTGGTAAGACTTTCCAACTTGACTAAGTGCTTACACTGTCAATAGAACTGCTCTTAAGTACTAACTTTGGCATCGGAGTGCCTTCGGCAGGTACCACACCGGTATCCTCTCCTCAGCTCGGATTCGGCCCCCGCTCGAACCTTCGGCGATCACGGAAGAAGGCCACTCCGGTACTTTGTCTTCAACACCTGTAAGTTAGCCTAAACTCTTTATCTGTTCAGATTTAGTGTGAACAAATCATTAAGCATTAAATAACCAAGCCAGGCAGGACTCTCCTCAAAATAGTAGCAGCCTAGATCTAGATTGTGACTCCAAGTAGTCAACCCATCAGCTACATCATTCTCTCTCTATAGATATGTTGAATCTTGATCCTTCGAAACAAATTCATAAGCCTTTTACAGCTACTGACCAGCCCAACATTAGGATGACAAGCATTCAAAACCTTACTTCGAATAATAACAATATCATCTACTTTTTTCTCAATAGCCAAATTCAACCCAAAAAACAAACCCCACAACTCAGCTTCAGGCACTTCTCCTTGGCCTAAATTGACAGCAAAGCCACCAATTCATTGAACCAAATGATCTCTCAAGATCCCTCCAGCACCAATGGCACCAATACTGCCCCTGCGAGACCCATCTATATTTAACTTGACCACACCAATTTCAGGAAGGATCTAAGCCAACAACACTTGCACCTTATTAGCTCCACAATTAATTCCAATAGTTGCCTGAAACCAATCCTTTACAGCAGTAAAAATCAAATCTAGTAATCGCAGGCACAATTCCCAATAAGATGCCTTCGAACTCGCTGCTCATTGGAGAGAATTTTCTCCTAAAAAAACAACCAAAAGAAAATTTGGAGTTTAGGAGGGATTCGAAGCTTCCATAGAACTCTCCACCAAGGATTTTAACCAAGTTGCCCCCTGAAAAAGCAAACTATAAGCAGACTTGATAGAGAATAACCTATTATAAGTAGGTTTCCAGATCTAACAATCCTCCAATAAGCCCTGAAAATCAGCTGAACATCTAGTCACTTTTTGGACCCATTCCTTAGGAAGAACGCTCCTCAACTTCTCCACATCCCACCAACCATTCACAAAAAAAATTAGAAACAAAGGAATTCAAATTGAGACCAGGAGCAAGATCCACTGTCTGCATCATAGGCACATTACTGATCCATTTATCTCTCCAAAACTTAACATTATTGCCTTTCCCCAGCCTCAAAATTAACCATTTGTCAAGTAGTTGAGCACCAAACATAATCCCCTTCCAGGTAGGAGAACAATTCTATTTTGGGACCATATTAGGCTCACAAAAGGAATGGCTCTTAATATATTTTTTTTCAAAAATTTGGGCCCACAACCCTTCATCCTTCTTCAATAATCTCCAGCCAACTTTAGCTAGGAGAGATTGATTCATATCATGAGTTTTCTTCAAACCGAAACCACCCTTACTTTTACGGTGGTATTTTAATTATGCCTCCACTTTCAGAAATCGTTATTTCCGTCATCTCAGTCAACTTTTCAGTTAAAAATCATGACATGGCAATGACAAGTCCTACTTGGCATGGGCAAAAATGTCTTTTCACATAAATTTTTAAAAAAATAAATCAAATCTCTCTCTCTCTCTCTCTCTCTCTCTCTCTCAACTAACCCTGAACGCTAAACCAGAACCCCAACCCAGAAGCAAGAGAGAGAGAGAGAGAGAGAGAGAGATAGAAATGATTAACATCCCCTCTCCCCCACCCCATAGCTACAATTTTGCCAATACACAAACACATAGCCTTAGGAAGTGACCAATTTCTCTTAGCAGACTAATACACCTTACCAAGAAAGTGGGGGGATTGCGGGAGAGAGAAATTTCTTTTGATGGTTTTGTTGTATGTTCTTGGGACTTTTATCTGTTCAGTGATGAGGCTTTTGCAATTTAAGTTTAAAGAATATACTTATACTTTCTGGCAGACTATTAATTTGGGAAGAATGTCATTATGAACCATCAATATGTTCTCTACCTAAACGTATTGCTGGAACTGAAAGAACCGAATTACCATTTGGAGAGTGGGAAGAGTGCTGGGTTTCTTCTGAAGTGTGCTCCTCTTCTATTAGAATTCAACCAGAGGAAAGAGTGTCTTCACTTATTAATGTCATTTCAGCCATCCTCCAACCCTCTATCATTTCATGCCTTTGCTTATCTATTTTGATCAGATTTGGGGTGGAGGATAGGGGCTGGGGTTCCGGGTTCGTGGGTGCTGGGATTGCTGGGTTCTTGGGTGCTGGGGTTGGGGAGTGGGAGAGCGTAGAGGAAAGAGAGAGAGATAGATTATTTATTTATTTATGAATTTCCCAATTTGCCCTTAATTTTGATAGAAAATTTAACTAAGTTGACGAAAAAACCAATGATGCAATATATCTGAAAGGGTTAAAAACGCTTTTTAATAACCGAAAGCGCTTTTGATAGCGTTTGACATAAAAATTTAGAAGTGCTTATGAGCCATAAAAGTGCTTTCTGGAGAAGCATCTGCCATGTACTTCTTCAAGAAGCACTCCAAAGTGCTTTTTTAGGAAGCACTTCGATTTTTTATGAAATTTTCAACAATTTTATAATAAAAACGCTTTTGTTAGAAGAGCAGAAGTGCTTCCTATAGAAGTAGTCCCAAACGAGCCCTAACAATGTGAGAGACGAAAAGTAAAGTTTAGTCTTAATCCAACCATTGTTACAATTTTACCAAAATTGGGTTATAATTTAGGATTATTTGAATTTGGCCTCAAAGGTTGAACAGGGCCTAACAGGAGTAAAATTGTTCGAGTTGAAATAAAATTACCCCACTCACCCCTCAAAATCCAACTGTGTAAAAAGTCGAAATGGGACGTGTCCTGAATCTGATTTCACAGTTTCTAGGCTGCAGCTGCTGCATCAGCATATAAATTTGGGATTTAGGGTCGAGCCATCTCTTCGGATACGGCGCCGCACAATAAGCTGCTGCTGCTGCAGCCGCCACAGCCGGCATCTCCAGCGTCTACACCTCACGTGCCCTAACCGACTCCTACCTATACGACCTGACCCTCCGGTACCTTTCCGTGTCCGACCCTTCGGCCTCCGCCACCGATGACCATAGCCGAAGTAGCTATATGTATCTGGCGACGTCGCATTTGATGCCCTAGTCTTCATGGCTAGCTCCCGATGTCGAGCCCGGCGTGAAACGCCCCTCTGAAGGTTCCTCACTTTCCGCTCTCTGTTTGGTTACTGGGAAAATTTCTGGGCTGCAATATTTTTCACATTTTAACTCGAATTTTTGTTCTGATGTAATTGTTTATTCTTTGTTTGATAAGAAAGTGAGAATCTTGAATATGGTTATGATTAAAGTTCATTGCTTTAATACAGACGTTTACTGGAAGTTTCTAATCGTAGTTCATTGCTTTGATGCATGCATACATTGCATAAGTTAATCTTGTATGCAATTGTATTTCTGATTCTATGTGTGCTTTTTAATTTGCTTATCAGCAAGTATGAATATGTTTTTTTGCTTGAATTAGTAATGTTTGAAACTGATCAGTGTTTCAAGCTTACTTTCATCAAGTCAGTTCTCCACAGAGTTCACTTAGATCAGGAATCTATTAATTTTAGAAATTGAATTTGTTGATCATAGATCGCATCTGTTTGTGTGCTATTGTCTATTTGCTTATTAATTGATAAAGAGACAAAAGTTATATTGCTATAACATAACAGAAGTTTATGATTGGTTCATTAGGTTCCACTTTTCGCTTCAAGTGAATCCCTTCCTGAGAGACCTGGAGAGCCAGACCTGGAGAGCCACATTATCTATCTATCTATGATGTAGATTTGCTTATATTCCATTTCATAATTTTTAAACAGTTCCACTTGAAAATGGGGCAATGTAAGTTTGGTGCAACCTGCAAATTTCATCACCCGAAAGATATCCTAATACCATCAGCTGAGCAAGAGAATACATTTGGAGAAACTGGGACAACTATTCAGCCGGAGGGAACTGGATTTGCTGTGAAGCCTCCTGTTTCATTCAACCCTGCACTATCATTTAACTCCAAGGAGCTTCTTGTAAGACCGGTAAGGACGAAGCAACACATGAGCCTTTTATTATTCTATTTGCATTACGTCCAGCTTTTTGATGTTGTAAATTTATGTTGATCATGTATCTTTTGCTTCTAACAGGGTGAACCTGATTGTGCATTCTACCTAATTGGAAGGTCAGCATAGGTATAGTTTTTTTGACTTATACTGTGATAAAAGTAAAAGATGACTGAGAATTCTTAAATGGCTTTTGTTTTCTGAATTAGTTGCAAGTATGGGGCCACTTGGGCATGACTTAAGAGAACAGAAAAAGGCACTATGGGACGATCTTGTTGCTGCCTCCACCACGCACTCGGTGCCATTGGCAATACCTCCTTTGGTGGGGAGAAGGCCACGCAGAGAGGTTTGTAATCGGTAATGTACAAGTTTGTAATCAGTAATCTTACGGCATGAATTCTTTATAAAGTACTGCAACATAAAAAAGGGCATTCATGTGATGCACCAATACTTGGCCTCATTTCCTATGCATCAGGGCCTTCATGCGATCTGATAATCAACTTGAGTTGAAATTTATTGAGAAAATCCTCAGTGCAGTCTGGACCCCAAATCAGACCAATGCCTCTCTATATTTGGAGAAAGACCAGTAGTCATTAAGGGATCCGACCACATCATGTCACCAGGAACCAAGTTGGGACCTCCTCATGGAGCATCAAGATAGGTCTCAACTTGATTCTTGGTGACGTGATGTGGTTGGATCCTCAATGAATCCTGATTTTTCTTCAAATATAGAGAGGCGTTGGTCTGATTTGGGGTACTGACTGCACTGAGAATTTTCTCAATAAATTTCAATTCAAGTTGATTATCAAATCGCATGAAGGCCTTGACGCACGGGAAAAGAGGACATTACCGATTACAAATTTTTTTGTTAGCGGGATGCGATTTGCAAGGCTGTATCCTCTTACCCTTCGTTTGGATGAAGGAATTGAAAATTACATAGAATTATAAAATAATGGAATTTTGATCTCTGTCATTTAAATTTTAGTGTTTGGATTTATGTATGTCAGATTTTGTAAATGACAAAAATTTCATTGTTTGGATAGCTCATGGAAATTGTAAATGTCTGAAATTAAATATTTTATGAAATTGATAATTTATTTCTAACTCATGAACGACATTTGTATCAAAAGAAAAAATAAAACTCACAACCAGCATAGAATGTATTCCTCCATGTAGGAAATAACATGGTTCGATGAACTATAGAGGTCAACAAATTGAAAAAGAAAACAGCTTATGAGCAATTCAAATTGCTTCCAC
Organism: Prunus salicina; assembly: GCA_020226455.1. Taxonomy (NCBI): domain Eukaryota; kingdom Viridiplantae; phylum Streptophyta; class Magnoliopsida; order Rosales; family Rosaceae; genus Prunus; species Prunus salicina. Next base: position 25,959,861 of record CM035346.1, on the reverse strand, counting down.
GTGCAATAAACATCAGCATATGAAATTGTTTGTCATATTCTATCAGTCAAGCACATGCTTTGAGTTGTTTATTTTCAATAAGACTTGATATTGCTTGTACTTCAGCATATCTTTGCTGAATCAAGGTTCTTGATATCAGCACCGATAAACTCTTCAAATGATAAAACCATTCTATCAATCGAATTAGCAATATCATCTTTGGATGCTCCTCTTTTCTTTATAGAAAGAATATTAGAAGAATTTGATGCACAATTTCTTTTCTTTTGACCATTTGTTGAGTTTGGTGAAATATTATCAATAACATGGATATCTTCTAAAACCTTGTGTATCACCATCCAAATCAACATGTTCAACTTTATTGGTAGGTGTCATAACCTCAATTGCATCTATACCTGTTTCAGCATCCCTTCCAGTAGCTCTATCTTTGCCACACAAATGTACTATATCATCCTAATTTTCAACAATTTTAAATCAAAAACCTCTAGCATCGTCATGAGACTACCAAACAAATAATCAAAGTCGATTAAGAACCTAATAATTATTTATACAAAGGCACATGATTTAAAAAAAATTGCTTTAATATATTTATTTTCACATATTCTTCCCAAACATGATCTTTATCTACACTTATCATCTTTTTTGTTGCATCCCAATTGAATCAACTTTGACTTAATGTACCTCGTACTCTTGATATACTATATATTTTTTTTTTGTCAAACCTCTTTGTTGAGGCCCAAAAAGTCACGAGAAGCCCAAAGACGTTTAAGGCCCAATATAACATATAATGTTGGTCAGGGGTTAATCCAATCTGTATTTTGGGAATTAATTCATTAAATAAATATAGAAATAGTGTGAATGCCATGCCAAAGCCAATAATACATTTTTAATATGTCAATCACTTACCAAGCTCACATGAACTCAAGTCATGTGGTGTGGAAGGTTACGGAGGTCCATAAGGCGCACTGAATCTCTTGGATAATGGAGACTTTGGGCTTGCTACTTGGGAGCACCAAAGTCCAAGCCCATTACTTGGAGTTCTCCAATGTGGGTGTGCAAATGAGATATTTTTCAAGCACTTCCTTTTACCCATAGGAAATAGTCATTTTTCAATGCTTAGCTTTACCTGCTGGAAATAAGAATGTCCCAATACTCCCTATTACCCGCTGGAAACAAGCCAATTCCAACACTTCCTTATACCCATAGGAAATAGTAATTTTCCAATGCCTACCTTTACCTGTTGGAAATAAAAATGTCTCAATGCTCCCTTTTACCCGTTGGAAACCAAAGAGAGTCTTCACCTTCTATAAATTGGGAGGCATTGCCTAGCCAAAACCAACCTCTCTTGGTTGCTGCAAGCCTCTCAGCAACCATGAGAACTCACCATTTTTTCAGCTGCTGCAAGCATTCCAGCAGCCATGACAGTCATTATTGAGCCATCAACCTCCATCTCTTGGTTGCTCAAGCACCCCAACAACCATTAGACCACCTTGCTTCCTCCATTTGGCTGTTGCAAGCATTCCAGAAGCCATCCCAGCAGCCATCCCAGCCATTCCTCAGCTATCACACCCATTTCTTCTACTTTCTTAGCCTTGAAATCCTCCATCTTCCCAATAACTCTAAGCTTTTCCTATTTCCTCATAACCTTCAAGCCTCAAGCTTTTCCTTCCATCCTCCCACCTCTAGAACTCATAAATCTCTCTAGAATCATAGTCACAAACACTATAGCCTTCAAAGTCTTAAGCTTTTCTTTCCGCAGCCATGCTTTTTGAAACCCCATTCATTTGACTGCTATAAGCATCCCAACAATCATCACAACCAAACAATCAAACCACCATAGCCATAGTTTCAAACAATAAATTCTCAACACCCAAACTCAAGCATATCAAACACTAAGCCAAGCACAAACATTCTCATTTGCTAAACTTGTGGGTCTTTAGCTCACACACTTCATGCTCTCATGCTAAGCTCACACAGTCTCGGTTTAACATTAGCAAGTCATCTTCAACCATTCCGAAAGCATGACCAAACATTTGTCATGCTGCTGGAAATCTACTCAAGCCACCCATCCTTTATCTCCATCTCTCTCTCTCTCTCTCTCTCTCTCCTCTTCTCTCCTCTCTCTCTCTCTCTCTCTCTCTCTCTCTCCTCTCTCTCTCAAAAAGCTCCATCCCAAATCTGAAACACCCATCCTCTCAAGCTAAGTTGAAACCATAGTCATTACCTTTTTGATAAGAAAAAGCAGACATTGCAAGCTCTTCGTCTAGCTGCCCAAAACACCCCAAAATCTCAAGCCTTAATCCTTTCTTTACGCTCATTTTCTCTTAGCTCCCACACCACAAGCCTCCCATTCCAAGCCTTGTAGTATCTTGATTCACCAAAGCAAACTCTCATGCCAAGCTTATGCAACATCAATGTGCCATCTCCAACTCTTTGTCAAGTTGCCAGAAACATCAGCACAAAACACGTAGCTACTGGAAGAAGAACAAAGTACTCCCCTAGGACTTACTTCTCCCTCGGGATGCTTTGGGCCTAGTTCTAGCTAACTTAGAAAAAAGGGAAACGATGGCTTGATTCACCACTCTATGGCGGTCCAAAAACCAACAAGCTCGAACGAGCCTTCCGACGAAAAAAGACCCCAACACTCTCAATATACTATAGTTGAAAACAATCTAAGAAAACTCTTAGGGCAGGGAGGAGCAAACACCTAAAACTCGTTAATATGTGTGGCAACATATGGTCAAACTATTGGGAAGAAAAGCATATAAAAGACAAGCAAGAAGAGGATAGACAGAGAGTGAAAAACCAACACATAAAAACAAATTATTTTAGGCAAAACATTGCACACCAATATCCATGGGCATAGAATATTTTTGTTAAAACTTCCCAAAATCCAGCCATAGTGCTGTAAAAATCACAAAACCCATTCAAAATAGATTCAAAAATTTAGTCAGAAACACCCAATTGTGATATCCATTCAGAAATCATGGTAACCCTCCCAAAAAATCCAAGGCTGGGCCCAAATATATTTTCGGCCCAATACAACACCAAGCGAAAAATTCTTATTTAAGCAACATGGCACGCTACAATCTTAAGTGGGCCCAAGCCATGCGAATGCCTGGGGCTTGTTGAGCGGGTTGTGGCATGGATGGTTACGAGCATTCATGAGGCCCATTGATAGGCCAAGAAGTGGAAGTTTTGGGCTGTTTGGGAGCACCAAAACTCGAGCCCATTTCTTGAGCCCAAACATATGGGTAAGCATGAGAGAGAAGGAGTTGCCCAATAGCTTAGGAAAATATCCAATGGCTTGCAAACACTTGGAGAGATCCCACATCAGCCAAAACATCCAGGACCTTGATCAAATAGACTGTTTCTAGTAGCTTGAGCAAACTCACAGGTCGCTGGAAACAAAATACCAATAGCCCAGCCCAGCATCGTGGAAAATATCCAGCATCTTTGTTAAATCCAGATCAAAGTAAACCATCAAAACCAAGCAAACCCATGTGCTGATCACCTTTTTTACTAGCACCTTTACCTATTCTTTCCTCTTCAAGCTTTGGTGAGAAAACAAGAAGCAAAAATGGGTGGCACTTCACCCACATGGAGGAGTCCAGCTGCCTGAGTACCTTGGAACCCCAAAAAGCTGTGTGCCTATGGGTTCAGGCTAGAGAAATTTCACCAAACAAGATTAAATGGAAGAAAGTGAAGAAAAGGGGGAGGGAGGCTTGACAAAATTAAGGTTTCTAGCGCCTATAAAAGGAGCCACTTTCTACCCAGCAAAAACAACAGATCGAAGGCAAGCATCCCCTCTGGAACCCTTTAATTTCATGCTTTGTTCTTCCATCTTCTTCCTCTCTCTCTCAAAACCCACATCCAGAGAGAGCAAGCATCACAGCAAGCATCACCTCTTATCCTTGGAACCCTTTGATTTCAAGCCATGTTATTCCATTGCTTCCCTTTTTCTCTTCCGTCAAGCCATTACAGAGCAGTCAAGCAAGATTATTCTCTAACTGCTGGAAACATCAAGCCCAAGTGCCTCACCTTCTATCTCCTTCTTCTTTATCCTAAGCAAGACACATCCAGAGAGCAAGCTTCATCTCTCATTCTAGAAACCTCTGCAATTTTGAGCCCTAATCCCTCCATCTCTTCCATTTTCTTTTCTTGTAAATCGTTACAGGGCTTGACAAAGCCCCAATTATTTGGGACTTGGATCAAGGCCCATATCTAGTCCTAGACACACTTTAAGCCCGCCAAACAATGGCTAGGACTCATGTCCATTTTAATTGAGAATATCCAGTCCAATCTAGCTTACCAAACGAGGCCTAAAAGAACCCTTGCATTTGGTGCTAGCTGCCCATTCCATGACTGCTTCAAACAGAATGAACATCAATACAATGAGCTGCAGCTTCTTAGACCTGCAAACAGAAATCAAATTCAGTTAAGTGAGAATAGTGTGGGAGCAAATCTTTCTGTCTCCAATCACAAAACGTCAAGTGGACAAGAAGAATATCCCATAGGTTAATTAATTGAGCCCATTTATTTGGCCAATTAATTAATAATAAAAATAGGGATATTATATTAAATATGGGATATTATCTTTATTTAATGAGATAATATCATCAATTTAGATATTATCCCAATTTGGAGATATCCTCATCAAGTTAGGTGATTTGATCCCAATCAAATCCCTAATGGACTCAATCTCTACAATTTGGGGAAAGAATAAACTCCTTCCAAATAAGAGTTTATTCTTTGAAAAACTCTAGATGCTTAGAGCCCTATAAATACATGGCTTCATTCAACATTCAAGGTAATCCAATTTCTCCCCGAGAAAACCCTACACACACACACACACACACACACACACACACACACACACTCTCTCTCTCTCTCTCTCTCTCTCTCTCTCTCTCTCTCTCTCACGTCGCCGCCCCTCTCTTCATATTTTCCCATTATGGCTCCGGCCACCCGGTTCTCCCTGATAAAGAAAACTCTATACCTTTTTTAGCTATTGTTTCACCTAGATACAATCGAACTAACTTAGGTATCGGAGGGCGTTTGGCCAACATCCCCGGGTGTGGTCTATTTACTCCGGTCTTTTTTACAGGAATCGAGGAAGAGAGAGAAGGAAATTAAAAGGTTAAAGAATCTTCAAGCGGATATTCTCCCATGAGAATATTTGCACAAATATTTGGTGCTTCCATTAAGAGCATGAGTTATACTCAACAGTGCTCTTAAATCTGTTTCCTCATATTCATCATACAACCAAAGCCTTTCGAACAACCATGGCTAGAAGCAAACACATGAGGAGCAAGAACGTCGCGATGGCCTAATCCGAGTCAGGCTTGGGCCACCATAATGTCGCGGCTCCGAGGTTGTCCCACGCTGTGGCCAAAGCCGTGACTCACCCTCACGACACCACCACCCCTCCTCCTCTTGGTCCCGTCACCGAGAGCACTAGTTCAATGCGGGCCACCACCCCACCTCAGGGCTTCACAACTAAAGGAGTGTCACAACATCAAGGTAACACTGCCATGACCTAGCTGCCACATCCTTATGCACCGGGCCCAAGCAATCCTCCTCCACGTGGCCTCGCCATGGGATCCGAAGCCCAACATCACGGTGCTGCCGCGACACAAGGTGGAACTTCCCATCATGAGTTACAGTATGATCTTGGAACAACTTCACTCATTCCCTCCTTTGTCGCCGTGCTCGAAATACGCTCTCGCATGCACCTCTAACTAAACCCTAGCACGTGTACAATTGGGCTTCATGAAGTCAAGTAGACCTTTATCTTAGAGTTGACCAACTTACCAAGAGAATGGACGACAAAATGAATTGGTCAAGTAGCTCCTCAACCAAATAAACTTGGTCCAAAATCTTGGCCTTGGGCTGCAGGGCAAAGAGAGAAGGATGGGCGAATGCACCGACATGCAGTTCGAGAGGTCCCAAGCAAATCGAGCAGGAGCGAGCAGATAAGGAGAAGGACAAGAATGTGATCAGCATGCTTGCATGTCACAAGCATCCGCGAGCCATACTCAAAGCAGATGAAGTCTCCAATCTAGATTGAGTTCAGATCCAACATGTGTGAGAAGCTGGGTCTATGATCCAACCTTCACGCTCGCCTAGGCCCACAAGAAAATGTTCATGAGAGGTTGGCCTTTAGGGAGGTTCGTGAAGATAGGCGCTCCGCTGCCCACTCACGAAGAACCAATTCTTATCGACAAGCCACAGAGAGTCCCTCGCAAGCACAGTCCACCAACATACCACACAAGTGGGACAACCAACGCCCAAATCATGAAGGTCACCAGTGTGACCAGCAGGCCATGTGCATAACTAGCTTCTAGACTTGAAGATTTCGAAGATATTTTCCGCAGGGAGGTAAACCAAGCAAACTACTCACCTTTTACCACTAAAATTAAGGAAGTTGCTCTCCCAGAGCAATTCTCCACGCCTTATTTCACACACTTCAAAGGGGATTCTGCTCCCGAGAGTCGTCTGAAGCACTTCAAGAGTGTTATGATTCTCTACAAGGCCGAAGACGCATTGATGTGCAAAGTGTTTGTCATGACTTTGCAAGGTGCAGCTAAGGATTGGTTCCACACCCTGCCATCCGGGTCGATTAGTAGCTTCAAGGAGCTATCTTTTGTTTTCACCAATAAGTACACTTTTTATCGAATGATCAAGAAGAACCCGAACCACTTGTTCAACCTGCACAAAAAGTCTGATGAATCTCTTCGAGATTACATCAAGAGATTCAAAGCAGAAAAGGAAAACATTGTAGGATGCAATGAACGAATCGCGTCCTCTACCTTCAAGAAAGGCTTGCCAATTGAGCATGACTTATACCGCGAGTTGCCTATCTCTCCCAGCCAGACTTTTGCAGAGGACTTCGCGACCACAGAGCGCTACGCTCTCTGGGATGATGATTGAATCTCCGTAAAAAAGTTTGCCAAGCAGGAAGATTAGCCGACCAAGTAGGCAGGTCAGACAAGTGACAGGTTCAGCAGGAAGAACAAAGATAAGCGCAAGTTATGCCCCTGAGGAGAAGCTCCAACTAAAGAGAACTATACTAGGTTATCCATCCCCATACAACAAATCTTAGCACAAGTGAAGGACAAACCTTGGGTAAAGAAACCACGCCCTTGAAAGGAGACCCGGACAAGAGAGATGCCAAAAAATACTCTGCCTTCTATGGGACGCATGGACACTACACAAATAACAGTTTTTTCCTGGAGAATGCACCTCAAAGAACTAGTAAAAGAAGGCCATTGCACTAAGTTTGTTTCATAGAAGGCCATCCAGCAGATCAAGGACCACGACGCCACTAAGGCACCTCCCTAGAAGGTTATAAGGATTAACACGATCCTAGCTGACTTTGAGGGTTCAGGGCTGACCAGTAAAGAAAAGAATAGGAAGATTAAACAGGCTACTGTTATCTCCCATGTCTCAACCAGCCTCCTATCAGTGGAAGATGATCCCGTGATCGGCTTCCAAAAGAAAGATATAATCGGTCTTGATCTGCCACAGAACGACGCCCGCATCATTGTTGCGTCAATTCAGCTGCACCTAAATAGATTCAGCTGCATCCTCAACTTGTGATACTCGCAAGTGCACGAGCCGTTGGTAGTTTAGCATATGTAAGTGCGAGGTCGATCCCACGAGGATTGATGATAGATTGATTTAATTCAATTCCCTGTACAAAACAGAAATAAAAAAAAGAAAGAAAATAAATCAAACAAGGAAGAAAGAAAAGAAATTAACTCAAGCGAATAAGTTCCCAAGTTCAATTTAGATTAACGGATTGATTCTAGCTAAAGTATGATTAAGCCATGGTGTCTGGTCCTAACCTTGTGTTCCTAATTCCCTAACTTGATCATTTGTTGTCTAACCTAAATTAAGCATTAGGAACCCATTAAGCATCATACTCTTCCTATTCATAGTTCAATTCGAATTAAAGCATGGTGTCTACTCTTAATTCAAACCAAGATAGCTAACATGCAAGCCTTAATGGTGATCAATCATTCAAACTAGCATATTAATTATAAGCATAATGAATAAGAACAAAAACCATAATTGAAACTTGGAAACTACTCAAACTTGAATTGCTAAAGAAAAGAATTTACATAGCAATGGAAAGTTTAAGAAGAACTTAGAACAACTCAAAGAAAGGATTTTATTACGACAATTGAGAACTAGAAAGGAAAACTAAGAGAATTTGAGGGAGAGAAGGGAGGGGAGCTCTAGAGAAATGTTTGAGAGCTCCCCCCCTTGGGGTGTGTTTACAAGCTTGGGAAACCTCACTATTTATAGGCCTAAGGGAAGTTGAAAATTTAAATTAAGTATTGATTCTACCTACCACACTCACTTCACCAACTTCACCTAACACACCATTACATTTGAAAACAATTTTTCTTTCTTTAAACTTAGTGTTGCAGCTCCCACTTCAATTATAAGAATTGAATATGCTTCACCTAACCTTCCCACAATCAACAATACATCATGCATGACATTGCAGTCAGATTGTGGGCAGGTTTTGGGCTTGGTATTTGCTCCGAAAAAATCTGGAAAAATATGAATCTTCAAGCCCTTTGTCTTATCTTTCCAAGCATATGCAGCCCAACTCAAGGAAAAATCGGAAAGACCTTCAAATGTCATTTGTGGCCCAGTAACGCAGATGCTGCCGAATTTTGACCTTGAGCTACTAAATTATGTATAACTTCCTCTAGAAGACTCAGAATCATGAACCGTAAAATGCTACGGAAACTAGACTTCCGTATCTTTCCAATGATGTATGGCTCATTATCTGGTTCTTCTTAAGCAAGTACAGGTTAATCCGTGAAATTGAATGATCTGCAGACACTGTTTTGAGCTAATTTGTCTCCAAAATACATTTAATGAGTCTCAAGCTTATTACACTGAAACAAACACATAACTTATTAAAAGCACAAGTTTAACTCAAAAACATAACCAAATCATAAGTTAGAAGGGTATAAAAAGATATGTAATTATGCACCGATCAATCATCAACATTCAAATGGCTCAAGCCATGGTTTACTGTGTTGAGGCCCAAAAAATCCACGGTTCGGCCCAAATAAATTCTCGGCCCAATGCGATACCTTACCAAGAAAAAACCCGACTTGGAGCACACAAAAGTCCGCCATGCACGAGTCACGCTCCACGCGCCATGCCAAATAAATAATCCGTCACGCTAGGAATCAAGGTTAAGATTATAAAATGCATTATCTTTGCAAATCCATGCTAATTATCCCGTCAAGAATAATAATTAAAAGCATGCCAAGCGATATGCCATGCCAAGCGACATGCCAAGCACGAAATCGTTATTTCGCACCCAACCACGCTACAAGCCTAAGTGGGCCCAAGCCACTCAAATGCTCGGTGTTTGCTTGAGTGGGTTGTGGTATGGATGGTAACAAGTTATCATGGGGCCCATCGATGGGCCAAGAAATGGAAGTCTCGGGTCGCTTGGGGGCCTCGGGACTCAAGCCCATTTTCTTAGGCCCAAACATGGGTAAGCACAAGAAAGGAGAGGGACCATTGCCTCAACCAAAATAGCCCATTAATCCAATAAACTAGCCAAAATAAGCCCATTGACCCAATTAGAAAAAGCTAGCCAAAATAAGCCCAACACTTGACAAAGCTATCCTATCCATTGGATAGATCTTGTGGTTATCTCAAAAGCCAACATAAGTAGGATAAAACCAGCTCAAGCCCTGGCACTCAGTTTCGAGGCAAAACCACCAAAGAACGTTGGAAAGCTACACGTGAGTGGCTGCTGGGAACAAGTTCTAAATGCAAGAATTCAAGAAACCAAGGGATTTTGGCACGCAAGGGAGGACACCATCTCTTAAACCAGCGGGCACATCCGCTTTCTTTCCTTCCTCAGGTTTGGCCATGAAAAGAGGAGGAAAGAAGAGAAAGAAGATGGGTGAAAATGGAAGCTCTCCTCTGAAGCAGCCGCCAGAAGAAGCTTGGAGCCCCCAAAAATCCCTGATTTTGTGGGATTGGGCAGAACTGATTTTTGCCTCCATGAGGTAAGTCAAGAAAGAGGAGAAGAAAGAAAGAGGAAAGCTTAGCTAGATTGGGAAGAAACCATTAGGGTTTCTTGGAGAAGACCCATTCCCAGTAGCTATAAATAGGACCCCTTCTACCCAACACAAGAGAACCCACAACCTTCAGAGAGCAAGCTTTCTCTCTCACATGCAAGCCCAGCAATTTTCGTGCTATCCTTGCCCATTATCCTCTATTTTCCCTATTTTTTGCAGATTGACAGAAGCTTTGACAGAGTCACTGTCAAGCTGCCAGAAACTGCGAAAAACACCCAAAACTCCTCATCATCCTTCTCCCTCTTCATCAAACCTCCTTAGAACCCCTTTCTCCTTCCATTAGAACCTCTGTCCCTCATAGGAACTCACAGCTCTCTCTCACTAAGTGCTAAACCCATGATAATTTTGCTCACATGCCATAATCTTCTCATGCAAAGCCAGAAGATTTATCTATAATTTGTTGTTGTTTTCATTGGTAAAGGTAACCAAAGAGTTTCCTAAGGCGTCATCACCCTTTCGAGACATCTTTGGGGCTTAATCTTCGAACTCAGACACAAAGGGGACACTGCATCAGATTCCTCCTTGTAGCAGCCCAGCCCATTTGCTGCCAGAAGAAAAAGACCCCTACATAAATTGGCGACTCTGCTGGGGATTAAGCCACTATCTGCACCAATGCCTCCAAAGAAGAAAACCAGAAGCAATAAACCGGAGGAAATAAAGAGATCTCCATTCTCAAGCAAAATAAGATCTTGTAAGAGGATGGGGGCATCAGCCAACGTGCAAGCCGCTGACCACCGTTGTCAATTGTTGAGGCTAGCTCTGCCGTTCACCTCCCCGCCATGATACATCATCAGCAAGTCTGGCCATCGCCGTAAATCACCTTCATAGCAGCCCTCACCTCTCTAGAGTTGTGAAAACACGGTGAGAGAGGGAGAAGGAACACTTGCTCAATGCTCTCAGGCTCATCTCTGCGAATGGCTTCACCAAGATAAGATTTTTATTATCATGCCTTGTTGATGTCAATATAGCATATATATTTGTTTGTTGTTTTAATATATCCATAAAATTTATGTTTCATTGAACAATCTCAAGCATAAACAAAAGCATGTGCATTCAAGTCCAAAAAAATATATATATATTGATTGATTAGTTGTTATTCATATGGTGCACCAGCTTGCGTCATTTTCTTGTTATGTATTAAACCACCTTTCAATTTTGCATCTCCAGCAAAATTTCTCAAGGCCTTATTCCACGCACTATTCACTTATCTTACTTCTTATCATTTCGTATCGATCCACCTTTGTGTTAATCAATCCAAGTTACACATTGCAATGTAGAGGCCAACTATGCATGCTCAGTACTAAAATCATACCTGCTCAGCATGCTTATGTCAATTATGTTAGTCATTTGCAAGCTACAATGCTTATATTATTTTTGTAATCACCGTATGCTTTGGTCATGCAGCATTATATCGGTCATGTGCAAGGGACCCAAGCCTCCAAACAACAAACAAGAAAACAAATGCTCTCATGTTTCCTACCCAACATCTCAACACACTGCCATTATCATCCATTCCTTAGACAAATCTCTCTCTATACTTCCAGTCATAGAAGTTCAAGCACCACTGAAAGAGCCGCTGGAAGAGTGGAAGAAGAACAGAGCCAGTCAAAATCCAAACACCACTGCTGGAAGAGCCGCTGCCAGAAGCACATGCTACCACCAAATCATGCCAAATTGTCACCATTGCAACAAAGGGATATCCCAAGTTCATCATGCCATGCAATGACCCAAACAAATACTAAGAAGGCCATGTTGCAAGAGTTTTTGTAGCCTATGCCCATCAAATCCTTTTCTGATGATTATGGTGCACTTGGGGGCTGAGGAAGGAATTCATTGCAATCACCACAGCAGCGATTCCAAAACCCCAAATGAGCTTAAAAATCCATTATTACCAAAACCACTATTCCCAGACCAAAAATCTCCTTGAAATTCCAATTATGTTACTATGACCTCCAAGTTCGCCATCACTTGTTGTTGTAACCCAACACATTTGCTGCAGTGACCGCATACAAAGCTCAAGCTTCAATAGCCAAGCCCAAGTTTTTGGTTCCTAAAACATGTTCACAACAGCTGCAACAAACAATACCTAAGTTGCAATAACTGATATGTTCCAACGCCTTAAGCACTTTCTAAGCCTTGACCATTCCAATGACCAAGTTTAGGAGTCAAAACCAAAAGGCTATCAGGATGTCTCAATTGCCACAATTCCATAATCAAGCATCATCAAGCCCCAAGCCTTAGTCAAGAAATCCAAGCACTATGCTTTACTCAAGAAGGAAAACATCTCAGTTCATGGCAAATGAAAGGAAAATATTGCGAAGGTAGTGCTATGATACTGCTGGAAGAACCTAAATGATGTCAAGATGAAGTTTATTTTACCAAGCAATCAGAATTTTTGAAGCGATGTCAAGCTTTCAAGAAAATGGGTGCTGGAAGCGTATTTTCCTATATTCATCCATTCTTCACCTACAACATCCACCACTGCTTGCCATGCTCTAAGGAAGATCTTGCACGCTGAGATACATGACAGAACTCTAAGAGGCAAGCTATTGACAAGAACCCCTTGCCAAAACAAAGGGGAAAGTAGATGGCTACTGTCATCACATGCTTTGATAACTTGCTAGACGACGACGTATTGTGCCACCCGTTGAAAAATGACCCAAAGCCACCGGAGGCTATGTGGGAACCTTGTGGAAATATAAAGAAGGCCTACTGGAGCAAATATTCCAAATCTGCAAGCTATGACACCCCATGGCTACTTGCTAATGGATGGGAGAATGGTTCCAGCAGCGAAGTATTCACATTAGACACGCTGAAAGAAAGCCACTCGGGGGCTTCGTTTGTTCATCAAGATTATCAAGAAGCAGCTGCTGTAACCTCTCATAACTTCACAGAGGTTGAAGAAAGTACAATGGTTAGGAGCTGCAAATCACTCTTTGATTAGTTGGGTTATGAGCTGCAGGCAAGCAAAGCAGCAACCGTGGCTCTGTTAAATATCTCTACAGAGCATGTTATCCTAGTACAACACATGCCAAATACATGCCAACCTAAGCCACAAGCTTTCATGCTATTGCAAGTCATGCACACTCCTGAGCCCTTTTATACTTGGGGGCTTGATTTAATTGGAGTATTCATCAATGCAAAGTGGCTCAAAGTCTTATTATTGCTGAATTGCTTTTGCACCTATCATTTTATTTTTGGCTTTTCAAATTTATTTCAAAAATGAACTCCTTACGTATTTTCACCCTATGCTTTCACAACTTTTGTAAAATGCACCACCATTATAGCATGCCAAGGTGGAAGACGGTATTTGCAATGGGAATGGAGTATTGTGGAAAAGGAAAAGCCTCTAGAATTCCTCCTTGCTTTTGCCTTATTCTGTTTTACAAAACATGTTCCTTGATATAAAAAAAAAATAGACCAACAAACTTTTCATTAAAAAGCTAAGCCTCTCAGTAGTAATTATACCAAGCAAAGCCACTTAGATGGGATCCCAAATTGAAACAAGCATCAAGCCTAAGCAAAACGATATGGGGTATGCAAAGTCAAGCTATTACAAAGAAACGAGCAGTAAAAGTGTATTTTGAGGCGCTGGAATAATGAAACCGTTGATTCCCAATTGGAATGCTCAAAAAACTTCACGACATCCCGGAATTCTTACAGGAGCCTTCGTGAGAATCATGAATACAATGGCTTGACCCTTTTTAAGGCACGGCAATAGGGTGCATTTCAAGCCAAATGAGTAGACAAGCCTTGCAAAAGTTTTAAAGAGCAATGCATCGAAGATTTAGCTTAAAGGTCCTGTCAAAATTTCGGCAGCATATACCTTGTTTTTAAGGCTTGCCAACCTGTCAGAAAAGTTTCAAGAAGTTCACAAGAGCAAATTCTCCCAACCAAGCATTATATATATAAGATGTACCGATTACAACATGCCTCAAGCATTCAGAAATTAATGCAAGTTCCAGCGGTTCAGTAGTACATTACAAGGTCATAACGACATAGTCGTTAGATTATCTGAAAAGTACACAGCCATCGCAAAAACAAAGTTACACATGTTGAAGATTAGTACATCCTATGGCATCAAGAAAGATGGAAGCTGTGCACCAAGCCAACTGACCCCAAGCTAAAGAAAACAACCTGCGAAATAAAAGGAGAAGGTGCAGGGCGGTGCCGGCAACTATGTCGGATGTTTAGAAGAGGAGAAGTAGAAGGCAGCACCGCTGGAAGATGCAAGGCAGTGCCGGCAGCTATGTCGCATGTTCTGAGAAGAGGATGAGGAGGAGGCAGCACTGCTGGAAGGTGCAGGGCAGCGCCGGCAGCTATGTCGTATGTTCCGAGAAGAGGATGAGTAGGAGGCAGCACTGCTGGAAGGTGCAAGGCAGTGCCGGCAGCCATGTCGCATGTTCCGAGAAGAGGAGAAATAGAAGGCAGCACCGCTGGAAGATGCAAGGCAGTGCCGGCAACTATGTTGCATGAGCCGAGAAGAGGATGAGTAGGAGGCAGCACTGCTGGAAGGTGCAGGGCAGTGTCAGCGGCCATGTCGAATGTTCCGAGAAGAGGAGGAGTATGAGGCAGCACTGCTAGAAGGAGCAGGGCATTGTCTGCCCCTGCATTTGATGTCCCAAGAACATGGGGGCTATGGGAATCATGCCGCCATGCACTATTGCTAAAGCCAAGGGGAACACCTGCGCATGCAGACAATCTTGGGAAAAGTCACAGAGGAGGAATTTCCCGAGCCCTAATGATACAAACGCAGCAAGACGACACTAGCTCTTCGCCTACTGCAACATCTTCACAAGCATTCTTGAGCAATGGAGGGGGCCTTCCCCTCTTCAATTTATCATCCGTTGAATAAGGGTGGCCACTAATAATTGACGACGGGTTAGCGGATGCCATGGCAAGTCTTGGCAAATGACCAATCCCTGCAAAAGAAATAAGAAGAGAAAAGAGGATGTGATCAAAAAAATGCAGCACACGTGAAATATGCCCCAAGCACAACAAGCCAAGCTCATGCCAAAGGGAACGGTTAGGTAAATGTCTAAGCAGCATGCAAATCATTGCTCAAGCCTTTGGCAAGCAAAATTCTCAAGCAATTCCCATGGCAAACAAATTCTCTCTCGGAGGTGCAGAAAATGCAAGCATTGCAAAGCATGCATTATGTCAATTTCTATTTCCCACAACACGGGAGAACATCCAAGTTTAAGCAAGCATATGTTCACAAGGGGAGTAAGCCTAGACCAAGCACCAGTCTATGCTTATTCCTGAAATATTCAAATTGGCAGAGTTACTTACCAAAACATTAAAGCAGAAGCCCCAAATATCCGAGTTAGAAGGTTGGAGGATTTGAAGGTTCCAGCAGCAGAAACGTCAAGACTTCTAGCACCTGCCCCTACCTGTGCCTAAGATGTATACGCACTGCATATAAATTAGAGAAAGAGAACACATCATGCAAAGTCTGGCCTTTTCATAAACATAGAGGAGATCGGTGTAAGATGAAAGTAAAGAAAAGGACAAAGGGAGAAACCCAAGCCAACAATTTCCTTCCACACAAAAATTGGTACCTTTCCAGCAGCCCGAACAAATCAAAGAAGAAGAGAACTCGTAAACGAAAAGGGGGTGTCAGAAGCATAATCACTATTGAAGCATACCTTTTTCCAAAGACAAGTTGCAAGCAGCCAAGACTCACATTCATGTTATCAAAATCCTAGAAAATTAGACTTCTCATGCCTTATCATGCTTTGGAGCTTCTAAACAAAAGAATACGTTAACCAAAATCAGATGTCGGAAAGAAAATCAGACGCCGGAAAGGTACTCATACATAAAGGAAGGCGCTGGAAGCATAATTTTCTCAGAGCAAGCACACTCACCTATCATGCATATGACAAATTCACAGGGTGTAATACCAATCCACATGCCAAGAAATTTCATTTCATTCAAGCATTCCAAGCAATTCGGGCATTTCAAGCAAATTGAAGAACTCATGCTCTTATGACAATACCTTTCAACATCATACTCTCACAATAATATTGCTCAAGAACATGCTCTAGCAATACTCAGATCAGCACTCAATGCCAACAGAAAGGACATGCTAAATTCCCAAGCAAAAGCAACATGCCAAACAAAACTTATACACAAGCTTTCCAACCATTCCAGCTGGAACATCCCATCTTTAGAAAATCACTATAAATCAAGCTTATAACCAAAAAAAATCCCAAACTTTCCAGATTCTCACTAGCCATATCAAACTTCATTCTTCTAAAATTTCGTTATATTTGAAGCTAGGGAAGGCTGTCAAACAGATTCAGGAAACACCTCATGCAGCAGGAACTGCACAACCCCAGCAGCTTAGCCCATACTTTGAAATCACTCCAAAATTTCATTTTTACTTCAAATGACACAAGACCAGTTCCAACATGACCATTGAAAAGTCTATTTTCATATGTCGAAAGCTCCAACCCAGATTCGAAAAGAAATTTTTCAAAAGTTCAAAAAACAGCCAGCAAGCTACTTTGAGCCATTTTCACGAACACTTAGCATGCATTACCTAAGTAAGCTTGTGGAAGGTCTTATTTATCACCAAGCTAAAACCCTAAATCACAAGCTCAACCACAGAATTCAGTGCCTAATCCACAAATTTTGAGAAATACAAAGGAACTCAAGCTTCAAGAAAACAAGCATGCATCAAAGGCATCAACATCAATCCATACACATACTTTAGAAAAATTAGGGCAGAGAACACAACAATGGTTGGATGATCCCCAATTTTGGGTAGGTTATCAACAACATAATTTCAAGCAAATTTTGTGAAGCAAGAGCAATCATCTGAGCATCAGAAGTTAAAAACAAGTGTAGAAACCGAATCTGCAGAAACTCACCAGCCATTGATGAATACAGAAGCTGCGGACCCGTTTTGAGGCATCAGAAAAATTCAGAAAATTCTCAAAATTTTACAGGCTTTAGTCTTCAAGCAGATGAACAACTTTCATGAAGAAAGTTTTCTGATCTGAACTTCCGAAATGTTACTTCTGAACTGATGAACAGTACCCACGGGTTTGGATTCTTGAAGAAGAAGAAAAAGAAAGAAGACACGGAAGAAGAAAGAAAAGAAAGAAGAAACCAAATGAGGAAAACAGAATTGTGGCAGAACCGTAAATCCAAGCAAAAGTCATGGCAGAATTCGAAATATAAGCAAAGGTGGTGGCGGGATAGTAGATTCAAGCAAGATTGGGGGCAGAAATGTAAATACGTGCAAACTCAGTGGCATAATCATAAATTCAGACAAGATGGGGAAGCAATTCTTGGCAATCCAAAGCAATCTCTACAAAACACCAAAAACAATCCAGATTGGGAAACCACAAATAGTTGCTGGAGAGTATAAATTTGATTTTTGGGTCGGGTTTAATTATTTGGCCCATTCCAGCACCTGCCATGTTTTCAAACATTCTTCCAGCACATGCCCTATTTCAGACACCTTGCCAGCACCTGCTCTATTTCAAATATCCTTCCAGTACATGCCAATGCCAAGCATCCAAGCATACAAGGCAAAATCAAGCATCCATGCCAATGCTAAGCATCAAGCCAAATACCAAATATACAAGTCAAAGCCAAGCATGCAAGCCAAAATCAAGCATACATAACTAATATTAAATACACAAGTCAATGCAACTCTTGCAAATCACAATCATGCAAAATCAAGCCTCTCTAGCCACTCAAGCAAGAAAATCACGCAAGCAGAGTAGTTATCTTGGGCTAATCCATCAAGCATTTTTTTGTTTTTTTGCTATCATGCCACAAAATAGTTCAACTCTTGGTAACTCTAGTAAGTGCCCTCCAAAATTACAGTGTCTAGGAAAGTTCTTCGAGGCAACACCCTCGGTGTTTAAGAAGGATTGGGTTTTAAGTGGGACCATTGCGACCCCTCCAACCTTCCCGGAAAAAACCTGGCTGTAATTTCAGAGACCCTTAATTGGTCATCCTTGAGTTGCTCCTAAACTCATGCCATGCCATGCCACTGCAATTTATTTTGGGCGGAAAATTGATTATTTGGACCATTTCAATACACATTCATGGCCCCAATAATCAAGGGGGCTAATGTTGAGGCCCAAAAAATCCACGGTTCGGCCCAAATAAATTCTCGGCCCAATGCGATACCTTACCAAGAAAAAACCCGACTTGGAGCACACTAAAGTCCGCCATGCACGAGTCACGCTCCACGCGCCATGCCAAATAAATAATCCGTCACGCTAGGAATCAAGGTTAAGATTATAAAATGCATTATCTTTGCAAATCCATGCTAATTATCCCGTCAAGAATAATAATTAAAAACATGCCAAGCGATATGCCATGCCAAGCGACATGCCAAGCACGAAATCGTTATTTCGCACCCAACCACGCTACAAGCCTAAGTGGGCCCAAGCCACTCAAATGCCCGGGGCTTGCTTGAGTGGGTTGTGGTATGGATGGTAACAAGTTATCATGGGGCCCATCGATGGGCCAAGAAATGGAAGTCTCGGGTCGCTTGGGGGCCTTGGGTCTCAAGCCCATTTTCTTAGGCCCAAACATGGGTAAGCACAAGAAAGGAGAGGGACCATTGCCTCAACCAAAATAGCCCATTAATCCAATAAACTAGCCAAAATAAGCCCATTGACCCAATTAGAAAAAGCTAGCCAAAATAAGCCCAACACTTGACAAAGCTATCCTATCCATTGGATAGATCTTGTGGTTATCTCAAAAGCCAACATAAGTAGGATAAAACCAGCTCAAGCCCTGGCACTCAGTTTCGAGGCAAAACCACCAAAGAACGTTGGAAAGCTACACATGAGTGGCTGCTGGGAACAAGTTCTAAATGCAAGAATTCAAGAAACCAAGGGATTTTGGCACGCAAGGGAGGACACCATCTCTTAAACCAGCGGGCACATCCGCTTTCTTTCCTTCCTCAGGTTTGGCCATGAAAAGAGGAGGAAAGAAGAGAAAGAAGATGGGTGAAAATGGAAGCTCTCCTCTGAAGCAGCCGCCAGAAGAAGCTTGGAGCCCCCAAAAATCCCTGATTTTGTGGGATTGGGCAGAACTAATTTTTGCCTCCATGAGGTAAGTCAAGAAAGAGGAGAAGAAAGAAAGAGGAAAGCTTAGCTAGATTGGGAAGAAACCATTAGGGTTTCTTGGAGAAGACCCATTCCCAGTAGCTATAAATAGGACCCCTTCTACCCAACACAAGAGAACCCACAACCTTCAGAGAACAAGCTTTCTCTCTCACATGCAAGCCCAGCAATTTTCGTGCTATCCTTGCCCATTATCCTCTATTTCCCCTATTTTTTGCAGATTGACAGAAGCTTTGACAGAGTCACTGTCAAGCTGCCAGAAACTGCGAAAAACACCCAAAACTCCTCATCATCCTTCTCCCTCTTCATCAAACCTCCTTAGAACCCCTTTCTCCTTCCATTAGAACCTCTGTCCCTCATAGGAACTCACAGCTCTCTCTCACTAAGTGCTAAACCCATGATAATTTTGCTCACATGCCATAATCTTCTCATGCAAAGCCAGAAGATTTATCTATAATTTGTTGTTGTTTTCATTGGTAAAGGTAACCAAAGAGTTTCCTAAGGCGTCATCACCCTTTCGAGACATCTTTGGGGCTTAATCTTCGAACTCAGACACAAAGGGGACACTGCATCAGATTCCTCCTTGCAGCAGCCCAGCCCATTTGCTGCCAGAAGAAAAAGACCCCTACAGACTGAATCCACGCAGACAAGGGCATGGCAGCTAACATCCAATAGATGGGCTTGGAGATGAAGATCAACAAATCAGCCAAGTCACTGGCCGGCTTCAATGGCTCGACTACGGTTACCATTGGCATGATAAACCTCGATGTCTACTTTTCACCAGTGATCAGCTCGCAAACCTTTATGGTCATTGATGAAGTCTCCTCCTACAATGGCATTCTGGGTAGACCATGAATAGGCAAGATCAACACCATCACATCCGCAACGCATCAAAAAATCGGTTACCTAATCCATGGGGGCAGTGTCGGTCAGATCAATAGTGATTAGGCAATGGTGAAGAAATGCTCAGCTCAATGGTTGAAGAAAAGCAAGCAAGAGCAATTCGTCCCTGTAAATCAAGCAGATCTGAAGGGAGCAGAACTAGCTGAGGAAAAATAGATCACATTCTTGACAGTCGAGCAGACCAGAAATGGATAGAAGCCCAAAGAGGACGTTGAGCCAGTACCCCGGATCCTAACAAGCTAGAGAGAAAAGCGCGGATCCACTCGTGCTTAAGCCAAGAAGAGAAGGTAGAGCTTGCAGCCATCCTCCAAAATAACAAAGACATATTCGCATGGTCGCCATCAAACATGTAAGGAATTAATCCCTAGATCATCTGCCATCGCCTTCACGTCAACCCAGCCAGCAAACCAGTGGCGTAGAAGAGACACAACTCCACTCTAGAGCAAGTTGCCATCATTGAAGCCGACATCGACAAGCTTCTAGTTGTTGGCTTCATTGAAGAAGTCTCCTATGCATAATGGTTGGCCAATGTTGTTCTAGTGGAAAAGAAAGACCAAGGCAAGTGGATAGTTTGCATCAATTATACCGACCTCAAAAGGCATGCTAGTCAAAGCTCCCCAATGAGCGGACCATATCAAGAATCTTGCCGAAGCATTCAGCCTGCTCCGAAAATACAACATGAAGTAGAATCCAAGCAAGTGCACATTTGGAGTCTCGTCCGACCGATTTGTGGGATACTTAGTCACCCAAAGAGGCATTGAAGCACATTCAAATAAATCAAGACCATACTCAACATGAAGTCACTTGTCCCAACAAAGGAGATTCAAAGTTTAACAGGTAGAGCAGTAGTTTTCAACTGATTCCTCTCGAGTTCTACCAATAAGTGCAGCCCATTCTTCAAAGCCTTGAAGAAAGGATAAAAAGACAAATGGGATGAATACTGTAAAGTAACTTTTCAAAACTTGAAGACCTACCTCACTTCCCCTCCCCTACTCTCAAAACTGACACTAGGGAAAGATCTGTTAATCTACTTGGCGGTGTCTAACTCAGCAGCCAGCTCAACTCTCATTTGAGAAGAGCTGGAGGCACAACATTTGGTATTCTACACATCAAAACCCTCCTCGATGCAGAGACTCGCTATCCAAAAATGGAGAGGCTCATTTTTTCGCTTGTAGTTTCCGCAAGAAAATTAAGACCCTACTATCAAGCTCACCGGATAATCGTCATGATGGAATTTCGTGTGAGATCGATTCTTCACAGCCCCAATGCTTCTCAGTGACTCATGAAATGGGCTATCGAACTCAGTCAATATGACCTTCTTTACCGGTCAAAGACTGCTATAAAAGCCTAGGCTTTAGCAGATTTTATTGTAGACTTTACTCCGACAGCCGAAAAAGAGAAGTTGGTCACAAAAAGCAAGGAAAATTCGAGAGTAGACTATGAGGCATTGCTCGTTGGGTTTGAACAAGCAATGGAACTCTGTTTGAACAAGCCATAACACTGGGCTTTTTAGCTTCAAATAACGAAGCAGAATATGAGGCATTGCTCGTTGGGTTGTGTCTAGCAAAAGAACTGTCGATCAAGAGATTGGCCATCTACTCAGAGTCTGAGCTGATCACAAATCAATTTTCAGGCTAGTACATAGCAAAACATTGGAGAATGATCCAATACCTCCACAAAGTCCAAGGACTTCTGAAAGAATTCCCCACTTTCACCATCAAACAAGTTCCTCGGGCATAGAACACTCATGTAGATGCATTGGCAAACTTAGGATCATAGCTGGATACCCAGTTTAGACGCTCCATCTTAGTTGAACACCTTGACCGGCAAAGCATCGAAGAAATAAAGCAAGTCAACTCGATGCAGATCGATGAAGACCCTAGCTGGCAAAACCCCATTATCGACTACTTGGCGAATGGAAATTTGACAACGGATAAGTCCGAAGCTAGGAAGGTCCAACTGAAGGCTGCAAGGTATTACATGTAAGACAAGAAGCTCATTTGCAAATCATACTTCGGCCCTTACCTTACATGCATAAAGTACCCTCAAACACTCGAGGTCCTCTCCAAAATCCACGACGGCGAGTGTGGCAACCACTATAGGGGCAGGTCACTCACCTAGAAGGCTCTAAACATAGGGTATTTCTGGCCTAGGTTGGTCTGGCCTTAGGAAGTTAGCATTCACCATGTTGACTTGAGCATTTGGAAAAGGATTATGGTCGACGCCCATTGCAACTTTCTCCGAAAATTTAAAGATCTTCCAATCGATGAGATCCTGCACGGCATTCCAAAAAATGAGAAATTGTTAGTCGTATGAGACCACACGATATTTCTAAGCTCATTAGCCGATGGAATATCATGATCGCTAGACAATTTTTTGATATTTTCTTTCAAAAGTTGGTCAAAGATTTGTTCAGCTTTAGAAATATCAAATGTGCAGGACTTTATTACGACCGCCTTTTGGGAGGTTCCATAAACTTGGAAACTTGGGCCGTTGTCGGCCTTTGATCCTTGGAGGCTTTAGACAAAGCATTGCACACATATGGCCCGTTTCCCACAATCTCGGCCAAGTTTACCCCGGCCGACTCTTCTTCCTCTTATAAGAAAACTTCTTCATCGCTTTCTTCTGAGTCTATATCTCCAACATCCACCACGTGGACCATTGTAGTTCTAGAACCGGAAGGTTTGGTCGAATCCCTATAAAAGTTTGGCCAAGGTACCAGCCGCCCCTTTTGTTGCTCCTCTTTTAAAAGTGCTTCGTATTGGACCACCCAAAGTAGGAAATCATAAATGTCACGGAACTCAATTCCTTCGAATTTCTTTCGAAGGTTAAGCAACAATCCTCCTTGGGCCAATTTTGCAAACTCATGCTCCGGCATATTGACCGTGCACCTAGCCCTTACTTCTCTAAATAGCCCCAAGTATTCTTGGACCGACTCATTTGGCTTTTGGCTTATCTTCACCAAGTCGGCCATCGAAACTTCTGGCTCTGGCCGATAGAATTGCGCGTGGAAGATTTGCTCCATGACTTGCCAATTTGGGACGGAGTTTTGTGGAAGTTTGACATACCATGAGAAAGCTGCCCCCTGGCGTGAGAAATAACTAACGCACAAATTAAACCCTATAAATCATGCAATCGTAGTACGAGTAAGTAGGGATCGTTCTATTCCGGGGATTAGGAGGGATACTAATCAACACAAATTAAATTTATTAAACTAGAACTAAGTTAAGGGAACAATGATTGGGGGGAGTTGGATGATTTAGACCAAAGTAAAATTGACAGCAGCAAATAACTAAGATGTGAATGAAATATGGATTAAGGGATAGCTAGAGGATTCTTCTCCACACATGGAACATATGCATACAAATCGATCTCCAGTTACTCTTTTAATAAAGTACGAATGACAAAGCCCCAAATTAATTGTGAACTGCACTAATTAACTCTCAGATTTTCCTAAGTTCATTGAATTGGACTCAGCGACTCAATCAAATTATTCTTATCAAGTTCCCTATATGAACAACATGATAGAGATACATATCAAAGATCATTAAGTTCTATGAAAATCATAAGCTTTGACAAAGCAATTGTAACTATGAAAAGCATGATACTCCTGCCAGGAATTTACTTAACACAATCATGACTAGTGACTTTTACTACTTGTGAATATAAGTTCATAACGATTAGGTGAAATTCCCTCATATTCTAGCATCAAATCCCTGCATGCAAACTAAGTATGCATCCTTAATAAACATGCAAGAATAAGTCCTGAATAAAACAGAAAAGTAAATCACATTCATACTTTACGAAATCATAACTGGAAGTGATCAATTCATATAAAACATATGTCCATGGCTTCGAATTCACCTCTAACTAAGAAGAAATTCAGTTACTCATATTTAATAATTGAAAAACAATATAGAATGGAAATACATAAGATAGGATAAAGAGAATAAAAGAACTAGATTATGGCAGCAAGGAATTCCCAAGACAGCTCCAAGCTTTGCTCCTTTTGCAACTAGCTCTCTCTCTCTCTCTCTCTCTATTTGAATGTGTATGAGTAATGGATGAAGTGAAGTGATGGATTGTTGAATGATGTTGTGTTTAGAATTGGAGTGCTATTTATAGGGAGAATGGAAGGGGAATATTTGAATTGAATATGGTTTATGCCAATAGCACTTGTAATTAGAAACTCATTCTTTTGGCTAGTGCTCTTCACCAACAACTCCCACTAGATAGCACTTGTAATTAGAAACTCATTCTTTTGGCTAGTGCACTTCACCAACAACTCCCACTAGATAGTGCTTGTAATTAGAAACTCATTCTTTTGGCTAGTGCACTTCACCAACAAATCCCATTAGATAGTCATGCATGACATTGCATTGCAGTCAGCTTGTGGGCCGATTTTGGGCTTGTTATTCACTCCAAAAAATCCTGGAAAAATATGGATCTTCAAGCCCTTTGTCTTATCTTTCCAAGCATATGCAGCCCAACTCAAGGAAAAATAGGAAAGACCTTCAAATGTCATTTTTGGCCCAATAATGCAGATGCTGCCGA
Source organism: Prunus salicina (assembly GCA_020226455.1). Taxonomy (NCBI): domain Eukaryota; kingdom Viridiplantae; phylum Streptophyta; class Magnoliopsida; order Rosales; family Rosaceae; genus Prunus; species Prunus salicina. The sequence goes on along the minus strand of CM035346.1, from coordinate 25,935,182 downwards.
ATTTTGACCTTGAGCTGCTAAATCATGGATAACTTCCTCTAGAAGACTCCAAATTATGAACCGTAAAATGCTACGGCAACTAGACTTCCGTATCTTTCCAATGATGTATGGCTCATTATCTGGTTCTTCTTGAGCAAGTACAGGTTAATCCGTGAATGTGACTGATCTGCAGACACTATTTTGAGCTAACTTGTCTTCAAAATGCATGTAATGAGTCTCATCCTTATTACACTGAAACATACACAAACTTTATTAAAAGCACAAGTTTAACTCAAAAACATAACCAAATCATAAGTTAGAAGGGTACAAAAAGATATGTAATTATGCACTGATCACCCCCGTGAGTGTATTTGGGAATAACCTTAGTTTCAAGGCCTCACGATGCCCAATCTCTGCACATTGGGCCGTGAATCGACCAGTATGTTCAACAGTTGAATAAAGCCCATTTCTGAAAATAGTGCAAAATCTGGCACCTTGAAACCCCTCAGAAATTCCTCTTGATCAAAGTGCTCCGAATATGGCCTCTGGTAGACTGGCCTACCAATCCTCCTAGCATGGGGTACCATATCTTGAATCATTTGTTCAACTGCACCTTGGTCGATTGCTTGGTTCCTTAGTAATGGGTTGTTCGCATTTTTGCCAAGATTATTCTAACCACCGACTCCAACGAATTGGTTGATATAAGACCTAGCAAAATTGGCCCCAACCCCTTGGTTGGCCGCCGTGTATGGATTGTTATCCATCGACAGAACATTAACCGCTGGGGTTGGGTTGCCCCTAGCTGGTGGATTAGGTTAGGGCAGATTTACTCCGAAGATATTTAGTTGGACCTCCGCTTGAGGCCCTGCTGCTGACACTCTATTAGGAGCCTGTTTAGAGGTAGGAAAATTCACCCGGGCACCTTGGAATTACGACCATGCTTTGAGGATTGATCACAACCGGGCTGGGGTAATTGGTCGAGCTTGGAACTGAAAGAGTGTGGCCGGATTTAGAGTTGGTGACGTCACGGCTAGGCATTTAGTCCCAAGGCATGGCCCGATAAAGCCGGGCTCTGAGTCGCGGGGCACGACCATGTTGGAGTTGAAGTTTCGGCCGGGGTGTCGTTAGAAGAGTCCCCCGAGTTTGAGAGCTGGGCACGACCGGAAGAGCTGGGCTGCGACGGGGTTGAAAGATTGCGGCCGGATTCTGATGCTTGAAGAACATGGACGGGGTTCATTGGGGAAATTCGGGGCTTGCGAGACAACTGGGTGTGGTTGAATGTAGCTGGGCTGCGTTTTGAGCGACCGGGTTTTGTTGGAGAAAGTAGCCAGGGTTCGACGGATGAAGCCCAAGCAATGCGGCCAGGATTTGAGCGACCGAGATTTGGGAGCGACCGGGATTTGAGCGGAAGAGATTTGAGTGGCAGAGATTTGAGCGGCCGAGATTTGAGCAGCCGGGATTTTAGCGGCTAGGGCCTTGGAATTTTTGGGCTGAAACTTTAGAACTTGAAAGGATGCGGCTGAGCTAGAGTTTCTTTAGATTAAAACCTCCTTGTCTAATTATGTATACATATATATATATATATATCAGCCACCTTGGCGGATGGTCAGCCAACATCCAAATATTTGGAGTTCCCATACCACCCACCTTGGCGGATGGTCAGCTAACTCTAGAATTCTAAAAACTCAAAGGACACGAGGTTCCACCAAATGTCAAGATGAAATCTCGGAGGTCCAAGCCCAAGCCACGTATTCACGCCCAAGATTTCCAGAGGTCAGTGTGCACGAGACAGAGGTCTGACAAGGAAAGAAATCAAGGAGGTTGATGACAATTTGGAATTTTCCAAAACGAGAGAAAATCAAGCAACCATAATATCTCTGCCGACATGATCCATGGATTTTGGGGAGAGTTTTAAAAGAGTTGACATTTGGCCATTCAATGGCCAACCCATGGGCTGACGGAAGCCCTATATAAACCTCACCAAACAAAGGCAGAAGACACACAACATCAGACAGACAAGCCTATTTTTCGTCTCGCACTTTTCTTTTCCTAGACAAAGGATTTTACTTTTCATGCACCTAGTGTAGCGAGTTCTTCCGTTTCTTAGTGTAAGTTTAAATTCTAGTTCAATTTATATTTTCTTGTCATTTAAATTCAAGTTTATTTCAATTGCTTTACTTTTCATTGTTATCGCACTTCAATTAAGTTTAATTTCAAGTTCATTTTACTTTATCGTTCTTATTGCTTTCATTTCGTTCTTGCTTTATTTATCGCTTTGATTCATTTTATTGCACTTTAATTCTCGTATTTACGTTATTTATCTTTCGCACTTTACTTTACGCATTTGTCTTTAAATTATATTTAAGTTTAAGCACCTTTACTTTACGCACTTATTCTTTGTTTCATTACATTTCACCTTCAATCTTCATCTCCACCCACTCCACATTATTTGGTCACTCACATAAAGCCTTGAGCCTGAGGTAGTGAAAGAACTTAGGCCGTGAGGAGATTCCTTGCTTGGCCGACCAATTGTTTGATTAAAGTCAGATCTTGGACGCAACACATCCATCTACTCACATTCCATTGAAGCCCAAATTCGGGGCTTGGTGGTGGCATACCCTGCACTCAAAAAAGAAGAATGACCAAAAGTTCCTTCTGACGGCCGCCCCGGTTGAAAAGAGGGAAACAGAGCCGCTTGGTTCCCACTTTGGCCATTTTTTTGGCCTAGCAATTAATCAAACCTCTCATTGATCTGAGCATTTTGAGTGGCCATTGTCTGCACCATTGTCCGGGCAATGGTTTGGGCCATCTCTTCCATTCGCTGGAGGTGGAGGTTGTTCGAAGTCTCCATGACACGAATGAGTTGTTGGACCTCCAGTGAAGTGGCAGGATTTGGCCTCAAGACTGGCCCCCCAACGACTTCCGTAACATCTTCAACCAACACGTGGTCGTGGCTGACGGCCGTGGCTCAGCCAGGGCCATTTTGTTCTTGTTGAACGGTTGGAACATTTTGTGGCTGAGTGTCCATAGGGAGTGAACCAGCTATGCTTGTCTTTTATTGCGACTGAAGTCTATTCTTCAAACTCTTGATCTCTTCTAGGATTCCCCCTAGAGTTTACAACCGTACACAACCTAGTGGTCCCACCGGGTGTGCCAAATTATGTTTCCCTCTTTTCGGCCAAGGCAGCCTACGGAAAGAACTTTCGGTCCTTCTTCTTTTAAGTGCGGGGCGTGCCACCACTAAGCCACGAATTTGGGCTTGAATGGAATGTGAGTAGATGGATGTGTTGCGCTTCTAACTTCTGATCAAACAATTGATCGACAAAGCAAGGAACCTCCTCTTGGCCTAGGTTCTTTCACTTCCTTGGGCTCGAGGATGGTTAGGCTTCGTACGGATGTTTTTGTGATTTTTAGGGTTTAAGTAAAAATAATGGAATTAAACTAAATGTGCGTTTAAACGTAAAGACAAGAATTAAAGTGCGACAAAATAAATCAAAGTGATAAGTAAAGCAAGAACGAAATAAAAGCAATAAGAATGATAAAATAAAATAAACTTGAAATTAAACTTAATTGAAGTGCAATAACAATGAAAAGCAAAGAAATGGAAATAAACTTGAATTTAAAAGACAAGAATATATAAGCTGAACAAGAATTTAAACTTACCCTAGAAAAAGGAAGAACTCGCTACACTAAGTGCTTGAAAAGTTAAATCCTCAGTCTAGGAAAAGAAAAGTGCAAGAAGAAAGTAGGTTTGTCTGTATGATGTTGTGTGTCTGATGCCTTCACTTGGCGAAGTTTATGTAGGGCATGCATTGGCCCATGGGCTGGCCATTGAATGGCCAAAGTCAACTCTTTTAAAATTCTTTCCTTTCGAAGCCCCCCTAAATGCGTGGGATTGCATTGATTGAAATATTCTGACATGCTTGATTCTTCCTTGCTTTGGAACATTCGGAGTTATTATCAAACTCCTTGATTTCTTTCCTTGTGAGGCCTCTATCACGTGCCCATAATCCTTCCGGAAATCCTGGGCTCGAATAAGTGGCTTGGACTTAGACCTCCGAGCTCTCTTAAGGGCCAACCATTTTTATTACATATAATAAAATTCTCATATTTCAATCGCCCAAAATCCTTCAATCCAGCCCCATTAAGACCCCTGGCTGCATATTTGTGTAAAATAGGACAAGGAAGTTTCAACTTAAACAAATTCTAGCCCGGCCCATTTTTGCAAAACCCTAAAGCCTAACCCACAAAAATGCCCAAGCTCCAGCCGCATAAACCTCTCAGCACCAGACTTCCCCATGCTTTTCCAAGTCTCGGCCGCATACCATTTATTTGAAAACCCAGCCACATATCACTTGGGCATCTCTGGCCACAATTCCCCAAGGCTCAAGCTGCTCCAAATCTCAACCGCCAAAGCTCCAAGACTCCAGCTCAAAGACCTGGGCGCATTCGAACAAGGCTCGGCCGTAAAAACCCAGGTTTTCTAATGGATATGAAGTTCAAAGGTCTCTCAAGAATTGATTGGTATAACTCAAACATCATAAATTGCCACAATGAAGCTTGGAGTTGAAACATTTGGAGAAAACTAAAAGTCATGAGAATTTTGATTCACTTACCCTTTCACCAATTGAAGGCAAAGGAATCAAGGGGGCAATGTTTGGATGTGGTCACCAAATCCAAGCCAAACCAAGTCAAGTGAAAACCCAAATGCCTAACCAAAACAAAAGATATTGTTGTTTAGAATAACAATAGTCAAATAATAAATAAATAGAATGGCAAGACCCACAAGCTTGGCTTAGGGCCAACCAAGAGGTTTAAGAGAATGAAGAATTCTCACCACCAAAAATCAGTTGAAGTATAGGTTTCCTTCAATGGCAGCTGGAATAGTAAAAGGAAGATGAGTTCTTGAGTTGGGATTTCTTTTTATCAAGCTGCAGCAAATGGGTTTCAGTCCCTTGGGTGATATCAAGAAGGCCAGATCAAATCTCCACGTACGCTGATATTTGTCTCTGAATTGAAAAGCCAATCTCCACATTGATATTTGGTTTTTGAATTGATGGCCCCACGTCAATTTTTCTTTGGTGAGGTGAAAGGTTGGCTAGTCAAAGCCAACCTGCTATTCGCAAGTCTCAATAACATTGAGACAACTGATTATATGTATATAATATTACATATATATATATATATATGCATCAATTTGGTTGAACCCGTCACTTTGGTTGGCATTTTGGTTGGCATGCATATATAATATATTATAATTCAATAAAAAGTGGGCTATTGTGTATATATATATATATATATATATATATGAATGCCAATTGACGTTTTCGAAGTTGGCTGATAGAATGGCCAAGGAGTTGGCCTTTTGAGGTTGACTGGAGAAGAGTTGGCTGGAGGTGTGTGAGAGCTGGCCGGGTAGAGGTGTGGCTGAAAGTGGTTCTCTCTCTAGCTTAAATACAAAAGGCCAAATGGCCTAGAGACCTTAAGGTCTGGTGATGAAGTCGGATGGCCATTTAATGGCCTGGTACCATATATGTAATAATGTATGGATATAATATAATATATATATATTTTGTTTATATATATATATATATGGTGCAGATGGACTCATTGAAATTCCAAGTCACCCAACAATGATGGATTATGTTCAAACAAAGTTAGAGACTTCGGAAGCCACGTCGCCTCATTAGAAGTTAAGCCCAAGTTTTCGGAGGTCCAAGCCCGACCCTCGAAAGTAGGCCCAAAAACCTCCGGATGTTGTTATGCACGTGACTAGATCCATTCGAGGAAAGCAATCAAAGAGAATGATGTCAATCTGGAACGATCCTAAGGAGGAGAGAATCAATCGATCAGATGATATTATTCGAATCAATTCCACGAATCTAGGAAGCCACACAAGGAAAGATTTTGAACGAAGTTGACCTTTGGCCATTTAATGGCCAGCCCAGGGGCTGACGAATGCCCCTATATAAACTACATCAGACAAAGAGCAAGCCCCCGAGATCAGACACAAAAACCTACTTTTTGTCTTTCAATTTTCTATCCCTAGACTAGGTCTTTTATTTCCCAAGCAAGTAGACTAGATCAGTTCTTCACTTTCGTTAGTGTAAGTTTAATTTCTTGTATTTTCTATTACGTTGTTTTAAGATTCAACTTTATCGCTTTATTGTTAATTGTTATCGAATTTTCTTTAAGCTTAATTTAATTTCAAATTGCTTTATTTTATTGCCTTTATCATTTATATTGTTCTTATTTCATTCTTCGCCTAACTTAAGTTTATTTATCGCTTTGATTATTTTGTTGCACTTCAATTCTCGTCTTTAAGTTTAATCTCATATTTTAATTTAATTTGCATCGTTATCATTAAAAATCTCAAAAAATACTAAAATACCTATACGAAACCTAACCATCCTCGATCCCGAGGAAGTGAAAGAACCGAGGCCAAGTGGAGGTTCCTTGCTTGGCCGAACAATCGGCTGGTTAGAAGTCAGAATAGCGAACAACAACAATCCGACCTTTTCCATTCAAGCTAGTCAGTGGCTTGGTGGTGGCACGCCTACGCAATCTACAAGAAGAAGGACCAAGAACTCCTTCACTCGGCCTACCCGACCGAAAAGAGGGAAACAAATATGTATTTTATGTACTTGAAGCTACAGGTTCAAGTTTAACAAAATTTAATTCTAGATCTTAAATTATCATATCATTCAAAACTTTTGGTTCTTAGATTATTTTGATTTTAAACTTCAGGTTTAAATCATTAGGATGTAAACTTCACGTTTCCACTCAATTCAAAATAAAATTCATTTCTTATAAAAGTATTCATGATATTACAATTATCATTTTAGTTTAGAACTTCGGGTTCCAAGGATATTGGTGTATGAACTTCGGGTTCATGTATGATAAAAATTCATCTTCATCATATCAATATTGTAAGTTTAAAGATAAAAAAAAGCTGAAGTATATAAAGTTTGGCTGTTAACTATGTATATATATTTAAAAACAATAAGTATGTTATATATAAGATAAAAGCCCTGCACGAGAATATAAAAATGGATAATAGAGAAGATTCATGCTTTGAAATAGCTTCCACCTTATCAATTAACATGTGTATGGCTATTTCTAAATGAAACTTGGTTAGTAAAAATAGCACTCATATTAATCATTGAACTAGTAAATATAATAAAAAATGGAATATAAATTTAGAGGGAAGAAAATTATACCAAGCTCAAACTAAGATCCTCGGGTGGTTAGAGACTCGTGCTAATAACGTGATATAAAACTTAAGGACTTATGGAGAAAATTTAGAAGAAGATAATAACCATAGAGCTGCTCTTCTTAAACTTGCAATTTAATTCTCTTAACGCCTTGTATTTATAGACAAAATAGAGTATAAGGTCTTCTCCAACCCATTTGGTCACAAACCCAAATTTTTCTCCTCCAAAAAGTAAGGGCCCATCCGGTAACGTTTTAGAAGAATATTTTCTTAGAATATTTTCAGAGAATGAAAATAAGAAAATGAATTTGCATTTTCAGGAAATGAAAATGCGTCTGGTAGATTAATTAGAAAACATCTTCAGAAAACAAAAACAATGAAAACGTGTTTAGTAATACAATTTGAAATAATAATATGTGAGTTATTTTTATGAAAATGTTTCCCATGAGAATGAAAATAACTTTTTTCTGTTTTCTACAAGTACACATGAACTTGATTTCATTTTATGAAAACATTCTCAATGTTTTCTAATTTTGGGCCACCGTACATGTTTTTGCCTCATTTTTGTTCTTTGAAAATGAAAACAACCCCTTAAAACGTTACCGAATGGGGCCTAGCTATTTGGGTTTTGCCTGAACTCAAACCATATTTTCCCTCCACCCTTCAGACTCCAATTTTAAGTTCGCAACTTTATTAAATTGTTTAAGAATGGTTTAAGTCTATTTTGTTTTTTAATGGATAACTTTTCTTCATTTAATCTTTTCAAATAACTTCATAATTTAATTTTTTGAACAATTTGATTTAAAAAAATTGAAATTCCACAAAAATAATTTTATTTGAGAAATAGGTGGGTGTTTATAGAGTTTGGAGCGAGTTTTGGGGTTGGATTTGATTTACATGAATTTAAAATATTATTTTGATCATTGGAATTTTTTTTTTTTTACCGTTAAAATAGCTTGGATTTAATATTGATAATTGGATTTTGGGTTATTGTTGGAAAAAAAAAAAAAGGCACCATACCAACATGCAATAGTTGGCGTGTTACAGCTTCTGCAGCAACAACAGCGACACCTGGCGTCCATTGATTCCTCCTTGCACATGGGCTGTGTCAGTCTTGAGTGGGCTACACCAAAAAGTTTTCCAGTCCAGTTTGGCCCTAAGTTTGAGTTTTTCTAAATTTTGGCCCCTTACTTTTCTTGAGTTGAGAGAAAAATGAGGCCAAATCCAAATAATCCCAAATTATTGCCCAAAATCTCTCCCAACTCAAGAAAATGAAGGGGCAAAAATATGGGAAAACCCAAATTTGGAGCCAAATAGTTGTCCAGCTATTGCCTGGACCAAAAAAAAAATTTAGTGGAACCCACCTACTGCGTCAGCAGCCCATGTGCAAGCAATCATCACTGGGCCCGCCAACAACCCTTGTGCTGGTTATTGAAGATGTTGCCTTGCTAAGTGTTGGCTTGTAGTGATGTTGTTGTTGGAATCCAACGGCAACAATTCAAATTTTGTTTATTTGTTTATGTTTTTTTTATATTCTAATATTAACTTAAATCAACGATATATATTAAATCTAAGTTATTTTAACGGTAAAAAAAAAAAAAAAAAGATCCAACGGCTGAGTTTAGGGTAAAAAAAAAAAAAAATATTTTAAATTAATCTAAATCAGATCCAACCCCAAACTCTATAAATACCCACTCATTTCTCAAACAATCTACCAAAAATATTATATTTGTGGAATTTCAATATTTGTTAGGTCAAATTGTTCAAAAAATTAAATTATGAAGTTATTTAAAAGGATTAAATGGAAAAAAAATTTGACTTAAACCTCGGACTTTAAATTTGAGTCTGACGGGTTGGGAAAAAAAAAGATTTGAGTCCGGATAAATCCCAAATAGTTACTTTCTGGAAGGAAAAAATTTGAATTTAGCCCCAAATGGGTTAGAGAAGGCCTAATAGAAGTAAAATGGTTCAGGTTGAAATAAAAGGGAGACTTTGGAAAAACCCAAAGGAGAGAGAAATTTTGTAAAAGAAGCCAAAATGGACAAAATTGCCCTTATTTCTTTTTGGATTTCCTAAGAAATCATTTACACTTGCATGTCTTTGATTTGAAAGTTGAGAGATTTTTCTGTCTTTTTGGAAAAAGCCAAAAAAGAGCTTTGGCTTTTTCTAAAAGTGAAAATTTTTTTATGACTAAAACCTAAATTTACTGAAATGTAAAATTACCCCACTAACCCCCCAAAATCCAACAGTGAAAAAAGTCGAAATGGGACATGTGTCATGAATCTGATTTCACAGTTTCTAGGCTAGGGCAGCTGCTGCATCTGCATATAAATTTGGGATTTACATCTCCAAACAATCCATGTCGTGCCATTTCTACGGATACGGCGCCGAACAATCAGCTGCTGCTGCTATCCCCACCACAGCCGGCCTCTCCAGCGTCTACACCTCACGTGCCCTAACCGACCTGACCCTCCGGTACCTTTCCGAGTCGGACCCTTCCATCTCCGCCACCGACGACCATAGCCGAAGTAGCTCTATGTATCTGGCGACGTCGCATTTGATGTCCTAGTCTTCATGGCCAGCTCCCGATGTCGAGCCCGGCGTTCCCGGCGTGAAACGCCCCTCTGAAGGTTCCTCACTTTCCGCTCTCTGTTTGGTTAATGGGAAAATTTCTGGGCTGCAATATTTTTCACATTTTAACTCGAATTTTTGTTCTGATGTAATTGTTTATTGTTTGTTTGATAAGAAAGTGAGAATCTTGAATATGGTTATGATTAAAGTTCATTGCTTTAATACAGACGTTTACTGTAAGTTTCTAATCGTAGTATCATAGAGAACAAAGAGTGGGAATGCAGTTGCTGCTTTGATGCATGCGTACTTTGCTTAAATTAGCTTATTTCTAAGTTAATCTTGTATGCAATAGTATTTCTGATTCTATGTGTGCTTTTTAATTTGCTTATCAGCAAGTATGAATATGTTTTTTTGCTTGAATTAGTAATGTTTGAAACTGATCAGTATTTCAAGCTTACTTTCATCAAGTCAGTTCTCCACAGAGTTCACTTAGATCAGGAATCTATTAATTTTAGAAATTGAATTTGTTGATCATAGATCGCATCTGTTTGTGTGCTATTGTCTATTTGCTTATTAATTGATAAAGAGACAAAAGTTATATTGCTATAACATAACAGAAATTTATGATTGGTTCATTAGGTTCCACTTTTCGCTTCAAGTGAATCCCTTCCTGAGAGACCTGGAGAGCCACATTATCTATCTATCTATGATGTAGATTTGCTTATATTCCATTTGCTTAAACAGTTCCACTTGAAAAAGGGGCAATGTAAGTTTGGTGCAATCTGCAAATTTCATCACTCGAAAGATATCCTGATACCATCAGCCGAGCAAGAGAATACAATTGGAGAAACTGGGACAACAATTCAGCCGGAGGGAACTGAATTTGCTGTGAAGCCTCTTGTTTCATTCAGCCCTGCACTCTCATTTAACTCCAAGGAGCTTCCTGTAAGACCGGTAAGGACAAAGCAACACGTGAGCCTTTTATTATTCTATTTGCATTACGTCCAGATTTTTAGTTATTTCTTTCTTCTTTTGATTTAACAGCTTTTTGATGTTGTAAATTTATGTTGATCATGTATCTTTTGCTTCTAACAGGGTGAACCTGATTGTCCATTCTACCTAATTGGAAGGTCAGCATATGTATAGTTTTTTTGACTTATACTGTGATAAAAGTAAAAGATGACTCAGAATTCTTAAATGGCTTTTGTTTTCTAAATCAGTTGCAAGTATGGGGCCACTTGGGCATGACTGAAGAGAACAAAAAAAGGCACTATGGGACGATCTTGTTGCTGCCTCCACAACGCACTCAGCACCGTCGGCAATACCTCCTTTGGTGAGGAGAAGGCCATGTAGAGAAGTTTGTAATCGGTAATGTCCAAGTTTGTAATCAGTAATCTCACAGCATGAATTCTTTATAAAGTACTGCAACATAAAAAAGGGCATTCATGTGATCCACCAGTACTTGGCCTCTTTTCCCGTGCATCAGGGCCTTCATGCGATCTGATAATCAACTTGATTTGAAATTTATTGAGAAAATTCTCAGTGCAGTCTGGACCCCAAAGCAGTCCAATGCCTCTCTATATTTGGAGAAAGACCAGGAGTCATTAAGGGATCCGACCACATCATGTCACCAGGAACCAAGTTGGGACCTCCTCATGGAGCATCAAGAAAGGTCCCAACTTGATTCTTGGTGACGTGATGTGGTTGGATCCTCAATGAATCCTGATCTTTCTTCAAATATAGAGAGGCATTGGTCTGATTTGGGGTCCTGACTGCACTGAGAATTTTCTCAATAAATTTCAACTCAAGTTGATTATCAAATCGCATGAAGTCCCCGATTTACGGGAAAAGAGGACATTACTGAATACAAAATTCTTTGTTAGCGGGATGTGATTAAATATAGTATTCTAAAATGACGGAATTTTGATCTCTGTCATTTAAATTTCAGTGTTTGAATTTATGTATGTCGGATTTTGTAAATGATAGGAATTTCAATGTTTGGATAGCTCATCGAAATTGTAAATGTCAGAAATTAAATATTTTATGAAATTGATAATTTATTTCTAACTCATGAACGACTTTTGTATCAAAAGGAAAAAAAAACTCACAACCAACATAGAATGTACTCCAAATAGAAAATAACATATTTTTGATGAACTAAACAGGTCAACAAAGTGAAAAAAGAAAATAGAACATATTAGCAATTCAAGTCACTCCCACGTGCAATAAACATAAGCAACATACTTTTTCCTTTCCTCTATTGGGAATGCCTTCATCATGTGAAATTGTTTGTCATTTTCTATTAGTCAAGCACATGCTTTGAGTTCATTTTTACTAAGACTTGATATTGCTTGTACTTCAGCATATCTCTGCTGGATCAAGGTTCTTGATATTAGTACCGATAAACTCTTCTAATGATAAAACCATTCTAGCAATCTAATTAGTAACAGCTTTGGATGCTCCTCTTTTCTTTATAGAAAGAATATTAGAAGAATTTGATGCACAATTTCTTTTCTTTTGACCATTTGTTGGTGAAATATCATCAATAACATGGATATGCTCTAAAACCTTGTGTATCACCATCCAAATCAACATGTTCAACTTCATTGGTAGGAGGAGTCATAACCTTAATTGCATTTGCACCTATTTCAGCACCCCTCTAGTAGCTCTACCTTTGCAACACAAATCTACTATATATCATCCCAATTTTCAATAACTTTAAATAAAAAACCTCTAACATCATCATGAGACTACCAAACAAATAATCAAAGTCAAATAAGAACCTAATACGTATTTATACAAAGGCACATGATTAAAAAAAAATAGCTTTAATATATTTACCTTCACATATTCTTCCCAAACATAATCTTCATCTACAGTTATCTTCTTTTTTGTTACATCCAATAGAATCCACTTTGACTTAATGTAATGCACATGCCTTGTACTCTTAATATACTATAGTATTTTTTATTTATTTAAAAACCTCTCAATATTCTATAGTTGATAACAATCCAAGAAAACACTTAGGGCAGGGAGGAGCAAACACCTAAAACTCGTTAATATGTGTGGCAACATATGGTCAAACTATTGGGAAGAAAAATATATAAAAGAAAAGCAAGAAGAGGATAAACAGAGTGAAAAACTAACACATCAAACAAATTATTTTTAGGCAAAACCATATTCCATATAGAAAACATAGAAGACAAAAGCATCAATAAGCACAAAGCGATAAAGCTAAGAAACATATACAGAGCTGCAGGAAAATATTGCACACCAATATCCTTGGTCATAGAGTATTTTTGTTAAAACTTCCCAAAATCCAGCCATAGTGCTGCAAGGATCACAAAACCCATTCATACTAGATTCAAAAATTTAGTTAGAAACACCTGTTGAGGCCCAAAAAAATCCACGCTTCGGCCCAAATAAATTCTCGGCCCAATGCAATACATTACCGAAAAGAAACCCGATTTGGGCATGCAAAAGTTCGTCATATGCGCTTGTACACATGCCACGCCAAGCAAATAAACAACACGCCATGCTACAAGCTTAAGTGGGCCCAAGCCACGCAAAATGCCTGGGGCTTGCTTGAGTAGGTTGTGGTATGGATGGTAATAAATTGTCATGAGGCCCATTGATGAGCCGAGAAATGGAGGTTCCGGGTTGCTTGGGAGCCTCGGAACCCAAGCCCATTTCTTAGGCCCAAACATGTGGGTGAGCACAAAGAGAAAATATCCCAACCAAAATAGCCTATTGACCCAACCAAAAAGCCCAACACCTCAAACCAAAACTTGGTAAAGTTGGCCCATTTATTTGATAAGCCTATCCATTGTTCTAGAAGGCCCACATAAATAAAATAAACACCTGCAAAACCATCAGCACTTTGCTGAAAACAGAAGCCACGAAGGAAAGTTGGAAAAGCTGTTGCAAAGCTCTAGCAAATGGGAAGAACAAGTTTCAAGCAAAAACTTCCAAATAACCAAGGGATATTGGAGCGCAGATTACCCTTTTAACCAGCATGCATACCCATTTCTTTTCCTCATCAGACTTAGCCTTGGAAGATGGGAGAAAAGAAGGAAGAAAGGAAAGGAAGGAGATAGCTGAAAATGGGAATTCTGAGGCAGCCGCGGGAAAAGGGGCTTTGAGCACCCAAAATCCCTAATTTAATGCAAATGGGCAGAGGAAATTTTACCAAAATAGGATGATTGAAAAGATGAGGGGAGAAAGGAAGGGAAAAACTTGGCCAAATTGGATAGAAACCATTAGGGTTTCTTGGAAAATGTCAGCTTCCATTGTCTATAAAAGGGGCCTCTTCTACCCAACAAGGATCAACCACATCAGAGAGCAAGCTTCCTCTCTTATTCCCAAAACCCAGCAATTTCGTGCTCAGCCCATGCTTTTCCCCTGGTTTTCCCTCTTGGCAAGTTGTTTTGACATTTGACAGAGTCTCTGTCAAGCTGCCGGAAAAACACTCAAGCCACCTTTTTCTTTCTTTTTCATCATGCTCAACCAAACCTCTCTGCAAAATCCTCTCTCCAAGCTTAATATCCCTTTTTTTCCCCCAGGAACACTTGATTTTCTCTTCGGTGCTAAACTCATGACAATTTTGCTCTCATGCCACAAGCTTCTCATGCAAAGCCAATGATTTATCTGTAAGCAGCTGTTGGTTTCATTGGTGAAGAAGACCAAGGTGTTTCCTAAGGCTCAACTACCCTTTCGAAACACCCTTGGGGCTTGATCTTCGAACTCAGGCTCAAGGGGCAATTTCACACATGTTTCTCTTTTCGGCAGCCCAAGCCCATTCGTCAAGCTGCTGGAATAAAAAGACCCCTACATAAAATGGCGACTCTGCTGGGGATCATGTCGTTATCTTCACCAATACCTCCGAAGAAGCCCAGAAGCAATAAACCAGAGAAAATAAAGAGATAAGAACATCCCTCTTTCTTTTTCTATTTTCCTTTTGTTGGCTATCTACTTTGCATAACAAGCATAATAAGGTTACTGACATGTGTCTTTTGCTTGTGTCTTAGATTTCCATTCTCAAGCAAAATCAGATCTTGTACGAGGACTGGGGGCTTAGGCAAATTCATCATTCATGCCATTGAAGCGAACTACACATGCAAACTCCAAAATACTTGGGGGCTTCGTGCCAAGCAAATCTGTGAAAAGAAAAGGAGTCAAGCATAGGCACCTCAAAGTTTCTCATGCTAAACCAAGCTATACCTCAGTTCCAAGAGCTGTGTGAACATTATTCACATCAGCAAGCCCAACTATATCATTCCGAGCGAAGTTACATTCTTCCCGGTCCTACTCTACAAGCAAAGAATTTCTGTCACTTGCCTTATTTCAAATCTTCTTAGCCCCAGCCTCATTTCAAATAGCATGCCATCGTATATGCTCTTCATGCCCCAAAAGCTCAATTTATCCTGGCAACAATTCAACAAACTCATCTGTCAAGCATTTGACAAATTCACAAGGTGTGATACCAATTCACATACCAAGAAATTTCATTTCATTCAAGCATTCCAAGCAATTCGGGCATCTCAAAGGAAATTGAAGAATTCATGCTCTTACAACAATACCATTCCACTTCATGCTCTCACAACGATATTGCTCAAGAACATGCTCTAGCAATACTCAGATCAGCACTCAATGCCAATAGAAAGGACATGCTAAATTCCCAAGCAAAAGCAACATGCCAAGCAAAACTTATTCACAAGCTTTCCAACTATCCTAGCTAGAACATCCCACCTTTAGAAAATCACTATAAATCAAGCTTACAACCAACAAATCCCAAACTTTCCAGATTAGAACTAGACATATCAAGCTTCATTTTCCCAAAATTTCATTGCATTTCGAGTTAGGGAAGCATGTCAAACGGATTTCTAAAACAGCTCATGCAACAGAAACTGTACAGCTCCAGCAACTTAACTTTATTCCACCAAAAATTCATTTTTCTTCAAGTGACGCAAGACAATTCCAACATAACATTGAGAAATCCATTTCATGTCTCAAAATTTCAACTCAGATTCAAAAAGAAACATTTCAAAAGTTCAAAAAACAGCCAACAAGCTACTTTGAGATATTTTGACAAACACTTGGCATGCATACCCAAGTGAGCTTGTTAACTCTTGTTTGTCACCAAGCTAGCATCCTAAATCAAAAGCTCAACCTTAGAAATTCGATTTCTAGTTCACAAATTCTGGAAATTGAGGAACTCAAGCATTCAAGCATAGAAGACAAGTGCAACAAAGACATCAACACAACTCATGAACATGCTTCAGAAATTGAGGCATAGGCACTAGAATGGTGGATGATCATTAATTTTGGATATGTTATAAACACTAATTTCGAGTAAGTTTTGTGAAGCAAGTGCAATCATCCGAGCATCATAAGTTAAAGACACATGCAAAAGCAAAATCTGCAGAAACTCACCAGCCATGGATGAATGCAGAAGTTGCAAACCAGCTTTGAGGTATCAGAAAAATTCAAAAAATTCTGCAAATTTTACAGGCTATAGTACTCTAGCAGATGAACAACTTTCATCAAGGAAGTTTTCTGATCCGAACTCCCGAAATATGACTTATGTACTGATGCACAATACCCACGGTTTTGGGTCTTGAAGAAGAAGAAATAGGAGAATGAGAAAATAAAGCATGCCATGCCAAATGAAAGGAAAAGATGGCAGCCACTTGCAAAATAATAAAAATTCAAAAGGAAGGGGCAACACAATTTTGCCCACGTGAAGGCCAAGCCAGTCGAGGACATAACGCGCCCAGCTCTCTTATGCTCTCTCAAGCCCGCATCTCTTCTTCAACCCACCATGCATCAATACAAGAATTTGTGAATTAATCCACACAAACCATGCAACTCAAGCATTTCACTTGATGCAATCATTTCAAGCAAACCAAACCAGATATCACAAGATCAAGCTTTTCAAGTAACACAGTCATCATAAAAATGAGAACTTGGCATTTCTAGCTATCGAAAGCACAAAGAAGAAGCCATGCTATCATACCAAATTGTCCCCATTGCAACAAAGGGATATTCTAAGTTTATCACGCCATGCAATGTCCCAAACAAATACTCAGAAGGCCATGCTGCAAGAGTTTTTACAGCTCATGCCAATCAAATCTTCTTCTGATGATTATGGTGCACTTGACGGCTGAGGAAGGAATTCATTGCAACCACCACCAGCAATGCCAAAACCTCAATAACCAAGATTCATGCCAAGAAAAATATGGAAGATAATGATGCGTTATACGAGATGCTCCTGGAAAATAACACAAGCTTTATATTCATGCTGCCGGAAGAGTGAATCCTCATGCCATGCCAAGCTATATCTTGATTTAACTCAACCGTTAGATTATCCACATCCTCATAGTAAGTCCAAGCTAATCATGCCAAGCCAAGTCACGTTTTTTCCAGCACCTATTCCATGCAAAACAAAACAGTTTCCAGCACCTGTCCTGTTTCAAATATCCTTCCAGCACTTGCCATGTTTCAAATACCCTTCCAGCACATGCCCTATTTCAAACATCCTTCCAGCACATGCCGTAGTTCAAACATTCTTCTAGCACATGCCCTATTCCAAACATTCTTCCAGCACATGCCCTATTTCAAACACCCTTCTAGCACATGCTATATTTCAAACATCCTTCCAGCACATGCCCTATTTCAAGCATTCTTCTAATATCTAGCCATCATGTCGCATGCTATCACCTTCACTAAGATTTTGTCTGCCAAGTTCAAGTGTTCTGTGGTTGGTGCTGTAAACTCAATACAAGCCAAAGTCAAGCAATACCTAGCATACAAGCAAAAATCAAGCATACATGAAAAAAGCAAGCATACATGCAAAAAGCAAGCATACATGCAAATACCAAGCATACAAGCAAAAATCAGGCATACATACACATGCCAAGCATCCAAGCGTACAAGCCAATATCAACCATGCAAAATCAAGCCTCTCTAGTCGCTCAATCAAATAAATCATGCAAGCTAAGTAGTTATTTTGGGCTAATCCACCAAGCATTTTCTTATATGTCATGCCACCAAATAGGTCAACTCTTGGTAACTCTAGTAAGTGACCTCCAAAATTACAGTGTCTAGGAAAGTTCTTCAAGGCAACACCCTCGGTGTTTAAGAAGGATTGGGTTTTAAGCGGGACCATTGTGACCCCTCCAACCTTCCCGGAAAAGACCTGGCTGTAATTTTGAGAGACCCTTAACTGGTCATCCTTGAGTTGCTCCTAAACTCATGCCATGCCATGCCATTACAATTTATTTTGGGCTGAAAATTGATTATTTGGACCATTTCAATACACATTCATGGCCCCAATAATCAAGGGGGCTAATGTTGAGGCCCAAAAAAATCCACGCTTCGGCCCAAATAAATTCTCGGCCCAATGCAATACATTACCGAAAAGAAACCCGATTTGGGCATGCAAAAGTTCGTCATATGCGCTTGTACACATGCCACGCCAAGCAAATAAACAACACGCCATGCTACAAGCTTAAGTGGGCCCAAGCCACGCAAAATGCCTGGGGCTTGCTTGAGTAGGTTGTGGTATGGATGGTAATAAATTGTCATGAGGCCCATTGATGAGCCGAGAAATGGAGGTTCTGGGTTGCTTGGGAGCCTCGGAACCCAAGCCCATTTCTTAGGCCCAAACATGTGGGTGAGCACAAAGAGAAAATATCCCAACCAAAATAGCCTATTGACCCAACCAAAAAGCCCAACACCTCAAACCAAAACTTGGTAAAGTTGGCCCATTTATTTGATAAGCCTATCCATTGTTCTAGAAGGCCCACATAAATAAAATAAACACCTGCAAAACCATCAGCACTTTGCTGAAAACAGAAGCCACGAAGGAAAGTTGGAAAAGCTGTTGCAAAGCTCTAGCAAATGGGAAGAACAAGTTTCAAGCAAAAACTTCCAAATAACCAAGGGATATTGGAGCGCAGATTACCCTTTTAACCAGCATGCATACCCATTTCTTTTCCTCATCAGACTTAGCCTTGGAAGATGGGAGAAAAGAAGGAAGAAAGGAAAGTAAGGAGATAGCTGAAAATGGGAATTCTGAGGCAGCCGCGGGAAAAGGGGCTTTGAGCACCCAAAATCCCTAATTTAATGCAAATGGGCAGAGGAAATTTTACCAAAATAGGATGATTGAAAAGATGAGGGGAGAAAGGAAGGGAAAAACTTGGCCAAATTGGATAGAAACCATTAGGGTTTCTTGGAAAATGTCAGCTTCCATTGTCTATAAAAGGGGCCTCTTCTACCCAACAAGGATCAACCACATCAGAGAGCAAGCTTCCTCTCTTATTCCCAAAACCCAGCAATTTCGTGCTCAGCCCATGCTTTTCCCCTGGTTTTCCCTCTTGGCAAGTTGTTTTGACATTTGACAGAGTCTCTGTCAAGCTGCCGGAAAAACACTCAAGCCACCTTTTTCTTTCTTTTTCATCATGCTCAACCAAACCTCTCTGCAAAATCCTCTCTCCAAGCTTAATATCCCTTTTTTTCCCCCAGGAACACTTGATTTTCTCTTCGGTGCTAAACTCATGACAATTTTGCTCTCATGCCACAAGCTTCTCATGCAAAGCCAATGATTTATCTGTAAGCAGCTGTTGGTTTCATTGGTGAAGAAGACCAAGGTGTTTCCTAAGGCTCAACTACCCTTTCGAAACACCCTTGGGGCTTGATCTTCGAACTCAGGCTCAAGGGGCAATTTCACACATGTTTCTCTTTTCGGCAGCCCAAGCCCATTCGTCAAGCTGCTGGAATAAAAAGACCCCTACAACACCCAATTGTGATATCCATTCAAAAATCATGGTAACCCTAAAATAGAAAAACATGAGTTGACGGGGAGAGAGATAGGCTTGAAGATTAACCCTCAGATTTTATGCATAGAGACAACGTGTAACTCAAGAAGAACTCCTTCTCCTTCCTAGCTGAGTTTTATTGTTATTTTTTTGGTGTTGGGAAAAAAAAAATTCCTGCTCTATGGAAATTGTGAAATGATGCATATTTTGGTGGAAATTAAACTCGGGAATTTGATATCCCAATTTCCACGCTTTTTTCTGGGCATCATTTAATAAATTTCGTGCTTAAGTTGTCAAACAAGGGAATTATCAATTTCTCCATTTAAATTCCCAGCTTTTAACCAAATTCCGAGTTATTTTCCCTCATCCAAACGGAGGGTTAGAGTTTCGCATGGAATTCCTACATGACTTGTTGAGGAATTTAGTGTGTGCCGTTTTTGGGGCATTGGTAATCCATAACATAGAGATGTTGTGGAAGTAAAATATCTCATATCCTAGGTCAAATGATTAAGCCAATCAATTTGGGAATTATTTGACCTAATTAGGAGTTATTTAATTTAATTGGGAATTATTTGATTCTTGCCTTAATAATTACATTAATCTCTCCAAATTGAGGAAGAATAATTCCTTTCCATTTGTGGAATAATTCTTCAAAAGCCATAACCTCCAAGGCTCCTATAAATACATGGCTACACTAAGGGTTGATGTACGTCTAAACTTCTGTTTGAAACTCTGCAGAAATTCTCTCTCACAAACCCTAGCCGCCATACTCTTTCTCTCTCTCACACAAGGCTCCGGCCACCACACACTGCTCTGGCCATCCGGCTCTCACCCTAGAGAAATCTCCATCCTATTGTTAGCTATTGTTTTCCTACAAACATTCGACCTAACTTAGGCATCGGAGGGCCTTTGGCCAACACCCCCCGGGTGTGGTCTTTTACTCCATATTGTTTTGCAAGGAGAAATAGAAGCGAAGAGGAAGATGGTATATTAGACGAACATTATTGTGGGACAAAAATCGCTCCCACAGATGTCATCCCACTTTGATGAAGTAAAAGCTGCAGTTGATGCTTTGAACCTTAGGCAAGGGGAACTGGAAAGCTAGTGCCGTAAGCTGTGTGACCTTATCCTCACTAAAGGAGCTACTGCTGACGACGTTGAGTGCGTGGTTGAGGCAGCAACAAGATTGTCCCATAGTGCCTTTAATGTTCTCTTTAGTCATTTCTAATCCTCTTGGTGAGAGAAACTCCCTAAGGATTCATAAGCTTTCGGAGTGCTTTGGGGTTTGATTCTTGAACTCAGGTGAAGGGGCGACATCATCCACTCTCTTCACAGCAGCCCATGCCCACATGGAACTGTTGGAACGAAAAAGCACCTACACTTGTCACAGAAAATTAGGTGATTATTTATCACTTTACCATGTTTGCATTAAAAAAAAGTTAGTTGTAACTAAATAAATATTTGAGATAGGGTGGAACTCAAAGTCTTCCTAACCTAACAAAATTGAGAGATATACTGCTAAATTGATAGTTAGTTGAGTAAAGCATATGATGAGACACAATTTGTTGGAGGTGAAAATCTGGTTGCAAAGCATATTCATTTACAACAATTTGGGGTTGGCTTTATGGTAACAAAAGGTACAATTCAAATGAGTTCGAACAAATATTTTTTTCTTCCTATTTTGTTATGACTATCCTAAACCAAGCAGAGGATCCGAATCCATCCTATAATACCATTAGAACAAGTTATCCAAATCCAATAGACGAAGTTAAAAACATACCAAATTGGACTCAAACAAAAAATAGAAAACTTTTGTCCTTTGACCAATATTTCTATTTCGAGATGCTGATATCTTTTCTACATTAGCAGCCATGACATTGAAATGCCTGATAGGATTTTTAGTACCTGCGCAAACAGGGTTAAAATCACTTAAAATACTTGCAAGAATACAAGGTAATTGTAGTATAAATGCTCATGCAAGGTCGTTGTCCCCAAAGATTGTTTGACTAATCTGTAATTAAACTAACTCTTAATCAATAACTAAAATAGATTTTATCAAAGATTTGAAGTTTATGAATTTGAAAAGATTAAACTAACAGTAAAAGAAATCTGAAAGTTGAGAATTAATAACAGTAAGGAAGAAAAACGAATTCTTTTTAAAGACTAACAATTTAGAGAAAACTAAGGTTCAACCAATACCGTCGCAATCCTATGCAATTTTATCAATTACTTATGAATTTCCACATATATGCTTTGAAGGTTAGGTTTTCCTAATGCATATTTTCCTTGTGATGTTCAAGCGAAAACGTATATCTAACATGCAATCCGTCTGTGATGTTCAGATCAAATATAAACATGCAAGACTCATTAAGCTTTGTGAAAACCTTTTGAAAAACCATGCAACCCTTAAGAGCGTGATGTTCGCCTTAAGTGAACTTACAATTACTAATCACAAGAAGCCCTCCTCAATTTCAGGGTGATGTTCCAACAGAAATTGCATCAAATTACTTGTCTACATATCCTAATGGTGATCAGTCATTAAAATAGATAGATAGTTTTAAACACAGTGATTAATAATTCAAAGCAAACATGCATCCATTCATAAGCAAATTAATAAAACTACATATTCATGCTAAGGCTTATGGCCTCGCCCTAGCAAAAGAAATTAGTTACACATAACCATAATTGAAATCCAAGAAAATATCATTCGAGTGAATCAGAAAGAAAACACCTGAAAGTCGCGAAAATCCAAAACCCTAGCAATTGCTCCAAAAGCCAAAAAGAAGTAAAAAGGGAGTCCAAAAGGAAGTCCCCTAAATTGCTGTGAAAAATAACTTAAATACCTCATAAAACCTAGCTCCCCAATCCCCACAAGGAAGCTAAGTTAAAATAAAACAAGACTAGGAAATAAAATCCAAATTGGATTAGGAGAATCTGCCCACAATCTGCCCAGCCACGTTTTGGTCTCAAATCTCCTCCAAATCTGGCCCAAGATAGCTCGTTTTAAAGATAAAAAATATTCCGAACACTTCTCCAGAAGGCCACGAACCCATCCGAGGTCATCTTGGGCTCCAAAAACGCAATACAAGCCCAAAACGTCACTATTCCAGCACTGCACATCGCTCCTTCATTTATTCGCCAGGAAATCATCGCTTGGTGGAAAAGTCTGATATTTTGATACGATCAAGATAAGTGACTCACGTACGTCCTCCAACTGGAATTACTCCAAAATTCATCTATTTGATTATGTTTTGCTCCAGAGGAAGTCGAAAGTCCTATATTGGAAATATAATTCAAAGTATCAAAATTCTTCCAAAATATTAACCAAAATATACTAAGAATGAGGTTAAATATATAATATAAAATTGACTCATCAATGCCCAAAACCAGTATGTATTTGGGCGAGGAAGAAAAGAGGAGAAAAACACTTGCCACAGACAAAGTGCCTGCCAACTGCTGAGAGATTTAGGCATTGTGAGTTTCGAAAATAAAGAGGGGAAATAATAAATAATACACAAAAATCATTCAATATTGAAATGATGGAAACAAACAACATTCATAAGGATATGATAATCGAAACAATATTAACAAGGATACAATGTTTAAGGGTGGGATGTTTCAGACTGAAGGTAAGTAGGTCATTGATAGGTTTACGACCTTCAAAATGCAGTAATAAATAATCATACATTTTCAAAATGACTGTAACTAGCAACTACTACTCCATTAAGGGTGGAGCTCAGAGCTTCTATATCAGTAACCAGAACATCACACTAGTGTCTGGTTATACTAATATATTAAATTGAGACTCCAGCAGCCACGTAGCAGAAGCTTCCGTATAGCGCCACTTCTATAATGATAGCGACCGTGGAACAAAACCAAGCCTGTTATAGTACCATGGGGGGACTTGGTTTATGGCTTGAAGGAGATGCTTCCAGGAAAGTAAAAGAACCCTTGCATTTGGTGCCAGCTGCCCATTCCATTCCTGCTTCAAACAGTATGAACAGTAATACAAAGAGCTGCAGCTTCCCAGACCTGCAAACAGAAATCAAATTCAGTTGGGTGAGAATAGAAAATAGCCTCCTCAATGTCAAAGCTACATTGTAACATATTTCATGTAACTGCTCTGAGAAAGTCAGAAAGGGTTCTTTCCTGTTCTCAGCTTGATTCTTTCTCACCTTGTCTTGTGATACTACTCTGCACTCGGATTCTTCTCGAAGCACCTCCCATGTGTTCAGTGAAGACGTGAATGGATGCTAGTTGTAGGATAGATATACTAGTTGAAGAAGACTACTGATCTGAGGAATATCTGTAGTTTGTGTTGATAGAGGAAGTACTACCATCTCCAAAAGACTGCTTCTGAGAAAAGACATCTTTACTTTGTCTGTACTCATTTCATTCGGAGAAGGGTAGAGAGTTCCGGATAGCATTTCAATCATTTTCATTTGCTGGTCTTTCTTTGTACCAACAAGTTCACCTAAGGTTGAAGTTTCCAAAATTTGGGGATGCTGGGACACATTTTCTTTCTTTTTTTTTCATTTTCATTTTTTTTTTTGGGTTACACACACACATCAAAGATCTTGGACATAACCCTTGCCGTTTGTGACAGACTAGTAACTTGTGTCGTTTGTCCTGGAGATAAATGTCCAAAACTACGAACAAGTTTCCAAAGCCTCCAGTTCCAGAAATGTAAACAACTGTGAGTGTTTTACTCAACAAGTTGAATTATTTATAGGAGAATATCACTGTCTGTAATAATGTGAGTTGGAGACACATTCTTACAAGGACTCTTGTGGTTTATAAGTCCCCTTTGATATTCTCCTATAAATAAAATGTTGTGTTTTTCTCCAATAGCTAATACAGATAATCTTTCCATGGAGTACTTCAGTGTGGTACTCCACCATTTCCATCATAAACCCTTCCCAATGAATTTGGTAGGTTGTAGTCATTGAAAAGAGTTTATGATGTTTCTGTTATTCAAGAACTTTGTGGGAAAAGAGCTGCAGATTGCAACTCATTGCATCCAATATAGTTATTGGCATGCAGAAATCTCCCAGTTCTAGGTACAATAGGCAATATGTAATCCTCTAGCTCAAATTGACGAAAGAACGATTCCCGATTTTCTTCTGCTTGAGAATAAATCTGGATTAAGAATCATAACAAGCAAGATTTAAGTTTGGGTGTACTTCTTGTTCTCCATATTAAGAATTATGTATATGAAAGTTTCAAAGAGCATGTGGATTCTCACCTCTGAACTCCTAGTTTGATTCTCGAAATTAGAGGCGGTGTTGCTAACTTGTTTACTGTCATAGTTGGTCGGAATGCTATTCTTGTTCGGAAGAGAAGAATCATTATCCCCAGTTGGAGATGGCCAGCTACTGCATTCATCAGTATAGACATAAGGAACATTTCCCAGCTCAGGTGGCCCAGGAGGAGGAATGGGTGAATCCAGCTCTTCTACTAGCTGAGCACATAACTGCCATTATTAAGCATCACAAAACAAGCAAGTGTTAAGTTTTGATATTCTTGTGCTCCATATCAACAAGTTCACATCAGAAAATGTTCAAAAAGTCTCACCTTTTGAAGCATATTAGATGAAACACAGCCACCATGTTCACCATCATCAGGATTGCAACTGCCTAGAACACGTTCTAGCTCTTTGTAGGCCAGAAGTTCTTCTGGGTCTGGAATCATATGATTGATAGCAGCAGCTTGGTCATTAGAATTAGAGCCAAAGTAATCACCAGTAACAGGAACATTTCCCAGCTGAGGTAGCTGGTGTTGGCGAGGAGGCTCCGGAGGAGGAGAAGGTAAATCCAGATATTCTCCTCCCTTAGCACATAGCTGCCAGATTAAGAATCACAAACAAGCAAGCATTAAGTTATTGATATATTTCGTGTGCTCCACATTTCCAATTTTACATCAGAAATCTTCAAAAAGCAGATTAATTCTCACCTCTTGAATCATATCATCAAAATCAGATGAAACAAAGCCACCAGGTTCACCATCGTTCTGATTGCCACTTCCAAGGAGAACATGTTCTAGCTCTTTGTATGTCAGATGTTCTTCTGCATCCGGAATCAGATGAATTCCAGCAGCTTGATCAAGCTCAGAATTAGAGGCCATGCAGCCAGCAATACCAGGATCAGCTGATTCAACACAGATTGAAACATCCTGCTGCTTCTTATTATCAGACTCATTGTCAGTTGACTTATTCTTCATGCGGCAGAGAACAAAGCCACTCAGCTGATTGGGATTAGAACCTGGGTCAGTTGGAGTGAGATAGTACTCCTGCCTGACCCAGCCGGTGTTCCTCGACTTAGACACACGACCTTCATGGAAGGTCAAGGTCCTCTTTTTGCAAGTGACCGATTTAGGGAGTTGTCGAGACTTGACTTGTCGTGGCTTGCCTGTGATTTTCCAGAAGCCCTTCTCTGTGGCCCTGTTGCAACGAGGACTGTTGGCATATTTGTAATCAGGTCGACTGAAGGAGAACCAGGCCCTAGGTTGATATGGAGAGTCTGGGAACATGAGCTCTGCAAAATGCAAACAAGTCTTGAAGTAATGAACAACAAAACAAAAGATTTCACAACAGCATAAATTATTGAACAAAATTGTAAATTGGAAATGAGAAAAACAGGATAATTGATCAAGATTATGTATAAACAAACATCATATATACCTTTGGAAATGTGAAAATGGGCAGTGAAGAGAAACTGAGACAGATTAATGGATTACCAGCTAAATCCCAAGGCTCGTACTTGTGGACATCGATTTCAGGGATGGATTGGGAAGCCTTGCCCTGCATCATCCTCTTCAAGAAGCGACAAAAAAGTTGGATCGATTCATTATCAGGTAAATCCCAAGGCTTGTCAACGATTTCATCAGGCATGGCTTGGGAGTCCTGGCCCTCCACCTTATTCTTCAAAAGGTTTACCATTTCCTCCTCAGAGGGATGGAATCTGAACTTGGGCAGCAAATCAAGCACTGATTCTTCTGTTGTGCTCATACTGCTGCTCATCCCTCCTTCAGCTGTTTTGGAAAATTGGAATATAAGATGATCAAATGCTTTTTCTTCTGAGAAGAAGTAGCAGAGAGCAGTGAAAGTTGTATTTATAAACGGACTCACCAATCACAAGCCACTGCTTTTTTTGACTTGTGTTTGATCCCAAAGATTCCCAAGTCTTCTGATCAAAAAGAGATTCCCAAGTCTTGATGATCATACATGGCATTGGCTTGAGTTACACTCATACGTGTGGATCCCACCCACTTCCTATCGTGCCTTGCTTTTTTGTTTTCCTTTGTTATTTTGAGGAATCTGCCCCTCTCGTAAGTGTTCTTTGGCACCTTCTGTGGTGCAACTCGTGTACCGAAACACCCACATTTAAAAAAAAAAATGAAACCTGTTGTTCAAGTTGCCCGGTTCCTAAGCTTTTCTTAATATTTAATCTTTGTCTTTTTTATGTGAAAGAAACTTTGTCTTTTTTTTGGGGCCAAAATGTCTTATTCAATTTTTAGATACCCAACTAACCCAATCAAATTTTAAAACTTTATATAAATCCAATCAACCACGTTGTTCTTTTTTTTTTTTTTTTGGTGGTTAAATTGTAACCAAAAACAATAATAACAACAGATTTTTTGGGTATAAAATAATTATTTTAATTAACCAGAAATTAAAAAAACTAAAAGAACTTAAGACAAACAAATAGAACACCACTGCAACCATTCATAGTCCCAGGGTGTTGTGGTTTTCCTTCTTTTTTTTCTTCTTTTTTTTCACTTTTGTTTTTCAATTAATGCAATTCTTAAAATTTTAAAACAATATTTTTATAATGAACGAACTTGTAATTTTTATTTATTTATAAAGAAACCCCCCCTTTTTTTTTTGGGATAAAAAAAACATTGGTTGTAGAGCTGTAAACGGGTTGATATACATCAATATAAATCAGAATTCATTTATAATTGAATTATCAAATTCGGATCATATTTGGTCTATCGAATTTGTTATGCATTAGATTCAGAACATATTGGATTATTATCTTATTTATTTTGTGGCATACACAAAATCAAAATTTCATTAGTAGTCTCGTTCTTTTATTATTTTTGTCTAGTTTTTATATCAATTTTTGATATTTTATATATATATATATATAAATTAGTTTTAAGTGTATTATTAGTGCATATAAAACTAAAATTACTTATTTACACATATAAAATATTAATATAAATCCTAGAAAAACTAAATTATAATTCATACTAAGTCAAATCGGATTATTATTGGTTCGGATAAACTATAATCCATATCCGTATCCATTTATAATCTAATTATCGAATTCGAATTGTAATCAAATTATCATATAAACTCTTCAAATGATAAAACCATTCTAACAATCGAATAAGCAACATCATCCTTGGATGCTCCTCTTTTCTTTATAGAAAGAATATTAGAAGAATTTGATGCACAATTTCTTTTCTTTTGACCATTTGTTGAGTTTGGTGAAATATCATCAATAACAAGGATATCTTCTAAAACCTTGTATATCACCATCCAATTCAACATGTTCAACTTCATTGGTAGGAGGTGTCATAACCTCAATTGCATCTGCACCTGTTTCAGCACGCCATCCAGTAGCACTATTTTTGCCACACAAATCTACTATATCATCCCAATGTTCAATAACTTTAAATCGAAAACCTCTAGCATCATCATGAGACTACCAAACAAATAATCAAAGTCAAATAAGAACCTAATAAGTATTTATATAGAGGCACATGATTTAAGAGAAAAAAAAAAAGCTTTAATACATTTACCTTCACATATTCTTCCCAAACATGATCTTCATCTACACTTATCATCTTTTTTGTTGCATCCCCAACTGAATCAACTTTGACTTAATGTAATGCACATGCCTTGTACTCTTAATATACAATAGTTTTTTTTTTTCTTTTTGTCAAACCTCTCAATATACTATAGTTGATAACAATCCAAGAAAACACTTAGGGCAGGGAGGAGCAAACACCTAAAACTTGTTAATATGTGTGGCAACATATGGTCAAACTATTGGGAAGAAAAATATATAAAAGACAAACAAGAAGAGGATAAACAGAGAGTGAAAAACCAACACATCAAACATTGTTTTTAAGCAAAATCATATTTCATATAGAAAGCATAAAGGACAATAGCATTAATAAGCACATAGCGATAAAGCTAAGAAACATATATAGAGCTGCAGGAAAACATTGCACACCAATATCCATGGGCATAGAGTATTTTTGTTAAAATTTCCCAAAATCCAGCCATAGTGATACAAAGATCACAAAACCCATTCATAATATATTCAAAAATTTAGTTAGAAACACCCAATGTGATATCCATTCAGAAATCATGGTAACTCTAAAATAGAAAAACATAAGTTGACGGGAAGAGAGATAGGCTTGAAGACTAACCTTCAAATTTGATGCAAAGAGACAACGTGTAACTCAAGAAGAACTCCTTATCCTTCCTTCTCTGTTTGTAGCTGAGATTTGGCAGAATATAATTTTTGTAGCTGAGTTTTATTGTGAGTTTTGGCGTTAGGAAAAAATGAATTCCAACTCTATGTAAATTGTAAAATGACGCCTATTTGGTGGAAATTAAACTTGGGAATTTGATGTCCCAATTTTCACACTTTTTTATGTGCACAATTTAATAACTTTTGTGCTTAAATTGCCAAACAAAAGAATTAGGTAAAGGGGCCACAACATCCATTCTCTTCACAACAGCCCATGTGTAATATCCCACATCGAACAACGGAGAGGCAATGATGTGCCTTATATATACATGCCCACCTCCATCTTGTACGAGGAATTTTGGGAGCTCACTAGCTTCAGAGTCATAGGAATTCCGAAATTAAGTGAATTGGGGCTAGAGCAATCCTAAGATAGCTGACCCACTGGGAAGTTGCTTGTGAGTTCCCAGAAATAAAACCGTGAGGGCATGGGGGGTTCCAAAGCAGACAATATCGTGCTACGGCGGAGCCGATCTAGGGTGTGGTATAATGGTATCAGAGCCACTCTACCGTGTGGTACGAGTGTGCCGACAAGGATGTCGGGTCCCTAAAAAGGGAGGATTGTAACTGTTCACCCTTTTTGATTTTGATCCTGTGATGGTAGGGTAAAGTTCCCCACTGGTGCAGGGCCTTCTGGACGAACTGGAGCCTCATGTTCTTGGATGGGAAGGACTCCTCCCCTTTGTCTAGCTTATATTTCTCCTTGTCCTGGGATTCCGGCTAACTGTGCAATGAGATGATTCTCTTGGTAAGGCCATGCCAATCCCGGTGGAGGTCCAAAAGAGAGATCTAGCTACTGGACCACCACATCTGGGTTTGGAATTCTAGCAATAGCAGCCTCACGGTCCTTCCTGAACTGCCTGTTGACTTGCCATTGCATCATGGCTGTCATGTTGTTTAGAGTATCCTAGCTCCTTTGTGTTGTAGCCTCTTACCAGAACACAACCTCCTGTATCTTGTTTAACCTTCTGGAACTAGACCTGGAACGTCTACTCCTGGTACTGCCATGGCCTGATTGCCTAGCATCACTTTCTTATGACTCAAGTCCTTCTCGGAGAGTTGCCTGATCTCTTTCCATGGCACAACGTGGATTCTGGCTAGAACTTCCAATATTCATATACTAAGAGAAGTCTTAGAGGTATGCATATTGAGAAGTCCCACTGGGCATGCCAAATTGTTCACCCGTTTTGATTTTGATCCTGTGATGGTAGGGTAAAGTTCCCTATTGTCTTGAAAACCATTGACTGGTTAACAAGTCAACTTTCTTTTGTTTGTGAGCGTGCCACTGCTAGCAATAAAAACCATAGCAGACTTCTTTAAAAATGGATAACTTGCGCCCCAAGTTACTGATGTCTCAACAAGTGATTGTGAATTTGGGTGAGGAATATCTCCCAAGTAAGTTCTTTTCTTGCCTCAGACTAGTGAGGACTTCACAATTTTTCACAATACAAAACTGGTAGTTCTGGCCAGAATGAATGATAATAAAGTGAATTGTTTTTCAGGCAGAACTACATTTTACAAAGCTCAAAAAGGAAGACCAACTCTAAAAAGACAAAAAGAGCTTTTGGACTTCAATTTCTGACTGGATAAATGCTTCTGATCCAGGTTGGACTGGGTATATCTGTACTGGATTGGACTATCAACACCTTCAACCATCAAGTTTCAGCTATAAATCGATACCAACGTTCGAGTTTGGCAGAGATTTAATCTATTTCAAGCCCTAAAAGGCTTTTTGAACAGACAGAATTGGAATCTCTTCAGTCTGGAAGAGGGAGAAGTGGCTCGATTTGATGATTATTGAGCTGGAACTGCACTGTAGTACCTGTTCTGCTTGATCAGGGCTCTCTATAAATTTGTTGAGGTTTTCATATTTGTAAAACCCGAACTCTACTTGATTTGGCTTATGTTGAACCAAATTTGTAATGAGAGAAATCTCGCTTTGAATGATTATTTCTCTGAAACTGAACTGAAGTTAAAGATTCTGGATTATAGCTGGCTTGTTTCTTGTGGCTCAATGAGCTTTTGGTTGCCTCAGTGTTTTGAAGGCTTTTGAGATCAAGTAATCATTTTGAGTTTTTGTTTTTGATTGATTTTTGGTTGTCCTTTGATCTGTTCACCTCCTCTCATATTTATAGAAAATACTGGAGTGAGATTTCTAATCTTTTAATAATGGGCGGCAGATTTTCCAAAAGCAAGATCTTTCACTTTTAAATGTCAAAGAAAAGGGGAATTTTATCTATTCTGGAAGACAAACCATCAACATTCAGTTCTTTGTGGTGATCACTTCTCTGCTATTTTTGAAAAAAAACCTAACCCCTTTTTGACCTCTAACTTCTCTTTGCAAGAGTTCAACCTGCCATGATGGTTAGTTTGATTTTCCAAATGAACAACTCCCTTCCTCCCTACTTATCTTTTGAAATCGTAGTATGCTTATCCATTGGAAATGATGCCTATCTTGATGCAGAATTATATAGAAAGGGATTTTGATCTTCTTTTGACTGAAAAGATTGGAGATATCTTCTTGTTTAAGACCTGCCTTCATTAATTATCAACTCTCTTGTGATACTTGAAATTGTTGACTTTCCAAAGTCAGGTAATCACGTGGGTTTTCTGAGAATAGACTTTCCAAGAAGAATCTGCTGACTTGTTTCTAGGCTTTTTGAGAGTAATGATGAGAATTTAGAAGCTAGGCCCAATCCAATTCTTCTATTAGAATTTTATCGATCTGGTTGGTGGTCAATTTTGCCACTTCATAAAAGACATGGGCCTCTGATGTGGTTTGGGCTGTTTTTGGAGTCAAGGCCCAGTCTTTTGTTTCTTTCTGTTTTGTGCGCCTTTCTATGAGAATAGGCTGGCGCGTGGATTTCTTTTTGGCCCAAACAATGCCCCCTTAAGTATGAATCATTTTTAAATGGTTTCAGACTTAATGATTGGCCAATCAATGATTCGTGCCATTTCCTGCCGTTGCATTATTGCATGTCTACCTATTCAATTAGGCTTCGTGGGGAAATGGGTTCTAACGGCTAATTAAATCTGAACAAAACTCCTTTCTTCCCACTCTCCCCACGATATTCCTGCTTAATTTATAAAAATTGTTGAACTCCATTATTATTCATCAAAACCTAACTCTGTCTCAGCTTCCATTTCCTTTGAAACCCTCTGTTCATCCGGTTTTGTTCCTTCCAATCCTCCTTTGTTCGTCTGAATTCGAGAAAAATGTCATCTCCAAACACTCGTGCCAAGGGTTCTTCTTCTTCATGCTTTCTTGCTTATTTCACTGGAGATGACGGTGATAATCATGCGATAGAGGTTCAAAGCAAGCTCCATCCATTTGCGCAAAAGAATCTAGACGAGAACGTCCTCCATCTTTTTGAGAACACCCTTGTTCTGGGCCTTCATTGGTTTGGTCCTGTACCGAAGGAGATGGTCATTTTGTTCAGGGATGATGCTGAGGCCCCTCTGTGTTATCAAAGCTCTACTTCTCTGGCCCTTCACACCTGGGTCAGCAAGAACCTGAGTCGCTCATTCCCTTCAAGTGAAGTGAAGAACAGCACGGTGAAATGGTCAAATTGGATTGATAAGCTTCTTCCAAGCCACGGAGCTCACTAGAAGAGGGCTAGTATTTACGATGCAATCCTTCTATCCAAGCAATCCATTATTAGAGAAGAGAACCTTCTGGCTGCTGCTCTGTGTTTCTGAAATTTTGCCAACAACACTTTTGACTTCCGCCTAGGTCCTATGATGATCGGTGCATAATTGTATATCATTTTGTACCCTTCTAGTTTATGATTTGCTTATGTTTTTAAGAAAAACTTGTGCTTTTAATCTATTTTGGTTTGTTATTCAGTTCATTGGGTTTTAGGTTACAATGGTGGCTTTGGATAGGAAAATATGCAAAGTGATACAATTCATGCATGTACCGATATGCAATTGACAAACAGGTCATTGGTAATTACATGTACCGATATGCAATTGCACGGTACTACTTGGATTGGCATACAGGTGATTAGTAATTGCATATAGACATATGCAATTGCATATAGACATATGCAATTGCATGAACATGACAATCATGAATGTGGAGGTGAATTTTCCAGAACCAATTTGGGACACTCATGTCAGTCTAGTTTCGTGGGTCATCTTACAGGCCTCATTCCAGCAACCTGCACTACTTGGATGAAGAGACATCCTTCACAGAAAATGTTCCAATGGGTGTCTAGTATATCATATCCAAATTTCGGCCCAATTGAAGATGTATAAAGTCCTTAGCCCTTCAAACACTGAACCATGCTCAGAAGTATAGGCAGCTGCCAGCTATAGAGCCATGTGCTTAAAGCAGCCACATGGGAGACAAACCAGCATGTAAACTCAGAAGTATGGGCACCTGCCATTCCTAGAGCCTTGTGTTACACAGAAAAACATCCACAAAGGGGAGATAAAGAGCCATGTGCCCAAAGCTCACACATGGGCAGCTCACACTCACACATGGGCAGCTCACACATGGGTGTGCTTGATCAGCCAAAGGGGAGCTTCACACTCTATAAATAGAGAGCTTCACACTCATTCAAAACACACCCTAAGGGGGGGAGCTCTCAAACATTTCTCTAGAGCTCCCCTTCCTTCTCTCCCTCAAATTCTCTTAGTTTTCCTTTCTAGTTCTCAATTGTTGTAATAAAATCCTTTTGTTAAATGTTTCTTTGAGTTTTCTGAGTTCTTCATAACTAGGGCTTCGATGTAACCTAACATGAATATTCTGGGTTTATAAGTTAAAGTTTTGAGTTTCAAGTTTGATTCATGATTCATGTTCTTATTCATTATGCTTATCAGTTAATATGCTTGTTTGGATGATTGATCACCATTAGAACTTGTTTATTAGCTATCTTGGTTTAAATCAAAAGTAGACACCATGCTTTGATTCGAATTGAACTATGAATAAGAAAAGTATGTATGGACATTCGACAACAGGGATTAGATACATGCTTGGTTGTTTAAATTGTTCTTCTATGCTTAATGGGTTCCTAATGCTTAATTTAGGTTAGACAACAAATGATCAAGTTAGGGAATTAGGAACACAAGGTTAGGACCAGACACCATGGCTTAATCATACTTTAGCTAGAATCAATCCATTAATCTAAATTGAACTTGGGAACTTATTCGCTTGAGTTAATTTCTTTTCTTTCTTCCTTGTTTGATTTATTTTCTTTCTTTTTTTCATTTCTGTTTTGTACAGGGAATTGAATTAAATCAATCTATCATCAATCCTCGTGGGATCGACCTCGCACTTACATATGCTAAACTACCAACGACTCGTGCACTTGCTAGTATCACAAGTTGAGGATGCAGCTGAATCTATTTTGGTGCAGCTGAATCGACGCAACAAGTTTTTGGCGCCGTTGCCGGGGATTGGCAACATAGTTTGGTTCTATTTCTTTTCCCTACTTGTTTTATTTTTTTTTCTTTCTCCTTTTCATTTTAGTTTTTATGTCCTAATCCTTTTAATTCTCTTTCAAGTTTTTGTTTGTATTTGTTTTAGCAATTTAGATAGCTAAATAAAAAAAAGGAGAGAAAATGCAACTCCAAACATGATGAGAAGTGTGGAGTTGTAGGAGAAGTCGCGACCTCCAAATACATCTATGCTCGACCTAATTGCTTCAAGGGGGAGCATTCTAATCCTTTCCCTTAATTTGTTTTCTTATTATTTGAAGTTTATGTTTCTTTTTACCAAAAAAAAAAAAAAAAAAAAAAGATTTTTCATATGAGTTGACTTATGGTAACTCCAATGAGCACCTCTGTTAATACAGTGTCTAGGAGTTCTTTAGGCGACACATTCGGTGTCTAAGAAGTTTGGGTTTTAAGTAGGACCATTGTGACCTCTCCAAACTTCCCGGATCCCCTGTCTGTGTTTTCTGAGGTTTCTTAATTGGTAATCCGTGAGTCACTTGTATATTCGTGTGTTTTTAAAATAAATTTTTCTCTTTCTTTTTCTTATTATTTGAAGTTTATGTTTCTTTTTTATGTGAATGTTTATTAGTGGCTGGATATTAAGTTATTGTGGACTGCCAAACACTGAAACACTACCCACATTAACCCTAAAATTAACTCTCCATTTATCCATCCGCCCTCCCCTGAACATCCCAACTTCCTCTTCCTCCCGAGCCAAACCTTCTCCAAATTGTTGTTTATTGTAGATCTCGTCAATGGAGAAACTCCAGGAGGCCGTCGGTGGAAAGCTCAAGGAGGAGGAGTCCGAATTGAGCATGGTGAAGGTGCCTAGCCCAATGGTTTTGTTGAGCTCACTGCCAGCTATCCCATCAGAAGATCCTAAGAGAGAGGACACCATTATACAACCAGTGTTGGAGGTGATTGAGGTGCTCGTGGTTGTGTTTGTCATGGATCCCTCAGAAGTTACCATAGATGCCTTTCTGTTTCATAGAGGTAGGGTGATAGAGGAAATTGAAGGCATGATTCCAAATTGGGATCTGGATTGTGGATTGGAAGAGATGCAACTTGCGGCGCTGGCACATTGTCTAGATACTTGGAGGGTATATCTGCTAGATAGGAGGTTTGTGGCAAGAACTGTTGTGTTGAGTAGTCATATGTATTGTACAGGTAACATCCGAGTTGAGTTTGATATTTACTTAAGTGTGCTTAACGAGTTTGACTTCCAGTTAGGGTATATGACCACAAGGCTCAGAGACTTCGTGGAGCAGGTGATAGATGGAGCCCAATCTGATTCTTTTGATTCGGACCCTTCCGAAAGTGAGTCGGAAGAGGAGCCATGGATGAGCTCAGCCATCGATAGCATTTTGAGAACTGATTGCGGCTCGGATTGAAGGATGAACCGTGCAGTGCCAGGTTACCCTTAATCCCTGTTTTCTATTTTCTTATGCTTTCACCATGAGGACAATGTTAAATTCAGGTCTGGGGGTATTAATGGAGGTTTTCAAGTTTTGTTCACTTGTATTTCAATTTTTGTTTTTTTTTGTTTTTTGTTTTTTTGTTTTTTGTTAATTTGTGTTTTCATTTTTAAATTTTTGTTCATTTGATTTGTGTTTTCAATTTTTTCATTTGTGTTTCCAATTTTCGTTCACTTGATTTTTTGTTCAAATTGGATTTCATTTTTCTTTTGAAAAAAGAAAATTTGAAAAAATAAAAAAAATAAAAAATTGGCATTGTTCTAGCATGATATGTTTGAAACCCTCTTTGCACTTGCCATTTGTTTCGTATTTTCCCAATTAAAGGATTTGCATGATCTAAAGAATTGTATCAAGCATAAATTAGACTTATATAACCATATAAAGTGAGCTTTTTAGCCTTATACTTCAATTCATGAGTGTTATACACATACTCTTATTTTCTTGTCATCAAAGTTGTTGTTTGATCTCATTATTCATTGATTTGGTTGAACACTTAAAAGTCATTCATTATTTTGCAATTTGATTTCATGACATTTAAGAAATGATATTTAGGCCCTCTTTGGATCGTTTGAGCCTTTCAAGCTAACCATATGCATGCTTAAGCATGATTTTCCATTGTCAACCATTTTGAGCCTACTTGTAAACCTTTTCTTTCATTTAACCAATTAGATTTCCTTACCTTAGCCTGAAAAACAAATATTTACCTTTCTAAGGAACTCATGAGCTTTAATTGAGATGTGTTTTCATGCTAAGTTTGGGAAGGGGCATTACATTTCAAAAAAAAAAAAAAAAAGAGTTGTGAATAAGTGGTGGTTAATTGAAAATCCATGTTTGGGCCTTCAAAATAAATTAATGGTTGTTCAATAAGGGAGTATAAGGAGGTTTGATCTTGTAAAAAAAAATCTCATTGTGATGATTCGAAGTCTTGAAAAAAAAAAAAAAAAATTTATTTTACACTCTTATATGTTGAGTTCCTTAGACTTTGTTTTATCCATACCTTTCATTTCTTACTCACCTTACACCCTTGGCCCCATTACAACCTATGTTAAAGACCTCAATTGATCTTAAATGTCATGTGGTTAAATTGCATCCATTTTCTTACTTTTAAGTGTTTGGCATCCTTCTTGAGATCATATTAATGCAAGTTCTTCAACGTTTTATCTGAGTTAGGTCCCTTCTGGTTTAACTCAATTCTCATGTTTATAACTGAGTGATGCATTATAACCCTTCTCTGAGTGATTCATTTGTGAGAAGAAAACTTTGTTGAGATTTGAAGTAAAATTTGTGCTTGGTATGATATTTGAAGTTGTGTGAAAACTAAGATTGAGAATTTGTTGTATTTGGCTATCACACTACTACATTTTGAGCATGTTGTGTTTTGAACATTGCCACCTTGTAAATAATATCCAAACCTAGGTTTTATTGTAAAAACTTATGAGTCATGTTGAGTTTTATTTTCTTTGTTGTTTTTTTTTGTTTTGTTTTTGTTTTTGTTGAGTCAGTAAAACGTTTGTGGGTATCGTTTCTGTTAAACCCTCAGGAGACGCAACTCCTCCTACTAGGGATGCCTAGATGTTTAAAGGCTTGTTACATGCGCTCAATGCAATCGAGTTACCTACGAAAGTGGTCTAATAAATTTCTCGTTTTGTTTTTATCTTTGTTTTCCTTTTGTTTTACTCGAGGACTAGTAAAATCTAGGTTTGGGAGTATTTGATCGGTGCATAATTGTATATCATTTTGTACCATTCTAGTTTATGATTTGCTTATGTTTTTAAGAAAAACTTGTGTTTTTAATCTATTTTGGTTTGTTATTCAGTTCATTGGGTTTTAGGTTACAATGGTGGCTTTGGATAGGAAAATATGCAAAGTGATACAATTCATGCATGTACCGATATGCAATTGACAAACAGGTCATTAGTAATTGAATGTACCGTTATGCAATTGCACGGCACTACTTGGATTGGCATACAGGTGATTAGTAATTGCATATAGACATATGCAATTGCATGAACATTACAATCATGAATGTGGAGGTGAATTTTCCAGAACCAATTTGGGACACTCATGTCAGTCCAGTTTCGTGGGTCATCTTACAGGCCTCATTCTAACAACCTGCACTACTTGGATGAAGAGACATCCTTCACAGAAAATGTTCCAATGGGTGTCTAGTATATCATATCCAAATTTCGGCCCAATTGAAGATATATAGAGTCCTTAGCCCTTCAAACACTGAACCATGCTCAGAAGTATAGGCAGCTGCCAGCTATAGAGCCATGTGCTTAAAGCAGCCACATGGGAGACAAACCAGCATGTAAACTCAGAAGTATGGGCACCTACCATTCCTAGAGCCTTGTGTTACACAGAAAAACAGCCACAAAGGGGAGATAAAGAGCCATGTGCCCAAAGCTCACACATGGGCAGCTCACACTCACACATGGGCAGCTTACACACACATGGGCAGCTCACACATGGGTGTGCTTGATCAGCCAAAGGGGAGCTTCACACTCTATAAATAGAGAGCTTCACACTCATTCAAAATACACCCCAAGGGGGGGAGCTCTCAAACATTTCTCTAGAGCTCCCCTCCCTTCTCTCCGTCAAATTCTCTTAGTTTTCCTTTCTAGTTCTCAATTGTTGTAATAAAATCCTTTTGTTAAATGTTTCTTTGAGTTTTTTGAGTTCTTCTTAACTTTCCATTGTAATGTAAATTCTTTTCTTTAGCAATTCAAGTTTGAGTAGTTTCCAAGTTTCAATTATGGATTTTGTTCTTATTCATTATGCTTATAAGTTAATATGCTAGTTTGAATGATTGATCACCATTAAGGCTTGCATGTTAGCTATCTTGGTTTGAATTAAGAGTAGACACCATCCTTTAATTCGAATTGAACTATGAATAGGAAGAGTATGTATGGACATTCGACAACAGGGATTAGATACATGCTTGGTTGTTTAAAATGTTCTTCTATGCTTAATGGGTTCCTAATGCTTAATTTAGGTTAGACAACAAATGATCAAGTTAGGGAATTAGGAACATAAGGTTAGGACTAGACACCATGGCTTAATCATACTTTAGCTAGAATCAATCCATTAATCTAAATTGAACTTGGGAACTTATTCGCTTGAGTTAATTTCTTTTCTTTCTTCCTTGTTTGATTTATTTTCTTTCTTTTTTTCATTTCTGTTTTGTACAGGGAATTGAATTAAATCAATCTATCATCAATCCTCGTGGGATCGACCTCGCACTTACATATGCTAAACTACCAACGGCTCGTGCACTTGCGAGTATCATAAGTTGAGGATGCAGCTGAATCTATTTTGGTGCAGCTGAATCGACACAACATATGACTCCAACCTTGCTGGACATGGCTTAGATCTTTGGGTTCAGACCTCATGGAAGTCCTGTGGACGCGGTTGGTGATTACCATAGAAGGAAGAATCAAGAAAAGCTGGCCAAGCCATTCACCATCTCTCCTGCCACAATCAATCAGAACTGCCCTATCTCGAATTATCTGAAGAAGTTCAGCACAGAGAGAGATAGAGATCAGCAACACATGATGTTCCTTCTGTATTGGCTGAACAGGTTCATCTTCCCTAACTGCTCCTCAGTAGTTCTGCTTGAGTACAGACATCTAGTAGAAGCTCTGCATAATCACACGGATGTGGGGCTTGGGCCTATGGTTCTGGCTCATCTATACGAGAATTTGCATACTGCTACCTTGGAGAATCCTCTGAATCTGTCTGCTCCTGGCGCATTATGGATGATCTAGATCTGGCTGCAAGTGTACTTCCCAGAACTGAGGTTTCCATACATCATTCTGCCTAAAAAATAGGTCATGGCTCATTTGTTGATGTCAGTAGAAATGCCCAAGTGCTCTATTGAAGAATACTTGATGTTCTTTAGGCACTGCACCAAGAGATCTGCTGCACGGTGGCAAATGGTGCTCAGGAGGACCTACCCCTAGTTGCAGCTTGGGTACAGACTGTTTGAGAAAGAGCCAGAAGAAGGAGAGGCCAGGATTGATTTCAGGAAGAAGTTCTTGAGTGTAATGCTGCCCAGGGACATGCTATTTGGTGGAGGCAAACCTCCCAACTATCATCTGTGCTAGGCAACTTGGCTATCCTCAGCTAATTCCTCTGAAGTCATACAGAAGCTGTAACCGGGCTGTAGACAAAGAAATTTTGGTGCAATAAATTCCATTGGACGAGAAAATAATTAGGGTTCGGTGGATTAAATTGTGGGCCTCATAATGCGCCCATGTGACGTGTGACTCATCAAAATCGGATTAGTTGTCAAAAGGTGACACATGTCGACAATCCGACGAAGTGCATCAAACGGTCCAAGATGAAAGAAGAGCCTATAAATAAGGGGCTTCAAGATGAAAGAAGGGGGTCCAAAGAAAAAAAGAAAAGGAGAAAAAAACCTAGCATTGAGAAGAAACAGAAAACTCTCTGCATTCTTCACCACACTTTGGAAGAGCCACCAAGCACAACAAATACATGCCGGTTCCTCCACCCTAAAAAATTCCAAACACCAAACAAGCCTTGTGCTACCCGTTTGATCAAGATCAAGTCTCTACGACCCTTGTATCAAACACAAATTTTCTTTAAACACTTTGGAGATCGAATCAGAGGATTCAAAACAGAGATTGTAACCCTAAATTTCATAAATACAATTATTATTTTGTACACGTGTTCTTGTCTCATTTGTCGCAGGAAATTTGTGTTTACAAATTTGGCACACCCGGTGGGATCATCTCTACCTCTCATCTCTTTTTCCAGTTCCAAAATCAACCAACACGCCAAACACGATGGCCTCTAAGAAGAGTCAAACCGTTCTTTGTGGCGAAAGGGAAAGGCTTTGAGCGCTTCCTTCTCAAGCGGAGATTCTGCTGGGGTCGTCACCCGGAGCAAGGCCAAGGCGATGTCCGCAACTCCACAGGTCACTTCCATACCGATTCAAGCCAAGGCAAAGACGTGAACGAAGGCGTGAACGGTTATCAATCTGGCCTCCTTGGGGCAAAGAAGAATACCTCCCGGGCGGATGAAAGAAACTCTCGGAATGAAGAAAGGAGTTTTTCGGGCTCGAAGAATTCAAGAGAACGTTCCCTCTCGCCTGTTTCAGACGCTGACTCAAGCACAGGCTCATACCATGGATCCCCGCTTGACGACCAACAGAAGAAGATTGCCTCGGCGTCCATAGGTGAGTCTTATTTTATGGCCATGCAGGTTATGATGATGGGAGCAATGTCTATTGAAGAACAACTGGCCCATATGAGCGAAGCGGTCACGAAACTGACGAAGATGGTCGAAGAAAAGGATGCGCAGATTGCTTCTCTCATCAACAAGTGGGAAACACATCAGGATAAGGAGCCTGGTCAAGACGCAAGCAAGAAAGTACCACACCGTGAGGCTGAATCCAGCGAGAAAGGATTGGGTCATGAAAAAGAGTCGGGTGAAAATTCGCACGAAAAAATTGACGCCGCCTCGGTGGGTTCTTTGTCGGTCCAACAACTTCAGGACATGATCGCGAACACCATCAGAGTTCAATACGGAGCACCTTCCCGAGACACGCTCATGTATTCTAAGCCATACACCAGGAGGATAGACAACTTGCGGATGCCGACGGGATATCAACCTCCCAAGTTCCAACAATTCGATGGAAAGGGCAATCCAAAACAACACATTGCACATTTCGTCGAAACATGCAACAATGCTGGAACGGAGGGCGACCACCTGGTGAAACAATTTGTTCGGTCCCTGAAGGGAAATGCATTTGATTGGTATGTAGACCTGGAGTCCGAGTCCCTTGACAGTTGGGACCAAATGGAGCGAGAATTCCTGAACAGATTCTATAGCACTCGTCGCACCGTGAGTATGATGGAACTCACGAATACCAAGCAATGGAAAGATGAACCTGTCGTTGATTACATCAATCGATGGCGTTCATTAAGCTTGGATTGCAAAGATAGGCTTTTGGAGATATCGGCAGTTGAGATGTGCATTCAAGGGATGCATTGGGGATTACTCTACATTCTACAAGGGATTAAACCCCGCACGTTTGAGGAGCTAGCCACTCGTGCCCATGATATGGAGTTAAGTATCGCCAGCCACGGAGGAAAGCATGAGCCCGTCATCGAGCATAAAAAAGAGAAAGTCTTTGGACAAAAGACAGATAAGCCGGTCAAGAAGCCTACCAAGGAAGCAATGACAATCAACACTGTCCCGGTCAAAATCTCCACCCGAGATAAGAAGATGGAAGTCAAAAAGATGGAGTCATCCCGAGAGGTAGATAGACGTCGGCGCACTTTGAAGGAATTGGAGGAGAAAACGTACCCTTTTCCTGACTCCGATGTCGCAGGTATGCTTGAGGATTTGCTAGAAAAGAAGGTGATCGAATTGCCGGAATGTAAGCGGCCTGAGGAGATGAACCGGGTCAACGATCCTAAATTTTGCAAATACCATAGAATTGTCAGCCATCCAGTAGAGAAGTGCTTCGTGTTGAAGGAACTAATTATGAACTTAGCTAGACAAGGAAGGATCGAGTTGGATGTTGACGAAACTGCAGAGGCGAATGTTGCCACAATTGTGTTCGGATCCTTTGATCCGGTACCGTTGCCCGTATTGTCAAAAAGATCGGAGTTTCAATCTACAAGGGGCATGCACCAGAAGACTGGTCTATGTACAAAAGAAGTGGTGGGCGAACCAAACAATCAATGTGGTGATGGCTTTGTTGGTGATTCATCTTTTGATGACAATGAAGGATGGACGCTCGTTACTCGGCGAAAGTCTCGTACAAAGCGCATTCCCCGACGACAAAATGCTCAATCAAAGAAGGAGCGGCGAAAGAGAAGCTCGCACCGACAATCTAAGAACAAAACCAGACGGATAGTGAGGAGAGACTCCGAACAAGAAGATGGACCATTAATCCAAGGGCCACGACCTCCAGTTATGCTAGGAGAATACTTTCCCAAAGTTTTCTTCGTAAGAGGGCCAACGGAGACAGTCCATATGACAACTTGCTATCAGGTAGATGACGAAGATGCCTCGGAAGGAAGATATGAAACTCATGAAGAGCGAAAGGTCTCAACACAGGCAGAAAATCCACCAGCGCATTCAAATATTGAAGAAGCGGTGGAACTCCCTGAAGCCGTACGTGTAGCATTGGTAAAGGCATTAATGGATCTCGATATCCAACCAAATAAGATAAGGAAGACCAGAGAATTAGAGCCTGAGTCTCAAGACCATGTTATTTGTTGCGCGATGCGCTTCCATCACATTCACCGATGAAGACCTCTTGTTAGGATCTAAACCACATAATCGTCCGCTTTTCGTGTCAGGGCATGTGCGAGAACAAAAACTTAGTCGCATGCTTGTGGACGGAGGCTCAGCAGTGAACATCATGCCTAAATCCACGATGATGAAGTTAGGCATCACCATGGACGAATTGTCTCGCAGTCGTCTCATGATTCAAGGCTTCAATCAAGGAGGACAAAGAGCTATGGGCATGATCAGAATTGAGCTCGTGATAGGCGATCTAAAGTCAAACACCCTATTTCACGTGATTGATGCTAAGACCTCCTACAATCTCCTATTAGGAAGGCCATGGGTGCATGAAAATGGGATAGTGCCTTCAACCTTACATCAATGTTTCAAGTTTTACAGAGGAGTAAAGAAAATCTTGGGTGACGTCAAACCATTTACTGAAGCCGAGTCTTACTTCGCGGATGCCAAATTTTACATGGATGAAGACATGGTATCTGAAGTTATTCCTGTGGAGGTTCACTCAACAGGAAAAGCCATGCCAAGAAGAGAAGAGCATTCAAAGTGCCCTCCCGCAGAGGATGATGTTTCGAAGAAATCAAGAAGCACCTTGTCCGGACAGATGGGATCATCACCGACAGATTCACAGAAGGTGTCTACTCCCGTCCTCCGCTATGTCTCACCATCCCGACGGAAGGAAGGACAATCCCCATTTGGAGAAGAAGTAAAGCCAAGGAAATGGGGAGAAAGCGACATGAAATTCTTGAAGGAGTCGACAACCATACCTTTACCCAAGTTGAATAATTCAGATGTTTCGAAATCTTCGGTACCAGGATTCGTCAGACCATCACAAGAGGCAACAAGACACAAATCTCTTCCGGTCACAAGAACAAAAGAAGGTTTTGACCCTAATGCTTATAAACTCATGTCAAAGGCAGGTTATGACTTCGGCTTATCTTCTTCGATGGGAGACTTAATCCAGATGTCACAGGAGAAAGGACGCATGGCCTTAGCAAACCCAAAAGAAGTTGAAGGAGCAAGGTTACACAATTGACTCAGCTAGAGCAGGCCTAGGTTTTACTCCTATCGCACCTGTCAAGATCTCTGCTAGAAGAAAGAAAAGAAAGCAGAAGCTCAACATATTAGTGTCGAAGCGGTTGAGGAGGAAGAA
Organism: Prunus salicina; assembly: GCA_020226455.1. Classification (NCBI taxonomy): domain Eukaryota; kingdom Viridiplantae; phylum Streptophyta; class Magnoliopsida; order Rosales; family Rosaceae; genus Prunus; species Prunus salicina. The sequence continues at coordinate 25,890,708 of CM035346.1, read as the reverse complement.
GAACCAAAGACTGTTAAGAGAGCCTCAGTGTTCGACCGTTTAGCCAAGCCTACCCAGCGGACCTCAGTTTTCAGCCGCATAAAAGAATCAACATCACGACCTTCTGTGTTCAAAGGGATAACTGGGCATGATAGCCAAAGGGGAATTCAATCAGCCCCACGCAGATCGGCGTTAGAAAGACTTGGGTTCCAAGCAAGTCGTCTGAAGAGAAAAATCATGTCGATTCAACGGAAGACAATGAAATTCGGAGCTTAATCCCGTCACGTATGAAACGTCACTCTACATTAGACGTAACTTCAGGTGACCAACTCAAAGTGAAACGACGAACAATCATACAAACTCGGGAAACTTTGAGTCAGCAAAACAAAAGTGACGATGAAGAAGCGGAGGTTCTAGCTGTTCATCACGTTACGATCAAAGAGCTCGACGAAGAGGAACCTTTCGAGGAGGAGGTTCATGATGCTCCTGCCGCATTAGAAGATGGAGGCCAAGCGACTGTTGATGAACTAAAAGAACTCAATCTTGGCACAAATGAAGACCCAAGACCTATCTTCGTTAGTGCACTTTTGAATCCTAGTGAAGAGGAGTCCTATCATCAACTGCTACTTGAGTATAAAGATGTCTTTGCTTGGACATACAAGGAGATGCCAGGTCTTGATCCGAAAGTTGCTGTCCATCACCTTGCAGTCAAACCTGGAACACGCCCAATCAAACAAACTCAACGTCGCTTCCGTCCGAGCTCCTAAGTCAAATCGAAGCCGAAGTTGACAAGTTGATTGCCGCCGGATTTATTAGGGAGGTGAAATACCCGACGTGGATAGCAAACATCGTTCCTGAAGAAGAAAATCACTGGACAAATTCGTATTTGTGTTGACTTCCGAGACTTAAACGAGGCTTGCCCAAAGGATGACTTTCCATTGCCCATAATTGAGCTCATGGTTGATGCAACAACAGGTCATGAAGCCTTATCTTTCATGGATGGTTCATCTGGATACAATCAAATAAGAATGTCGCCAAAGGACGAAGAACTCACAGCCTTTCGCACTCCAAAAGGAATTTACTGTTACAAGGTGATGCCATTTGGCCTCAAGAATGCAAGTGCGACTTATCAACGTGCAATGCAAAAGATCTTTGGAGACATGCTTCACAAGAATGTCGAGTGCTACGTTGATGACCTGGTGATCAAGTCAAAAAGAAGAGAAGATCACTTGAAAGACTTGAGAATGGTGTTTAACAGATTACAGAAATACCAACTCAAGATGAACCCATTGAAGTGTGCTTTCGGCGTCACGTTGATCGGTGCATAATTACGTATCTTTTTTGTACCATTCTAACTTATGATTTGGTATGTTTTTGAGTTAAACTTGTGCTATTAATGATGTTTTGTGTATGTTTCAGTATAATAAGGTTGAGACTCATTATTTACATTTTGAAGACAAGTTAGCTCAAAACAATGTCTGCAGATCAGTCATATTTACGGATTAACCTGTACTTGCTCAAAAAGAACCAGATAATGCATCATACATCATTGGAAAGATACAGAATTCTAGTTTCCGTAGCATTTTACGGTGCATGATTTGGAGTCTTCTAGAGGAAGTTATACATGATTTAGTAGCTCAGGGTCAAACATTCGGGCTTCAGTCCAGTTTCCGTAGGTCACTTTGCAGGCCTCCGTTCAGCTACTTGCACAGGTCAAATGGGGTGACACCCTTGATAGAAGTTGTTCCAATGGGTGTCTACTATAACATATCCAAATTGCAGCCTCATTGGATAAGTCTGGAGCCCTCAGCATGTCAAATACCGAACCTGGTTCACAGACAATCCAGGCCTCAGTCCAGTTTTCATGGGTCAGTTTGCAGGCCTCAGTTCAGCTACTTGCACAAGTCAGATGGGGCGACACCCTTGATAGAAGTTGTTCCAATGGGTGTCCACTATAACATATCCAAATTTCAGCCCAATTGGATAAGTTTGGAGCCCTCAGCATGTCAAAAACCGAATCTGGTTCACAGACAAACCTTTGCTGTCACATGTGCTTAAAGCAGCCACACATGGAGCAAAGCATGGGCAGCTAATGAGCCATGTTCTTAAAGCAGCCACACATGGAGGCAAAGCATGGGCAGCTGTTGATCCATGTGATTAAAGCAACCACACATGGAGGCAAAGCTTGTGGCAGCTGCAAAGCATGAGCTGCCACACATGGGAGACAAAGCACATGGGAGACAAAGCATGAGCTGCCACACATGGGCAGCTAAGAGACCAGCCAAGGGGGAGGACGAATTTGAAGCCTATAAATAGAGAGTTTCAGCTCATTCAAAGGAGGATATCATTCCATAAATTACATTTCCATTGTACACCATCAAAGAGTTGTCTACACCATCAAAGAGTTGTCTACCATCAAAGAGTTGTTTACACCATCAAAGAGTTGTCTTCTTTATCAAAGAGCTATCTTCTTCTTATTTCTCTTTTTATTTTCTGTTTTGTATGTTCTTGCTATCCATTCAAATTATGGATAGCTAAATATTTTAGTTAGGGCTCGATTGAAGCCCTAATCATGTTTCTTTAAGGATTTCGATATGTCTTTGCTATAAACTACTTTTGTGATGCTTATTGATTAATTTCAGATTATATTTTACTCTTTACATACGTTATGTTATGCTTGATCATCATATGCATGCTATGTATTGAGTTTTTACATAGGTAAATTTAGATGACCGAGTCTTGTACCTATGAAAGTAACAAAAGAACTAGTTATAAGTTCTTGAAATTAATCATCATGAATAACTAGAATAGATACCATGTTCTAGAATTTGTGTGTTTGTCGATTTCCATTGTGTTATGCATTCTTAAAGTACAACTTAGTAGATACCATGCTAAACACTTTAAGAATGAAAAGAGTTAGAGTAGATACCCATGCCTAACTTGTTGTTTAGGGAAATCAATAACTTAAAGAGTAGATATCATGCCTTTAGGTTGACAAACATAAGCATCCAAAATCTGTTTTGTAGCATTGTGCATGTCGTTTGCTTAAGGAAAAAGATTAGTGGTGAACATCGAATCCCTAACTAGTTTTCTCATTGTTTTAACCTCAATCAAATTCTATTTTTAATCAAACGCTGTTTTCAATATTTAGTGTTTAAATTTTCAGTTTTCAATACCATCATAAGAAAATCATCATTTTTGAACACTTTGTCTACACCGAATGCCATTTAGTTTAAGGAAAATAAATTAAGCACAAATTAATCCAATCCTCGTGGGAACGATCTCGTATTTGCTTTCTATACTATTTATCTGATCTTGTGCACTTGCGAGTTAAAACGTGCATATAGTTGCTTAATTTTTAGGTTACTATTTGTTCAACAAGTTTTTGGCGCCGCTGCCGCGGATTGTGTAACTAGTTTGTGCTGAATTTTATTTTATTTATTTGTTTTCTTTTACAGGTTGAATTTTGTTTATGCAAGGTCGTCGATCCCAAAATTTAGGTGTTGTTGTCTACAATCCTGAGATTGAACGAACTCTTACACGTCTTCGTAAGCAAGCTGAGAGGGAAACTGTGAACGAAATGGGGGATGAACATGTTCGAAGGCCAATGAAGGACTCTTTTGTCCCTCAAAACCTTAATCAACCATCATGCATTGCCTACCAACCAAATGTGCAAGGCAGCTTCAATTTATCACCTCAATTGCTTAACATGGTGCCACACTATAGAGGCACACCTTCTGAAGATCCATACTTGCACATTAGGGATTTCTTTGATCTTTGCAAGACTCAAAACATACAAAGCTTGACAACAGAAGGAATCAGGTTAATTCTTTTTCCTTTCTCCTTAAAAGATAATGCTAAGTTGTGGTTGAATTCTCTGGCTGCAGGTTCCATTACTACTTGGGAACAATTGGCCACTAAATTTTTGAAGAAGTTTTTCCCAGCCCAAAAGACAAGACAACTTTAAAGGGAGATTCAAACCTTCCAACAGAAGGATGGAGATCTTTTCTTTGAGGCATGGGAGCATTTCAAGGAGTTGCTTCTCAAGTGTCCACACCACAATCTATCTCAAGATGATCAGGTACAAGCTTTTTATGAAGGTTTAAATGATACTAACAAAAGTCTTGTTGATTCAGGTTGTGGAGGTGTGCTTATGGAAAAGAGTAGTGATGAAGCCATTGTGCTATTTGAGACCCTAAGTGAAAATTCTCAGCAATTCTCATCAAGAGGGAGACAAGGAGTGAAAGGTAAAGATATGAAGTTAGCACAAATGATGGAGTCCAGAGTCAAATGGCAGCAATGGAGAAGAAGTTAGATATACTAGTGAAAGCAATGTCAGCTCAGAACATCTCTCAAGTTCAACAAGTTGCTAAAATCGAGGTATGTGCTATATGTTCTCATTCTAATCATACTACTGAGACTTGTCCTATGTCTTGTTTTACAGATCATGAGCAAGCTAATTATGTGGGGCAAAACAACTATCATCCCAAGAACAATCCATATTCGAACACATATAATCCAGGATGGAAAGACCACCCAAATTTTTCTTGGAGCAACAATCAAAATGTGCTTAATCCACAAGGGCAACAGAAGAACTTCCAACAGGGAAGTAATTATCATACTTCATCACAGGTGGCACAACCAAATACTGACCAGAAGAAGAATAATAATCTTGAAGGTGCCATACTCCAATTCTTGACTGCACAGCAACAGACAAATGCTCTAACTAGTCAGAACATTCAGAAACTAGAAGCAACAACTAGCCAAGCTATTCAGAGATTGGAGGCACAAGTAGGGCAATTGGCAAAGGAGTTGAGTGAGAGGAAGAAAGGAGAGTTTCCATCACAAACCATACCTAATCCAGGGGGCCAGGAGCAGCTCAAGGCTGTGACAGTCCTTAGAAGTGGCAAGGTAGTTGACAACAAGGTGGGGACAGATAAGAAAGAACAAGAAAATGTTGAATCTTCTCCAGCCACAAAGGTAAGTGAGAAGGAGAAGGTGATATTTCCACCATTCCCTCAAAGGTTAGTTAAGCAAAAGAAAGAAAAACATCTTCTTGATATTTTTGAAACTTTGAGGAAAGTAGAAATCAACATTCCTTTACTTGATGCAATTAAACAAATTCCTTCTTATGCTAAGTTTTTAAAGGATTGTTGCACACACAAAAGACAGTTTCAGGAACATGAGAAAGTTGCATTAACTGAGGAGGTAAGTGCGGTTTTATTGAGAAAATTACCACCTAAACTAAAAGATCCAGGTAGTTTTACAATTCCTTGCAGGGTTGGTGACCGTCTATTTGAACGTGCTTTGCTTGATTTAGGAGCAAGCATCAATCTGATGCCTTATACAGTTTATGAGGAGTTGAGGTTGGGGGAGCTCAAACCAACCTCAATTACATTGCAATTGGCCGATAGAAGCATCAGAAGACCTAGAGGTATTTTAGAGGATGTTTTGGTTCAGGTAAATGAATTTATTTTGCCTGCTGATTTTGTTGTTCTGGATATGGAAGATTCTCCTATGCCATCTTCATTACCTATTATTCTTGGTAGGCCCTTTATGATAACTGCTGATACAAAGATAAGTGTAAAAAAGGGTACTATACGCATGAAAATTGATGGTAAGAAGATAGAATTCATGTTGTCTGACACTATCAAATTGCCACATGATAACCATGATTGTTTCAAGATTGATGTGGTAGGAAGTGTTGTGGAGCAAGTGTTTCAGGTACATAGCATTGAACCATTGGAGGCATGCATAGCCCACAGCCTCACAAGGATGAATTATGAACGTGGATGTGATGTTACAGAGATAGACCTCCATGAAGCTGTGCATTCTCTTGAGGCTTCTATGCCTTATCCAAGTAAGTATGTACCTCGCTTTGAAACTCTTGTGTCTACTAATACTACTCTTGTCCCTTCCATTGTCAGGGCACCAGATCTAGAATTGAAGCAACTACCTGAACAACTGAAGTATGCTTACTTGGGAGAGAACCAGACATTACCAGTGATAGTTGCTGCAAACTTGAGTTTGGTGGAACAAGAGAAGCTATTGAGAGTTCTTAGGGAGCACAAGACTGCATTAGGGTGGACCATTGCCGATATCAAAGGCATAAGTCCATCCAAGTGCATGCACAGGATCCTCCTTGAAGATAATGCAAAGCCTAACAGAGATGCTCAGAGACGGCTTAACCCACACATGAAGGAAGTAGTGAGAACAGAAGTTCTTAAGCTCTTGGATGTTGGCATTATCTACCCCATCTCAGATAGCAAATGGGTGAGTCCAGTTCATGTTGTGCCTAAGAAGAGTGGAATCACAGTAATAAAGAATGAAGAGAATGAGCTTGTTCCTACCAGGCTCACCACAGGTTGGAGAGTCTGTATTGATTACAGAAAGCTCAATAATGAAACCAGGAAAGATCATTTTCCTCTTCCCTTTATTGATCAGATGTTAGAAAGGTTAGCAGGTCATAGTCATTATTGTTTTCTAGATGGTTATAGTGGTTATAATCAGATTGCTATAGCACCAGAAGACCAGGAGAAGACCACATTCACTTGCCCCTTTGGCACATTTGCATACAGAAGGATGCCATTCGGTTTGTGTAATGCACCTGCCACATTCCAAAGGTGCATGATGAGCGTATTTTCAGACATGGTGGAGAGATTTATAGAGGTATTTATGGATGATTTCAGTGTTTTTGGTTCTAACTTTGATAATTGTCTTAACCATTTGCAGCTTGTTCTAAAGAGATGTGAGGAATGCAACCTAGTGCTGAATTGGGAAAAGTGTCATTTCATGGTACAACAAGGTCTTGTTTTAGGTCATGTAATTTCTAGCAGGGGCATTGAGGTGGACAAGGCAAAGATTGACATCATATCAAAATTGCCTCCTCCTACATCTGTGAAGGGTGTGAGAAGTTTTCTAGGGCATGCAGGGTTTTACAGAAGATTCATAAAAGATTTCTCTAAAATTTCTAGACCTCTTTGTGCATTATTGTCTAAAGATGTTGAGTTTATATGGACAGAAGGGTGCATGAAAGCCTTTAATACATTGAAAGAGCTACTCACATCTGCACCCATTATGATGGCACCTGATTGGAACCTCCCATTCGAGCTTATGTGTGATGCCAGTGATTATGCTCTGGGAGCTGTTCTGGGTCATAGAGTTAAGAAGGTACCTCATGCTATTTTTTATGCTTCTAGAACTTTAAATGATGCTCAGCTTAATTATTCTACTACTGAAAAAGAATTGTTAGCTGTTATATTTGCTTTAGAGAAGTTTAGGTCCTACTTGATTGGTTCCAAAGTTATTGTTTTCACTGATCATGCTGCTTTGAGATTTTTGTTTAGTAAGAAAGATGCTAAGCCTAGGTTGATTAGATGGGTGCTCTTACTGCAAGAATTTGATCTTGAGATTAAGGACAAGAAGGGTAGTGAGAATGTGGTTGCAGATCACTTGTCCAGGTTACTTCATGATGAGGAAGAAAACAAGCTTCCCTTGAGTGAAAACTTTCCAGATGAGCAGTTATTTGCAATTGATTTACAACTTCCATGGTATGCAGATATTGTTAATTATATAACTACTAAGGTTTTTCCTCCAGGTATGTCTAGCCAAGAAAGGAAACGATTAGTGTCTATGTCTAGGCACTATTATTGGGACGAGCCCTACTTGTTCAAATTTTGTCCAGATCAAATTATCAGAAGATGTGTTTCAGAGGAGGAGCATATGAGCATTCTCCAACATTGTCATCAATTTGCATGTGGAGGACACTTTGGAGCGAAGAGAACATCACTTAAGGTATTACAATCTGGGTTCTATTGGCCTAATGTGTTTAAAGATGCTTTTTGGTTTTGCAGGGCTTGTGATAATGCCAACGGACAGGGAATATCTCTTCTAGAAATCAAATGCCATTGCAAAACATTCAAGTGGTGGAGCTCTTTGATGTGTGGGGTATCGACTTCATGGGTCCATTTCCTAACTCCTTTGGTTATTTATATATTCTTGTGGGTGTGGATTATGTATCTAAATGGGTCGAGGCTGTCCCCTCAAAAACTAATGATCACAAAGTTGTTGTGAAATTCTTGCAGGATAACATCTTTACTAGGTTTGGGACACCAAGGGCGATAATTAGTGATGGAGGTAGCCATTTCAATAACCAAGTTTTTGCTTCCTTAATGAAGAAATATGGGATCACACATAAGGTTGGCACTCCATATCATCCTCAAACCAGTGGTCAAGTAGAGATAAGCAATAAAGAGATCAAAAGCATCCTAGAGAAGACAGTGAATACTATAAGGAAGGATTGGTCTCTACGCTTGAATGATGCCTTGTGGGCATATCGGACTGAGTACAAAAGCCCAATTGGCATGTCCCCATATCGTTTAGTCTTTGGAAAGGCATGTCACCTACCAGTGGAGTTGGAGCATAGAGCATATTGGGCTATTAAAAAATTCAATTTTGATATGCAACAAGCAGGTGACAAGAGGAAGTTACAGCTGAATGAGCTAGAAGAGTTGAGGTATGATGCATATGAGAATGCTAAGTTGTATAAGGAGCGGACCAAGGCGTATCATGATAAGCAGCTAGTTAGGAAGGAGTTTCATGTGGGACAGAAGGTGTTGATCTACAATTCAAAATTGAGACTTTTCCCTGGTAAGCTCAAGTCTAGGTGGTATGGTCCTTATGTTGTTACAAAGGTTTTCCCTCATGGGGCTTTGGAGGTTCATAGCAAAGAGAAGAATCAGACATTCATGGTGAATGGGAATAGAGTAAAGCCTTATATTGAGATGAGCTTTGAGCATAGAGAGGAGGATGTGACTCTCCAACCTGTTCAGTACATTGCATGAGAGTCCAATAGTCTGGCTAACGACTATAAACCAAGCGCTTATTGGGAGGCAACCCAATGTTTAATTTTCTTTATTTATTTATTTATTTATAAATTTATTTTTCGTAAATTCTTATGAGCTTACCCCGTGCAATTTTTTTTCTATTTTGCAGCCCATTCAATTACCCATAAACGGGGAAGTCGTGACATCCAAATACATCTATGCTCGACCTAATTGCTTCAAGGGGAGCATTCTAATCCTTTCCCTTAATTTGTTTTCTTATTATTTTAAGTTTATGTTTCTTTTTACCAAAAAAAAAAAAAAAAAAGTTTTTTTTCATATGAGTTGACTTATGGTAACTCCAATGAGCACCTCTGTTAATACAGTGTCTAGGAGTTCTATAAGTGACACCTTGGGTGTCTAAGAAGTTTGGGTTTTAAGCGGGACCATTGTGACCTCTCCAAACTTCCCGGATCCCCTGGCTGTGTTTTCTGAAGTTCTTAACTGGTAATCCATGAGTCACTTGTATATTTGTGTGTTTTATTCAAAAAAAAAAAAATATATATATATAATAATAATTATAATTTATAAAATTAAAAATTTAAATAAAAAAATAAAAAATAAAAAAAAACCTTCTCTTTCTCTGAAACACTACCTACATTAACCCTAAAAATAAACTCTCTTTCGTTCATTTGATCTAGCCGCCCTCTAACCCTGAACATCTCAGCTTCCTCTTCCTCTCGAACCAAACATTCTCCAAATTGTTGTTTATTGTAGATCTTGTCAATGGAGAAACTCCAGGAGGCCGTCGGTGGAAAGCTCAAGGAGGAGGAGTCCGAATTGAGCATGGTGAAGGTGCCTAGCCCAATGGTTTTGTTGAGCTCACTGCCAGCTATCCCACCAGAAGATCCTAAGGGAGAGGACACCATTATGCAACGGGTGTTTGAGGTGATTGAGGTGCTCGTGGTTGTTGTTTGCCATGGATCCCTCAGCAGTTACCATAGATGCCTTTCTGTTTCAAAGAGGTAGGGGTGATAGAGGCAATTGAAGACATGGTTCCAAATTGGGATCTGGATTGTGGATTGGAAGAGATGCAGATTGCAGCGCTGGCACAGCATTGTCTAGATACTTGGAGGGAATATCTGCTAGATCGGAGGTTTGTGGCAAGAACTGTTGTCGTGAGCAGTCACATGTACTGTACAGGTACATTCTGAGACGAGTTTGGCATTTACTTAAGTGTGCTTGACGAGTTTCACTTCCAATTAGTGTACATGACCCACAAGGCTCCGAGACTTCGTGGAGCAGATGGATGAGTTGATGATAGATGGAGCCCTATATGATTCGTCTGTTTCAGACCCTTCGGAAAGTGAGTCAGAAGAAAGAGCCATGGGTGAGCTCAGCCATCGATAGCAATTTTGAGAAATGCTATGTTTGAAGGATGAACCGTGTAGTGCCAAGGTTACCCTTAATCCATGTTTTCTGTTTTCTTATATGCTTTCACATTGGGGACAATGTCCAATTCAGGTCTGGGGGTATCAATGGAGGTTTTCAATTTTTGTTTATTTGTATTTCAATTTTTGTTAATTTGTGTTTTCAATTTTCAATTTTTGTTTATTTGTATTTCAATTTTTGTTAATTTGTGTTTTCAATTTTCAATTTTTGTTTATTTATGTTTCCAATTTCGTTCACTTTTACTAATTTTTTTAGAATGTCATACAACCAAGCTATGGAGCTGCCATTGAGATTTTCATATCAAACATTTTACACTTCACAAAGCTTTTGCTCTTAAATTCTGGTGGCTAAAGTACCATGCTCAGGTTCTTGAAGGATAATAGTGGAGACTACCCTGAGTGAGCTATTTCGAGCCTAATTGCTTTCTTGAGGGTTTAAAGTGTTTCTATTCCTCATCTCTACTTATTTTCTTCAATTCACTCTAAAATGATCTCATTGTTCCATTTTGATTGAATACTAAGGATGATTCTATTTGCAGATATCAGGTGCATGCTCTCACTCATGAATGAACTCATTGAAATGATGCTAGGCTATGTGTGTATAACCATTCTCTGTGCTTTCTTTCACCCTACCACATTCGTGTGTTCCATCAGCTCTCTTGAGCCAAACACTTCAAGCCCATTTTCTTCTATCACCCTCATGATTCCCCTAACTTTGTATCTCAATCTGAGATATTTAAACTTATTAATAGCCATACCCTATAAAGCTTAGAAATATACCAAGTGTGCCAAGATAAAGTTTGAAGCAAGGAAGTTGCTGCCACATTCCTAAATGTAAATTGGTGTGAATCTGTGCAATAAAGTTAAAGAAGAAGTAGATCAAGTCACAAAAAAAAGAAGAAAAAAAAAAAAAAAAAAAAAAAAAGAGAAAGTGTTTCGATTTGCTCTAAATGTGAAATTTTAAGGTCTATGCCAGATGATCCTATGAAGTTGCAGCCATACCATTCTAAATCAATGATACCTTGCAGATCAATGAAGAAATGCAACCTTGGTATGTTCTTAAGTTAATTGTGTTCCTTCCAATTCTTTCACTTCCCTTAACCTTAGCCTTTCATTACAACCTTGTGAAAGACCTAGCTGATCTTTGAGGATGTATTTCATGGGTGCTGGTAAGTATGTTGTATCTCTATTCTTAGTATTTGATTCCCTTCATGAGATCTAACCAAATATTGTGGCTTCTATTTCATATACTCATTTTGCTCATTTGAGAGAATAAAGCCATAGGTTCTGAGTGATTAGTGCTATGTGAGAATTAGAGTTGAAGAGCATGTTCTTCCCTTCAAGAATTGAGTATGTTACTTTGAAGCGTGTGCCTTTGAGCTATAGCTTCCACTGTACACACTTATTGATCATCTATCTTGGCAACTCTATGGTGTTGGGAGGTATGACTAAAGTTTTCTTTCATTTCATTAGTTGTTTTCAAAGTTAGTTTTCTAACCTTTTGTTTTTAGAGTTTAGTAAAACGTTTGTGGTATCGAACTGTTAAACCCTCAGGAGACACAACTCCTCCTACTAGGGATGCCTAGAGGTTTAAAGGCTTGTTGCATGTGCTCATGCAATCGAGTTACCTAACGAAAGTGGTCTATTCGTTTTTATCTTTATTTTCATTTTTGTTTTACTCGAGGACTAGTAAAATCTAGGTTTGGGTATTTGATCGGTGCATAATTACGTATCTTTTTTGTACTCATTCTAACTTATAAGATTTGGTATTTTTTGAGTTAAACTTGTGCTTTTAATAAAGTTTGTGTATGTTTCAGTATAATAAGGTTGAGACTCATTATTTACATTTTGAAGACAAGTTAGCTCAAAACATGTCTGCAGATCAGTCATATTTACGGATTAACCTGTACTTGCTCAAAATGAACCAGATAAATGCGTCATACATCATTGGAAAGATACGGAAGTCTAGTTTCCGTAGCATTTACGGTGCATGATTTGGAGTCTTCTAGAGGAAGTTATACATGATTTAGTAGCTCAAGGTCAAACATTCGGCTTCAGTCCAGTTTCCGTAGGTCCTTTGCAGGCCTCCGTTCAGCTACTTGCACAGGTCAAATGGAGTGACACCCTGATAGAAGTTATGTTCAATGGGTGTCTACTATAACATATCCAAATTTCAGCCCCATTGGATAAGTCTGGAGCCCTCAGCATGTCAAATACCGAACCTGATTCACAGACAATCCAGGCCTCAGTCCAGTTTTCATGGTCAATTTGCAGGCCTCAGTTCAGCTACTTTCACAAGTCAGATGGGACGACCCCTTGATAGAAGTTGTTCCAATGGGGTTCTACTATAACATATCCAAATTTCAGCCCAATTGAAAGTTTGGAGCCCTCAGCATGTCAAAACCGAATCTGTCACAGACAAAACCTTTGCTGTCACATGTGCTTAAAGCAGCCACACATGGAGCAAAGCATGGGCAGCTAATGAGCCATTTCTTAAAAGCAGCCACACATGGAGGCAAAGCATGGGCAGCTGTTGATCCATGTGATTAAAGCAACCACACATGAGGCAAAGCTTGTGGCAGCTGCAAAGCATGAGCTGCCACACATGGGAGACAAAGCACATGGGAACAAAGCATGAGCTGCCACACATGGGCAGCTAAGAGACCAGCCAAGGGGGAGACGAATTTGAAGCCTATAAATAGAGAGTTTCAGCTCATTCAAAGAGGATATCATTACATAAATTACATTTCCATTGTACACCATCAAAGAGTTGTCTACACCATCAAAGAGTTGTCTACCATCAAAGAGTTGTTTACACCATCAAAGAGTTGTCTTCTCTATCAAAGAGCTATCTTCTTCTTATTCTCTTTTTATTTTCTGTTTTGTATGTTCTTGCTATCCATTCAAATTATGGATAGCTAAATATTTTAGTTAGGGCTCGATTGAAGCCCTAATCATGTTTCTTTAAGGATTTCGATATGTTCTTTGCTATAAACTACTTTTGTGATGCTTATGATTAATTTCAGATTATATTTTACTCTTTACATACTTATGTTATGCTTGATCATCATATGCATGCTATGTATTGAGTTTTGTTACATAGGTAAATTTAGAATGACCGAGTCTTGTACCTATGAAAGAACAAAAGAACTAGTATAAGTTCTAGAAATTAATCATCATGAATAACTAGAATAGATACCATGTTCTAGAATTTGTGTGTTTGTCGATTTCCATTGTGTTATGCATTCTTAAAGTACAACTTAGTAGATACCATGCTAAAACACTTAAGAATGAAAAGAGTTAGAGTAGATACCCATGCCTAACTTGTTGTTTAAGGGGAAATCAATAACTTAAAGAGTAGATATCATGCCTTTAGGTTGACAAACATAAGCATCCAAATCTGTTTTGTAGCATTGTGCATGTCATTTGCTTAAGAAAAAGATTAGAGGTGAACATCGATCCCTAACGTATTTCTCATTGTTTTAACCTCAATCAAATTCTATTTTTAAAACAAACGCTGTTTTCAATATTTAGTATTTAAATTTTCAGTTTTCAAACCATCATAAGAAAATCATCATTTTTGAACACTTTGTCTACACCGAATGCCATTTAGTTAAGGAAAAAATTAAGCACAAATTAATCCAATCCTCGTGGAACGATCTCGTATTTGCTTTCTATACTATTTATCTGATCTTGTGCACTTGCGAGTTAAAAACGTGCATATAGTTGCTTAATTTTTAGGTTACTATTTGTTCAACACACGTCAGGTAAAATTTTCTTGGTTTCCATCGTTAAACATCGAGGCATCGAAGTAGACCACTAAGATTAAAGCCATCCAAGGTATGCCCGGCCAAGAAATTTACGTGAGTTGAAAAGTTTACAAGGGCTTCTCGCGTTCATTCTGCGATTCATCTCAAACTTAGCAGGAAGGTGTCAGTCGTCAGTCGCTTATAAAAAAGGATGTTCCATTTGTTTGGGATGAAGCTTGTCACAATGCATTTGAAAGCATAAAGAAGTACCTATCGAGTTCACCACTAATTAGAGAGCTCCTATTCCAGGCAAACCACTCATATTGTACATTGCAGCTCAAGAGAAGGTCAATTGGAGCCCTTGGCGCAAGAGAACGAGTCACATAAGGAGCGAGCACTCTATTATCTAAGCCGAACTCTTACTAGTCCTGAACTGAACTACACACCTATAAAAAGACGTGTCTTTCACTTGTCTTTGCTATTCAAAAGTTAAGACACTACATGCAAGCGTTCACGTCCATCTAATTGCACGAGCTGACCCAGTGAGGTACGTTATGTCAAAAACCAGTCATTGACGGGGCGTTGGCCAAGTGGGCATTACTTCTCAATCAATATGAATCATCTACACTCCAGCAAAGGCGGTAAAGGGCAAGCTGTTGCAGATTTCCTAGCCGATCATCCAATTCCAGCAGACTGGGAAATTTCAGATGACTAACCCGACGAACAAGTCTTCTTCGCTGACGTTCTCCTGCTTGGATGATGTTTTTTGACGGATCAGCTCGTAAAGATGGGGGCGGGGGCTGGCGTAGTCTTCGTGTCACCCGAGAGACACGTATTGCCCTATTCATTCTCTTTAAGTGAACTTTGCACGAACAACGTTGCAGAATACCAGGCTTTGATCATGGGCTTACAAATGGCCGTAAGATGAAGATATCAAGCTTAGAATATATGGTGACTCCATGTTAGTGATCAACCAATTGTTGGCCCACACGAAGTTAGGAAGGATGATCTAATTCCATATCACCAAATGGCCACGCAATTACTAGAAAGGTTTGACTTCGTGACGCTGGAGCATGTGCCAAGAAAGGACAACCAAATGGCAGATGCCTTAGCCAACCTTGCTGCACGTTGGCATTGACAAAAGATGAAGCAGTGAATCTTCCAGTTTGCCAACGTTGGGTCGTTCCATTAACACTTGGGGCATCGCAAGAAGGAGTCAACGTTATCTTAGTATTGTCCATTGACATTAATGACTGGAGGTAACCTTTAGTCGATTATCTTGAACATGGGAAACTACCAGATGATTCGAGCTCATCAATCAGGGCCAAAGCTACATTTCCAAATAAAGAGGATGGGCTACTATTGGCCGACCATGGTCAAGGATTGCATGGATTATGTGAAGAAATGCCAAGCATGTCAATTCCATGCCAACTTTATACATCAGCCGCCGGAGCCGCTACATCCTACAATTGCTTCAGGCCATTTGATGCATGGGGTCTTGATGTGGTGGGACCCTAGCCCCAAAACTCTGAGGTCATCTTACATCCTTGCAGCCACAGACTACTTTTCCAAAATGGGCGGAAGCTGTACCTTTAAAGGAAGTGAAGAAAGAAAACGTAGTGAACTTATCAAAGAATATCATTCATCGGTATGGTGAGTGCCGCGCTACATCATCACAGATAATGAGAAAGCCATTCTCGAACTGGTTGATGGATAAATATTTGTGAAGACTTCGGTTTCAAACAACGCAACTCTTCAATGTACAATGCCCAGCCAACGGTCTTGCGAGCGTTCAACAAAACTCTTTGCAACCTGTTGAAGAAAGTTGTTGGAAGAACCAAGACAGATTGGCATGAAGGACAAATGAGACATTGTGGCTTAATCGGACGACATACCAGATGCCTACTCAGCTACACCATACTCACTCGTGTAAGGCTGGAAGCATCTTGCCTCTAGAAAGTCAAATTCCATCATTGAGGATGGCCTACAAGAGGGATTGACAAGATGAAGAGAATGCAAAGCTACGTCTCCAAGAGTTAGAAGCACAGACGAAAAGAGACTTGAAGCGCAACAAGCTTAGAGTGTTATCAAGCTCGGCTTTCGAATGCTTTTAACAAGAAGGTTCGTGATCAGTTCACAATGTATATCATTTGTACCCTTATAGTTTATGTTTTGCTTACGTTCTAAAGAAAAACTTGTGCTTTTAACTATTTTGGTTTGTTATTCAGTTCATTGGGCCTTAGGTTACAATGGTGGCTTTGGATAGGAAAATATGCAAAGTGGTGCAAAAACGAGCAGCAAGTTAGCAATTCACTTCGGCCTTAACTTCTTGTCTGAACTTGGATTGGCCCAAATAATATGTGGTTGGAAAGAGATCGGAACTTCAAGATGGACTACTCAAATGCAGCAATTGATTAAGTTGAGCCCAATTCGTGAGCCCATCAGAATTTAAAGCAAGAGTGATTGTAGTTGTTGAACAAATGAAGCAAAACGAAATTGTAAACAAAAGCAAAGTGAGCAAATGTAACAAAGAATGTTTTGTGGGCTGGAAAACAGATTGGGAGACTAGGGCATTCGATTCACCATAACAATTCAATTCTGGGTTATAAGGCGTCAAGTGACAAGTCTAATTCGGATTCAAAGATTGATTCTAGCTAAAGTATGATTATGCCATGGTGTCTGGTCCTAACCTTGTGTTCCTAATTCCCTAACTTGATCATTTGTTGTCTAACCTAAATTAAGCATTAGGAACCCATTAAGCATAGAAAAACAATTTAAACAACCAAGCATGTATCTAATCCCTGTTGTCGAATGTCCATACATACTCTTCTTATTCATAGTTCAATTCAAATCAAAGCATGGTGTCTACTCTTGATTCAAACCAATATAGTTAATATGCAAGTTCTAATGGTGATTAATCATCCAAACAAGCAACATAACTGATAAGCATAATGAATAAGAACATGAATCATGAATCAAACTTGAAACTCAAATCTTCAACTTATAAACCCAGAATATTCATGTTAGGTTACATCGAAGCCCTAGTTATGAATTTAGCTACTCATAATGGAAATGAAACTTAAACAGAAATGAGAAAACATAATGAATGCAATAAGAGTGGAAAAACCCATTTATGAAGTTGCTTGTGGTGTCCAAGGCTTCTCCAAGTGTTTCTCCACGTCTAATGCTGCTCCAAGAGCTTCCTCACATCTAGAGTATGGCAGCTAAAGAAGTGATTTGGGATGAGTTTGGGTGAGTGGTGATGGCAGAGAAAGATGAAATTCGTAGAGAATTGGAAGGGAGGCTTGCTGGAGCTGTTTTGGTGATTTTGGACAGAATGGAGTGTTTGGGGAGGGATGAAAGTGTTAGAGGATGGCTGAATGGATTGTGATATGGTTGAATGAGTGTGAAGCTCTCTATTTATAGAGTGTGAAGCTCCCCTTTGGCTGATCAAGCACATGGCTCAAAAGAGGATCCAAGGCTCCTCCAATCTGATTTGTCTCCCCTTTGGCTGATGCTCAAAAGTGGATCCAAGGCTCCTCCAATCTGATTTGTCTCCCCTTTGGCTGATGAAGCACATGGCTCAAAAGAAGATCCAAGGCTCCTCCAAGTGGAAACTGCAATAAGCCTGGTGTGTATTTTGATGGGCTCACGAATTGGGCTCAACTTAATCAATTGCTGCATTTGAGTAGTCCATCTTGAAGTTCAGATTCTCATCTTTCCAACCACATATTATTTAGGCCAATCCAAGACAAAGAAGTTAAGGCCGAAGTGAATTGCTAACTCAGTCTGCACGTTTTTGCACCACTTTGCATATTTTCCTATCCAAAGCCACCATTGTAACCTAAGGCCCAATGAACTGAATAACAAACCAAAATAGATTAAAAGCACAAGTTTTTCTTTAAGAACGTAAGCAAAACATAAACTATAAGGGTACAAAATGATATACAATTGTGAACTGATCAAATACCCCCAGACCTAGATTTTGCTAGTCCTCGAGCAAAACGAAAGAAAACAAAGTAAACAAAACAAGAAGTTCACTAAACCACTTCTGTAGGTAGCACAATTGCATTGAGCATATGCAACAAGCCTTTAAACCTCTAGGCATCCCTAGTAGGAGGAGTTGTGTCTCCTGAGGGTTTAACAGAAACGATACCCACAAACGCTTTACTGACTCTACAAAACAAAAGGTTAGAAAACTAACTTTGAAAACAACTAATGAAAATGAAAGAAAACTTTAGTCAAACCTCCAACACCATAGAGTTGCCAAGATAGATGATCAATAAGTGTGTACAGTGGAAGCTATAGCTCAAAGGCACACGGCTTCAAAGTAAACATACTCAAATCTTGAAGGGAGAACATGCTTCAACTCTAATTCTCACATAAAGCACTCAATCACTCAGAACCTATGGTTTTATTCTCTCAAACAAGCAAAATGAGTATATGAAATAGAAGCACAATATTTGGTTAGATCTCATGAAGGGAATCAAATACTAAGAATAGAGATACACACATACATACCAGCACCCATAAATACATCCTCAAAGATCAGCTAGGTCTTTCACAAGGTTGTAATGAAAGGCTAGGGTTAGGGGAAATGGAAGAATTGGAAGGAACAAAATTAACTTAAGAACACACCAAGGTTGCATTCTTCATTGATCTGCAAGGTATCATTGATTTAGAATGGTATGACTGCAACTTCATAGCATCATCTGGCATAGACCTTATATGTCACATTTAGATCAAATCGAAACACTTTCTCTTTAACTTTCTAATTTGCTGATTTGATCTTTCTTTTTTTTTTTTTTTTTTTCACTTCATTGCACAGATTCACACCAATTTACATTTAGGCATGGGGCGGCACCTTCCTTGCTCAAACTTTATCTTGGCACACCTTGGTGTATTTCTAAGCTACAGGGTATGGCTATAATAGGTTAAATATCTCAGATTGAGATACGAAGTTAGGGGAATTATGAGGGTGATAGAAGAAAATGGGTTAAAGTGTTTGGCTGCAAGAGGGCTGATGGAACACACAAATTGGTAGGGTGAAAAGAAAGCACAGAGAATTGTTATACACACATAGCCTAGCATCACTTCAATGAGTTCATTCATGAGTGAGAGCATGCACCTGATATCTGCAAAGAGAATCATCCTTAGTATTCAATCAAAATGGAACAATGAGATCATTTAGAGTGAATTGAAGAAAATAAGTAGAGATGAGGAATAGAAACACTTTAAACCCTCTCAAGAAAGCAATTAGGCTCGAAATAGCTCACTAGGGTAGTCTCCACTATTCTCCTTCAAGAATCTGAGCATGGTACTTTATCTACCAGAATTCTAAGAGCTATCGCTTTGTGAAGTGTAATATGTCTCATATGAAAATCGAAATGGCCGCTCCATAGCATTGATTGTATGACATTCTTAAAAAAATTGGAAACACAAATCAAATGAACAAACACCGAACAAAAATTGGAAACACAAATCAAATGAACAAAAATTGAAAACCTCCCCCCCAGACCTGAACTGAACATTGCCCCCAATGTGAAAGCATATAAGAAGACAGAAAACAGGGATTAAGGGTAACCTGGCACTGCACGGTTCATCCTTCAAACATAGCATTTCTCAAAATGCTATCGATGGCGGAGCTCACCCATGGCTCTTCTTCTGACTCACTTTCCGAAGGGTCTGAAACAGAAGAATCATATTGGGTTCCATCTATTATCAACTCATCCATCTGCTCCACGAAGTCTCGGAGCCTTGTGGTCATGTACAGTAATTGGAAGTGAAACTCGTCAAGCATACTTAAGTAGATGCCAAACTCGTCTCGAATGTTACCTGTACAATACATGTGACTGCTCACCACAACAGTTCTTGCCACAAACCTCCTATCTAGCAGATATTCCCTCCAAGTATCTAGACAACGTGCCAGCGCTGCAAGCTGCATCTCTTCCAATCCACAATTCAGATCCCAATTTGGAATCATGTCTTCAATTTCCTCTATCACCCTACCTCTTTGAAACAGAAAGGCATCTATGGTAACTGCTGAGGGATCCATGGCAAACACTACCACGAGCACCTCAATCACCTCAAACACCCGTTGTACAATGGTATCCTTACCCAAAGGATCTTCTGGTGGGATAGCTGGCAGTGAGTTCAACAAAACCATTGGGCTAGGCACCTTCACCATGCTCAATTCGGACTCCTCCTCCTTGATCCTTCCACCGACGGCCTCCTGGAGTTTCTCCATTGACGAGATCTACAATAAGCAACAATTTGGAGAAGGTTTGGTTCGGGAGGAAGAGGAAGTTGAGATGCTCAGGGGTTAGAGGAAGCGGCTAGGTAAACATTTACATATAAAAGAAACACAGCCAGGGGATCTACACGGATATACACGAATAAGAAAAAAAATAATAAATAAAAAATAAAAAATTTAATTTAAAAATACACGAATATACAAGTGACTCACGGATTACCAATTAAGAATCTCAGAAAACACAGCCAGGGGATCCGGGAAGTTTGGAGAGGTCACAATGGTCCTGCTTAAAACCCAAAAC
Source organism: Prunus salicina (assembly GCA_020226455.1). Classification (NCBI taxonomy): domain Eukaryota; kingdom Viridiplantae; phylum Streptophyta; class Magnoliopsida; order Rosales; family Rosaceae; genus Prunus; species Prunus salicina. The sequence goes on along the minus strand of CM035346.1, from coordinate 25,870,153 downwards.
TTCTTTGACACCCAAGGTGTCGCCTATAGAACTCCTAGACACTGTATTAACAGAGATGCTCATTGGAGTTACCATAAGTCAACTCATATGAAAAATCTTTTTTTTTTTTTTTCATAAGCTTGCAAGACATTGAACAAAATTATACTAAGCAAAACAAAGCTCACACAACTTAACTCTACCACAAAACCTAACAAAATTGTCAATCCCTACCCCCAAACTTAAATGAAGCATTGTCCTCAATGTGAAAGCCTATAAGATGAGTGAGAACATGTAAATAATAAGGGGAAAGTTTAAGACAAAGGATTAGAGAAACTCCCTCTTGATGCGATTAGGTCGACCGCTACCAAGCACTTTATTCTTCAACACATGGGTTGCCTCCCAAGAAGCGCCTTAGTTAATGTCTTGGCAAGACATTATGTGATTAGCTAACTTGATTGTACGAAAGGAAGATGATCCACCACATGACCAGTTTGAATTCCAACTGACACTCCCTCATAGAATGGCTTTAAACGTTGTCCATTTACTTTGAAAGTCGAGCCATCTTTAGGGTTTTTAATCTCCACAGCTCCATAGGGAGAAACATTGACCACGGTGAATGGGCCAAGCCACCTAGACTTCAATTTTCCTGGAAAGAGACGCAAACGTGAGTTAAACAAAAGAACTGACATACCTTTGGTGAACTCTTTCCGTTGAATGTTCCTGTCATGGTAACTCTTGGTTCGTTCTTTGTAAAGCCTTGCATTCTCATAGGACTCATGTCTAATTTCTTCCAATTCATTGAGCTGAAACTTTCTAACATGGCCGGCTTTGTCCAGATCAAAATTCAACTTCTTGATGGCCCAAAAAGCATTGTGTTCAAGCTCCATTGGCAAGTGACAGGCTTTCCCAAACACAAGACGATAAGGGCTCATTCCGATGGGAGTCTTATATGCAGTCCTATAAGCCCATAATGCATCATTGAGCTTGGTAGCCCAATCTTTCCTTGTACTATTCACCACCTTCTCTAGGATCTGCTTAATTTCTCTGTTGCTTATTTCTACTTGACCAGAAGTTTGAGGATGATATGGTGTAGAGACTCGGTGGGTGATGTTGTACTTCTTCATGAGTGCTTCAAATGGCTTGTTGCAGAAGTGGCTGCCTCCATCACTAATGACAGCCCTTGGAGTACCAAACCTCGTGAAAATATTGTCCCTCAAGAACTTCAGCACCACCTTATGATCATTGGTTTTGGTGGCTATGGCTTCCACCCATTTAGACACATAATCAACAGCAACAAGTATGTAGGTATAACCAAAGGAAGATGGGAATGGTCCCATGAAATCAATTCCCCATACATCGAAGAGTTCCACAAAGAGTATGTTCTTCAATGGCTTATGTTTCCCATCCTTTGACACCTATCACACTTAACACAAAAATTAAATGCATCTTTGAATAGAGTAGGCCAAAAGAAACCTGATTGCAAAATTTTAAGTGCTGTTTTCTTAGCTCCAAAGTGGCCTCCACAAGCCAATTCATGGCTATGCCTAAGGATGCTTTCTTGTTCTTCTTCTGGAACACATCTTCTAATGAGTTGATCTGGGCAATGCTTGAATAAGAAAGGTTCATCCCAGACATAATGTTTCACCATGGAAAAGAACTTCTTTTTGTCCTGGTAAGTTAGATCATTTCTAAGAACACCAAAAGCAAGATAATTAACAAAATCAGCATACCATGGCTCTTTGACTTGGGCAACATATAGTTGTTCATCTGGGAAAGTCTCATTCAATGGTAGCACAGCTTCTCCTTGCTCTTCAACCACAATTCTGCTCAAATGGTCAGCCACCACATTTTCACATCCCTTCTTATCTCGAATCTCCAAATCGAACTCTTGCAGCAAGAGAATCCATCTGATCAAGCGTGGTTTGGCGTCCTTCTTAGTGAGCAAGTATCTAAGAGCAGCCATGGTCAGAAACACAATTACTTTAGAACCAACAAGGTAAGAACGAAATTTTTCTAAAGCAAAAACAACAGCAAGCAACTCTTTCTCTTGTTGTGGAGTAATTGAGTTGGGCATCATTCAAGGTCCGGCTTGCATAATGAATCACATGGGGAAGCTTGTTATTCTTTTGACCTAAAACTGCACCAATAGCAAAGTCAGAGGCATCACACATTATTTCAAATGGTAAGGACCAATCTGGAGCTATGATAATAGGGGCTGAAGTTAGCTCTTTCTTCAAGGTCGTAAAAGCTTCCATGCAAGTTTTGTCAAACTCAAAAACAGCATCCTTAGTTGAGATGCTTGAAAAAATTTTGATGAACCTTCTATAGAATCCGGCATGGCCCAGAAAGCTTCTAACTCCTTTAACAGAGAAAGGGGGTGGTAGATGATTCCCACATCAAGTAGCTTTAAAACTTCAGTCCTAACCACCTCTTTCATGTTGGGATTTAGCCTCCTTTGTGCATCACGAGATGGTTTGCTGTCTTCTTCCATTAAAATTCGGTGCATGCACATGCTTGGACTAATTCCTTTGATGTCTGCTATGGTCCATCCAAGGGCTGTTTTATGCTCTTTTAGAACTTCAATTAAGTTGTCCTCTTCATGTGTGGTGAGACCTGCAGCAATTATAACAGGGAGAGTTTCATTAGCACCCAAATAAGTATACTTAAGATGATTGGGTAGAGGTTTAAGTTCTAGCTTTGGTGGGGATAATGGATGGCTCCAATTTTGTGGAGGATGGTCCGAGAGGCTCGAGTGGTGGCCTAAAGGATGGTGGGTATGGCTGAAACACTTCTAAGGCAGCCATCACTTCTTGGAACTCTGATTCATAGAGATCTTCCTCTTCTTGTGTTAGGACCGCTTCTAGAGCATCATTAGACTTGTTCTGCACAATTTTAGAAGAAACCTCATGATCCACAACATCAATTGAAAAACAAGTATCATGAGTGATAGAAGGTTGAGAGAGAGCATCAAACACTTTAAATTCAACAGTTTCACCCAAAACAGTCATGGAGAGGGTGCCATCTTTCACTTTGATGATTGTGTCTGCAGTGGCCATGAATGGTCGTCCGAGGAGAATGGGATCAACACGGTCTCCATATGGGTTATCCTCCATATCCATCACTACAAAATCAGCCGGAAGAATGAGTGTATTAACTTGAACTAAAATATCTTCTACAATACCTTTTGGATATTTGATAGAATGATCAGCTAGTTCAAGACGAATTGAGGTTTTCTTCATCCCTTCTAAGCCAAGCTCCTGATAAACTGAATATGGCATTACATTGATGCTTGCTCCCAAGTCCAACATGGCTCTTCCAACCTTCTTATCTCCGATGTTAATGGGAATGTCAAAGCTGCCAGGATCTTCTAGTTTTGGTGGAAGCTTCCTTTGCAACACAGCACTCACATTCTTGTTGAGCTTTACTTCTTCACTTGGAGCAAAATTGAGCTTGTGAGTCATCAAGTGCTTGATGAACTTTCCATATGCAGGAATCTGTTTAACAACATCAAGCAAGGGCAAATTGATATTAACTTTACTCAAAATATCATAAATCTCTTTAAAAGCCTTATCTTGATTCGCTTTCTTCAAACGGCCTGGAAATGGAATCAGTGGAATATATGGAGGAGGTGGGATGTATCTATCTTGATGAAGATGTGATGGCACAAATTTGTCATCTCTTTTATGCAATTGGAATGGATTGGGTTCCTGAGAATCAGATTTGGCCTCAGGAGCAGATTGGGACATTTTGGGTTGTTCTCCTTCCGTAGCTGTGGTTTCCTCTTCATCTTCATTCTCTACAACCACAACATCATTTGATAGATCAAAACCAACTTTGTTATCAACAATCTTACCTGATCTGAGCACATGAACGGCCTTGGCTTCTTGGTTTTTCGGATTGATCACGGTTTGGCTTGGCCATTTCCCAGGCTCCCTTTGAGCTATTTCAGCAGCTATCTGGCCTAATTGGACTTCCAACTTGGAGATGGCAGCTTGTGTAGTTTGCTGGAAATTGGATTGGTTGATTGCCATTTGCTTCACTATATCCTCCAATGATGATGATTGTTGTGGCCTTTGGAGTGAAGGGGGATTTGCTTGATTCTGTGTATTCCTCCATGAAAAGTTTGGACGATTCCTCCAACCTGGATTATAACTTTGAGAATATGGATCATTTATTGGACCTCGGTTGTAGGAATTTACCAACTTAGCTTGCTCTTGCACAAATTCTGGATATGCAGCCCCAAGGGGACAAGAAATGGTAGGATGATCATGAGTTTCGCAGATGCTACACACTTCCTTTGAAGGGTTTCTTGAGCTCAATGCAAGGAGGGCATCTAGCTTTTGTTCCAATTTAGAAATCTGCACACTAGAAGAATCATTACAACCACCAACAATACGTTTACCTCTTGTATCGGTGTGTTGGGTCTCCATTGCTATCGCCTCAAAGAGTTCATATGTTTCTTCGGGAGTCTTAGTCTTATAAGAACCACCTGCAAAATTAGTGACAATATTATGGCTAGAGGGAGTTAGTCCTTTATAGAACATACGCATCTGAAGCTTCAATGGAATCCCATGATGAGGACATTGATTGAGCAGCCCATTGAATCTCTCCCACGCTTCACAAAACGACTCATCATCTTGCTGTGCAAATAGTAAGATCTTGTCCCTAAGCATGTCGGTTTTTTGCGTAGAGAAGTATTTCTCCAAGAACTTCTTTTGAATGGCTCCCCAAATCGTGAGTGAACCAGGCTTCAAGGAATTCAACCAATATTTCGCCTTATCTTTCAAAGTGTAAGGAAACACTCTCATTCGAAGTTGATCTTCCGTCACACCTGTCAAGGGAAAAGAGCTCACAGCATTAAAGATATCCTTTATATGGGTTAATGGATCTTCATTAGGTAAACCATAAAAGGAAGGCAACATATTAAGATGAGAAGATTTAAGCTCATAGTTTCGAGCTGCAGTGGGCAGCAAGATGCTTGAAGGGGATGCTGGAATTGTCGGGATATCAAGGTCTCCCATGAACTCATTGGCAGCCATCTCTTCTTCTTCTTCTTGGTCTGAACTTGTTTCCGAATTGGAAGGTGAAGAACCTGGGAGGTCAGTGTGGATAGCAAGACCTTCAAATGTGGCAATGGCTTGCTCTTTTGCAGTTGTCAACTCTCTTTCTAGACGATTCTGAATTTCAGAGATCACCCGGTTGGTTGCAAAGATGACCCTGCGTTCAAAGGTCTCGAACGTTGGAATGAAGACCTCACTTGATCAAGGAAAGGATTTCCAGACATAAACTACCTGAAACAGAAAATAACTTGAGTTAGTTAGTACTAAAAAGAATAGGGTAACCTTGGGCACATAACCAGGAAAGAACTTTCGTTCAGTCCCCGGCAACGGCGCCAAAATTTGTTGTTAAAAATGTTAACTCGCAATTGTACGGGCCAATTAGTAGTATAGCAAGACAAGTACGAGGTCGTACCCACGAAGACTGAGAAGTTAAAACTAGTTATGTGCTTAGATTACCAAATTCAAGGAAGTAGGAAGTTAAGTCTAAAACAGAATTTAAAGCAAGAGTGATTGTAATTGTTGAACAAATGAGGGAAAACAAAATTCCAAACAAAAGCAAAGTGAGCAAATGCAACAAAGAGTATTTTTGTAGGCTGGAAAATAGATTGAGAGACTAGGGCATTCGATTCACCATAACAATTCAATTCTGGGTTATAAGGAGTCAAGTGACAAGTCTAATTCGGATTCAAAGATTGATTCTTGCTAAAGTATGATTAAGCCATGGTGTTTGGTCCTAACCTTGTGTTCCTAATTCCCTAACTTGATTATTTGTTGTCTAACCTCAATTAAGCATTAGGAACCCATTAAGCATAGAAGAACAATTTAAACAACCAAGCATGTATCTAATTCCTGTTGTCGAATGTCCATACATACTATTCATAGTTCAATTCGAATCAAAGCATGGTGTCTACTCTTGATTCGAACAAAGGTAGCTAATAAACAAGTTCTAATGGTGATCAATCATCCAAACAAGTATATTAACTGATAAGCATAAATTATAGGAATATGAATCATGAATCAAACTTGAAACTCAAAACTTCACCTTATAAACCCAGAATATTCATGTTAGATTACATCGAAGCCCTAGTTATGAATTTAGCTACTCATAATGGAAATGAAACTTAAACAGAAATGAGAAAACATAATGAATGCAATAAGAGTGGAAAAACCCATTTCTGAAGTTACTTGTGGTGTCCAAGGCTTCTCCAAGTGCTTCTCCAAGTCTAATGCTGCTCCAAGAGCTTCCTCACATCTAGAGTATGGCAACTAAATAGGTGATTTGGGATGAGTTTGTGTGAGTGGTGATGGTAGAGAAAAAGGAAATTTGTAGGGAAATGGAAGGGAGGCTTGCTGGAGGTGTTTTGGTGATTTTGGACAGAATGGAGTGTTTTGGGAAGGATGGAAGTGTTAGAGGATGGCTGAAGAGAATTCTGGGTTGAATGGAGTGTGATCTGGTTGAATGAGTGTGAAGCTCTCTATTTATAGAGTGTGAAGCTCCCCTTTGGCTGATCAAGCACATGGCTCAAAAGAGGATCCAAGGCTCCTCCAATCTGATTTGTCTCCCCTTTGGCTGACGCTCAAAAGAGGATCCAAGGCTCCTCCCATCTGATTTGTCTCCCCTTTGGCTGATGAAGCACATGGCTCAAAAGAGGATCCAAGGCTCCTCCAAGTGGAAACTGCAATCTGCCTGGTGTGTATTTTGATGGGCTCATGAATTGGGCTCAACTTAATCAATTGCTGCATTTGAGTAGTCCATCTTGAAGTTCAGATTCTCATCTTTCCAACCACATATTATTTGGGCCAATCCAAGTTCAAACAAAGAAGTTAAGGCCGAAGTGAATTGCTAACTCAGTCTGCACGTTTTTGCACCACTTTGCATATTTTCCTATCCAAAGCCACCATTGTAACCTAAGGCCCAATGAACTGAATAACAAACCAAAATAGATTAAAAGCACAAGTTTTTCTTTAAGAACGTTAGCAAAACATAAACTATAAGGGTACAAAATGATATACATGTACAATTGTGAACTGATCAATCTGCACACTAGAAGAATCATTAGAACCACCAACAATACGTTTACCTCTTGTATCGGTGTGTTGGGTCTCCATTGCTATCGCCTCAAAGAGTTCATATGTTTCTTCGGGAGTCTTAGTCTTATAAGAATCACCTGCAAAATTAGTGACAATATTATGGCTAGAGGGGGTTAGTCCTTTATAGAACATACGCATCTGAAGCTTCAATGGAATCCCATGATGAGGACATTGATTGAGCAGCCCATTGAATCTCTCCCACGCTTCACAAAACGACTCATCATCTTGCTGTGCAAATAGTAAGATCTTGTCCCTAAGCATGTTGGTTTTTTGCGTAGAGAAGTATTTCTGCAAGAACTTCTTTTGAATGGCTCCCCAAGTCGTGAGTGAACCAGGCTTCAAGGAATTCAACCAATATTTCGCCTTATCTTTCAAAGTGTAAGGAAACACTCTCATTCGAAGTTGATCTTCCGTCACACCTGTCAAGGGAAAAGAGCTCACAGCATTAAAAATATCCTTTATATGGGTTAATGGATCTTCATTAGGTAAACCATAAAAGGAAGGCAACATATTAAGATGAGAAGATTTAAGCTCATAGTTTCGAGCTGCAGTGGGCAGCAAGATGCTTGAAGGGGATGTTGGAATTGTCGGGATATCAAGGTCTCCCATGAACTCATTGGCAGCCATCTCTTCTTCTTCTTCTTGGTCTGAACTTGTTTCCGAATTGGAAGGTGAAGAACCTGGGAGGTCAGTGTGGATAGCAAGACCTTCAAATGTGGCAATGGCTTGCTCTTTTGCAGTTGTCAACTCTCTTTCTAGACAATTCTGAATTTCAGAGATCACCCGGTTTGGTTGCAAAGATGGCCCTGCGTTCAAAGGTCTCGAACGTTGGAATGAAGACCTCACTTGATCAAGGAAGGGATTTCTAGACATAAACTACCTGAAACAGAAAATCACTTGAGTGAATTAGGACTACTAAAAGAATAGGGTAACCTTGGGCACATAACCAGGGAAGAACTTTCATTCAATCCCCGGCAACGGCGCCAAAATTTGTTGTTAGAAATGTTAACTCGCAATTGTACGGGCCAGTTAGTAGTATAGCACGACAAGTACGAGGTCGTACCCATGAGGACTGAGAAGCTAATAATAGTTATGTACTTAGATTACCAAATTCAAGAAAGTAGGAAGTTAAGTCTAAAACAGAATTTAAAGCAAGAGTGATTGTAGTTGTTGAACAAATGAAGCAAAACGAAATTGTAAACAAAAGCAAAGTGAGCAAATGTAACAAAGAATGTTTTGTGGGCTGGAAAACAGATTGGGAGACTAGGGCATTCGATTCACCATAACAATTCAATTCTGGGTTATAAGGCGTCAAGTGACAAGTCTAATTCGGATTCAAAGATTGATTCTAGCTAAAGTATGATTATGCCATGGTGTCTGGTCCTAACCTTGTGTTCCTAATTACCTAACTTGATCATTTGTTGTCTAACCTAAATTAAGCATTAGGAACCCATTAAGCATAGAAGAACAATTTAAACAACCAAGCATGTATCTAATCCCTGTTGTCGAATGTCCATACATACTCTTCTTATTCATAGTTCAATTCAAATCAAAGCATGGTGTCTACTCTTGATTCAAACCAATATAGTTAATATCCAAGTTCTAATGGTGATTAATCATCCAAACAAGCAACATAACTGATAAGCATAATGAATAAGAACATGAATCATGAATCAAACTTGAAACTCAAATCTTCAACTTATAAACCCAGAATATTCATGTTAGGTTACATCGAAGCCCTAGTTATGAATTTAGCTACTCATAATGGAAATGAAACTTAAACAGAAATGAGAAAACATAATGAATGCAATAAGAGTGGAAAAACCCATTTATGAAGTTGCTTGTGGTGTCCAAGGCTTCTCCAAGTGTTTCTCCACGTCTAATGCTGCTCCAAGAGCTTCCTCACATCTAGAGTATGGCAGCTAAAGAAGTGATTTGGGATGAGTTTGGGTGAGTGGTGATGGCAGAGAAAGATGAAATTCGTAGAGAATTGGAAGGGAGGCTTGCTGGAGCTATTTTGGTGATTTTGGACAGAATGGAGTGTTTGGGGAGGGATGGAAGTGTTAGAGGATGGCTGAATGGATTGTGATATGGTTGAATGAGTGTGAAGCTCTCTATTTATAGAGTGTGAAGCTCCCCTTTGGCTGATCAAGCACATGGCTCAAAAGAGGATCCAAGGCTCCTCCAATCTGATTTGTCTCCCCTTTGGCTGATGCTCAAAAGAGGATCCAAGGCTCCTCCAATCTGATTTGTCTCCCCTTTGGCTGATGAAGCACATGGCTCAAAAGAGGATCCAAGGCTCCTCCAAGTGGAAACTGCAATCAGCCTGGTGTGTATTTTGATGGGCTCACGAATTGGGCTCAACTTAATCAATTGCTGCATTTGAGTAGTCCATCTTGAAGTTCAGATTCTCATCTTTCCAACCACATATTATTTGGGCCAATCCAAGTTCAGACAAAGAAGTTAAGGCCGAAGTGAATTGCTAACTCAGTCTGCACGTTTTTGCACCACTTTGCATATTTTCCTATCCAAAGCCACCATTGTAACCTAAGGCCCAATGAACTGAATAACAAACCAAAATAGATTAAAAGCACAAGTTTTTCTTTAAGAACGTAAGCAAAACATAAACTATAAGGGTACAAAATGATATACAATTGTGAACTGATCAGTTCGCCCCAGGTCTTTTCAAGTAGGAGATCTTGTCCTCGCATTACGTAGACCTATCATCACAACACACAAAACCGGAAGTAAGTTTACTTCGAAATGGGATGGGCCCTACGTAGTTCAAGAAGTGTACACAAGTGGTGCTTACAAGATCATAGCCGAGGACGGTTTAAGAGTCGGTCCTATCAACGGAAAGTTCTTGAAACAATACTACGCATGAAATGATACCAAGCTCCTGGCCCGCATGAGCCTAAATTGCGTATGGCATCCAAAAATAATAATAAATCCCTTGAACTACGTGATGACTTGATCCCTTTTCACCGAGGGTACGTAGGCAGCTTGGATAAATAATTCTAAGTTCAGTCACATCAAAATAAAAAAACAAAGGGTTTCCCCCGTCAGTTCGAGCCATTCGAAAGAAATAATGAAATAAGAAAATGCTTTTATTTCATTATGAAAGTTAACTAACAAACGTCAACACTTTGACAAGTTCAAAGAGAAATATAAATAAAGTAAAGAAAGTTTACAACAATAGAATTTGCTATTCCCAAGACAAGTCATTAAAGCCGTTACGCAGTCTCTCAAAAGAAACCCATAATGTATCTAAAGTCTCGGCATCTGCAGCAGATAGTATGGGAGCTTCTTCAACCGCAATCTTATCCTCTCTCAAGCGGGTAACCTCACGACGATGGTAAGAAAGTTGTACATCACTCTCTGACAGTGATCCGTTTAGTTAATGCAGTGTCGACTCCAATTGTTCTTGTTCTCTCTTCAACTCCTCCATACGCATGTTGGCAGATTGAATAGACTCAAGTACGGAAAACTGATGAGTCTCTTCAGCTTGTTGCAAAGCCAAGGCAATAGAAAGTGAAGAGTCAACTGCAGCTAAGCGATTGCTCTGAGCCTCGGGAGATAGCTTTTGGGAGTAAGAAGAGTGCGCAGAATGATAGTCAATTACGGTTACCATAAGTGCATCGATCATAGCTTGTAAAGATGAGACGTCCGCCCCCACATTCTCAAGGGTAGTCAACAACTTGCCAAGCTCATCTTTGAATGAAGGAAGCCTTTCTAATGAAGCCTTCAAGATTATACTTTTTATTTGGTTTCCTAAAACGGAGATTACTATGCAAAGAGTTTTGTCTGTAACACCTAATTTGGGTTCTCCACATGACATTTCAGAAGTTGATGCATGATTAGCCGACTTTAATAGAGGTGGCTGTGCGAACGAACCTACATTGGTCGAGGAGTAATGTTTAAGCAAGTATACTCAAAGATTTCTAAACACTAAATGTGATAGAGTTTGGAAGTATACCTCTTAGACTAGCACCTGAACCACTTATCCGGTGCAAAGTATCATTTTCTCCTTCGATAGGCAAATGGTTGAATGGCACGAGCTCGGACACAGTAGGAACATGATGTACTACTTTTCCCTAAAATGTATATAATAAATAAGGATTGGTTGTTATGAAAAAAAAAAAAAGAAAAAAAAAGAAGGTAAAATACATACCTCGATCATTAGAACTGGTTGTGAAATAGCGGATACATCACAAAAGAATGTGTCATCAAGTGGGTATGCCGTGTCCGGATCGCAATAAAGAGGTTCGATGCTTGTCTTCTTATGCCTAAAGTTGACTTCACTGTCTTCATTGCTGCTTATATGCCCTCGCTTCAAACGGCGAATTCGTCGACCAAGGGGAATGAAATCTTCCTGGGAATCTGCTACACTTTCTGTTTCTCCTTTATCATTAGGGACTTGAGTTAAAGGAACATCAGCCGGAGGTAGGTGTTGAACTCGAGGCACAGGAGTATTAGAACTACCTTCAACTTCTGGATGAACTTGGAGGGCTCTACCACGAGTGAGTTTATCATAGACCAAAGTTTCGTTGCCTTGAGACTTAAAAGATTTTGGCTGAGAAAGCGATGACGACTTGCTTACAGTTGAGATTGTCTTTGATTTCGTTGATTCAAAGCGATGCACCTTCGACCACCAAATAACATAATCGGATGTGACCTCAAACTCCCGGATATTGTCCTTAGAGGGTAGGGTTATTGTAGATGCACTGCCAATCTTTAAGCATGATTTCCAATGAGAGTACACTAATAGCACAGTCCCATTTCGGACGTCATCTTTAAGTTCTCCTGGCACATGTTGTACATAACAAAACTGTCTACTGAACCGATGCGGGCTATAAGGTTGGATGACTCGGTAGTTTTCCTGTCGTAGATAAACGAATCCCGAACGAAGGCATATCAAATATTCAAAGTCTTCTTTAGAAATATGATCTTCATCAGTCAGTTGTTTGTGTAGACAAAGAAATTTTGGTGCAATAAATTCCATTGGACGAGAAAATAATTAGGGTTCGATGGATTAAATTGTGGGCCTCATAATTCGCCCATGTGGCGTGTGACTCATCAAAATCAAAAGGTGACACGTGTCGACATCCGACGGAGTGCATCAAACGGTCCAAGATGAAAGAAGAGCCTATAAATAAGAGGCTTCAAGATGAAAGAGAGGAGAAAACCAAGCATTTAGAAGAAACAAAGCAAAACACTCTTTGCATTCTTCACCCCTCTTTGGAAGAGCTACCAAGCACAACAAATAAGTGCCGGTTCCTCCACCCTAGAAAAATCCCAAACACCAAACAAGCTTTGTGCTACCCGTTTGATCAAGATCAAGTCTCTACGACCCTTGCATCAAACACAAATTTTCTTTAAACACTTTGGAGATCGAATCAGAGGATTCAAAACAGAGATTGTAACATCAAATTTCATAAATACAATTATTATTTTGTACACGTGTTCTTGTCTCATTTGTCGCAGGATTTTCGTGTTTACAAATTTGGCACGCCCAGTGGGACCATCTCTACCTCTCATCTCTTTTTCCAGTTCCAAAATCAACCAACACGCCAAACACGATGGCCTCTAAGAAGAGTCAAACCGTTCCTGTGGCGAAAGGGAAAGGGGTGAGCGCTTTCTTCTCAAGCGGAGATTCTGCTGGGGTCGTCACCCGGAGCAAGGCCAAGGCGATGTCCGCAACTCCACAGGTCACTTCCATACCGATTCAAGCCAAGGCGAAAGACGTGAACCGAAGGTGTGAACCGGTTATCAATCTGGCCTCCTTGGGGGCAAAGAAGAATACCTCCCGGGCGGATGAAAGAAACTCTCGGAATGAAGAAAGGAGTTTTTCGGGCTCGAAGAATTCAAGAGAACGTTCCCTCTCGCCTGTTTCAGACGCTGACTCAAGCACAGGCTCATACCATGGATCCCCGCTTGACGACCAACAGAAGAAGATTGCCTCGGCGGCCATAGGTGAGTCTAATTCTATGGCCATGCAGGTTATGATAACGGGAGCAATGTCTATTGAAGAACAACTGGCCCATATGAGCGAAGCGGTCACGAAACTGACGAAGATGGTGGAAGAGAAGGATGCGCAGATTGCTTCTCTCATCAACAAGTGGGAAACACATCAGGATAAGGAGCCTGGTCAAGACGCAAGCAAGAAAGTACCACACCGTGAGGCTGAATCCAGCGAGAAAGGATTGGGTCATGAAAAAGAGGCGGGTGAAAATTCGCACGAAAAAATTGACACCGCCTCGGTGGGTTCTTTGTCGGTCCAACAACTTCAGGACATTATCGTGAACACCATCAGAGTTCAATACGGAGCACCTTCCCGAGACACGCTCATGTATTCTAAGCCATACACCAGGAGGATAGACAACTTGCGGATGCCGACGGGATATCAACCTCCCAAGTTCCAACAATTCGATGGAAAGGGCAATCCAAAACAACACATTGCACATTTCGTCGAAACATGCAACAATGCTGGAATGGAGGGCGACCACCTGGTGAAACAATTTGTTCGGTCCCTGAAGGGAAATGCATTTGATTGGTATGTAGACCTAGAGTCCGAATCCCTTGACAGATGGGACCAAATGGAGCGAGAATTCCTGAACAGATTCTATAGCACTCGTCGCACCGTGAGTATGATGGAACTCACGAATACCAAGCAATGGAAAGATGAACCTGTCGTTGATTACATCAATCGATGGCGTTCATTAAGCTTGGATTGCAAAGATAGGCTTTTGGAGATATCGGCAGTTGAGATGTGCATTCAAGGGATGCATTGGGGATTACTCTACATTCTACAAGGGATTAAACCCCGCACGTTTGAGGAGCTAGCCACTCGTGCCCATGATATGGAGTTAAGTATCGCCAGCCACGGAGGAAAGCATGAGCCCGTCATCGAGCATAAAAAAGAGAAAGTCTTTGGACAAAAGACAGATAAGCCGGTCAAGAAGCCTACCAAGGAAGCAATGACAATCAACACTGTCCCGGTCAAAATCTCCACCCGAGATAAGAAGATGGAAGTCAAAAAGATGGAGTCATCCCGAGAGGTAGATAGACGTCGGCGCACTTTGAAGGAATTGGAGGAGAAAACGTACCCTTTTCCTGACTCCGATGTCGCAGGTATGCTTGAGGATTTGCTAGAAAAGAAGGTGATCGAATTGCCGGAATGTAAGCGGCCTGAGGAGATGAACCGGGTCAACGATCCTAAATTTTGCAAATACCATAGAATTGTCAGCCATCCAGTAGAGAAGTGCTTCGTGTTGAAGGAACTAATTATGAACTTAGCTAGACAAGGAAGGATCGAGTTGGATGTTGACGAAATTGCGGAGGCGAATGTTGCCACAATTGTGTTCGGATCCTTTGATCGGGTACCGTTGCCCTTATTGTCAAAAAGATCGGAGTTTCAATCTACAAGCGGCATGCACCAGAAGACTGGTCTATGTACAAAAGAAGTGGTGGGCGAACCAAACAATCAATGTGGTGATGGCTGTGTTGGTGATTCATCTTTTGATGACAATGAAGGATGGACGCTCGTTACTCGGCGAAAGTCTCGTACAAAGCGCATTCCCCAACGACAAAATGCTCAATCAAAGAAGGAGCGGCGAAAGAGAAGCTCGCACCGACAATCTAAGAACAAAACCAGACGGATGGTGAGGAGAGACTCCGAACAAGAAGATGAACCATTAATCCAAGGGCCACGACCTCCAGTTATGATAGGAGAATACTTTCCCAAAGTTTTCTTCGTAAGAGGGCCAACGGAGACAGTCCATATGACAACTTGCTATCAGGTAGATGACGAAGATGCCTCGGAAGGAAGATATGAAACTCATGAAGAGCGAAAGGTCTCAACACAGGCAGAAAATCCACCAGCGCATTCAAATATTGAAGAAGCGGTGGAACTCCCTGAAGCCGTACGTGTAGCATTGGTAAAGGCATTAATGGATCTTGATATCCAACCAAATAAGATAAGGAAGACCAGAGAATTAGAGCCTGAGTCTCAAGACCATGTTATTTGCTGCACGACGTGCGCTTCCATCACATTCACCGATGAAGACCTCTTGTTAGGATCTAAACCACATAATCGTCCGCTTTTCGTGTCAGGGTATGTGCGAGAACAAAAACTTAGTCGCATGCTTGTGGACGGAGGCTCAGCAGTGAACATCATGCCCAAATCCACGATGATGAATTTAGGCATCACCATGGACGAATTGTCTCGCAGTCGTCTTATATGATTCAAGGCTTCAATCAAGGAGGACAAAGAGCTATGGGCATGATCAGAGTTGAGCTCGTGATAGATGATCTAAAGTCAAACACCCTATTTCACTTGATTGATGCTAAGACCTCCTACAATCTCCTATTAGGAAGGCCATGGGTGCACGAAAATGGGATAGTGCCTTCAACCTTACATCAATGTTTCAAGTTTTACAGATGAGGAGTAAAAAAAAATCTTGGGTGACGTCAAACCATTTACTGAAACTGTTTGTGCCTAATAAATCTCGGCCGCTGCGGCCGAAGAGTACCCTTCTCGACCGCCGCTTTACCCATGAGCTCATAGAAACGGCCATGTTTCGACGCCCTCTGATTGTTGGCAACAAAGGAGAAAACACAAGGGCAAGGTTTTCTCGGCCGCTCGAGTGAGAGTCACGGGCCGAGGCCGAGGAACACACAGGGCACGGCCAAGGGAGATATTGACCAAATCATCACGTGGCTTCAGGGTCCCACGCCCCATTTAATGAAGTAACGCCTCTGTCCATCACAGCAAATCCACTAGGGCACGGAGCATTTAATGCACGAGGGCAGAAGGGAGTTGATTGAAAGCAGGATTTGGTAATCAGAGTGGTTAGGAACAAACATTCCATCAGATGTTCTTGCAATTGGCAGTCCCTTCACCAACCACTAAACCAGGGCATTTAATGCATTCCCACGGCCAGAGACGCAGAGACCTCGATCAGAGCAGTGGCCGAGATTTACCGAGATTTATGGGGGTCACACCACCATGCTTCACAATCCCAAATGCTGAGCAGACCCAGCCATGCTTGCCCTGATTGGACTCCACCATGCAGGTCTTGTCAAGCCTCGATTGCCCCTCCCAGACTCCTGCTATATAAACCAAGCTCAAGACCACTTGCAAGGGGTCCAACACCAAAAGCCAAAAGCCTCCCACGGAGCAACTTATTTTTTCTGTCATGTACTTTCAATATCTTTACATGCTTTCTTAGGAGTAGTGATAGATTGTAAGAAACTTCCATTCATCAATATATCATACGACTCTTGATTTCTCAAGGCGCCGGAGCACCACCCTTGTTGTCGCCTCACTCACCCCATATATCATACGACCGTCGCTCTCCGAGCAACGCGCCGGAGCACCGCCCAAAACCCACCACCTACCACCAACGGCCTTGTAGTTCAGGCCGTGAACCTGACGGCCGAGACCAGTTCCTTTCTCGGCCACAATCGTTTGATAAGAAGTCCAGACCAAACAGGCGCAATATTCCAAACACCTTCTAAACCAAACACTCCACCGAACTCGACGCACGGTAGACCGTGCTGGCACGCCCGCGCACAAACCGCACCGCATTCCAAAAGTAGGACTCCGTGTTATACGCACGTCCCCTCGGCCCGGAGAACCAGGCCGAAGAGATTTGCGCAGGCAACACTTCTAACAAACTCACCATGAACCCAAGGGACGAGCAGGCCTGCAGGATGGAAACGGCTTGTATGGCCGCAATAGACAGGTTCTCAACAGAGCTACGGACGCTCTTCCGAGAGGAAAGGCCGGTGGTACCAGCCCACGTCCAAACGCCAGACTGCGGCCAACAGCCACGGCCGCTGGCAAACAACTGGGGGCAACCACAGTCAACCGGGGTGGCCTCTAGGCCTTCTCGGCCCGCAAAAACGGCGCGCGGGCCGCTCCACACTTTGGCCGTGTCACTAAGGCGGAACGGCCCCGACTACCCCACGGCCGAGAAAGGCGACCCAGCGTGTACCATGGCCGTCTACTTTCAGAATGGCTCGACCAACACGGCCGCGGCCCCGACGCAACGACACGGCCAGAGTAGCCCGGCTGCTTCGCTGTCACAGGCGCCGCTGCCTCCTTCGAAAACCTGCCTACAGGATGGTTCGGCCGTTGTAAAAGCGACTGACGCACGTCTCGGCCAAACTTGCGGCAATGAGCTAAAACCGCCCGGTTCGGTTGCCACGGCCCAAGGTTTTGTGCAAAGAACCCGGCAGATTGAGCCACCAAACAGGGGACAGCCGACCTGGCCGCCACTTCTAACTCGGCCAATACTAACCCCTCAGAATCATGCGGCCGAGGGAATCCGGCGCAGATCCGACAACGGCTCGACTCAGAAGTGGCCGGGGGCACTGAACGCTATTAAGTTGTACCCGCTAGGAGAGCCCAAGACTAGGCATGATTTGTTTTCCAGATCAGCTTGGACACGCCGCGCGATGAAGGTCTCGGCCATGGGGGCACCGTATGCCTACACCCACGGCCGTTACATTCATATACTAAGGAGGCCGAGTTCCCGGCCCAGTCAGTTTTCTAAACGGCTTAAGCAGAAAACGGACCATGAGCTGGCCGCACCTCAGGACTCGGAAAGCATGGGGCAGTCAAGGCTCGGCGCCCACGCCTCGACGCAAGTTGAAAGAAGAATGGCGCCGAGGGCCTATGATAAAAAAGTCAAAAAGAAAAAAAGAGAAACGAATAGGTAAGTACATATATATATATATGTATATATATATAAAAAGGGGAAGATGCGTAACTTGGTCAAGAAAAAGTAGTATTTTATTGGTCAAAAGTTACATTTACAACGGAACGGCCTTTCCTGGCCGAATAAAACTCATACATAGGCAAAAGAAAAATGTACAAAATACACCCTGCGCCTATGAGACTACTGCGACACGAGCCTTCCTTCGGAAAAACAGATGGATGATTCTTCCTTGGGGAGTGCGAGAGCCATCCACATCTTCGCCGACCTCGGTGAAAAGGAAAGGCCGTCACCCCAGACACGGCAAAGTAAACCGGCCGTCGCTTCGGCCAAGAGGGAGGGACGCCACCCTGGCCGTGGTGAAGCAACCGGCCGGCTTGCGACCAGAACTTTCGCCTCGGCCCCAAGGAGAGGACAGAGGCCGACCATGATCGAAGCCAGATTAAGGTCGAAGCTGCCACTCACAAGGTTGCTGAGAACGAGAGATGGGCCAAATTAAGGTCGAGGCCGCCACCCACGGCGCGATCAAGGCCGCCATACAAAATAGGGCCTGGACCGCTCTCATGGGCACAGAGAGGGCTGGAGGAGGCCGGAGACTCCACTCTGGATACGGCCAGACGAATGCGGCAGGAGCAAAACCGTCGTGTCAAGTCTCCCCATCTCCATCGGCCACGCAGCTCTGCCTCCATGGATTCGCGGGGGAAAGGACTCACCTTCCCCAGAATTGAGAAAAACCTCGGTCGCACCTTGACTTTGGCCCACGCTTTCCAGGACGGAACGTGGCGGATTGATGACGGGGAAGCAAAGGCTATCGGATTGGGCTAAGGCAGGGGACTTTTCGAAGAAGCGCGAGCTCAAGCGGTTGCCAGTGAGGGGCAGAGAATGAGAAAGAATGGGGCCTTTTATAGTGGCATCGCCTCTCTCGAAAATAGGCGTGCCCTATTAAAGGCAAGCATAAATTCCCCCCCGCGAATCGGCGCGACCCTCTCGGAAAATGCAGCAATCTAGCGGCATGATCGAAGGCATGATGCCGTGTCAGAAGCCCAAAGGACCCATGGTATCAACTGATGGGAGCGAAGCAACGGCTCGAGTGAATCAAGGCAATAATGGCTCATGCGACGCGCCAGCGCATTAAATGCGCAAACCGACGTGCGCATTTAAAAGGAAGAGACATCAGCTGTCCGTCGCATCGTTTCGAGGAATGCAAGGGGTCTGTCCCTTGGAATCCATTCGGCCCCAACCCAGACCGCGGCCGAAGGATCCAGGGACAGGGGGGCAATGTTTGTGCCTAATAAATCTCGGCCGCTGCGGCCGAAGAGTACCCTTCTCGACCGCCGCTTTACCCATGAGCTCATAGAAACGGCCATGTTTCGACGCCCTCTGATTGTTGGCAACAAAGGAGAAAACACAAAGGCAAGGTTTTCTCGGCCGCTCGAGTGAGAGTCACGGGTCGAGGCCGAGGAACACACAGGGCACGGCCAAGGGAGATATTGACCAAATCATCACGTGGCTTCAGGGTCCCACGCCCCATTTAATGAAGTAACGCCTCTGTCCATCACAGCAAATCCACTAGGGCACGGAGCATTTAATGCACGAGGGCAGAAGGGAGTTGATTGAAAGCAGGATTTGGTAATCAGAGTGGTTAGGAACAAACATTCCATCAGATGTTCTTGCAATTGGCAGTCCCTTCACCAACCACTAAACCAGGGCATTTAATGCATTCCCACGGCCAGAGACGCAGAGACCTCGATCAGAGCAGTGGCCGAGATTTACCGAGATTTATGGGGGTCACACCACCATGCTTCACAATCCCAAATGCTGAGCAGACCCAGCCATGCTTGCCCTGATTGGACTCCACCATGCAGGTCTTGTCAAGCCTCGATTGCCCCTCCCAGACTCCTGCTATATAAACCAAGCTCAAGACCACATGCAAGGGGTCCAACACCAAAAACCAAAAGCCTCCCACGGAGCAACTTATTTTTTCTGTCATGTACTTTCAATATCTTTACATGCTTTCTTAGGAGTAGTGATAGATTGTAAGAAACTTCCATTCATCAATATATCATACGACCCTTGATTTCTCAAGGCGCCGGAGCACCACCCTTGTTGTCGCCTCACTCACCCCATATATCATACGACCGTCGCTCTCCGAGCAACGCGCCGGAGCACCGCCCAAAACCCACCACCTACCACCAACGGCCTTGTAGTTCAGGCCGTGAACCTGACGGCCGAGACCAGTTCCTTTCTCGGCCACAATCGTTTGATAAGAAGTCCAGACCAAACAGGCGCAATATTCCAAACACCTTCTAAACCAAACACTCCACCGAACTCGACGCACGGTAGACCGTGCTGGCACGCCCGCGCACAAACCGCACCGCATTCCAAAAGTAGGACTCCGTGTTATACGCACGTCCCCTCGGCCCGGAGAACCAGGCCGAAGAGATTTGCGCAGGCAACAGAAACCGAGTCTTACTTCGCGAATGCCAAATTTTACATGGATGAAGACATGGTATCTGAGGTTATTTCTGTGGAGGTTCACTCAACAGGAAAAGCCATGCCAAGAAGAGAAGAGCATTCAAAGTGCCCTCCCACAGAGGATGATGTTTCGAAGAAATCAAGAAGCACCTTGTCCGGACAGATGGGATCATCACAGACAGATTCACAGGAGGTGTCTACTCCCGTCCTCCGCTATGTCTCACCATCCCGACGGAAGGAAGGACAATCCCCATTTGGAGAAGAAGTAAAGCCAAGGAAATGGGGAGAAAGCGACATGAAATTCTTGAAGGAGTCGACAACCATACCTTTACCCAAGTTGAATAATTCAGATGTTTCGAAATCTTCGGTACCAGGATTCGTCAGACCATCACAAGAGGCAACAAGACACAAATCTCTTCCGGTCACAAGAACAAAAGAAGGTTTTGACCCTAATGCTTATAAGCTCATGTCAAAGGCAGGTTATGACTTCGGCTTATCTTCTTCGATGGGAGACCTTAATCCAGATGTCACAGGAGAAAGGACGCATGGCCTTAGCAAAACCCAAAAGAAGTTGAAGGAGCAAGGTTACACAATTGACTCAGCTAGAGCAGGCCTAGGTTTTACTCCTATCGCACCTGTCAAGATCTCTGCTAGAAGAAAAGAAAAGAAAGCAGAAGCTCAACATATTAGTGTCGAAGCGGTTGAGGAGGAAGAAGAACCAAAGACTGTTAAGAGAGCCTCAGTGTTCGACCGTTTAGCCAAGCCTACCCAGCGGACCTCAGTTTTCAGCCGCATAAAAGAATCAACATCACGACCTTCTGTGTTCAAAGGGATAACTGGGCATGATAGCCAAAGGGGAATTCAATCAGCCCCACGCAGATCGGCGTTAGAAAGACTTGGGTTCCAAGCAAGTCGTCTGAAGAGAAAAATCATGTCGATTCAACGGAAGACAATGAAATTCGGAGCTTAATCCCGTCACGTATGAAACGTCACTCTACATTAGACGTAACTTCAGGTGACCAACTCAAAGTGAAACGACGAACAATCATACAAACTCGGGAAACTTTGAGTCAGCAAAACAAAAGTGACGATGAAGAAGCGGAGGTTCTAGCTGTTCATCACGTTACGATCAAAGAGCTCGACGAAGAGGAACCTTTCGAGGAGGAGGTTCATGATGCTCCTGCCGCATTAGAAGATGGAGGCCAAGCGACTGTTGATGAACTAAAAGAACTCAATCTTGGCACAAATGAAGACCCAAGACCTATCTTCGTTAGTGCACTTTTGAATCCTAGTGAAGAGGAGTCCTATCATCAACTGCTACTTGAGTATAAAGATGTCTTTGCTTGGACATACAAGGAGATGCCAGGTCTTGATCCGAAAGTTGCTGTCCATCACCTTGCAGTCAAACCTGGAACACGCCCAATCAAACAAACTCAACGTCGCTTCCGTCCGGAGCTCCTAAGTCAAATCGAAGCCGAAGTTGACAAGTTGATTGCCGCCGGATTTATTAGGGAGGTGAAATACCCGACGTGGATAGCAAACATCGTTCGGTGAAGAAGAAAATCACTGGACAAATTCGTATTTGTGTTGACTTCCGAGACTTAAACGAGGCTTGTCCAAAGGATGACTTTCCATTGCCCATAATTGAGCTCATGGTTGATGCAACAACAGGTCATGAAGCCTTATCTTTCATGGATGGTTCATCTGGATACAATCAAATAAGAATGTCGCCAGAGGACGAAGAACTCACAGCCTTCCGCACTCCAAAAGGAATTTACTGTTACAAGGTGATGCCATTTGGTCTCAAGAATGCAGGTGCGACCTATCAACGTGCAATGCAAAAGATCTTTGGAGACATGCTTCACAAGAATGTCGAGTGCTACGTTGATGACCTGGTGATCAAGTCAAAAAGAAGAGAAGATCACTTGAAAGACTTGAGAATGGTGTTTAACAGATTACGGAAGTACCAACTCAAGATGAACCCATTGAAGTGTGCTTTCGGCGTCACGTCAGGTAAATTTCTTGGTTTCATCGTTAAACATCGAGGCATCGAAGTAGACCAGACTAAGATTAAAGCTATCCAAGGTATGCCCGAGCCAGAAATTTACATGAGTTGAAAAGTTTACAAGGGCGTCTCGCGTTCATTCGGCGATTCATCTCAAACTTAGCAGGAAGGTGTCAGCCGTTCAGTTGCCTTATAAAAAAAGATGTTCCATTTGTTTGGGATGAAGCTTGTCACAATGCATTTGAAAGCATAAAGGAGTACCTATCGAGTTCACCACTATTAGGAGCTCCTATTCCAGGCAAACCACTCATATTGTACATTGCAGCTCAAGAGAGGTCAATTGGAGCCCTGTTGGCGCAAGAGAACGAGTCACATAAGGAGCGAGCACTCTATTATCTAAGCCGAACTCTTACTGGTCCTGAACTAAACTACACACCTATAGAAAAGACGTGTCTTTCACTTGTCTTTGCTATTCAAAAGTTAAGGCACTACATGCAAGCGTTCACGGTTCATCTAATTGCACGAGCTGACCCAGTGAGGTACGTTATGTCAAAACCAGTCTTGACGGGGCGTTTGGCCAAGTGGGCATTACTTCTCAATCAATATGAAATCATCTACACTCCAGCAAAGGCGGTAAAGGGGCAAGCTGTTGCAGATTTCCTAGCCGATCATCCAATTCCAGCAGACTGGGAAATTTCAGATGACTTACCCGACGAACAAGTCTTCTTCGCTGACGTTTCTCCTGCTTGGATGATGTTTTTTGACGGATCAGCCGTAAAGATGGGGCGGGGGCTGGCGTAGTCTTCGTGTCACCCGAGAGACACGTATTGCCCTATTCATTCTCTTTAAGTGAACTTTGCTCGAACAACGTTGCAGAATACCAGGCTTTGATCATGGGCTTACAAATGGCCGTAGAGATGAAGATATCGAGCTTAGAAGTATATGGTGACTCCATGTTAGTGATCAACCAATTGTTGACCCACTACGAAGTTAGGAAGGATGATCTAATTCCATATCACCAAATGGCTACGCGATTACTAGAAAGGTTTGACTTCGTGACGCTGGAGCATGTGCCAAGAAAGGACAACCAAATGGCAGATGCCCTAGCCAACCTTGCTGCTACGTTGGCATTGACAAAAGATGAAGCAGTGAATCTTCCAGTTTGCCAACGTTGGGTCGTTCCATTAACACTTGGGGCATCGCAAGAAGGAGTCAACGTTATCTCGGTATTGTCCATTGACATTAATGACTGGAGGCAACCTTTAATTGATTATCTTGAACATGGGAAACTACCAGATGATTCGAGACATCGATCAGAAGTACGGCGTCGGGCACCTCGATTCATTTATTATAAAGAGATTCTATACCGTCGTTCATTCGAAGGCCTGTTTCTAAGATGCTTGGGGGAAGAAGATGCATCCAAAGCAATGGAGGAGGCTCACTCAGGTATTTGCGGAGCTCATCAATCAGGGCCAAAGCTACATTTCCAAATAAAGAGGATGGGCTACTATTGGCCGACCATGGTCAAGGATTGCATGGATTATGTGAAGAAATGCCAAGCATGTCAATTCCATGCCAACTTTATACATCAGCCGCCGGAGCCGCTACATCCTACAATTGCTTCATGGCCATTTGATGCATGGGGTCTTGATGTGGTGGGACCCATAGCACCCAAATCTTCTGATGGTCATTCTTACATCCTTGCAGCCACAGACTACTTTTCAAAATGGGCGGAAGCTGTACCTTTAAAGGAAGTGAAGAAAGAAAACGTAGTGAACTTTATCAAAGTGAATATCATTCATCGGTATGGTGTGCCGCGCTACATCATCACAGATAATGGAAAGCCATTCTCGAACCGGTTGATGGATAAATTGTGTGAAGACTTCGGTTTCAAACAACGCAACTCTTCAATGTACAATGCCCCAGCCAACGGTCTTGCGGAGGCGTTCAACAAAACTCTTTGCAACTGTTGAAGAAAGTTGTTGGAAGAAACCAAGAAAGATTGGCATGAAAGGACAAATGAAGCATTGTGGGTTATCGAACGACATACCGGATGCCTACTCAGGCTACACCATACTCACTCGTGTATGGCGTGGAAGCAGTCTTGCCTCTAGAAAGTCAAATTCCATCATTGAGGATGGCCATACAAGAGGGATTGACTGATGAAGAGAATGCAAAGCTACGTCTCCAAGAGTTAGAAGCACTAGACGAAAAGAGACTCGAAGCGCAACAACGCTTAGAGTGTTATCAAGCTCGGCTTTCGAATGCTTTTAACAAGAAGGTTTGCCCCAGGTCTTTTCAAGTAGGAGATCTTGTCCTCGCATTACGTAGACCTATCATCACAACACACAAAACCGGAAGCAAGTTTACTTCGAAATGGGATGGGCCCTACGTAGTTCAAGAAGTGTACACAAGTGGTGTTTACAAGATCATAGCCGAGGACGGTTTAAGAGTCGGTCCTATCAACGGAAAGTTCTTGAAACGATACTACGCATGAAATGATACCAAAAATCTCCTCCGCCTGCACGAGCTGAAACTGCACAAGGCACCAAAAAGCTCCTTCGCCTGCACGAGCTGAAACTGCACAAGGCACCAAAAAGCTCCTCCGCCTGCACGAGCTGAAACTGCACAAGGCACCAAAACGCTCCTCTGCCTGCATGAGCTGAAACTGCACAAGGCACCAAAATGCTCCTCTGCCTGCACGAGCCGAAACTGCACAAGGCACCAAAATGCTCCTCCGCCTGCACGAGCTGAAAATGCACGAGGCATAAAAAAAAAAAATGCTCATTGGATTGAAAACCCGAAAAGGCGATCCAAGCAAAAGTTAGAGCACAAAAAAAAAATGCTCGTTGGATTGAAAACCCAAAAGGGCGGTCCAAGCAAAAGTTAGAGCACAAAAAAAAAACAAAGAAGTCTCTTTGGGAAAGTATCTGTGGTCGATCAAGTTAGGCATCCTCCACTTACGTAAAGCCTAAGCGCTTGAGCGGGTTATCACCAAGTCGGAGAGATGGTTCAAACCCAAGCGGTATAAAACGTCTACGTTCTTCAATTGTCCTCCACTTACGTAAAGCCTAAGCGCTTGAGTGGGTTATCACCAAGTCGGAGAGATGGTTCAAACCCAAGCGGTATAGGACGTCTACGTTCTTCACTCATCCTCCACTTACGTAAAGCCTAAGCGCTTGAGCGGGTTATCACCAAGTCGGAGAGATGGTTCAAACCCAAGCGGTATAGGACGTCTACGTTCTTCAATTGTCCTCCACTTACGTAAAGCCTAAGCGCTTGAGCGGGTTATCACCAAGTCGGAGAGATGGTTCAAACCCAAGCGGTATAGGACGTCTACGTTCTTCAATTGTCCTCCACTTACGTAAAGCCTAAGCGCTTGAGCGGGTTATCACCAAGTCGGAGAGATGGTTCAAACCCAAGCGGTATAGGACGTCTACGTTCTTCACTCGTCCTCCAATACGTAAAGCCTAAGCGCTTGAGTGGGTTATCACCAAATCGGAGAGATGGATCAAACCCAAGCGGTATAGGACGTCTACGTTCTTCACTTTCTTTCAAAGTACCTATTGTTAAAAATATAAAAAAATAAAAAAATAAAAAAATAAAAAAAAGGTTTTATGTCATCGCGAGCTGCCGGAAACTATGCACCATGCCTTCGGAGGCGTCCACCAATCTGCCATCCCTCCTCAGCAACACACAAGCTCCCACTTTTTCTCCCTTCATCAAATTGCCGCACTCTCCAATTGATTTTAAAGACAAGCTTCTCTTTCTCCAAAAGCCACAATGATGGCTAGTCATGATGACTAGGAGAAATGATTTCCAAAGACATCATCATGATGTCTTCCATCATTACTAATGACAAAGAAACCAACCGAAGAAACCGGAAGGGCCGAAGAAACCGGAAGATTTTTTTTTCCACAAAAGCAGTCCACGTAATGATGGCAAGGAGAGACATAATGATGAAAGGAGAAAAGTATTCCAAAAGTAAGAGTCATGATGGCAAGGGAAAAACATTTCACCAATAGACATCATGATGGTGTCTCTTCAAAAAAAAAAAAACAAAACAAACAAACAAACAAACAAACATAATGATGTTGGTCTCTCACCCATCATTACCTTCACTTTCTTTTCTTGCCAAAGAACCCGGCTTCTCCCTCGGTGTGTAGCTCACAAAACACACTCTCCAAAACAACAAAAAAAAAAAAAAAAAAAACAACCACATGCAAAAAGAAGAAAACATAATGATGTTGGTCTCTCACCCATCATTAATTTTCTTTGATGCAAAGTAAAATGAAAAAACTTTCCTTCAGGAAGTAGCCGTTAGCTACTTTACTTTGCATTAATTCCTACAGCTACCCCAAAATCCGGATGTTGGTTTTCTTTGGCAGCTTTTGCTTTGCATTTATGGATGTCTTTTGCTTTGTGTTAAATGTCATTAAATGAGCTGCCGGTTGGTTTTGAAAGCATAATTAATATGCTTTTTGCTTTGTCAAAAAAGAACAAAGTGAAAGAAAATTAAAGTGTGAATCAAATGAAAGCAAATTGCTCAAAAAAAAAAAAAAAAAAAAAGGAGGAAAGTGTCATAATTACTACAGCTGCTTTTTTGCTTTTGTTTTGTAGCTGTCAGTTCCTCTACCCCAAAATCCGGACGTTTGTTTCTTTGGCAGCTTATGCAATCACTTGAGTATGCGTTTGTAATCCGGGTGGTTGTTTTCTTAGACAATTAAGTATAGTACTTGAGTGCTATGCTTTATGCTTTTGCTTTGCACTTATGGATGTTTGCTTTTTCTTGAACATACATGATTATGTTCTTTACTTTGTAATGAATGTTACGGGTAAAAAGCTAAATGAAAGAACAAAAAAAAAAAGTAACACTTCAAGCTGCACCTCCTACATGTGACAAAGCACATGTCTACAATGCATCATGAAGTGGGGGCAATTTGTAGACAAAG
Source organism: Prunus salicina (assembly GCA_020226455.1). Classification (NCBI taxonomy): domain Eukaryota; kingdom Viridiplantae; phylum Streptophyta; class Magnoliopsida; order Rosales; family Rosaceae; genus Prunus; species Prunus salicina. The sequence goes on along the minus strand of CM035346.1, from coordinate 25,842,870 downwards.
AAATTTTGGTGCAATAAATTCCATTGGACGAGAAAATAATTAGGGTTCGATGGATTAAATTGTGGGCCTCATAATTCGCCCATGTGGCGTGTGACTCATCAAAATCAAAAGGTGACACGTGTCGACATCCGACGGAGTGCATCAAACGGTCCAAGATGAAAGAAGAGCCTATAAATAAGAGGCTTCAAGATGAAAGAGAGGAGAAAACCAAGCATTTAGAAGAAACAAAGCAAAACACTCTTTGCATTCTTCACCCCTCTTTGGAAGAGCTACCAAGCACAACAAATAAGTGCCGGTTCCTCCACCCTAGAAAAATCCCAAACACCAAACAAGCTTTGTGCTACCCGTTTGATCAAGATCAAGTCTCTACGACCCTTGCATCAAACACAAATTTTCTTTAAACACTTTGGAGATCGAATCAGAGGATTCAAAACAGAGATTGTAACTCCAAATTTCATAAATACAATTATTATTTTGTACACGTGTTCTTGTCTCATTTGTCGCAGGATTTTCGTGTTTACAGTTTGCATTCTGAAAATACTCTTGCCAGACGACTCATTTTCACTTTACCACAAATACGGAACAAAGCTCGAGCTGTCGAATCTTCAAAAAATTTCGCCGAAAGTTTTCCTGAGAACCTTGCCATGATAGGAATGGACTTCTTGGAAGATGATGTAAAATGTGTGTTGAAGTATTCGCCCAACCACCCATACACATAATGGAAAGGTAAAACAGTTGCGCAATTTCCTGGATCATCTGCACTAGAAATATCGTTCAGCCCCTTGTAAATGCTGGCCAATACTGGAACTGCTAGGCCAAATGATACACCGTGTGCCATTCGACTGGCAACTTTGAAAACCCCTGGTCTGATCAAAGTTACGTCGTCTTTGGGAAATACAAATTTGCACAACCAGCAAGCAAGGAATGCAGCCAAGTAGGATTTTTCCATGTCTTCATCAGCTATACCCAAATCTTCAAAAACCCCTTCCTCTTCCCTAGTGCGTTTCAGTGCTGTCGGAATGATACCAGATGGATCAGAGTCCTCCTTTGGCTTTTGTGACTTGTTCCGTACGGTTTTCCTTGAAGACTTTTTATACTTGAATGGCCCTCGATACCAGTACTTTATCCAAGCAGTCATTCTCACTCCAGATTTTCCTTTAGAATCCCGTAAAATCTTGTGATACGCTAAGAATAAGTAGTGACAAATGTGTGGGATATAAGACACTCCTTTATGATCCTTCCTGTTGAGACTCTCAGTGGTTGGAATAACTTCATCATAAAATCGACCTGTAATAGGGAGACCGCCAATTTCATGAAGGTCCCAAAGGGAAATAGACATCTCTCCTTGCGACATATGAAGAGTATTTGTTGCAGGACACCAATACTCGCAGAAGGCTCGAATGACTGGAGCATGTCGATCATAGCTAAATAATGAGGCAAATACTGCATTATATAGGCCGGTGCTCTTAAGAACCTGAGTATTTCTACTTAGCACATCTTCAAGCCACTCCCAGTAATACTTGGTAAATGTAGATTCACCAGCTGTCGAGAGAGCAGAACCCCAATTCACTGCTCCATTATGGATTCGATCGCTAAGAAGCTCGAACGCCTTCGATGAACCGGTATCTATATGATGGGAGGACTTTAACTATAAAACAGTGGAGTGAAGGTCCCTATCTGTAGACCTGGATTTTTTGAAGCTGCTGAGTTGACAAAACACCTCTTGCGACCAAAACGGAATATGAAGAGAATTGTCCACCTCAGATACTTCCGAAGCTATGAGAGGCGCACCTACAAGCAATGTGGTACCTTCATCCCGGTTATCACTTTCATCCTCAAGAATAGTAACAGTGCCTTTCTTGAAACACTTGAAGAAGGCCATCTGTATAAGATGAGCGACATGAAACAATATTCAGTATCAGGCTGGTGATTTCATACTTTAAAAAAAATAAAAATAAAAAAGGGAGCTTACTCGTACAAGTTTGAAAAGCCGGGTAAAGGTGGAATTAGGGGTGGCAATTTCGGACACGACCCGATACACGACTCGAAACCCGCACGAGAAATTAGTGGGTTCAACCCGCACGATAAAAAAACAGGTCAATTTCGGGTCAACCCATTCTGACCCGTTTAATAAACGGGTGGGTTTCGGGTCAACCCGCTAACCCGCTATAATACCTATCTAACCCGTTTATTAAACGGGTCATGTCACGGGTCGTGTCAACCCGTATACAACCCGCTAACCCGCTAAAAAATTAAGACAAATGGAGACTTCAACACACACACAAGGGGTTTCGAACCCCTACCACTCTCATTTCTCACAAACATCTTATCCACCATGCTACAAACAACTTTGTGATTTTATGGTATGCCTTATGATATTTATAATGTTTCTTTTGCTTTTGTGTTTTCCTTTCTTTTCCGTCTCTATTCTCCTTTTTTTTTTTTTTTCTTTTCCTTCTTTCTTCTTTCTCCTCTCTTTTTTTTTTTCTCTCTCTTTTCCTTTCCTCTTCTCTCCTTTTTTTTCTTTCTTTTCCTTCTCTTTAGTTTTCTCTCATCTCTCTGTTTTCTTTCTTTCTTTCCTTCAATCTTCTCTCCTCTCTCTCTCTCTCTCTCTCTCTCTCCCTCTCTCTCTATTTTTTTTCTTTCTTTTCCTTCTCTCTCCTCTCCTCTCTCTATCTTTTTTTTCTTTCTTTTCCTTATATTTTCTCTCCTCTCTCCGTTTTTTTTATTTAAATTTTTTCAGTTGTGAGTTTTGTAACGTGCATGTTATTATTTATAAACCCGTTACACGACTCGAAACCCACACGATAAAAGACGACCCGAACCCGACACGACACGTTTATTAAATGGGTTGGGTTCGGGTGAATTCTTGACACGTTTATTATCCCGACACGATCGACACGACATGAACCCGACACGACACGACCCATTGCCAGCCCTAGGTAGAATGCCTCAAGAAACAATTGTCACTCGTCTTCCCCTACGTAAAGCCTAAGCGCTTGAGCGGGTTATCACCAAGTCGGAGAGATGGTTCAAACCCAAGCGGTATAGGACGTCTACGTTCTTCACTCGTCCTCCACTTACGTAAAGCCTAAGCGCTTGAGCGGGTTATCACCAAGTCGGAGAGATGGTTCAAACCCAAGCGGTATAGGACGTCTACATTCTTCACTCGTCCTCCACTTACGTGAAGCCTAAGCGCTTGAGCGGGTTATCACCAAGTCGGAGAGATGGATCAAACCCAAGCAGTATAGGACGTCCACGTTCTTCACTTTCTTTCAAAATACCTATTGTCAAAAAATATATATGTATAAATATCATCATATAAAATATAAAAAAAAATTAAAATAAATAAATAAATAAAAAAGGATTGAAAGAGTGATAGATGTGCAAAAAAAAATAAATAAATAAAGAGGTTATTTCAAGCTGTTTGGACCAGCCCAAGCTAAAGAGGCAGGCCAGCATGCCCACTTCTCCAGTCCAGCCAGCACGAAGGCCCAGCAATTGTCGCAGCCCAGCATGCATCCATCCAGCCCCATGATCGCGAACAGCCCAGCTGGCTTCCTGCCCCAGGTCCAGCAAGGAGGCCCATGTCGTGCAAGGCCTGCTCCGCATTCGACGCCCAAGGGAAGCGCCAGTTTGCTCCAGCTGTTTGCGAGGCCCGCCCCATGCTTTCACTTCGAACGCAGCACTTCCTCCTGGCCTGCCAACCTTCCAGACCTCCAACGATGCATGCAGGCCTGCCAACCTTCTACCCTCCAATCTTGTTTTCAAAAAAAAAAAAAGAAAAAAAAAGGGGGGGGGGGGGGGGGGGCAAAAAGACAAAAACTGACGCAAGCATAGTAAATTCGTATGCCAAAGGAATTTGCTGATCATACCAATTGAGAATCTGCTGTTCATCCATCAAGTCTTGATATGCCCAAAACGGTGGGTTCTGGTGACTATAAAATAAATAAAAAATTCAATGTTGGTTTTCTTTGTTCCGCTGGCTGCAAGCAGGAATATATATATATATATATATATATATGAGAATCAGACACTGAAGAATAAAAACAAAAAAAGGAGGACAACTCTCACCACTTTGGTTGCTGTGTCTTATGGCTACCGAAGACTCCGCTATGTCCTCTACTTTTGTCGGCAAATGACTAATGCAGCTGCAGACTTTTGCATATCTATGCATTTATGTGGCCCTCTTTTATTCAACGGGAAGTAATTGCCATGTGGACCACTATGAGACATAATGATGAGATGTAAACATCATTATGGTTGAGTTGATTTTGGTGCATGGGTTATTAGAAGAAGTGTGGTTTTTGGTGAGCTGTAACCGAGGGAGAACCAAAAAAAGGAGAAGTAGAGAAAGGTGAGCTTGTGTGTAACACAAAAGAGAAGAACCCGCTGCAACAACCACATTCAAAAAGAAGAAAACATAATGATGTTGGTCCATCACCCATCATTACCTTTTTTTATGCAAAGTAAACTGAAGAACTTTCCTTCAGGAAGTAGCCGTTAGCTACTTTACTTTGCATTAATTCCTACAGCTATCCCAAAATCCGGATGTTGGTTTTCTTTGTCAGCTTTTGCTTTGCATTTATGGATGTCTTTTGCTTTGTCAAAAAAAAAAAAACAACAAAGTGAAAGAAAATTAAAGTGTGAATCAAATGAAAGCAAATTGCTCCACACACACACAAAAAAAAAAAAAAAAAAAAAAAAAAAAAAAAAACCCACATGCAAAAAGAAGAAAACATAATGATGTTGGTCTCTTACCCATTATTACCTCCACTTTCTTTTCTTGCCGAAGAATCCGGCTTCTCCCTCGGTGTGTAGCTCACAAACCAAAGACAACTCTCCAAAAAGAACAACCACATGCAAAAAGAAGAAAACATAATGATGTTGGTCTCTCACCCATCATTACCTCCACTTTCTCCCATACTTCTTGCCGAAGAACCCGTCTTCTCCCTCGGTGTGTAGCTCACAAAACACAATCATGAGTAAATGTCATTAAATGCTTTTGTGTAGCTCACAAAACACAATCATGAGTAAATGTCATTAAATGCTTTTGCTTTTAATATGCTTTTGCTTTGTAATAAATGTCATTAAATGTCATGAGTAAAAAGGCTCAATGAAAAAAAAAAAAAAAAAGGAGGAAAGAAACACTTCAAGCTGCACCTCCTACATGTGACAAAGCACATGTCTACAATGCATCATGAAGTGGGGGCAATTTGTAGACAAAGAAATTTTGGTGCAATAAATTCCATTGGACGAGAAAATAATTAGGGTTCGGTGGATTAAATTGTGGGCCTCATAATGCGCCCATGTGGCGTGTGACTCATCAAAATCGGATTAGTTGTCAAAAGGTGACACGTGTCGACAATCCGACGAAGTGCATCAAACGGTCCAAGATGAAAGAAGAGCCTATAAATAAGAGGCTTCAAGATGAAAGAAGGGGGTCCAAAGAAAAAAAGAAAAGGAGAAAACCTAGCATTGAGAAGAAACAGAAAACTCTCTGCATTCTTCACCACACTTTGGAAGAGCCACCAAGCACAACAAATACATGCTGGTTCCTCCACCCTAGAAAATTCCAAACACCAAACAAGCCTTGTGCTACCCGTTTGATCAAGATCAAGTCTCTACGACCCTTGTATCACACACAAATTTTCTTTAAACACTTTGGAGATCGAATCAGAGGATTCAAAACAGAGATTGTAACCCTAAATTTCATAAATACAATTATTATTTTGTACACGTGTTCTTGTCTCATTTGTCGCAGGAAATTCGTGTTTACACAGGCTACTTCTTGGAGGGATTCAGACGACCTGGACGTGCATAAGGATTGCAGATGTTCAGTTAATAAAATTAACAACGGTGTGGATGCTCTCTATCCATCATGGGAGCCTAATTCCTGCAGTTCTGCCGATTTTGATGCTTGGTGGAACCCTAATAGTATAATGTTTACATTAGGCATTCAAGAAACCAATTCACATGGATGATTCTTACTTCATCCATTTGTTGCTTAGGAAGACATGATGGTACATATAATCCCAACAACCTCAAGAAGCATGCTTTCAAATGTGATCAATCAAAGAAAAACATACATCAAGGATACATTATTTTAGTGAGTGGGAATTCATCAACAATATCTAGAAATTCATACACTCAAACATCAAAATAATAGAGTATTCATTTTTAGGGCTTCAACCTAAGCCCGAGCTATGGAGTTTAGTTCCTCTATTTATTTCAAACACAAATTCAAAATAAAACTAGAAAGAGTTTACAAATTTGTGAAAGTGATGGAAGCTCAAGGTCTTCAATGGTGGAAATATTCTTCCCCTTCTTGCTCGGCTACCCTTGTCTTTCTCCTCTAGCTCTCTAGCTCCAAAATCTCCTCCAATCTCTGCAAAATTGAATAATCCGTTCAAATGTGGTTGATGCCTTCTCTATGCTCCCCCTCTCTCTCCTCCTTTCCAACTCACCCATCAATATTAAACTCATTCTTTTTTTTCTTTTTTTTTATGTCATGATGGGATTTTTGGTTTTTGTCTTCACAAAGAATCAAGATGACATCATGGAGGTAAAAACTGGCCCAAGACAAATCTCTAGAGCTGTGGTAACATGCTGGATCAGTTGGATAGGCTATACTTGTTCAATGGAGCTCAAATTCGGATATGTTGTAGTCAACATCCATTGGAACAAGTTTCATGAAGATCTTCACCTCATCCGTGCACTGGAGCATGTTGATCCAAGGCCAAGAAGTTGACCTATGAAAATGAACAAAAACAGAATTTATAACCAATAATGCATTTTTAGCTTATTTTTATTCTAACCAAGGTAAAGTCTATGAAAACACAAAAAGGAAGTAAAAAGCTATAAAATGTCAAGAACTAACTCAAAATAATGGGTGAATAACATGATAAATCATGTGTAAAAATGAACCTAACATGAGTTTCGAAAATAAAGAGGGGAAATAATAAATAATACACAACATTCATTCAATATTGAAATGTTGGAAATAAACAACATTCTCAAGGATATGATAATCGAAACAATATTAACAAGGATACAATCTTTGGTGTTTAAGGGTGGAATGTTTCAAACTGAAGGTAAGTAGGTCGTTGATAGGTTTACGACCTTCAAAATGTAGTTGTTGATGCTCAAAAATGGTTCGGCACCTTTAGGCCCAACTTAGTAATGTCTGTGCCTTCGGTATGATCCGGGCCTCGGCAGAGCGATCGATCTGCAAAATGAGAGTGATCGATAAGGCCTAAGGCACCGGTGTGGTACCGACCGAAAGCTCTCCGATACTTAAGTAAGTATGGAGTGAGTAGTAATCTGGACAGAGTAATAGCTAAGTATGTCGAAAGCTCCAGTTCCCTCCATTTTGGGATTTGTGCCCCTTTTATAAGTCTCTGGAGATATGCATGTTGTGTAGAATTTCGATGTGGAACTATAGGCATTTACTGTGGGTGGTCCACGTGTCCAGTGGGTGTTTGGGGTATGTCCTTGTGATCGGTAGTCAGGGGTGCCAAACGCTGTCTTACCAATTCGCTCTTTTTAGTCCACGTGTCGCTCCCTTATTGGTCTGTCACTTGTGGTATAAACAACAGTAAGGGTGAAGCTCAAAGCTTCTAGATGAAAGAAACTTACGAGAGGGGCAGATTCCTCAAAATAACAAAAGAAAACAAAAAAGCAAGGCATGGTAGGAAGTGGGTGGGATCCACACGTATGAGTATGACTCAAGCCAATGACACAAGTCAAAAAAGGCACAGTGGCTTATGATTGGTGAGTTTGTTTGTTTATGAATACAACTTTCACTGCTCTCTGCTGCTTCTCTGAAGGAAAAGTATGATCATGTTTGTTTATGAAAACAACTTTCACTGCTCTCTGCTGCTTCTTCTCTGAAGGAAAAGTATGATCATCTTATATTCCAATTTTCCAAAACAGTTGAAGGAGGGATGAGCAGAAGTATGAGCACAACAGAAGAATCAGTGCTTGATTTGCTGCCCAAGTTCAGATTCCATCCCTCTGAGGAGGAAATGGTGAACCTTTTGAAGAATAAGGTGGAGGGCCAGGACTCCCAAGCCATGCCTGATGAAATCGTTGACAAGCCTTGGGATTTACCTGATAATGAATCGATCCAACTTTTTTGTCGCTTCTTGAAGAGGATGATGCAGGGCAAGGCCTCCCAATCCATCCCTGAAATCGATGTCTACAAGTACGAGCCTTGGGATTTAGCTGGTAATCCATTAATCTGTCTCAATTTCTCTTCACTGCCCATTTTCACATTTCCAAGGTATATATGATGTTTGTTTATACATAATCTTGCTCAATTATCCTGTTTTTCTCATTTCCAATTTACAATTTTGTTCAATAATTTATGCTGTTGTGAAATCTTTTGTTTTGTTGTTCATTACTTCAAGACTTGTTTGCATTTTGCAGAGCTCATGTTCCCAGACTCTCCATATCAACCTAGGGCCTGGTTCTCCTTCAGCCGACCTGAGTACAAATATGCCAACAGTCCTCGCTGCAACAGGGCCACAGGGAAGGGCTTCTGGAAAATCACAGGCAAGCCATGACAAGTCAAGTCTCGACAACTCCCTAAATCGGTCACTTGCAAAAAGAGGACCTTGACCTTCCATGAAGGTCGTGTGTCTAAGTCGAGGAACACCGGCTGGGTCAGGCAGGAGTACTATCTCACTCCAACTGACCCAGGTTCTAATCCCAATCAGCTGAGTGGCTTTGTTCTCTGCCGCATGAAGAATAAGTCAACTGACAATGAGTCTGATAATAAGAAGCAGCAGGATGTTTCAATCTGTGTTGAATCAGCTGATCCTGGTATTGCTGGCTGCATGGCCTCTAATTCTGAGCTTGATCAAGCTGCTGGAATTCATCTGATTCCGGAGTCCGAAGAACATCTGACACACAAAGAGCTAGAACATGTTCTCCTTGGAAGTGGCAATCAGAACGATGGTGAACCTGGTGGCTTTGTTTCATCTGATTTTGATGATATGATTCAAGAGGTGAGAATTAATCTGCTTTTTGAAGATTTCTGATGTAAAATTGGAAATGTGGAGCACACGAAATATATCAATAACTTAATGCTTGCTTGCTTGTTTGTGATTCTTAATCTGGCAGCTATGTGCTAAGGGAGGAGAATGTCTGGATTCACCTTCTCCTCCTGAGCGGCCTCACCAACACCAACTACCTCAGCTGGGAAATGTTCCTGTTACTGGTGATTACATTGGCTCCAATTCTAATAACCAAGCTACTGCTATCCATCATATGATTCCACAACCAGAAGATTTTCTGGCCTACAAGGAGCTAGAACATGTTCCTGGTGGCTGTGTTTCATCTAATATGCTTCAAAAGGTGAGACTTTTTGAACATTTTCTGATGTGAACTTCTTGATATGGAGCACAAGAAGTATATCAAAACTTAACACTTGCTTGTTTTGTGATCCTTAATCTAGCAATGGCAGTTATGTGCTCAGCTAGGAGAAGAGCTAGATTCACCCATTCCTCCTCCTAGGCCACCTGAGCTGGGAAATGCTCCTTATGTCTATACTGATGAATGCAGTAGCTGGCCATCTCCAATTGGGGATAATGATTCTTCTCTTCCAAACAAGAATAGTATTCCGACCAACTATGACAGTAAACCAGTTAGCAACACCGCCTCGAATTTCGAGAATCAAACTAGGATTTCAGAGGTGAGAATCCACATGCTCTTTGAAACTTTCATATATATAATTCTTAATAAGGAGCACAAGAAGTGCCCCCAAACTTAACACTTGCTTGTTATGATTCTTAATCCAGGTTTATTCTCAAGCAGAAGAAAATCTGGAATCGTTTTTTCGTCAATTTGAGCTAGAGGGAGATTTTCTGCATGCCAATAACTATATTGGATGCAATGAGTCGCAATCTGCGACTCTTTTCCCACAAATTTCTTGAATAACAGAAACATCATAAACTCTTTTCAATGACTACAACATACCAAAGTCATTGGAAAGGGTTTATGATTGGTGTGGGAGCGATTTTCGTTCCCAAAGAATAAGCCACACCATGCAAAACAATACGGAGTAAAAGACAATACAGAGTAGAAGACAATACAGAGTAGAAGACCACACCCTGGGGTGTTGGCCAAAGACCCTTTGATGCCTAAGTTGCCAAGTATTTGTAGGAAAACAATAGTTGACAAAAGGATGGAGATTTCTTTAAGGGGGGTGTTGGCTAAAGACCCTTCGATGCCTAAGTTAGGCTGAGTGTTTGTAGGAAAACAACAGTCAACAATAGTTGACAAATGGATGGAGATTAGACCCTTCGATGCCTAAGTTAGGCCGAGTGTTTGTAGTCAACAATAGTCAACAATAGTCAACAAATGCATGGAGATTAGACCCTTTGATGCCTAAGTTAAACAATAGTCAACAAATGGATGGAGATTAGACCCTTCGATGCCTAAGTTAGGCCGAGTGTTTGTAGTCAACAATAGTCAACAAATGGATGAAGATTAGACCATTCGATGCCTAAGTTAGGCCGAGTGTTTGTAGTCAACAATAGTCAACAATAGTCAACAAATGAAGAGATGGAGATTAGACCCTTCGATGCCTAAGTTAGGCCGAGTGTTTGTAGTCAACAATAGTCAACAATAGTCAACAAATGGATGAAGATTAGACCATTCGATGCCTAAGTTAGGCCGAGTGTTTGTAGGAAAACAATAGTTAACAAAAGGATGGAGATTTCTTTAGGGGCGTGTTGACCAAAGATTCTTCAATGCCTAAGTTATCTCCCTATGCCCCAAAAGATAAAACCCATCTTTTCATTATTGAGTCAGTTCTTGATAATCTTTCTGATCCAGTTGCCATAGCAAAACACTACTTCCCTCCTAATTTCCATTTCATGCCCCAAAGTCTCTATAAATCTCTTAAATATTATCGAGACATTCTCAATGAAACTCAGTCTGTTGAAATTAAGCCTATTAAAGATCGCAATGAGCCCCACATCATACTATACCATTCCTTATACATCCACCAGATATTAAGCCAAGAAAATTGGGGAAAGCATCCCTATGATCTAAAAACTCTCCAGTCGAACCTCCAATATTGCTATGCTGATTACATTGAAGCATGGTACACAATTTTCCTCCATCAAACAGTTGATTTTAGTCATTCTTGGTTCATCAATTTTGACAGTAAATTCAATAGTCCTTTTCCCTTTTGGTTCCTCCATTGGTGGGAAAAGCATGGTCCAGTTGCTGAAATTCTTCCCCCCCCCCCCCCCCCCCCAAATTCATGAGTTGACCAATTACTTCTCCCAAAAATATAAATTCAAAAAGTCAGAATTAGTTTTCCCAAATTCTCTCATTTTCATTGCCAGGTACAAAGTCCCCTGGATATTAAAATGGTCCTATCATGTTAATTGGGAATCCAGAGTCCTATCTCGCCAATTTTCAGTCAAATGGTGGGATAAATTCAAAGTTGAAAGAATTGCAGATTATGTCTACAGAGATTTTTCTCCAATTGCTGATCCTCCAAAATCAAGGCCTTCTTCTTCCGGTACCTCCAATACTTCCATTTCAGTTGATGGAAAATCTAAATCCGAGCTTCAGGAATTGGCCAGACAGTTGATTATTCAAGCCTCTCAAATGGATGATGATGATGATGATGCCACCCCAAAATCACAGTCGGCAAGGGTTATGTCTCTTTGATGTGTGTAAAAAAAAAAAAAAAATGTGTCCCAGCATCCCCAAAATTAGAAAGAAAGACCAGCAAATGAAAATGGTTGAAATGTTATCAGAACTCTCTACCCTTCTCTGAATGCAATGAGTACAGACGAAGTAAAGATGTCTTTTCTCAGAAGCAGTCTTTTGGAGATGGTAGTACTTCCTCTATCAAGACAAACTACAGATATGCCTCAGATCAGTGGTCTTCTTCAACTAGCATATCTATCCTACAACTAGCCTCCACTCACGTCTTCACTGAACACATGGGAGGTGCTTCGAGAAGAATCCGAGTGCAGAGTAGTATCACAAGACAAGGTGAGAAAGAATCAAGCTGAGAACAGGAAAGAACCCCTGACTTTCTCAGAGCAGTTAAATGAAATATGTTACAATGTAGCTTTGACATTGAGGAGGTTATTTGCTATTCTCACTCAACTGAATTTCATTTCTGTTTGCAGGTCTGGGAAGCTGCAGCTCATTGTATTGTTGTTCATACTGTTTAAAGCAGGCATGGAATGGGCAGCTGGCACCAAATGCAAGGGTTCTTTTACTTTCCTGGAAGCATCTCCTTCATGCCATAAACCAAGTCCTCCCATGGTACTATAACAGGCTTGGTTTTGTTCCACGGTTGCTATCATTATAGAAGTGGCTCTATACAGAAGCTTCTGCTACATGGCTGCTGGAGTCTCAGTTTAATATGTTACTTGTCATGGATTTGTGAGTACTTTAAAGAAATTCTTGACTTGTATGCTCCTCTTTCCTTGGCTTTACCACACCATGCAGATTCAAATGCCTTGGTCATTGGGGAAGCAATAAATTTAGTCTTTGGGAAGTAATTTAACAGATTTTTTGATAGATTTAAGGATAAAATTTAAGTGAGACACTAGAACTAGTTTCATGAGTCAAGATAGTCAAAGCAACTTTTCAAAGGCAAGTGAAACAAACTATTGAATTGAAAATAAGAATCCCTCTTAAGTCTTAACAGGTTACTGCACAAACTTTACTCAGATCATATAAGCTTACGGTGTGTGTCCGTAGAAAAGTTTATACACAATTTACAGAAGGCTGGCAAGGATGGGAAGAGGTCAAGCCCCTGCTTGAAAGAATTAAAGAAGCTGACTGTGTCATTGAGGGCCTGGATAAAGTCATCAATATCCTCGACAGTGTCATATGAGTGAAGACTTGCCCGTGCACTTGCACTCACTCCTAAATGCCGATGAAGGGGTTGTGCATAATGGTAACCTGATTGGATAGCCATTTCTGGCTGGGATCACATAACTCAGTATAAGCTATTTTATTAAATCTCATTTATGTTCCTTCCATACCTGTTGGTCAAGAAAAGTTGCCAGATATGTAGGGTGTATATTTTCGACGTTGAAAGAACACAGAGCAGCGCAGAAGACGTGTTCTGAGGGGGCTGTATGATAAATGCGAATATCAGGGACCGAACGAAGTCTATTGTACAGATATTTTGCAAGAAATATCTGTAAAAATAAAAAATAAAATTGCAATCAAGTTAAGTACTACATAAACATGTGATCTTGGCTTAAAAAAGAAAGGCACAATCTTGGTATAGATTTCGTTAGATAAAGTACTTGGAATGGAGTCCAACTGTTTACAACAGATCAATAATCCAATTCTTTTGTCAATTGCTTCCATCAATAATCATGAAATATTTAACTGAACATGTAATTTTTATTTTTTTTACTTCATTTACTTGTCCTGTCCATGTGAATTGAATAATACTGAACCTAAACGGACGGTATTGAACTCAGCAGACCTTTATGTAAGACCACATACATGACTGCAGTCTATTGTACTCAAACTCACATGGATGTCAAATATCAATGGAAGTCTTAAACGTTACTAGCCCTGTCAAATGCCTTTCTGGCGTCAACGCAATTTGCTTTGTATCTTTTGCATACAATTGCATACAATTACGCGATTCACCTTTCTGCCTTTTGGAGCCTTAAATGTTACTAGCCCTGTCAATGCAATACAATTATCTTTTGCGCTGTAATAGTTTCTCTTTCAATTACTACAATTAACCAAAAGAAAAGCCCTGCAACAAAACAGTATAAACCAGATATATAGAACAAGAAATTCAAAAGGTAGAACAATTCAACTTACCTCATAATCATGTATTGTTTGCATACCAAATCCTGATAGCTAATCAGTAGCTGGTTCTAAACCAATTGCTGTTGTTCCAGCCTCAAATCTAATTTAGGCAATGAGGGACAATTACAAAAGGATATATCAGAAGGTGGCACAAATCAGTGTATAATTAATGTAGATAAAGGAATCAAGCTTTAAAAGATAAGAGCACGAATAAAATGTGCCTAAGAGCAACCACGCTCATAAAGAGTGACTGCTTCAAGAAATAGCTAAAAATTTCACCGGACAAGGAAAAAACTGACATTCCTTTAAGGTAATGGGAAACGAGATCAGGACATGATTTATCAAAAAAAAAAAAAAAAAAAAGGCCCAATGTATGTGGAACGCAGCAAGAATATTTGTGTGCACTTGCATATAAGCTACTTTACAACTGAAGGTCAGTTTTATTGACTAACATGCGCACAGGACCTACTTTACTACTTCACCATAAGCATCTTCTGGTCTTGATATTCTTGCGAGCAGGACTTGTTGTATTCAAATTCATCTATCAAGGTGACAATTAAACACAGAGATAATTCAGACAATAACTTCAAAGTGGTAACAAAGCCGCTGTTCTCATTGCATTTAATTTAAACATAAAGTTTTCGAGGTAGGCGAATTCACCAACCTAGATGGAGGTTCTGCATAGGTGGAATGATCTAGGAATACATCAGATATCATTTCACCACCACCTAGAAAGAGAGGTGAAACATTATAGTCAACTTCAAATTACAAAGAAGCCATTGCTGTCTTAGATAGAGATATAAAAAAGCAACTGAACTTTCAAATAAGAAGCTTACCTAGAAATGGAGGCATGGGGGACAAGAGATTACTCTCTTTCCATATAAGAATCCGACGCCTGTAGGCTGTAGGCCCACACATCTGAGGCATGTTTATTCTTTGCTTCATATACTTTCCTTGCCCACAAGGCTAGGTTACAGTACATAAGGCAGTGTCCTAACCTTGTGAGAAGAAGCAACAAGAATGTCAGCATTCGTTAGTTTCTTCGTTGTGAAGTCGGTTATTTAGGGAGGCAGGTTTATCATGGAGGAATTTTGAGTCCTGTGGTGCTCTGCTTAGTGAAAGATTGAAGTTTTTCGGTGGCAATAGAAGTTTTCTCTTTATAAAAAAATTAAAAAAATAAAAAAATTTCTGCACATCAACCACCTTATGTGGAATACAAGGACTTTTGCACCAACATCATGAGCACAAATAACAATATCTTTGATAGGAAGAACAGGACCTACATGAAAAAGATTATAAGTGCATCAATATGGGCATGTTATATACTCCTTTGAGACAAAATCCTATGATATATTCAATCAATACCACTATAAAAAGAATTTACTCAAATAACAGTTTGATGCATTCATAAGCATTATTCAGAAACACTACTACAAAAAAGGTCAAAGACGATGGGAATTCACCGTCGTGTATTCGGTTTTCAAACCGTCGTAAAATCGACCGACATCTATTTGGGTGTCAAACTACTACGGCTTTTCACCGTCGTTGTTTATCCATAACGACGACGGTTTTTAAAGAAAATCGTCGTTGTTTAGAGGTAAAGATCGTTAATTATAGGAGGAAAGACGCTGTTTTTAATAAAACCGTCGTGTAATGCATGTAAAGATGAGGATTTTTTTATGAAAACCGTCGTGGATTGTTTATAAAAACGTCATCTTTACATACAATAGACGACCTTTTTTATAAAAAGCGTCTTCTTTACATATAATAGACGACGGTTTTTTTTATAAAAAGCGTCATCTTTACATACAATAGACGACGGTTTTTTATAAAAAGCGTCATCTTTACATACAATAGACGACGGTTTTTTTTATAAAAAGCGTCATATTTACGTACAATAGACGACGGTTTTTTCATCTTTACGTACAATAGACGACGGTTTTTTTTATAAAAAGTTTCATCTTTACGTACAATAGACGACGGTTTTATAAAAAACGTCATCTTTATATACAATAGACGACGGTTTTTATAAAAAGCGTCATCTTTACATACAATAGATTATGGTTTTTATAAAAAGCGTCATCTTTACATACAATAGACGACGGTTTTTATAAAAAAGCGTCATCTTTATGTACAATAATGCTTTTTGATTTCCTATGATGCTATACAACTATTTTAACTAGAAAACCAACCATAATGCTTTATCAAAAATAGTTTCTTTTATAAAACTTGAAGATTCAATAGTTATTACATAGTTAACCAATCTTTATTCTACAACAAACATAATTCCTAACAAGACCTACGTACTCCTAATCCAAGCATTCCTCATCCAAACATACAAATGATGCACAACTGAAGTCTCCTCCATCATCCCTGTAAATAAATCAAAATGACAAAGAGAAAAAAAAAAAAAAAAAAAGCTAAGATTATAAACATAAAAAATTAGGTGGAAGAGAAATTTTACCATTGGTCCATATTTCCATAGAAAACTTGTAAAATGAGCATAAAAAAGACCATCAAGAACCTACAAATTTTCAACAAACAAAAAAACATATGACTCACATAGAAAACTTGCAAAAGAAAAAGTTATAAATCTGCAAGCTTCCTCCTCATCTCCTGATAACCAAATCAGAAAATCTAAAAAGAAACCAGAAATATAAAAAATATGTAAACAAATCAGACAAATCAAGAGAGACAAAATCTGAAATTAGGGAGACAAAGAACATACCAAAAACGCAAAGAGACTAATCCAGAATTCACTAGCAAGATATAGAAGGGTATTAAGAGATTATGTGACTTTCAAATCAAACTTTTCAACCAGCTTTGATTCTCAAATACATAACATCCCTCTACATATCTTATGGATTTGCTAAGACCTCAATCTCTCAACTCCTTCATTGATATCGATTTTTTGATGATTTTGTAGAGAGTTTCATGAGGGTCTTTTAGAGAGTGCAAGAGGGTTTCGAGGAGGGAGAGATAAGGTTTTCAGAGATGGGGGAAAATCTGAAAATTTGTCGAGCGCGAATTCACTTAAGTAGACTTGTTTTTAGCGTGTTTTAAAAGACGACACTTGGTAATGAGAGATAAGATTTTCAAAGACGGGTGAAAATTTGAAAATTTGTCAAGCGCGAATTCACTTAAGCGACCATTTTTTAGCGTGTTTTAAAAGATGACGCTTTTTTTAAAAAAAAATTTGTCATCTTTACATATAATAGACGACGGTTTTTTTATAAAAAATGTCATCTTTACATACAATAGACGACAGTTTTTATAAAAAGCGTCATCTTTACGTACAATAGACGACGGTTTTTTATAAAAAACGTCATCTTTACGTACAATAGACGACGATTTTTATAAAAAGCGTCATCTTTACATACAATAGATGATTTTTTACCGCTACACTCCTTGACCCTATATGAATACAATGACTAAATTTGATCTTCAACTTAAAATATTTACACTAGTGGATACCACAAATTCTTATGTTATATTTAACGAAAGTATAAATAAACTCTTAATTGTTAGTGAATATTTTTTTTTATGGCATACGCATTTTAAGAAACTATTTTCAACGATCCGACCGTCAAACTTGTTTGTTTATACTTCGAGATCATATACGCCAAAAATAAGAAAAAATAAACATTCAGAGACCAAGTAACGGGACAAAATATTTCGATGGTTATAAATGAAAAATCATGATTAAACGGTTATTTTAACTCCGATTTTGATGATTTTTTACCGCTAAACTCCTTGACCCTATGTGAATACAATGATTGAATTTGATCTTCAATTTAAAATATTTACACTAGTGGATACCACAAAATCTTATGTCATATTTCACGAAAGTATAAATAAACTCTTAATTGTTAGTGAATATTTTTTTTTATCGCATACGCATTTTAAAAAACTAGTTTCAACGATCCAACCATCAAACTTATTTGTTTATACTTTGAGATCATATACGCCAAAAATCGGAAAAAATAAACAATCAGAGATCAAGTAACGAGACAAAACTTTTCGACGGTTATAAATGAAAAATCATGATTTAACGATTTCTTTAACTCCGATTTTGTTGATTTTTTACCGCTACACTCCTTGACCCTATATGAATACAATGATTGAATTTGATCTTCAATTTAAAATATTTACACTAGTGGATACCACAAAATCTTATGTTATATTTAACGAAAGTATAAATAAACGCTTAATTGTTAGTGAATATATTGTTTTGATGGCATACGCATTCTAAGAAACTAGTTTCAATGATCCAACCGTCAAACTTGTTTGTTTATACTTCGAGATCATATACGCCAAAAATCGGAAAAAATAAACATTCAGAGATCAAGTAACGAGACAAAAAATTTCGACGGTTATAAATGAAAAATCATGATTAAACGGTTATTTTAACTCCGATTTTGATGATTTTTTACCGCTACACTCCTTGACCCTATATAAATACAATGACTGAATTTGATCTTCAATTTAAAATATTTACACTAGTGGATACCACAAAATCTTATGTTATATTTAACGAAAGTATAGATAAACTCTTAATTGTTAGTGAATATATTGTTTTGATGGCATACGCATTCTAAGAAACTAGTTTCAATGATCCAACCGTCAAACTTGTTTGTTTATACTTCGAGATCATATACGCCAAAAATCGAAAAAAATAAACATTTAGAGATCAAGTAACGAGACAAAAAATTTCAACGGTTATAAATGAAAAATCATGAATTAAAGGTTATTTTAACTCCGATTTTGATATTTTTTACAGCTACACTCCTTGACCCTATATGAATACAATGACTGAATTTGATCTTCAATTTAAAATATTTACACTAGTGGATACCGCAAAACCTTATGTTATATTTAACGAAAGTATAGATAAACTCTTAATTGTTAGACGACGGTGTTTTTTTATATAAAAAGCGTCATCTTTACATATAATAGATGACATTTTTTTTTATAAAAAGCGTCATCTTTACGTACAATAGACGACAGTTTTTATAAAAAGAGTCATCTTTGCATACAATAGACAACGGTTTTTTTAAAAAGCGTCATCTTTACATACAATAGATGACGGTTTTGATAAAAAGCGTCATCTTTACATACAATAGACGACAGTTTTTATAAAAATCGTCATCTTTACATACAATAGACGACCTTTTTTTACTTATAAAAAGTGTCATCTTTACATATAATAGACGATTGTTTTTATAAAAAGCGTCATCTTTACATACAATAGACGACGGTTTTTATAAAAAGCGTCATATTTACATACAATAGACGACGGTTTTTTTTATAAAAATCGTCATCTTTACATACAATAAACGGCGGTTTTTATAAAAAGCGTCATCTTTACATACAATAGAAGACGGTTTTTTATAAAAAAGCGTCATCTTTACATGCAATAAACGACGGGTTTTTTAAAAATCGTCATCTTTACATACAATAGACGACGGTTTTTATCAAAAGCATCATCTTTACATACAATAGACGACGGTTTTTATAAAAAGCGTCATCTTTACATATAATAGAAGACGATTTTTTATAAAAATGCGTCATCTTTACATACAATAAACGACGGTTTTTTTAAAAGCGTCATCTTTACATACAATAGACGACGGTTTTTATAAAAATCGTCATCTTTACATACAATAGACAACCTTTTTTTATGTATAAAAAACGTCATGTTTACATATAATAGACAACTTTTTTCATAAAAAGCATCATCTTTACATACAATAGACGACGGTTTTTATAAAAAGCGTCATCTTTACATACAATAGACGACTATTTATAGAAAGAGTCATCTTTACATGTAATAGACGACAGTTTTTATAAAAAGCGTCATCTTTACACACGATAGACGACGCTTTTTATAAAAAAACGTCATCTTTACATATAATAGACGACGGTTTTTATCAAAACAACCACGTCTTTACCAAAAAAATGACACTTGATTTTTAAAAGACGACCCTTGTCATACCTGCTGTCGTTGTTTTTTGATCAGATTTTAACTCTGAAGAAGACCTTTTTAATAAGACGACGCTTTTTTATTTGTGTGCGTCGTTATTAAAGAATATTCAACCGTACCTCCAGTTTTTAGTTGTTTAAGTCACTTATCCACTACGATTTTTTGTAACCGTCGTCTTTTTAAATACGACGGTTTTTTCTTCTACCATCGTCTTTTTCACTTTTTGTAATAGTGAAAGGAGAACAATTTGGTTGGACCTATGGAACTTGTTAGTCTCCACCAGATGAGATAAGAATAAACAACAGTGACCTGAGTAAAGGATAGTTTAAATTTTGATTCGTATGATTATGGCCACTCCTTCCAATGTCATCATTGATTTGACTTTTGATTCAATCTTCTTCACCCTCTGCCTCTCTCTAATGGATAGTTTAAATTAAAAAGTTCCAAGAACCAGCGCAACATAATGGTTTGTTTAAATTAAAAAGTACAGGAATTACTGTTATTAAAAATTGTGTTTTTCCTTTTCTATAAAATTCTTTCAAACCTTTAGATATAAGCTTCAACAGTAAAGTAAAAATAAAGAAACAAATAATAGATAAATAAAATCATTCAAGAGTAAGAAAGCAAGTTTGGTATAGTGAAAGCACATCAAAAGACGATGTCCTAAAGCTTTTATAGCCTCCCTACGTGCAGGTAATGACAGTCTATAGGACTCCAAGATACGACTCCAATACGCAGGTTTAAGGTCCGCTATGAGCACGTTCACATTGGAATAGAAATCTCCAAGCCACAAAACCGTTGCCCAAAATAATAATATGGAAAGTGAAGAATATATGAAAGTAGGAGAATATAGAAATCTGATTGTGGTATGTTCAAATGTGAAGAAGGAGTGGCCTTTTATAGGCATCCAATACTTGTAATCTCCAGACACATTTAACTAGAAAAATTAAGGTAATGAATAGAAAATAAAAACTGAAAGTTAAACAATTTGTAACTCCCACAATAAATAAAAGAAAATAGTAAAATATTAAAACAGAAAATAAAATGTTAAAATTTAAAAAGCCTTTCAAATAATAACAATTACAGCCACAAATCTTTAATTCCACCAAAATCTTGCCAATTCCAATTCTACTCAAAAATGTAATTTTCAGCTAAGAAGATAATACGCTTGGAAAAACTAAAAACTAAAGAAAATGCAGGGTTTGAGCATCCACAATGATGCTCTCTATTTCTTAGCTAAAATTTGGCTAAGAATATAAGAAAGCTATTTTAGGAGCTCTCTCAAAAATTTCAACTCCAACCATACTCCCTAATTTGGAGAGTCATAAATGCTATAACTCTTTTTTGTTTGGTCAATTTCTATTAAACAATAAAATTTAAAATAGTTAGCATTAAATAAAGGTTTGAAATATTCATTAAATAAATTTAAAAAGGTTTTAGACTAATCTCCCTCGGTAAGTGTGGAAGAGAAAATTTAAAAATACTAAAGAATTCATAAATGATGGTATTTAAAATGATAGAAACTAGCCTCTTCGCACGCACTTCCGCGCCTGCGAGTGGCTTTTTTATTTTATTTTATTTATTTATAAATAAAATTTATTTTAGAATTAAAAAAGATAATGGGTAGTTGTGTTCCATAAAAATAGAATTCATTATCTGATTTTTCTTTTAATTTTAATTTTTTTTAATATGAAAAATATGAATTTACCATATTATCCTCATTTAATTAATAATTTTAATTCTTAGTGCCAATTTGGCATTGCTTATTTGGGGTGATAAGTGATTTTTTAAAAATTTTGAGAAGCCCAACCCGTTTGGTAAACTGTAAGAAAATCACTTATTGTTAAAAATTGCTGTGAGAGAAAGCTATAAGGGAAAGCAGCTAATGAGGTGCTTTCATTTTCTGATTATGCAGGAATCAGTTTCGAAGAGGCGTTGGGTTTAATGATTATGCGGCAATTATTTTCTTATTATGCATAAAATCAATACCAACAACACTTTTAACAAAAATTTTACCAAACACTAAACTGCTTTATCTCACAGCTGATTTCTCTCACAGCAAATCTAACAGCAATTATTTTCACAGCACAACAATGCTTAATGTTTGGATTAATCAAGGGCATTTTCTGGTATTTTGAATGTTTCACCATTCTCTGCCTTTTGTTGTTTTATACAAATTTATAAATAAACCCAATCCTAGACATGTATTTATAAAAAAAACCCAAGTACTATTTAAACATAGAAACACACCCAAAATCAACCCCAAAGTCAACTTTTTGGGTGTGTTTATAAATGAGTTTTGAGTGTGTGTATTGATGAGTTTTGGGTATGTTTATATGTTTAAATAGTGCTTGGGTTTTTTTATAATTTCAACACTCATTTGGGGTGTTTTAGTGAAACTCCCTTTGCTTTATATATATAGATTAATGTTTTAGAATTTGTAAAGTTTATTATTTGACCAATCAAAAAATATAATGAATTAAACACGAAATTTAACGTTTGTGTGATAGTGGTGGTGTCATCATGTGTGATATTGATGGTGCGGTTGCTATTGATAGGGTGGTGGTGAGGTGGGAGTGGAAGCAGTAATTGAGGTGGGGTGGTGGCGGAAATGGTGGTTGGGTTGTGGTGACAACAATGATGGTGGGGGTGTTTGTGGTGATGATGATGGCGGCAGTAACCTTGGCCATGAATTGAATAATTTAATAGCCAAGCTAAAATTGAGGACCATTTCTAGGCAGACTGATGCTCCTTACTCTTATTTACCTATTTTTCAATGGAAAGAAAACAGTCTCTTTGTTCTTAAATAGTGAAAAAGGACATATTCTCTTTTTTCCTTCAGAAAAATGAAAGGAGGTGGAAAGGAGGCAACCTCTCTTCCTAACATTATTCTTTTTAATTAGTTAGACATAATCTTTCTTTCGTATTGTAGTTTGATATAAGATTAAGCTGTAGAGCATCCATCCACAACTACAAAAGATCCTATTTTTAGTAGGCGCAATACTTATAAAGAAATAAAGAAAAGTTTAGATATCAGACAGATATAATTTATTTTTTGTATATAAGCAAGAATTAAAAAAAAATTAATTCAAAAACTGAAGTACTAAAGAAGAACCATTCACTTCGACCAAAAAAAAAGAAGAAACAATTACAATAGTGGGATTCGATAACAATGCTGCAGTTATCTATATAAGTAATAAAAACAAATCTAACCTCATATTAAAAAAAAAAAAAAATAATTGCGGCCCTCCCTTGAGGTAGGGCCCAGGGCGGTCGCACTTCCCTTCTTGGCTCAAGGCCGGCACTGCTCATAACAAATGAGATTTTGACACTTGTCAATTTCATTTAACTTTTTCTTTTTATGAAATTCTTTTAATTTTCTTTGTTTTGAAATTTGACAAGGGTCAAAATCCCATTTTCTTTGAGGAGGAGGTCCTCCTTAATTTTAAGGAAACAAAAAATATGGTCATGTCGTACATCTTGTACACGTGTTATAATATAAGTGGATATATATTGATATATTGATACTATTCCCTAAAAGAGGAGGGGGCGGGGGGCGGGGGGAATAAACTATGCCGTCCGACCATACTATCGTAGTATTATATAATTTTCCTACTTCATGGGAGTATGCAAAGTAGCAGGCAAATGATACCTACTTTCCCCAACAAGGCATTGTTGCCAACTTTAAATGAAAGAGGTATATTGGGCCCCATATAATTTTCTTATTATAAAATACAAGTTACTTTTGTTTTTTTTTTTTTGGAAGTAATTTCTTAATACCAATTATTTTAATGGCCCCACATAATATAATATTGGTAGTACAATTGCATTGCCTAATCCATTGAAGTGAGCATTTTTTTTTTCAAGAGGCAACTAAATAGAAAATATGCCACATCAGTTTGTATAGCACAATTTTTCCAAAGGTGTATGCTCACCACCACCTAAAAGGGTGACACATGTCCCATTGTTAACCTTAGTAAACTTTTATGTGAGAATTTAAAAAATTAAAAATTAAAAAGGGGCCCATAGCCTTCTCTCCCTCTCTTTCATCGTCTTCCCCTTTCCATTTTTTCCATTTCTTTCTTTCCTCCCCTTCACCTGACACTTCTCTCTCCTCTCTATTAATAGTTTATTAATAATTTATTCCACTTGAGCAAAAAAAAAAAAAAAAAAAAAAAAAAAAAAAAAAAAAAGAGAAAAAAAAAGAAAAGAAAAAGAGCCCTGCTCATGATTAGGGTTGAAGCAAATTCTTGTCTTTGATTTCTAGAAACTACAGGATTGAAACAACTCAACAATTCCCGAATTCCATAATTGTGACTTAACATATATGAGACATTTGATATGAAGGGTAAGACATGTCATTTTTCATATACTCATAATAGGAACTTTTTTGGAATCTAATATGATGTTATTTTCATAATCTTCCTTGATTTTAATTAATTAGAATCCCTTTAGGAGTGCATCCTATTTAGGCATATTTTGCAATATCATTTTACTTATTCTTTTATTTCTCTTATCTATGATTTGTTACTTATCTTTTAAGTAATTTACTTGCAAAACAAGTTTTAATCAAATCACATTATTAAAGGTGTTGAGATATTCTTGGTAGTTGACCTAAGAATATTAGGACTCCTTTAATGGTGGGATTATCATAAATTTCATTTGTTTATTTTCCTATTGATTGGACCATACGTTCCTTAACTTTGGAATAGGACAAAAATCTTTGGTAATTGATTTTATTTGTGTGAAAATCAATCTCATCTTTTTTAACGTGGTTTTATTTTTGGTGGGGCAAAAAGCATATAAAAGAAGACCTTTGTCTTCTTCATCTGTGATAGCTTTTGAACATCAATTTTGCATGCTTAAACGTTTAAGAGAGCTGCGTTTTTATCTGAGATAAATCATTAAGTGTTCCATGTTTACTTGGTGATTTATCAAATACTTTTATCCTTCATATTGCATTCATTTGCATTGATTGATAACTCATATGTTTGAGGGCACGAAGACCATTGTGGCGGTTTTTCTCCGGTGAGCTTGAATCGATCATGACCAGTATCGAATTCAACATAAGGAGAGTTGGAAGAGCTCCGGCGAGCTTGAAGCAATCGTGACCAATATTGCATTCAATATAAGGAGTGTTGAAAGATCATCCTATTGAAAGTGGTATGTTTATTTTAAATATATATAATTCAATAATTGCCTTAAAATACCTTTATTAATAGGAGTTATTTTATATTAATATGGGCTGATTTTCTTAACTAATGCATCTACTATCTTTAAAGCCCACCAATGTCTCTTTTGTGGTATATCATGTATATATATATGATATAGCTAGGAGAGAAAAAATATATAGAATATAGCTCCTGCCTTCTTCCTCTTCATATCCTTCTGTTATTTTCTAAACTAAGTTCTCTGAGGAACATAGAAAGGTGTTTATATTCGGGTTCTTCCTCAGTGCAAGGAAGAACCTAGACAGAGGAGATTTTGGGGCTGTTTTATCCTGGGGATGTAGTGACCTTTTTTGAACTGCTTGCACAAATTGGGCAGAGTCGTGAAACGTCTTAAAGAGAGCTACTTAGTACTCGACTCATCCTAAGAATCGTTCACAGCTTCACAAAACGAATTTTTTTGAGTAATATTGTTCTTTTAATTTTCTCTGCTTCAATAATTTTAAGACGATTCATCTGTCATAGAAGCTGTAAACAATTCATTCACCCATGACCTAAACAAACCTTCCAAATTTGAGGGTCTTCATTTTAAACGATGGAGGCAAAAGTTGTTGTTTTACCTTACAACGAAAAAAATTAGCTTCTGTCTACACATCTGATAAACCATATGCCTTTGACAATCCCACTCCTGAATAAACTTGGGCCTTGCAAACATAGACTGAAAATGATTTCTTGTGCAAGAACTATATTTTGAATGGTTTATCTGATGATCTTTATGATTATTATTCTTCTTATGATACTGCTAAATAATTGTGGGATGTGCTTCAGAAAAAAATATGATACAAAAGAGGCAGGTGCAAAGAAATTTGTTGTCAGTCGCTATTTGAAGTTTCAAATGGTGGACAAAAAATCAGTAGAAGCACAATCTCATGAACTATAGAAAATTTTACATGAAATTATTATTGAATGAATTTAGATGAACAATTTCAGGTGGCTGTTATCATTGACAAGCTGCCTCCCAGTTGGAAAGATTTCAAGAATGCTCTGCGTCACAAGACCAAAGAATTTTCCTTGGAAAGCTTGATCACTCATCTGCGTATTGAGGAGGAGGCCAGGAAACATGACATGAAAGAAGAAGTGGGGGGAGATTCTACTCACTGTTTGTTATGCGCTAAATAGAATTCCAAACTCTAAAACTAAAATTTCCCCTTATGAAATTTTGAAAAATAAGAAACCTAATGTATTGCATTTTAGAACTTGGGGTTGTTTAGCTTACGTGCCTATCCCTGATCCAAAAAGATCAAAATTGGCTAGTAGAGCATATGAATGTGTTTTTCTTGGGTATGCTATTAATAGTAAGGCCTACAGATTTCATGATTTAAAGAAGAGTGCTGTTATTTCCACCCACCTGTCCTATTTTCCCACCCACCTTATAAACAAAGTTTTAAAGACAAATTTACCCCTTTGTAAAATTACTTTTAAGGACTTGGAAGGAAAAACTTCAAACTCTCCTTAAAATAAAATAAAATTTTCTTTATGAAAACAAATTCTTTCTCCCTATGTCTCCCCTTCCCGAGCCACCCCCAACCCATCCTTGGAATCTCTAAGCAAACCTAACCACCATTCCCCGGCAACACTTATTTACGAGTCTTGTTCAACAGACTAGGGAACATTTAAGATTGTTGTATCTGAACCAAATCTTAAAGGAAAGCTTAAGATGATGTTGCCACCATGAAAGCTTGAACCTTTACTCAATTATTAAACAAGAACAAGTCAGGGCACACATAACTATAACAAGTAGTAAAAGACAGAAATTTTCATTTTTCCCACAATTTGAATTTTTTTGAGAAAAATTGAAGCTCACTCTTCTAGAATCCAAATTCCTAAGAGGAGGAAGACAATGGAGGCTCTGGTTTGCAAAAAATTGGAGGACCTAACAATACCCATTTCAGAAGAAGGAGCAGAGAAAGCAATAGTTATAGAGAAGAGTTATCTAATGCGTGTAAAGAGAGGGAATTTTAGAGGCTGAACGGGGTGGGGGAGGGAATGATGGCTAGGGTTGAGGGCTTTAGGGGCTGGGGTAGGTCGGGAAGGTGGGGAGAGAAGGAGAGAGACTTGTCTATATTTTATTTCTATGTTATTTATTATTAATATTTTACTTTATTTCTTTTGAATTAATAATTAAATGGCAATTTAGGAATAATAGTGGGTGGAAAAATAAGATTGTATTTTTTCAAATTTATTTAGTGGGTGGGAAGATAAGGTGGGTGGGAAAATAAAACAGAGGGGTGGAAATAACAGCACTATTTAAAGAACCATGTTGTAATTGAATCTAATGATGCTGATTTTTTTGAAGATAAATTTCCTTTTAAATTGAGATATAGTGGGGGTTCAACATCTAGTAATCTATCTCCATCCAGAAATAATGAACCTAGAGGTATAGAGCTTTCTGAACCTGATGTAACCAAGAGTAAGAAAGCACGAACTGCAAAGGACTTTGGATTTGATTTTCATATATATACCTTAGAGTAGGTTCCCACAACTCTCCAAAAAGCTCTGTCTTCTTTGGATGTAGATTTATGGCAGGAAGCTATAAATGATGAAATGGACTCGTTGGAGTCCAATAAAACTTGGCACCTTGTAGATCCTCCACCTGGTTGTAAGATAATTGGCTGTAAGTGGATTCTTAAAATGAAATTAAAACCTGATGGTTCAATTGAAAAATATAAGGCTCGTCTTGTGGCCAAGGGTTATAGGCAAAGGGAAAATGTGGACTTCTTTGATACTTATTCACCTGTCACTAGGGTAACTTCTATTCGTGTGCTGTTTGCTTTAGCTGCTATTCATGATCTTGTGGTGAACCAAATGGATGTTAAAACAACGTTCTTGAATGGTGATTTAGGGGAAGAAATTTACATGGACCAACCTGAGGGTTTTATTGTTCCTGGAAAAGAAAATAAAGTTTGTAAATTAGACAAATCTCTTTAGGGGAAGAAATTTACATGGACCAACCTGAGGGTTTTATTGTTCCTGGAAAAGAAAATAAAGTTTGTAAATTAGACAAATCTGTTTATGGTTTGAAACAGGCACCTAAGCAATGGCATGCAAAATTTGATAGTTCAGTCATTTCAAATGGATTTCAAATAAATGAAAGTGACAAATGTATTTATTTTAAGCATGAGAATAATGTTTGCATTGTTATATGTCTCTATGTGGATGACTTACTTATTTTTGGCTCTAATATTCATGCTGTGAATAGTGTCAAATCTTTGTTATGTGCATACTTTGACATGAAAGATTTAGGTGATGCTAATGTGATACTTGGAATTAAGATAACTAGGCCTGTAAAAGGATTCTGTTTGGATCAACCTCATTACATTGAAAAAATCCTTAAGAAGTATAATTACTTTGACTGTAAACCATCATGTACTCCTTATGGTCCTTGTGTAAAGTTGTTCAAGAACATTGGTGACAGTGTTAGATAAACTGAGTATGCGAGCATCATTGGTAGCCTTCGATATGCTACTGATTACACTAGGCTTGATATAGCTTATGCTAATTGCACCTAATATGCGATATCCAGGTTCGATAGGTTCGGACCGTTCGATCAGCCCCAATTTCAAATATGTTGCTCCCTATACCTCTAGGATCGTGTAAGGTCTTGCGGATCGAGAATTAGAGTCCCGGATACTTCGAGTCAATGATTCCAAGGTTAGACAAATCGATCGTCGTCTGATCGTGCGATTGGCTTAGATCCGACCGTTCGATCAAGACCAAACCTTCGGGACTTGTTCAGTAGACTTTGTTGGACCTATAGGAACTTTTGAATTGGAAATCGGAGGTCGTGGGCCTCGTGGGCCTGGTTGA
This sequence comes from Prunus salicina, assembly GCA_020226455.1. NCBI lineage: Eukaryota > Viridiplantae > Streptophyta > Magnoliopsida > Rosales > Rosaceae > Prunus > Prunus salicina. The sequence continues at coordinate 25,814,031 of CM035346.1, read as the reverse complement.
CCCGTATGGAAAGTTTGATCACTCGATTGACCTTGAGTCGTCTGAGACCGTCTCATCCTTCAGGAAGTATTAGAATGAGCCTATAAACCTTCTTAAATGTTGTGCACACTTTGAGACTTGGGAACTAGAGTTTTGAGTTAAAGTTCGTTGTTGGGTATGTTTATTAATTAAGCCCGTTTATTCTCTCGAACCAGGTACTCTTACTTCGCATACTCCAGAGGAAGAGCTCTCTTAGGATTGAGCAGCGTTGGACCTGTTGTGAGTGGACATTTTTTTTCATATGTGCCTTGTTTTTCAAATATGAAATTGCTTGCATAAATGTGATTTGATTGGAAATCGGTTTATTTTGGGTTAATGAGGTTATGGGATTTTATTATCGGGCTAGTCTCGGCTTTTAAAATGTAATATGGGATTTCAAGGGATTATTATTATTATTATTATTATTATTATTAAAGTATATGGATTTGGGTTTCGGACTTTGGTGCTTCTGGGATTTGGGTGATATTGGGTTTGTTTATGAAATTTGAACAAGGGATTTGGTTTTTTTGGATTTTGGATATTTTTATCATTATCTTATGAGATTTTCGGTGTTGGTTATATCGGTTAAGTTATGAATTTTGCATATTGAATATTATTGTTTCAGCTATGACATTATCAGGATGTTTATATATATGGGTTTAGCTACCTTTGAATATTTGGAAATTGGATTTTGAGAGTGTATTATATTTTACTATTTATATTAGTTTAAGAAAGTAGATTTTGGATCTTGGCAATGACACGCCATTATATGTACCTTCCCTATTACTGTTTGTGGGGGCTTTTTCTTCTGGCAGCTGTAAATGGGCTGGTCTATCATAAAGAGCAGATGGATGAAAGTATCCCATGTGTCTGAGTTCGAAGATCAAGCCCCAAAAATGCTTTGAAAGGACAGAGATGCCTTAGGAAACACCTTGGTTACCTTCACCAACAAAAATAACAACAGCTTACAGATAAATTATTGGCTTGGTATGAAAAGCTTATGGCATGGAAGCAAAATTGACATGAGTTTAGCACTGAAGAGAAAGCTATGTGTTCTTGGGGGAAAAAAGGATGAATAGAGCACGAATTTGCTGGGTTTTACAGGTGAGAGAGGAAGCTTGCTCTCTGGATGTGGTTGTTTTAGCTAATGATGAAGTAGTGGGGTGCCGGGCAGTTTTCGGCAGCTCGACGAAAACTCTGTCAAGCTTCGGAAAAGTTTACCAAAAGGGAAAATGGGAAAAGATGGAAGGATGAGGCTTGAAATTGAAGAGGTTTAAGAGGTGAGAGATAAAGCTTGCTCTCCATATGTGTCTTGAGATGATGGGTAGGAAATGCCTCTTTTTATAGGCACTGGAAGCTATCATTTTCCAAGAAACCCTAATGGTTTCTATCCAATTTGGCCAAGCTTTTTCCTTCCTTTCTCCTCCCTTCTTTTGACTTATCTTATTCTGGAAAGATCTTCTCTGCCCAATCCTACAAAATCAAAGATTTTTGGGAGCTCAATGCTCTTCCTGCAGTTGCCTTAGTGGAGAACTTCTACTTTCAGCCATCTTTCTTCCTTCTTTTCTCCCCTCTTCTATGGCTAGATCTGATGGGGGAAAGAAATGGGTATGTACACTAGTTTGAAGGGTGTTTTGCTCAAGTATCCTTTGGTTTTTTGGATGTTTTTGCTTGAAACTTGTTCCCTCCCATGTGCTGGAGCCTCCCAGCAGCTCTGCATAGTGGACCTCTAGACTTCCCTTCGTGGCTTTTTTTCTCCAGCCAAGTGCTAGAGCTTTTGCAACTTCTTGTTCAAATTGTATGGACCTCTTAAGACAACAAGTTAATTTATCAAAGACATGGGCTAACTTCATCAAGTATTGGGCTAGTTTGGTTGAAGTGATGGGCCATTTTGGTTGGGTTACTTTCTCTTTTATGCTCACCCACATGTTTGGGCCTAAGAAATGGGCTTGAGTTCCGAGGCTTCCAAGCAACTCGGGACTTCCATTTCTCGGCCCATCAATGGGCCTCATGTCAATTTATTACCATCCATACCACAACCCACTCAAGCAAGCCCCGGGCATTCGCGTGGCTTGGGCCCACTTAAGCTTGTAGCGTGGCGTGTTGCTTATTTGCTTGGCATGGCATGTGTGCAAGTGCATATGACGAACTTTCGCGTGCCCAAATCGAGTTTCTTCTCGGTAAGGTATTGCATTGGGCCGAGAATATTTTTGGGCCGAACTATAGATTTTTTGGTCCTCAACATTGTTACTCAGGATATTTTAGACACACGGTAACTCTTCGGAGGTGTGTCGGAAACTAGGCACCCCTAACCGGGTGTACCGAAGGCCTTGACTGGTTGTCTTAAAGCTTTGTTTGAATGTAATTTATGTTTAAAGCTTTGTTTTTGTCCACTCACACTTTCTGTTTTGCAACCCCGAGGTCGAGACCACCACGTCGAGGCATCACCGGTGTCCGCACTGTGGAAATTCCTCTATCCTTCCTACTTTACTTTCCCTGGTTGTAAACTAAATCTTTAGTTGCTCTGCTTGCTCGTTTCGAATTTTGGTTGAGAGCGTGAAGTCCTTTGGATTAGTCTTAACTGTTGTGTGTGCCCTTACCTTGTGCATGCTGGAAGTTGGGTTGTTCTGGTGTTGTTTGCAGGGACGGTAAATTGGGAATTGTCCTAGTTTCAAGGGAGACTTTGCCGAAATTTTGGTAAAAGTTGATTCATCAATCCATTTAATTTAGGGCTAAATGGCTTTTTAGTAAAGTGGGTACGACATCGCTTCGTTGTCAGACGGGAAGCAGGGTTTGTCACGAATTTCAAGGGGAAATTTGGAGCCGGTCCTGTCATTTCGACTAGTGAGGCTCTGCATCGAGGAGAGCTTTTGACATGTAGAATACCGGATGTTGGCCCCCCAGTTCTTCTCGGATGAGAGCTAAGCTGACGGCCGAGTTGGACATTGCTTGGTACACCATTAAGTCTTCACCGGGAACTGGCTTTGAGAGCAGGGGAGATGAAGTGAGGTAAGTCTTCATATTCTGGGAAACTACTTCGCACTCCTCGTCCCACTTGTCTTTTTGTCCCTCCTTCAAAGCTTTGAAGAATGGTCTGCACTTGTCGATAGATCTCGAGAGGAATCGGTTGAGGGCCACTGCTTTGCCCGTCAGACTTCGTATATCCTTTAAAGGTGACTTCATCTCAAGAATGGCCTTGATTTGGCGTGGGTGTGCCTCGATACCTCGTTGAGTGACTAGGTACTTTAGGAATTGACCCGACGATTCACCGAACATGCATTTACTTGAATTCAGCTTCATACGATACTGGCAGAGCATGCTGAATGCCTCAGTGAGGTTCTTGATGTGCATGGTCGCTTTGACCAGCATGTCGTCTACATAGACTTCCTTGGTAGGTCGCTCCGGCGTTCTTCAGCTTAAAAGGCATGACCTTGTTCCACTAGGTCCCTCTCTCGATGATGATTATAGCCGAAGCAGGCTTCCATGAAGTTAAGCAGCTGATTGTCGGAAGTTGAATCCACGAGCTGGTCGATTCTCGGCAATGGGAAGTTGTCTTCAAGGTACACTTTGTTGAGGTTGGTGTAATCGATGCAAACTCTCTATTTTCCCTTTTTGTTTTGCCACCAGAACAACGTTGGTTAGCCACTCTAAGTAGTAGACCTTTTCAATGAAGCCAGCGGATAGAAGCTTGTCGATCTCGGCTTCAATGATTGCAACCCGCTAGGAAGTGAAGTTGTGTCTCTTCTGCACCACTAGCTTGTTGGCAGGGTTGACATGGAGCCGGTGGTAGATGATATTTGGGTCGATGTCAAGCATGTTAGATGGCGACCATGCGAACATGTCCTTGTTGTTTTGGAGGAAAGTGGTCAGCTCCACCTTCTCGTTTGGGCTTAAGGGCGAACCGATCAATGCTTTTCTGTCTGGCTGGTCAGGATTAGGGGTTACTAGCTCGACGTCCTCTTCAGGCTTCCATCCTTCTTCAGGAGAGACCTTCGGACGGATTTCCTCGACTTGGTCCTGATTCTTTGATTGCTATTGAAGAATGGCTATTCTCTTTCCTCTCTAGTCTGCTCGACAGTTAGGATCGGGATCTGCTTTCTCATATGCTCGTTCTACTCCCTTCAAATATGCTTGATTCATAAGGAGGAACTGTGTTTGCTTGCTTCTCTTAAGCTGAGAATTTCCTCGCCATTACCTGATCATTGTTGATCTGGCCGACATGCCCACAGGGATTACGTAATGGATTTTCTGATACGTGGCAGAGGTGATGACGATGATCTTGCTAATCCATGGTTTGCCTAAAATGCCATTGTAAAGGGAGACTTCGTTAATAACCATGAAGGTTTGTGAGCTGACAACTGGTGGAGAATAAACGTCGAGGTCTATCGTGCTATAGTAACCGTTGTCGCGCCATTAAAGCCGGTTAGCCACCTGGCTGACTTGTTGATATTTGTCTTCAAGCCCATCTGTTGGATGACCGCCAACTGTAGGATGTTAGCTGTGCTGTCCTCGTCTGAGTGGACTCGATCGACCATGGCCTGAGGGATTTGGATGCTGATCACGAGGGCGTCATTGTGTGGCAGATCGAGGCTAATTAAATCTTTCTTTTGGAAGCCTATCATGCGATCGTCTTTTGCCGATGAAAGGCTGGTCGCGATTTGGGAGATCATAGTGGCCTATTCGATCTTCCTCGTATTTTCTTTGCTGGTTAGCCCGGACTCCTAGGAGTAGGCCAGGATCGTGTTAATCCTTATGACCTTCTAGGATGGCTCCTTGGGAGTTGCGCTTGACACTATTCTTAAGCTCAGTAGTTGATTTGATGTATGAGGATGGAAAACTTAGTGAAGTTCTCATCTGTCTGGGGATTTCCTTGGGACTTGCGCTTGGCACTTTTCTTGTTGCTGAATCTGTTGCCTCTCTGACCTGCCTGTTTGGCTGGTGGGTCAGCTTGCCTGGTAGTCATCCTAGAGCACATAGCATTCAGTGGTCGCTAAGACCACTGCTGGAGTTTGGCTGGGAGCAATGGTTAGCTCGCGATATGTGTCGTGCTCAACTAGCAGGCCATTCTTGAAGGTTGAGGACGCAATTTGGTCATTACATCCTACAATGTTTGCCTTTTCTACTTTGAACCTCTTGATGTAATCTCGAAATGATTCATCAGATTTCTTGTGCAGGGTAAACAGGTGATCAAGGTTCTTCTTAATCATTTGGGAGCAGCCTGCTCGATTTTGCCGGTGAATGGTGAGGAGTTCACTTGGTCCACTTCCCAGCGCCGAACATCCCTGAAACCTTCTCCGATCTTCAAATCTCGAAGCCAGTTGTTCACAAGCTTCTCAACATCTTTTGTGCGCAAGGGTTGTGGGTCACGTGGGTGACCTCCAGGATTTGGGCGACCTTGGTTGACTTCTTCGTTGGCTTACAAAGATTGACCTTCTTGGCTATCCTACCCCTGGGGTAGATTAGTATATTGAGCTTGCTAGAATTCCTCCATGGCTTGCCGTCGTGAGTTGGTTCTTGAGCGGGTTGGTGAGCCTCTGTCGTTGTGTCTGTCACGCAATTGTGGGCCCAGTCTAGAATGGATACTTCCTTGTGGGCCCAAGCGAGCGTGGACAATGGACCGTGGGTCCAACCTCTTATGCACATTGGTCCTTGGATCTAATCTCAAACGGATCGTTGACCGGCTCAGAAGACGGCTTGCAGATGTCTGCATCTCTTCGGTACGATCTTGTTCTCTCCCCTGCCCGTTTGTCTCTGCCCAACTAGTCCGAGACCTCTCAAACTACTCGCCGATATGCTCGTGCATCCTTCTCTCCTTGTCATGAGATCCAAGATCAAGGCCTTGATTCAAGTTGATCTGCCTCAATAATTGGCCAATTAGATTGTTTTGGTCGTCGACCCTCCAAATGAGCTTATCAACCCGTGAGTTAAGGCCCACTTGACTGCGTAGGTCGGGAAGAGAGGTGTGGATCGGGGCCAATGGCATATGGGCTAGGGCTCCATTCAACACTTACACGAGTGCATACGTCAAGTGTGGTTGCAAATGAGGAAGTGAATGGATTTGCTATCAGATCTAGGAATGACACAGAAGGCATTGAGGTAGCCACGAATGGCGGTACCGTCATGGGTAGAGGCACTGACGCCTAGCCCTTGTGGTTGGATGATGAAGGGGGCCACGAGGCCGCATGGCTGTGTTGCAATTTTAGTAGCCACATGGCGCCGCTGCTACTGTGTCTCGGTTGTTACAATAGCTGTTTGGAGCAGTTATGAGGCTCCTGGAGTCGATTGGCAACCATGGGGGGCTGCTGGAACAAGCTGGCAGCCATGGGAGGCTGCTAGAACTCATCTGGGGGCTACTGGAACGGGCTGGCAGCCATGGGAAGCTGTTGGAACTTGTTGGGGGCTACTGGAACGCACTAGCAACCATAAGAGGTTGCTGGAACTCGCCAGAAGGCTGCTAGAATGAGATGGCAACCATGGGAGGCTGCTACAATGCGGTTCCAGCGAGGTTTCCATTGCAACACCATGGTTAATTGAAACGAAGTGTGGTGGTGTTACTCTTCATACGTCTTGTATCAACCATGGTTAATTGAAACGAAGTGTGGAAAATGGATTTGGAGCACGCTTTGAGTATTATTTCGCGGTCTGACATGGTTAATTGAAACAAAGCATGATAGCTTGCTCTAACAAGGTTCCATTCGGGGTGATGATGACGACGCCTACTCCAGCTCCTTTTTGGTTCGACGCTCTGTCTACGCTCAATTGTCACATGTCTCTAGGTTGGCCAAGTTCAGCGGAGGTCCTATCTGCCATCTAACTTTCCTTGTTTTTGTTGACCATCATCTCTTCTTCGGCTGATGAGGTGAATTTTGTGACAAAGTTTGCTAAAACCTGGGCTTTTGTTACAGTCTTTGGCCAGTAGGGGAGGTCATATTAGCTTAGCTTTATAGCCCACTTCATAAGTCGCTGAGAAGCGTCAGGGATATGGAGTATTGATCTCAAAGGAAAGTCGGTCATGACGATGACTTAGTGATCTTGGTAGTAGGGTCTCAGCTTTCTCGCGGAAACTATAAGGGCCAAAATGAGCTTTTCCAATTTCGGATAGGAAGTCTCTGCATCGAGGAGAGCTTTTGACGTGTAGAATACAGGATGTTGACCCCCCAATGCTTCTCAGATAAGAGCTGAACTGAAGGCCGAGTTAGGCACTGCCAGGTACACAAACAAGTCTTCACTAGGAACCGGCCTTGTAGAGGATCATAACATTTTTGAAGTGTTTCAGATGGCTCTTTGGATTGGAATCCCCTTTGAAATGCGTGAACGAAGACGTTGAAAACCTCTTCGAGGGTGTAGCCTGCTCGATTTCGGTAGTGAAAGGCGTAGAGTTTGCTTGGTCCACCTGCCTGTGTAGAACATCTTCGAAATTTCCACCAATCTTCAAGTTTCGAAGTCGGTCGTTTATGAGCTTCTTGACGTCCTCTGTACACATGGCTTGCTAATCATATTGGTGACCTTCGTGATTCGGGTGGGGTTGGTTGACTTCCTCGTCGACTCGCAGAGGTCGACCTCCTTGGTTGCCCAGCTTGTGGGGCAAATTGGGAGATTAAGCTTGCGAGGATTCCTTCACAAGTCATCGTCGTAAGTTGGTTCTTGAACGAGTTGGTGAGTGTCGGTAGTTGTGTTCGTCATGCAGTCGTTCATAGACTCGTGCCCCTTATGGGCCCAGCCGAGAATGGATACTTCTTTGCGATCCAAGAGCGTGGACATTGGACTGTGGGCCCAACCTCTCGTGCACATTGATCCTTGGACCTAACCTTGAAAGGATTGTCGACCGGCTCAGAGTACGGCATGCAGATGTTTACGTCTCTTCAGCACGTTCTGTCTCTTGCCCATCTATCCTTGTCCCATTAGTCCGGGATCTCTCAAGATGCTCGTCGGTATGCTCGCGGATCCTTCTCTCTTCGTCACGGGCTCCAAGGTCAAGGACTTGATTTAAGTTGATCTACCTGAGTAGTTGGCCAATTAGATTGTTTTGGTCGTCGACCCTTTGCACAAGTTGATCAACCCATGAATTAAGGCCCACTTGACTGCGTAGGTCGGGTAGAGAGGTATGGATCGGGCCTAATGACATATGGGATAAGGCTCCATTAGATGCGCATACGGGTGCATACGTCAAGTGAGGTTGCAGAGGCGGGAACGTTCGGATTTGATCCAAAATGGCACTGTCGCTTGGTCCTTGCGGTGGCAAGGTGAAGTAGGCCATGGGGCCATGGTTTGGCACGGCAACAAGAGGTGCAGCAATTCCAGCCGCATGTATGGTACTTTCGGCGGCCATTGGCGGCTGTGTAGGAAAAATGAGTGCTAAATTTCTATAAAATAAACAAAATAAATATTGCGCATAAAACAGATTTTACAAAAAGAGAATTGAAGACTCTGACCTTAAGACGAATTACGCCCCACACTGGTGCTTATGGTTCACTAGCGTTCGCCTCCCAGGGTACAACGACTCCCCTCCTTGTGAAAGAAGCACTGAAATTCACAAGGAACTTTGAACCAAATTATGCAGGAACCTCTCTTTATGAAAAATCTAATGTTCTCTATATATGAAAGTATATATGTAGAGAATTGATTGAATTAATAAAAGTGTAGGAGGATTGCTCTATTTATAGATGATGAAATACCCTTCCAAAAAGGTATCCCAATCTGAAAAGGCAAACAATGCATCCCTTGGTCTGAAGAGTTGTCACCCCAAACAATGCATCCCTTGGTTTGAAGAGTTGTTACTCCCCATGTGAAGATGTCTTTAACCCAAGAGTTATGTCATTAACCCAATGGATTTTATTAATTTCCATTCAAATAGGAAAATGAATATTAGTTAATATTAAATTTTCCAACAATCCCCCACATGAATGGAAATTGACTCAACAACATGCAAAAAAAAATGAAGACACTAGAGAGAGTCCTTATTAGAAGAATACTGCATCTGGATAGGTAGCTTTTGGCCTTGAACCTTCCATAGTGAAATACTATCATATTTACTTGGCTAATCAATGAACGTGATGTCTTGAACTGTTCAACCGTTTGTGTAAACCCAGAAAATAGCACTCACACAATACCCTTCTAAACATATTTGGTTCAATCGGTTGTGCTCGTTTTGGCCCTGAGCATTCCTGGTATTCATGAGAGCTTTAGAGAATTCAAGCCTTAAAAAATTCTCATAGAAACGGCCTCATTTCACTCACATAGGTGACTTCCTATTAATAGTATCCTGCACTACCCCACTCGGATTTCCAAGCTATAGGAATCATTAAAATCAAAGATTACCCTAAACCACTCTACAGGTAGCACTGTTTCATCATAGGACATGGGTAGGAGATGTAATCTCGGCAATGCTACTACTTAGTCATCCATAATTTGGTTGTCCCTTTTGAACCCAGATCTTGAGATCTCCAGTCAGCTAGGTTGGGTATCCACTATGGAGACTTTAAATATTTAGGCTTATACTCCCATTCCCCTCGATGATCAACTAACTCTCTAGTCTGACCTTTAAAAAATTGGATCCACTAGGTTGACTATTTCTGTAATAAATTGCCATCATAATTTCATATGTGGAAATAAATTCCATTCAAGAGTAGTTGAGGGTTTAATTTATTTTGTTAAGACTTAATAATTGTGCCAACTGAGTAACCTTCTAATACTCAGTTAGACACCCCCACATTTGTGGTACTTATAGGAAGGTCTCTAACCTTCTCATACCTTGTATAAGAGAAATTTAATCTCTTATGAACACCAAAGCCTCTCTCCACAAAAACGTGGTGCTAGAAAACTTCCATTTTCTCTGTTAGGAAATAGAATTCCAAATTTTCCTTCATGTCTGTCACCCCCAAAATTTTCACATAATTGTTGAAGGTATTGAGCAATCTGTTAATCATTTTTTCATATGCCTAAGAAGTAGAAAACTTTTACTTTATCCTTAAAGAATGAGATAATGGTTCTATAGTATTAGTTTCTAATTTTCCTTTAAATCAATTTAATGTTGCATTAGTAATAGAACCATGTTTATAACATAATTAACATGTTCTAGTTACCATACCCTCATTAATTGATTAAAGCAAATCATTATAAAACTAATTTTCCTTTATAAAGTGCACATCAATTTATGCATAGGGTAAGGCTTTGGTACCCTTTGTCCATATGCATCTCATTCTATAGGTAGTACAATGGAGATATTTATTCTTAAAATATCTTCACTTCTTAAGCTCTTTGTAATAGAACTACTAATTAGCTTTCCCCCTTTGAAGATCCGGACACAAACCAATTTTCACGAAGTCCTGTTACCAGTGAAGAAACATAGCCCTCTTCAGGAGTTGCTCTCAATGTCCAAGAATTGGTATTCATTCTTGTATCTCAAAGATGGATCCCACAATTTTGGGTGCTGTACATAACCATCTGATGTGTACAATTATGGCACCTTCCTTAATATCCTTCTTCTTGATATCAGTAACACCCGAATACTTTTCAATAACATTACCAAGACCTCTGGAGATGTAATCAATAGAAAACATATGTATCATGCCATCACATGCTCCAACTAGAACTTTCTAGAATCCCACACCTTAACAGTGGAATCATCAATGTTAACTTTAATGTTAATTGAAGGAAATCAACTCAATAGAATAAACAACTAATTATCAGTAATGCAATAAGGCCATCAATGTCATACGCATCAAAATAAAACTGTTTTGCACCTTTTCATTTAAATGCATAAACATAGACTAATATATATAGCAATTAATTGACCAAAAATATATATGTATATATCAATTAACACAAATAATAATTCGTCTTAAGATTGTAGGAAAAATGAGTGCTAAATTGCTATAAAATAAACAAAATACATATTGCGCATAAAACAGATTTTACAAAAAGAGAATTGAATTATAAGAACCTTAATTGAGTCGAGGCAAGTGTTGGACACTCTGACCTTAAGACGAATTACGCCCCAAACTAGTGCTTATGGTTCACTAGCGTTCGCCTCCCAGGATACAACGACTCTCCTCCTTGTGAAAGAAGCACTGCAATTCACAAGGAACTTTGAACCAAATTATGCAGGAACCTCTCTTTATGAAAAATCTAATGTTCTCTATATATGAAAGTATATATGTAGAGAATTGATTGAATTAATAAAAGTGTAGGAGGATTGCTCTATTTATAGATGATGAAATACCCTTTCCAAAAAGGTATCCCAATCTGAAAAGGCAAACAATGCATCCCTTGGTCTGAAGAGTTGTCACCCCAAACAATGCATACCTTGGTTTGAAGAGTTGTTACTCCCTATGTGAAGATGTCTTTAACCCAAGGGTCATGTCATTAACCCAATGGATTTTATTAATTTCCATTCAAATAGGAAAATCAATATTAGTTCCAACAGGCTGTTCGATGGCTTTCAAAGGCTGTGGCAAGGTATGGGCAGCCACGGGAGGTTGCTGTGATGTGCTGGCAGCCAAGAGAAGCTGTGGAAATGCGCTGGCAGCTGAGGGAGGCTGCTGCAAAACAGGTACAGCCCCTGCCCATTGTGGTGGCAGCAATGTTTCAGCCGTTCCGAAGTGCGTCCTAGCGCGTTTGCTTCCAACCATGGTTGTTTGGAAGGCTTCGGTGGATTGAAAAATAGGAGGAACGGATTCCTTGAGCACGCGTTGAGTATAACTTGTGCTCTTAGTGAAAGCACCAATTTGTGGGAGCTTTCATCGTACGGTAATATTCGTTTAAGATTCCGTCGTCTTCTTCGTTGTCTCTTTCTCCCTACAAAATAAATCAGAATGAGAGGACCACACCCGATGGGTGTTGGCCAAAGGTCCTCCGATGCCTAAGTTAGTTCGAGTGTTTGTAGGAAAACAATAGCTAACAAAAGGGTACGAAGATGTATGTATAGTGTGAACCGGGTAGTTGGAGCCTTGAAGGAAAAAGAGTTACGATGACTAGAGTTTGTGAGATAGAATTTCTGCAGTAATTCTAAACCTACGCCTACTCTCTTTTCAGAGTTCACTACTACAAAAAAGCAAAAAGACGACGGTAATTCACCGTCGTCTATTCGGTTTTCAAATGGTCGTGGAATCCACCGTCATCTTTTCCCTAATCAAACCACGACGGTAAATAACCGTCGTTGTTAAAACAAATAACGTCATCAACAAATACAAACCGACGTCTTTGTACTGCAAAAAGAGCTAAAAAATCAGTCGAGGATGAGAATAGACGACCAACTCTAACAAAACACCGTCATTAAAAAGGCAACATATGACATGTATTAACAGAACATGGCCGCAAGATAGACATACAACGACGTAAAATAAAACACAACGACGTTAAATATAATTTTCACGACAAGCAAAAATATGACGTCTTTAAATACATAAAAGACGACGTTATTGACACCTACTACGTCACTAAATTTCAAACAATCGTCGTGAAATAAATTTTCCACTTCGATTTATCTATGAATGATGACGTGGAAATAGATGTCATTGTCATTACTTACGACGCATGTATTTATAGAGACGACGTTGAACTAAGAAACAACGTCGGTTCCAAATAAATGAGAGCCGTATTACAGAATTTATACGTCATCTTTTCCCTAAACAACCACGACCGTAAATAACCGTTGTTGTTAAATCAAACAACGTCATCAACAAATAAAAACCGACGTCTTGTATTGCAAAAAGAGCTAAAAAATCAGTCGAGGATGGGAATAGACGACCAAATCTAACTAAAAACCGTCATTAAAAAGGAAACATATGACATATATTAACAGAACATGGCTGCAAGATAGACATACCACGATGAAAACTAAAACACAACGCCATTAAAAATAATTTTCACGACCAGCAAAAATATGACGTCTTTAAATACATAAAAGTCGACGTTATTGACACTTACTACGTCACTAAATTTCAAACTACCGTCGTGAAATAAATTTTCCACTTCGATTTTTCTATGAATGATGACGTGGAAATAGATGTCAGTGTCATTACTGACGACGCATGTATTTATAGAGACGACGTTGAACTAAGAAACAACGTCGATTCCAAATAAATGGGAGCCGTATTATAGAATTTATACGTCATCTTTTAAAATATAATGGTCGTCTAATGCTTCTGAGACAACAACGTTCCACATTCCACCGCCGTGTAAAAGAATTGTAACGACACGATCTGAAAATAAACGACGTGGAAAAAATATTGGGGTCACTACTTACAACGCATTAATTTATAAAGAGGACGTTCTCGTCAATATACCACGTCGTTATCAAGAAAAAACAGCTGTGTTTAATAATTTATACGTCATCATTAATAAAATTAACGTCGTCTAATTCATATTAGACGTCGTTGATTATAAATTACCGTCGTGAATTCATTCTTTTCCACTTCGTTTATGAAAGAACATGCGACGTGGTAAATTTATGATGACGTCGTGTTTTGTAACGTTCAGATTAGATATCTCGTCTTTTAGACGTCGGTATTATGGGATTGGAGTCGTGTTATTTTGAATTACATGTCGGTTCTTTATGCTTCTCCGACGTGATATCCTGAATAACTGTTTCACAATACCGTCGTGGTTCTTCATTGTTACGGTTCTTTAAGACGTCGGTAAATATATTGCGGTCGTTGAATACTCCAAAACGTCGTTTTTTGTTTGAACAGACGTTTGTTTTTCACTTTTTTATCAAGACCGTCGTGTTTGTAATCTGGAACCAGTATTTTTTGCACTGATTGTTTTGTGGCCAAAACCTGTATAATGAAAGTGAAGAAATCACATTACAATATATTACAAAATTAATGTCATACACTACCAATTACATAAGCATCATTCGATCCATATATCTTCACACCCATCTCGAATATTTTGACTCCCTAACTCACCCACCAGTTCATCAAATGTGTCAACATTTGGCATCCCTCTAGTAAATGGCTCACACTCAATTCTCACATCACCTAAGACATCATCGCCAATAACATCATTATATTCTCTATTAGGCATTGATAACACTACCGACCAACCACGATGCATCGGGTCGTCAACAAAAAATACTTGTTTGACTTGAGAAGCCAAAACAAATTGGTCATTCCTATGTCCAATTTTACTCAAATCTACAAGGGTAAATCCAAGTTCGTCTACTACAAGACCAGAAGTACTATCTATCCAATCACACCTAAAGATTGGGATTGTAAACTTTTGGTAGTCAAGGTCCCAAATTTCTTGAATGACACCATAGAAACCCATATTTGAGAGAATTGGGTTTTTATCCTTGGCACTAGCAACTTGCATGGTATGTGCAAGTAAATAAACTCCACTATTTTGAGTTGTTCGCACATCATCTTGTGCCTTGATGTTGAATTGAATACCTTTAATAAGATAGCTCCTATATAATGGCACTGCCATGATTGGACCAGCTGCTAGCCACCTTAAATTTTCTGATACGCCATGATTGTCTTCCTCATTAAGTTCACTTTGAACCTGCAAATTAATCATATCTTAATTCAATCTAACATAGAAAGAAGAAAATTAAAAGTCCAATATGTTATTCAATAACGTATACCTTCAAGCGTAGCCATTGAATGAAAGTGCTATTGTGCTTATCCTGCAGCCACTTTGTTCTCTTTCTAAATTTTGGATAAGCGGTCTTGATGTGGATCATATGTTGCCTACATGACATGAAAAATTCAAGCATTACGGTCCCAAACATATAAAATAAACATAAGAAATAATTTAAAGTGGAAACTTAAAGAACAAAACTCATACGTACTCGATATAAGGTAAGACTTCCTCCGTATTCTCCAAGTTAAGAGGAGGGTTTCACTTTCTCCACTACTTTCCCATGTGCCAGGTAACCATTTCCCATGCCTGGACTTACCAAACATGGGAAAGCAATTGAATTTCCATTCCCAAGCCTCCTTTCCCATGAACCAAACGGGGCCTAAGAGTTCTGAAAGAGAGTTTCCACTAAAAAATCGAAGGTATCGATATTGCCGAAACCAAAAGCCAAAAGACGCCCCTAGATTTCTATTGGAATAATGGAACCCAGAATCCAAATTTGATAAAAATATTATGTGATTGGAAGTAACCAATTATTTGCATAAAAGCTGGGAACATATTGTGGCGCCTGCATTGAACGTGCAGGCCTGTTTACTGAAGACTTTTTGACCACGGATTCAAAGTTCCAATATTAAACACCACACTTTGCATTATTATTTTTATTTTTCAATTCGTCAATGTCCTTCATCCAATTGTCTTAAATTGTTGGGCTTGTCCAATATAGGTCCCTACAATTTCTATTTCCTAGACATATACCCATCATTCTATAAATCTATGTGTAAAACCCAATTTCAAACTTAAATGATAAGAGGTCGTAGTATTCCTATGTTTTTACATCCTTGCCATCAGACTTCATATTTTATTTATAATTTATTCCAAGCATTTCATTAACTGCCATAATTGTAATTAAAACTCCCTATTAATAGCATATCAATCACCCCATTTCTTTTGGTTGCCATTCCCTCTAACATATGGCCCCTTAAAATTAAAATAAAAAAAATTTGTAAATTACATATCCAATAATGTACATATGAAAAATATAAATATAAATATATACGTATAAAAATATAGGTATATTATTTTCCAAAAAAAAAAAAACAAAAATAGGTCAATTACTTTGTAATTGAAATTTCCGTACATTTTCACAAATTAAAAATAGGTACACAATAATTTATAGAAAATAGGTACGTTGTATAATTGAAATTTATGCACATTTTTTATAAATTAAAAACAAGTACATTATTTAGAAGAAAAAAATAAGTTCATTATACTAGGTAAATTGTTTTACTAGTTATACATTATTAGAGAAAAAAAATAGGTTCATTATACTAGGTAAATTGTTTTACTGGGTACATTATTAGAGAAAAAAATAGGTACATTATTTTGAGAGAAAAAATAGGTACATTATTTTAAGAGAAAAAATAGGTACATTATTTTGAAGTGAAGTAGGAAGCAATCTGTTATTCAAAAAAAGTACATTATTTTGAGAGAAAAAATAGGTACATTATTTTGAGAGAAAAAATAGGTTCATTATTTTGAGAGAAAAAATAGGTTCATTATTTTGAGAGAAAAAATAGGTTCATTATTTTGAGAGAAAAAATAGGTTCATTAAACTAGGTAAATTGTTTTACTAGGTACATTATTAGAGAAAAAAAATAGGAACATTATTAGAATGTACACTATTATTCATAAAACTATAATAAAAAAAAATATTGGTTGTACAATTCATAAAAAAAAAACAACATTAATTCATAAATTTAATATTAAATTTAGATTATTAATACTTTAAATAGATTACTAGTAGTAATTCATAGAAGGAAAACACCATTAATTCAAAAATAGATTACTAGTCGTAAAATAGATTACTAATACTTTAATGTGGAATTTAATATTTAATTTCAAATAAGTTTCTAAATTAGTTCCTACATCCATTACAACTATTTGGAGATATTTTCAAATTTAACGGATGTCATTAGTTACACCCCCCATAACACATTAACTCATAAATAGGGGTAGTTTTGGAATCCGAAAAGTACAAGAAATCAGATTTTAAGTTATATTAGGTAACTTGCTTAGTTGGATCCTAGTCAACGGGTATTATTTGAAAAAATTGGGTATTTTAAATAGAAAACTAAAGGAAAGGGTTGTAGGTGATTTAAAATGAATTTTATGGGTCTAAGCTCAATTTACTATAAATTGTTTATGATGAATTATTACCAATTTGTTCACTGTTCTCTGTCTTTGGATGACTTAGTGTTCAACAATTATTGACCTAGGTCAAAAATAAAATAAGGTGATTGCTAAACCTTCCATATGGAGTCCTAAAATAGTTTCGGTCACGTCTCGACAAACTTCACTATCATGTTTTCTAATGTTTAGCCTGAAAACATCCCTATTCTTAAAATCATCACTAGTATCATTCTACTACGGTGGCAACCACTATTTTGTTATAATTTATTGAATTATTGGAGTAAATCTTTGGTTTCCAAAATGCACACGAACATCCCATCTATAGATTAGTTAGGCTTCATTATATAGACAAGACTTATGTGCATATCCTCTTTAACAACCCAATCGACAAAATATTTGCCATACAACCTTATCTATGAGGAAATTATATGGATAAATAGAACATATAGGAATACAAACACGTGAGATAAATATTGTACACCCATTTTGGTTTATTATAGCAACTTGGATGCTATGTGCCATCCTCGATCCTTCAGATTTTATCCAGTAGTAATGCATAAATATAAAGTATTTTGTCATTTCATATTAGCCTTGTCATCCGTGTTTGTCCTTGCGCGGAAAAAAAAATAAAAAAAGTACATTACTTTTGCATATTCAACGTAGTAGCAGAAATTCAGCCCGCAAATTTTAGCATATGCATGTGCATCGAAAATATTCTTCAAAATCCTCGTTCTCTTACTTTATTTTTGCATAATCCTCGTTCTCTTACGCCTGCCTTTGACTTTTCTCGCACTCCAGCTATTTTTCTCACGTACTCCAGCTAATGCTCTCCATCATCTCTCCCTCTATAAATACTTTCCTGAACTCCTTATCCATTTCCATAAACACAAACCTCTTCTTTTCATCAACTCAACTATCCATTATTATTCAGACTATATATATATATATATATATATTATATATAATTGAGAAGTTGAGATGAAGACTTCATTGCTAGCCTTCTTTTTTCTTCCTCTTGTACTGGCTGACCTGCGGGTTGGTTTCTACAATGCTACCTGCCCACAAGCTGAATCAATTATACGACAAGTCGTGCAAAAACGGTTTGCAACTGATTCATCCGTAACTGGCGCTTTGCTTCGCATGCATTTTCATGACTGCTTTGTCAGAGTAAGCTACATTAATCTTATACATGGTTAAGTTGATATATACAATATGTGTGTGTGTATAATTCATGAGTTAATTTAATGAACTTTATATGTATTGCAGGGATGTGATGCCTCCATACTTATAGATTCGACACCGAAGAAGCCATCTGAAAAATCGGCAGGACCAAACTTGACTGTGCGAGGATTTGAGCTTATTGACGAGGCCAAGAAAAGCCTAGAGGCAGCATGCCCTTCAACTGTATCCTGTGCAGATATCATAACCCTCGCAACCCGAGATTCAGTTGTTCTTGCGGGAGGGCCAAGCTACGCTGCTCCCACAGGAAGGCGTGATGGCCTTGTTTCAAATCCCGACGACGTTAACTTGCCTGGTCCATCGTTCTCCGTGTCTCAGGCGTTGCAGGCTTTCACAGCCAAAGGGTTGACCCTAAATGACATGGTCACTCTTTTGGGTGCACACACGGTTGGTTTAGTGCACTGTAATTTTTTCCAAAATAGGCTTTCAAATTTTCAAGGAACAGGGTCTCCTGATCCTTCTATGGATCCAGCCTTGGTTGCCAAGCTGAGCAAACTTTGTGCAGCTGGCAATAACCCAACTACATTTCTGGACCAAAATACATCTTCTACTTTTGATAACCAGTACTACAATCAGCTTCTTTTGAAGAGAGGTATCTTGCAGATCGACCAGGAGCTTGCTTCAGATAGATCTACGACTGGTATTGTTTCTGGATTTGCATCAAATGGTGTGAGATTCAGTAAGAGCTTTGCAACTGCTATATTAAAGATGGGGAGTCTCCAGGTTCTTGTTGGAAATGCAGGAGACATTAGGAAAAATTGTAGAGTTTTTAATCTCGCGTAAAAGAACTAATCGTTTAGAGTCTTCTAAAAGAACTAATCGTTTGGATATTAATTATTGTGATGATAATTTTTATGTGATAAAGCCTTACTTATCAAGTCGTTGAGTATGTATTTGTTAAATTGCTGAAACATACTAAAGGTGGCAATCATATATGAGGTGTTAGGAATGGATAATCAAATCTCTAAATATGAAAAATCAGAGCATGTATTAATTAATTTGTGGACAAAACGTATTACTATCCAATGATAATAAAAAAAAGATTCCGTTGTTCTCTTTCTCTCACAGGACAGTTTTGAGGGTCCCATACGATTTATTTATTATTTATTTATTTATTTAACAATCCAAACTATCTATTTTTTCACATCTTCATTTAGAGATCATCCTTGCAACCAAAATAAAAATAAAAAATTCATGTAAATTGAAAATCATTAAGGCATCAAATTGACACCAATAAAATCAATGAATCAAATGATATCGAATCATTCAAGAAAGTACTTAAATTCATGTAAATTGAAAATCATTCAAGAAAGTACTTAAATTTCAATAATTTAATTAAGTGGTCAAATGATATCGAATATTTGCAAAATATAGCTATATTAAAAAGGCGTCGTATCTCAGTTTATTTTCAAGAACCCAAAACCCTATTAAGAACACAACATATATATGAAACCAAGCATGAAACCAACATAAACTAAGCATGAAAACAATAAATCCATTCCCAATTCAACATAACAGAGAGTGATTAAAAGATCCGACAAAATTAAATCTATTCCCTATTAGTAGATCGCAAAACATATACCTAAAACCCATGAACAGATAGTGATCAAGAAAACATTAAATAGAAAATCCATGAACCCATACCTCCAAGCACATTATTAACAAATCGCAAAACATATACCTAAAACCCTTTAACAAAACAACCTAATATCATTCAATGAATTTACAAGGGGAAGATAGGGTTTGTACTTACAGGTTTGATGAGCTCACAGGCTATGGCCTACTTGGATTCGATGGAGCCTGGAGAGCCCAACTTTGAATTAGAGCTGAAGTGAGAGAGCGAAATGTTATGTTGTGCGAAATCTGAAAATTTTAGGGTTCAGGGTTAGAAGTATAAGACTAAGAGCCAAATCTAAAAATTTTAGGTCGCACGAAAATTTTTAGAAAACGCGCTCTTTAAAACATCGACAGAAAAACCATGGCGAAAGTTATACAAAAACCAACGTAAATGTAGTATTCCACGACGAAAACTGAACGTAACGCCATTTATTTTGACGCTGAATTTTTCGGATTAATTTTAAATTTATTTTGAATATTTTGAATTAAAAATAATAAAATATTCTTATAACAACAACAAACCACGTCGGGGTTAAGAAATTCAGACGTTGTAAATCATAATAAACAACTGACTTGTTAAAAGGACGTCGTTTAAAAAAGAAACCATGGCGGATGTTTCACAATTCGACGTAAACTCTATATTCCACGACTCAATCACCGTCGTTAAAAAGTAATACCCTAAACACTAAAAACTAAATTATATATTTAAAAAAAAAAATTTTATCAAAGGGGTTATGGTTTTACAGCCTAATATATAACAAACATAAACCCTAAACCCCAAAAATTATACTTTAAAAATAAACCTTAATAAATAACAACCCTAAACTCGAAACCCTAAACCCTAAACCCTAAACCATAAAACTATAAGTGATTTTATGAATCATCAAAACAATTTTGTTTTGGCTGGTCATTTTAAATTTTTATTACTCAAAATGCATTTTTTCAAGGTTTAGGGGGAAGAAAATATATCAATGACTTCATAGGAGTTGACTTTGCAATTTTTGAATTTATTTTAAATTTATTTTGAATATTTTGATTTAAAAATAATAAAATATTCTTATAACAACAACAAACCACGTCGGGGTTAAGAAATTAAAGACGTTGTAAATCATAATACACGACTCAGTTGTTAAAAGAACGTCGTTTAAAAGAGAAACAATGTCGGATGTTTTACGATCCGACGTCAATTCTATATTCCACGACTCAATCACCGTCGTTAAAAATTAATACCCTAAACCCTAAAAACTAAATTATATATTTTTAAAAAAAAATTTTATTAAAGGGGTTATGGTTTTACAGCCTAATATATAACAAACATAAACCCTAAACCCCAAAAATTATATTTTAAAAATAAACCCTAATAAATAACAACTCCATACTCTAAACCCTAGACCCTAAACCCTAAACCATCAAACTATAAGTGATGCTATGACTCATCAAAACAATTTTGCTTTCGCTGCTATTTTAAACTTTTATTACTCAAAATGCATTTTTTTAATGTTTAGGGGGAAGAAAATATATCAATGACTTCATAGAAGTTGACGTTGCAATTTTTGAATTTATTTTAAATTTATTATGAATATTTTGAGTGAAATAGAATAAAATATTCCTACAAACAAACGACGACGATAAGAAATTAACGATGTTGTAAATCTAATAAACGACTTACTTGTTCAAAGCACGTCGTCTAAAACCGAAACCATGGCGAAATTTTCACAAAAACGATGTCCCATAGACGTAGAAACAGTATATCACGACTTAAACAAAGAGGTGTCGCCGTGTAATTTAATTACCACATCACCTCTGTCGTCTAAATATCCTTTTACGTTGGATTTGTTTAAAACTAAACAACAAAAGACGACGGTTTTTGACATAATTAGGTCGTTGGAAATTTATTACACGTCGGTTACGCAATTTGTTTGTTTGTTTTTTTATAATTTAAGAAAACCTCAACATATTTTCAGGGAAAAAAAGGATGTATATTATAGATAAAATTTGTACATTATATATTATAGACAAAATTTGTATATTATACAAAAATATCAAGTGTTCAATAATTCCTCTATTCCATGTGAAGGCAAACAAACTCTGCCCATTCATTCCGGACTACATCAATGGCTTCTTGGGGGTATGGCGCCTGCTCTTTTCCCTTGGCAAACTGCAATCCATAAACAATGACTATTAATGTTTATAAATAAAAAGAAATTCAATCACAGACGACGCTATTTTTCATAAGCGACGTAGTATATCAATTCAACGACGGTAATTTTAAAGGGCCATCGTTGATAATACAAAAAATGACAAAAAATGTATGAAAATTTTCTTCTTACATTCTTCTCAAACTCCAAGGAAGGATCCATGATGATGTCCCTCATGAAGCGCATCACATAATACCCGCATTCGACACTGCTTGGCTGCTTTGGTGTGCCTGACAGAGTTTTCCAAATTGGTGCTTTACGGCCTGGTCTGGCTATGTGGGAATTAGAAATTTTTATAGCAATGTTCACGATGTTTTTGGCCTCCTCATCGACCACACGATTTCCGGGCAGAGGATCCAGAAAATAGACGGTTTCCCTCTTTGCTCTCACAATCAGCAAGACCCAATGACGGCTGCACAAAATTAATATAAAAAACGACGGTTAATATAAAAAGTCCGCACAAGAAAACACACGAAGGTTATTTATAAAAACGACGTATTATAATGTTTCACACGACGAAATAACGTAGAAATCGACGACATTATGAATTTATCACGACGGTAAATACATAACGACGTGGTTAGGAGTTTCAAACGACTCAATAAAATAAAGCACCGACGTGGTTAGATGTTTCAAACGGCACAAAATTATTTAAATAGTTTTATACGCTGTCATTTAGTGAAAATCATAAAAACAAAATCCTGTTAAGGAGACTAACCCTGGATTGTAAGGCATCATGAAAATCTGTTCACCATTAGTCTTCTGAAGTCGACCTGCTACCAATCGTGATCTGTCAGTTAGTGACCCAGCGTTGGCACTAACTGCAGCAGGGTCGATAAAGCCAACCATGCCACATATTTGCTTTTTTCAAACGTTCATATAAGCACCTAAATATATAAAACAAGGATATATAAAAAAGTCAGCACAAATAACACACGATGGTTATTTATAAACAAATGACGTATTATACAATTTCACACGACGAACTTAAATAGAAAACGATGTATAATTGATTTATCACGACGGTACATACTAACGACGTGGTTAGTTGTTTAAAATGACGAAATAAATAAACAACCGACGTCTTATGCTATAATGATTTTTTTTTTTTCAAACACAAATTTGAGTGTGAAATAAATATTTGATAAGGACAAACCTCATATATACAACAACCACAGTAGCCCCTATTTCTTCCATGCCTGCTAATTGTGTAATATCTTCAGGCAGGACGAAGGTACTGCAATCTCCACCAAACACCTCATTCTCAATTGTAAAGTTCATGATCTTCTCCTGAGGCACTAGTGTCGTTTCCACATAACGACAAATGGATTGTAAGGAAGATGGCACCTTCACATTTGAATAATCAACAACTTCAATAACCTGTTTAAAGAAATAAAGCAAAGTAAAATGACGTGGTAATTCAATAAACACGAAGGTTTAAAGAAAACAACGTCGTCTGACAATAATTTAAACGACGGTAATAAAACACCGTCGTGTTGAATAATTTATTACGTCGTAGGAAACAAATTCCGACGTCTAAGTTGAAAACAAACGACGGTTTAAAGAAAAATATCGATGTCAGAAATTTTAAAAACAAATAAAAAAGGCAAAGTTATGAGAACATACCTTGTCGTCATGCTTTTCTTCATCTTCTTTTTTTTCTTTCTCCTTTTCATCTTGTTTTTCTTCTTTCTTCTCTTCATCTTTTTTCTTCTTCTTTCTTCTCTTCAATTTTTTTTCTTCTTCCTTCTCTTCATCTTTTTTTTCTTCATTCTTCTCTTCATCTTGATTTTCTAAATCCCCAGATTTCTGTTTTAAGTAATAAAGAAATATATATATATATATATATATATAAGAAAGAATGTAGAGAAAGTAAAAAAAATTAAATCAAAACGTCGTGGTAAGACATAACATAAGATGGTATGTAAGAATTATGGATGTCTTAAAATTATTAAACGATGGTAAATAGTAAACGTCGTGGGATTTATATATTACGTCGGTAATGACTAAAACCGTCGTTTAAATAACCAGAAAGTTTTAAAAATAACGAAGTCTAATGGCGTGTAAAACAAGTAAACTAAATACGACGTGGTATTGAAATACAAACGATGGTTTATTTGTAAAATCGTCGTGGTATGATTTTCAAACGACAGTTTTCTTCATAATAACGACGTCTAATAGTTTTTTTAAAAACAGAGAATTCAAAGTTCAGTTATGTTACCGTTTCTTCCTGATGTTCCCCATTTTTGGCAGTATCATCCTCAAAATGTAGGGATCTCACATCAGCCCCAGAGCAGCTTGCTTTGTCAGACATTGGCTTTTTTGGACTTTGGTTTTGACAGGGGCTAGTTTTCAGTTTAAGCATGCTTGGATCAAAATTGGGGATGATTTGGGAAAGCTGACTCAATAAATGTTCCCTCTCAGCCGCTACCAATTGCTTGGTTCTAGCCTCCATCCTTAAAGCCTCTTCCCTTGACCTAGCTTCCATCTTCTTAGTCTCTTCTTGAAGGACAATTCTTAAACTTTCCTTCAAATGATCGGCAAACTTAATCCTCTGTGGTTTGGGTAAATTGAAGTATTGCCTAGGGGAAATCCCAGCACCTACACCTCTCACTCTCCCTGGATGCTCGGGACCCAAAGCCATGGTCAGCACATCATTGCTGCCAGATACCGTGAGACTGCCTTCTGAGACTTGTTTTTGCAATTCATCCTAAAACAAAGATATACAAAAAAGTAAGCACAAGAAAACACACGACGGTTATTTATAAACAAACGACGTATTATATAATTTCACACGACGCAATAACATAGACATCGACGTTATTATTAATTTATCACGACGGTAGTTACTAACGACGTGGTTAGATTTTTAAAACGACGAAATAAATAAACCACCGACATCTTATGCTATAATTACAGAGTACAGAGCAGTGATTCCATATTCAGACCTTTAACGACGTTTTTTAAAACATTTCGACGTAGGAAATCATTCACACGACGAAAAAAATTAACCACCGACGTCTTATGCTGTAATTACAGAAAACAGAGCGGTGATTCCAAATTTAGACCTTTAACGACATTTTTTTTAAAAAGTTCGACGTAGTAATATCATTCACACGACGCAAAATATAACATAAGACGTAATAAGAATTATATACAGTTTAATAAAAATTTAAAACAGAGTGAATAGGCTTACTATTAATTTTGCTTTCTCTGCCACCTTTGGATCCGGGATGTTACCATGTTTGTCCTGTCTAGCTTTCTTCCATAAGGTAGATCGATCAATTTCTACTCCAGGCATGGTTTCCTCCAATTGATCCTCCAAACCAGCATATCCTTTTCGAGACAATCGATGATTGTACTCAAGTTTCTCCCTAATCTGTGAATGTTGAGAATGCACATATTCAAATTCTTTGGATAGCCTTGAAGCTACAAAGGCATCCCATTCTGCTTTCTCTATGAATTTATATGTTTCAGGGGGTTGGCTTAATTTCTCCCTCTCCTTGATGTATGGAAGGATATAATGCCTTGTTAGTGTAGACTTGAAATCCTTCCATTTCTTGGCAGCAGAAGATAACACCAAGTTCTTGCCCCCTTGACCTACCACAAAAGCCATGTCAACGGCTTCCAAAATCTGCTCCTTTATATCCTTGGGGATTTCAGCCCATTTCTTGTCCACAAGTGGGACTCTGGAGCGTGCCAACACATCAATGTAGGACTGCATCTCACTATGTGCTTGGCCAATTCCTTTCCCCTTTTTATTGTACTCAACAACTGGCTTGATTTTCTGAAATTTTCTCTTCACAACACGAGGCATTGTGCTCATACCTCGACCTGACTTTGAATCCTCAGAAATTATTGTCGTGCTGGTTGGTTCTGTCTTAGTCTCAACAGATGAAACAAACTTCATCTTCTTCGAAGACTTGTCTTGAGGAGTTACCATTCCAAGCTCCTTACCTCCATTTTTTTTGGAGCCAGAGTTCTTACTTTGGTCTTGAGAAACCATGGTTACAAACAAAACAAACCTGCAAGTGAAAATATTTCAGGAAAAAATTAAGAACACAAACGACGGTTATTAATAAAAGACGACGTATGATAAGATTTACACGATGCAATAACATAACCTCAGACGTAATAAATTGTTAAAACGATGGTACATAAACAACGATGAAACAATATAAAAGAAGACGTAATAAGAACTTATTACGCCGATATTTACACGTCGTCGTGATTTTTAAATTAAAACGACATTGATATTAATTTAACGTCGTGGTATTGATATTCACACGACGTAAAATAATAAGATACCATCGTCTATATAAGAATCCAAAACCCTTCTTTCTTTCTCTGTTAATGTTTGATTGCAGGTTTGATTTCTCTGAACCTTGATTTTTGTTTTTCCTAATTTGATAAAATACAAAGACAAAGAAAGAAAGGGTTGGAATCTTATATAGACGACGGTATCTTAATATAATGTCGTGGTATTAACATTCACACGACGTGAATAATAAGATATTGTCGTCTATATAAGATATCAAACCCTACTTTCTTTTTCTTTATATTTTATCAAATTAGGAAAAACAAAAACCATGGTTCAGAGAAATCAAACTTGCAATTAAACAAGCAAATAAAAAAACGACTGTCATTTTAAAAACTACTTTCTTTGTCTACATATTTAACCACGTAAATAAGAAGCTACCGTCGTCTTGTTTAGTTGAAATAGTTGTGTTCAAAGTTGGAAACTTTCCGTCTTTGTCTGTATATTTTATCAAACTTGGATAGAATTAAAATGATTTTGGCCAGAAAAAAGGTAAAAAGATTTTCCAAACAAAAAAAGTATGAGCATGCAAAACAGTAACCAAAATAGTGAGAAATGAAAGCTTACCTTTTGCGTGCAATGAAAGCTTTCTCTCGGAGTTTGTTGTTTAAGTTCAGAGACGACGACGAAGACGAGAGGAAGACGATGAGATACTCTGACAGTGCTCTGATAAGGAAAAAAGACGAAAAGTTTTCTCTGGGGGATTGAAATTTTTTCTCAGGTTTGGAAACAGTGCATGTGTAAGTCAGGTATACGAAAAGTTGCATATATACACAAACCGTTTCATAAAAATAAGATGGCGGTTACATAGAACGACGACGTATAAATAAACAAACTACGACGATAATTTGAACTTAGGATGTGGTAAATAAATACGACAGTAGTGTTGTAGGTACTGTCGTAGTAAACTCCAAAATTAAAGTCGATAAATTAATATCTCACGTCATGGTAGATGTATTTAAAACGTCGTTTTTTTGTAATATACCGACGTGGATTTTAATTATATACGTCGGTTATACCGACGTTGATTTTACAATTAACGGCGGTTTTTGTGTAAGGACCGCCATGGGTTTTAAAAATTTATTCTATAAATTTGTCGCTTTCTTTCAGTTTCAGTTTACACATAGGGTTCCAAGTTCTTCCTCTCTCACAGACACTCTCTCTCACATGTCAAAGACAATAATTTGGATGTCTTTCTCAAAGAGAAATGGAGCTTACTCACATCAAATCTACGTCCACAAGAAGAAGCTTGTCAACTAGCCTTCTCACTTCCGTGATCAAGCCTGATAGGACACTTAGTGCTTCTGAATACTCCTTGATTTCCATCAAAAGAGTTGCAAGCCTGGCCTCCACTCGCTGTGGAAGGAAAGTTCACTTCTCAGGGAAATCTGAAGATCAGATGTGCCTAATCCTCTGCTTGATTTTCTTGGCTAAGAAGATCCGTCAGATTTGTAATAGCCTGTTCCTTTATCCGCAGAGCTTCATAAGAAGAAGATGGATTTTCAAGAATGCGATAAAGAATAGAAATGGCTTCAGATGGCCTCTAAAGCATGAGCAATCGAATCAGTAGTTGCTGGGAGATATGATAAAGACATTGTCAATGCTTTGAACTATCCAAGTCTTGCAGAAAGAGAACGTGCCAAACTATTAAAGAAATTGAAACAACGACGGTTTTCTATTCTACCGTCGTCTTTTTTGGTCGTCTTTTTGTATATTAAAGTAAGATAGCAGTAGGTTCATAATTACCGACGTAGATTATTTTGTTAAACGTCGTTAAGTGTAATATAACCGACGTAGATTTTATTTTTAATTATAAATAGAGTTTTTTTCCCGATTTCTTTCAGTTTTAGTTTTCAATTACAGTGCGTTATAAATAGAGTTTTCTTTCCCGAGGAAATTGAAAATGACGGAAATTAATGTTCTAGAATTTGTAAAGTTTCTTGTTTGGGACAACGACCGTTTGTTGTTCTACCATCGTTTTTTACTAAGACGACACAATGTTTGTTTCGCGACGTTATTTCTTTTGTTAAACGTCGTTAGGTGTAATATAACCAACGTGGATTTGATTTTTTTATTATAAATAGAATTTTTTTTCCCATGACCTTTCAGTTTATTTTTCAAATACAGTGGGTTAGAAATAGAGTGTCTTTTCCCGAGGAAATTTAAAATGAAGGAAATTAATGTTCTGGAATTTGTAATGTTTCTTTTTTGGATGATAGATTTAAATCAAATACGAATATAAAAACAACGACTGTTTTTTGTCCTATCGTCGTCTTTTTTTTGTCGTCTTAAGTATACTAAGACGACGTAATTTATTTGTTGAGCGACGTGGATTCATTTTGTTAAACGTCGTTAGGTTTAATATAACCGACGTGGATTTGATTTTTTAATTATAAATAGAGTTTTTTTTCACGGGTTCTTTCAGTTTTAGTATTCAATTAGGGTTTCAACTTCTTTTTCACGGGTTGTTTGGTGTGTGTGTGTGTGTGTATGTTTGTGTATCTGTGGCTGCCGTCGTGAAATTTTAGGAGGCAATTGTTTGGATGTTGATGTGTGTGTGCGTTTGTGTAGATACACAAATGCACACACATCATCAACTTCCAAAAAATTGTCTCTCTGATTGCAAATATGAGGCTGCCGTCGTCAAATTTCAGAGGCAATTTTTTGGATGTTAATGCGTATGTGCGTTATGTTTTCTTAGCTTTCAGTCACAAAGACACAAATATTGTCTTTCTGGTAAGATTATGATGAGGAACAGAGTTCCATCTGGTAAGATTTCGTAACCCTTGGGATATGAGAAAAATCTGATTATGTCGGCGGTTTTCTATATAAACCGTCGTGGTTATTTCAATTCTTGTCATTAAGTAGATCTACCGACGTAGGATAACAAAATCAAAGAAATAAATTTTTTTTTTTAAATTCTTATTAAGACGACGGTTTAAATATAGGGGCTTTTATAAAAAAAACCTAAAATGGGTGTTGAAATTATAAAAAAACCCAAGTACTATTTAAACTTAGAAACACACCCAAAAAGTACTATTACACACATTCAAAACCCCCAAAAAGTACACCCAAAAAATACTATTTTAATACACTTTTTGGGTGTGTTTCTAAGTTTAAATAGTACTTGGGTTTTTTTTATAATTTCAACACCCATTTTGGGTTTTTTTATAAATTTGTATTAAATATAAGGTATGACGTATAAAGTGAATAAATACGACGTTAAATTTTATAATACGTCGTTAAATGAAAACCCAACGTGGTGAGATTTAAAGATACTGTCGTAGAACTATACGATAATGACGTCGATATATTTATCTTTGCCGTCGTTGTACAGTAATTTAATACGGCAGTATTTTTTATTTTACCGCTGTGGATTTATTTGTAAAAATACGGCGCTTTATACGAAAACTTGGTCGTGTTATTTTCTGCATAAAGACGGCGGCTTTTTTTGAAATCGTCGTCTTTACTTTCTACGTCGGTCGATTCATAACTTCTGCCGTTCTTTGTTGGCTTTGATTTTACACTGCGGAAATCATGTTTTAAATAGACGTCGATTTTTAAATTAGGTACGTCGTTGTTTATGAACAACCATTTGAACCTCCATTTTTTAGGTGTCTAAGGTGGTATTACACGGCGGTTTTATAGAACCGTCGTCTTTTAAAAAACAATGACGGTTTTCACTTAGACTGTCGTTTTTTTTCTAGTCGTCTTTTTCACTTTTTGTAGTAGTGGTTGAAGACTTTGGAAAGGTCTTTGTCATTTTCTTAATTAGAAGACGGTTTGGGAAGACATTTGGGGTTTTCACACCCTTGAGTCAAAGTCTTCGTCTCTTTGGAAATTTTGCATTTTTGTGTTGGAACTGAATGAAATGAAATTGCTAGAAGTAAGAGCTTGATTGGATGTTATTGGTGGATCATTGTATGCTTGACGGAAAGCCAAAGATACCTGGGAGTGGCTGTCAATTCACCTGGGTCTTTGTACATATTTCAAAACAGAAATAAGTTTCACATAATATGGGTTTGGATATTTAAGTGATTTTACAACTTTCTACATTCTAAAACACTTCAAAGGAGTAATGAGTAAAGAACAGTGAAGAGTCTTTTGGCGAAAAAAAAAAAAAACCTGAACAATGGTTCAAGAACCCAAACTCTCACAAAGCCAAAGAAAACTCCCACCGACTTTACTTCTTGCACTTTGGTTAAACCATGTATTTGTTGTTTCATTTTTTATTTCCCTCTCACAAAGAAAAACATTTCTAAGTAACAAGGCACCTTTGTTAAAGTGTGAGCCAAGACACAAGTGGGATACTTAACAAAATAGAAAGTCTCATATAATAAATTACTCAACTCCTAATAACATCGAGGCCTTTTGTATAGAACCTCACACATGCTAAACAGGTGGTTAAGTTGGGGACCAGTGGCGGTTCTAGCCTATGGCAGGTTGGGCTCATGCCCGGCCGAAATTTGTGTTAAAAAAATATTACCCACACTCTTCTCTCTCATCTCTCCTCTTTTGCCCAGCCCAAATTTTTGTTAAAAAAAATATTACCTACACTCTCCTTTCTCCTCTCTCCTCTTATTTTTTATTTTTTATTTATTCTTTTCCTTCTCTCTTCTCTCCCTCTCTTTTTTTTTTTCCTTTCTTTTCCTTCTCTCATCTCTCATCTCTCATCTTTTTTTTTCCCGTTCTTTTTCTTCTATCTTCTCTCCTCTCTCTCTTCTTCTCTCCCTTTCTTATTTCTTCATTTTCCTTCTCTCTTTTTGTTAGAAAAATATTACCTATATTACTTATGATTATTTTTTTTTTCTTGCACAAAGATAGCTATTTTAGAAATTACGGAACATGATTGATAGGGCTATGGAGCTCGAGGTGGAAAGCCAAAAACAGATGTCATAATAGACGTTTATAAAAGGAAATAAGGCGAGAAATGAGGTCATAACTCATTAAAAAAAATAAAATAAAATAAAAAAACTAGCTTCGCCAATTTTCTTCCTTCCCATTTCTATCGATATAAACCTGGCTTTTTTAAAATTAATGTAGTCCCCTATTTTATCTTTCTTTTTCATGTGATATAAATTTTTTTTCTATTTTTTTCTATTTATTTTTCTTTTGATTTTTATTTTAGTATTTATATTTGTAGATATAAATGCATTTGAGGGTAAGGCTTATTACGTCTCCCTTCACTATGTAATCTTTTTATGTTTATTAATGAAATTCACTTGTTTTGTCAAGTTTATTATATAAGTTTTGCCCGGTCAGCTTTCGAATTCTGAAACCGCCACTGTTGGGGACAATATCAATGTTGCTAGTAGTGGGTCATGTTCTTGATTGATATGTCCCGGAATACATTTTGGTCCAACTTCCTATTCCATTTCTTTGGCTGCTCATCTTCAAGTCATAAGAAAATCATGAGCCTTCCATGAAAAAAGAAGAACCTATTGCAAATCCAAATTTCATTTTTCTATGTTATTATGAGTTTGGACCATAAGGAGAAAAAAAAGGGGAAAATGAAATACGCTATTTTATATTTCGATTAGCCATCCAAATTTTAACCGAAGTTTTTGTTTCGAAACTAAATTTGAATCAAATGGAAACTCGCACAATGTAACTTCAATGTTGTGTCGTGTCTCAATGTGTCCCTCCGAAGAAAATATTGATTCATCACATTAATCGTCCTCTAAGTTATTATTTTGTTGCAATTTAGGTGGCATTCACTAATATTCATAATACATTAGGTGGCAACATGAGACATACACTTTTTTATTATTTATTTATAGAAATTCTAGAATTGCCTTCATAATTCAGCTAAAAAAGCCACTAGCCATAAATGGTCAATACAAACTAGCCACAGAATGCCATTACAATAACAGAGCGATCTAACATCAAAATTAAGACAATCTAGTGCGTCTCCACTAACGATCATGCAGGATTGAAGAAACTCTAGCATAAACATCCCAACTAAGATTGCAAACCTGTAAGTCTTTGGATGTGAGCGTGGCATGATTGTTATTAGTAGGCATGGGTGGGCTAAATTAAATTTTAGGCTGATAAAATGACAACTCACCTGGGCTATAGCCCACATTAGTCCCTTCTAGTGACTGTCCCTGCAATAAATGCAGCCTCTCCGAATAGAAAGATATTGAAAACGGTTTTTGTCATGAATGGTCCTTGAAATTTTCAAAAATTTTCATTTGAGTTCTCAAACTTTCAAATCAATCAATATGATCCTTAACACTTTGTTTGGATGAATGAATTGAAACCCTGAAAACAAAGTAAAAAAATACATATTTTGCCCAACAAGGCTGTGTTCTCTCCTTAATGAAGCCTGAATGTGAAGCCTCGAATGGAAAGTAGATGATTTTATTGAGCGAAAATTTGAGTTCTAGGACTAAATTGAGCTATATTTTGATGATATATCCCTTAGTTGCTGAGGTGATGATATGTGACCAATTTTTAACCAAGTTTTGTTGGAATGTGACAATGAAAACCAAGATGTGTAGACGAAAATATAAAAGATCATATTGATTGATTTGAACGTTTGAGGACTAAAATAAGAATTTTAAAGAAACTACCTATAATAAAAACCCGTGTTGAGAGACTTGTTTCATTATTTTACGAGATTGTGGATTGACGTTATGTATGCCAACATATTATTGTCACAGCAAGAGAGAAGACTTCCCAACTAGTTGAGTCCATGTTCCAGAGACTGAAACAAATGCCAAATTTCATTTTCCATGCCATTTTGATTTTGGACTATCAAGAACAAAAGAAGAAAGAAAAAGGAATTACGTCATTCATTTTACATAATCAAGTTTAAAAGTATTAAAAAAAAAAAAAAGAAGAAAAGAAACTCAAAATGATGCCACTTGAATTTTGTATTGTGTCTCAATGTGCGCCTCCAAAGAAAATGTTGAATTATCACTTTATCCATCCTCTAATTTATGATTTAGTTGTATTTTGACTGTACGTCCACTATTTTATTTATTTATTTATTTATTTATTTTTGTTGAGGAATCACTATTCTATACATTAAAAAAGAGCATTGCGAGTGAAGTTTTAATGGAATGCTTGACAGGGTTAGGCAATAGCAACATATTCACAATCTTTTAGGTGGCAAATTGATACATACATGCATTACGAAAAATATTTCTAAATACTAATAGATTACAATAATCCAAACATCTAAGAAGAATTAGAATAAGGCAGACTCCAATGAAAAGCAGCACATGTCCTGATCAGGCAGTGAAACCATCAAGAGCAAGCAATTCACCACATGTTGTCATATGTAATGGCTTTGACAAATGCAGCCTCTGCGTTGATGACAGGAGCTGAGAAACTTTCTTCATTGTTGGACGACACTGCGAACTGGGATTCAAGCATGCGAATGCAATCTTCACCAGAGAGACCACCTCCCCTGCTTCTTGTTTTGTGGGTGGGGAGATGCGTTGGTCCAGAACTTCCGAAATTGGCATTTCAGGGGCAGGTGATGCAGATGAGGACGAAGATGATGCCCCGGATGATAAAGATGATAAAACATCTCCTGGATGGCTTCCCATAATTATTTCCAGTGTGACAACTCCAAAGCTATAAACATCGGACTTCTCGTTCACTTCCATTGTATATGCAAGCTCTGCTCAGAAAAAGCACATAGAAGAAACTGTATCATGCATCAGTTGTACACACGTATAATAAGAGACTCAGATTGAAGTGTTCAAAACATTGCTTCACAGAAAAAGGACAGTGAGGAAGTCACAATTTCCCAATCAAATTAATAATTGATTGAAACACAACCTACAAATTCGAGGAAATTTGGTTCTTTTTTAGAACTAAAAAAGATAGCTTAATAGAAGCTGGACGGTGAAGAAGAAAAAGAATTAAATAAGAAAAGTTTCCATCATCATTCACATAAAAAATATCTAATAGTTATATTTTCTAAATCAAAGAAGTCCAATGTGTTTATGTTACCGCTCCTAATGATGAAAATGAAGCATTGGTCTAAAAACAAAAGCTTAAAAGTGTTAAATACAGAGAACAGGGAATCGCAATATTACCTGGTGCCATGTAACCATATGTGCCTGCAGCGGCAGTCCAATTAGTTGAGTCTGGATTTAAAAACTTAGCAGTGCCAAAGTCTGAAACACAGGCCTCATATTCAGAATCCAACAAAATGTTCTTGCTTGAAATGTCACGATGTACAATTGGTAGCAAGCAATCGTGGTGCATGTAAGACAAGCCATGAGCTAAGCCTTTAACAATATTCACCCTTTTACTCCACCCCAACTCTGTAGCTTCTTCATCTTTGCTCAACATTGCGGCCAAGCTACCTCTTTCAAGATACTCATACACCAAAAACGAGTGTCGTTTATGTGTGCAAAAACCATAGAGCTTCACAATATTCCGATGTCTTATCTTACTGAGTGCCCTTACTTCATTCAAGAACTCCTTCTGAAATTCTGTCTCGCCATCCCATAATAGATGAAGTTTCTTTACGGCCACTACATCGCCAGATGACAAATTCACTCTGTAGACGCTTCCATGTCCTCCCTTCCCAATGCAATATGTGGAATCAAAATCTTCTGTTGCCCTTATGATATCCTCATACATTGATTTTCCATTAAAATTTAAAACCGAAAAGGAAATTTCTCCATGCATGTGGTTTTGTTTAGTATCTTGATGCTTCTTCTTTCTTTGCACTATTACAAAGATAATTGTAAAGAAAGCAAATACAAGTACAAATACCGCTAGTAGAGAGAATATTAACTTGTGGTCCTTTTTTGAGACATGTGCATTGCAGGGTGGCAGCAGAACTCCAACTTTGCCACACAATCCTTTGTTCCCTTTCAATCTTTCTGGCAGAGCTTCTCGAAATGCACTGATGTTGGGAAGGGGACCTTCCAAGTGATTGTAGGATATGTCAACGTACGATAAGCCGTGCATCTCTTCGAAACTTGATGGTATGGAACCCGAAAGATTGTTGTGGGAAAGATCAAGTGTCCCCAAACTCTGCATACTGCCCATTTCTGATGGTATCTTACCTTCAAGTGAGTTATGACTTAAATCTAGGTCATTCAATTGAACTAACTTCCCCAACTTAAATGGAATTGCTTGAGCCAACTTGTTGTTGCTCAAATTCAAATAGTGCAATCTGAACAAGTCAACTAGAATGCTGGGAATTGACTCATTCAATTTGTTTGTTGACAAGTCAAGATATTCAAGATCATTCAATGATCCAAATTCCAACGGTATACGACCCGAAAGTTGATTTCCATTCAACATCAACTTCACCAACAAAGACAACCTCCTGAATTCTTTTGGGATCAACCCAACTAAATGATTTGAAGAGAGATCTAGCTCATGAATTTGGGTTGCATTGCCTATCTCAGGTGGGATGCTCCCAGTAAGGTTGTTTCCCGCAAGTCGTAGGGCTGTCAACTTTGGGCATTTTTGCCAATTGTGTGAGATTTCTCCATACAAGTTGTTATGGCTTACATCTATAAAATCAAGATTCGGATAAGCACCAAACTCTTCAGATATATTGCCTATAAATTGGTTCTGTTCAAGACGGACTCTAACTAAGCTCGTGCAGTTTTTCAAGCTTTTGGAGATTGGACCAGTCAAATAGTTTTTGTTTGCTGCAAAGTGTGTGAGTTTTCCACCTTGGCAAATATTTTGGGGCAGATAACCAGAAAATTGGTTTATACTCAACTGCAAAATACTCAAATTCTTGAGATTCTCTAACTCTTGGGGAATGGAGCCGAAAAGTTGGTTATCGCTAAGGGATAAGCCCTCCAAGTGTCTCAAGTTAGCAAATGAAGTTGGAATTGAATCTTTGAGTTGATTAATGCTCAAATCTAGGAATACAAGAGATTTCAAGTTCCCTATCTCCTTGAGAATCAAACCAGAAAGTTGGTTTTCTCTTAGGGATAAGTTCTCCAAGTTGCTCAAGTTAGCAAACGATGTTGGAATTGAATCGTTGAGTTGATTAATGCTCAAATCTAGGAGTACAAGAGATTTCAAGTTCCCTATCTCCTTGGGAATCAAACCAGAAAGTTGGTTATTGCTTAGGGATAAGGTTTCCAAGTTGCTCAAGTTAGCAAATGAAGTTGGAATTGAATCGTTGAGTTGATTAATGCTCAAATCTAGGATTACAAGACTTTTCAAGTTCCCTATCTCCTTGGGAATCAAACCAGAAAGTTGATTTTTTTGTAAGTACAAAGTGTGTAGCTTTATTAAGTCACCAATATTTGAAGGGATGAGACCAGTTAAATTGTTATGGAGCAATTGTAGTTCTACAAGAGATTTCAAGTTCCCTATCTCCTTGGGAATCAAACCAGAAAGTTTATTACCATAGAGATAGAGATAGGTAAGATTTCTCAAGAGACTGATTTCTGGTGGGATTCTCCCGGAAAACTGATTGTTCGAGAGATCAAGATTGTAGAGTTTGGAGAGGTTACTGATTTGAGGTGGGATAGTATCAAAGAGTTCGTTTATGTGGAGGTCAAGATATTCAAGATTAGGGAAGGACAAGAATGAAAATTCATGTAGCGTACCTTGTATACCACAAGTGGAAAGGTCTATCTTTCTGACACTTCCAGCTGAGTTGCATGAAACACCAGTCCAAGTGCATGGGCTTGTTCTTGGTTTTGGATTGCTGCTGGAAGAATTGGTGGCATTAATATTATGAGTGGGAGGGTCATACCAGGTGAGGTTATTGAGGACTTGATTTTGAACTAAGCTGGCTTTCCATTTGAGAAGAGCCTTTGCTTCAGTATCATAAGTAGAAGTAGCAGAAGGAAAGGCAACCCAATTTGGTGATGAAACATACAAGAAGATGACAAGGCAATGAGGCAGGAAGCATAGTTTAGCGGAAGTTAAAGATGTCATGGTTATTGTTTGTGTGGTATACATATATTGTATGGGCCGTGCCTTACTACTTATATATAGTGTGGGTTAATCTTTGGGGTTCAGTGGTTGAGCATTGAAAAGTCTTTGAGAGCGTGTTCCTTGTGCTCTTGATTAAGTTGTGTGAGAACCCGTGGTTTTCTTATGGGTGTGCAGAGAATTGTTTCACACCTGAATGTCACCATGGCAAGGGACAACGAAATTATTGTTTCATTTTTTCTTTCCGACAAGGAAAAACATTTCTAAGTAACAAACGGTTTGGGGTTTTCACACTGAAAGTCTTTGTCCCTTTTCTTTAAAGTTGGAATTGCAACTTTTGCATTTTCTCAAAGCATGATTAACAAGTGCCCTAGCCAGACAGAGGAAATAGTATAGTCCTGTCACGACTAGAACAATTCAAACAAAACATGTTTCTTGCTTTGCTTTACTGGAAAAATTAATCCACTCCAGCTGTCCCCAACAAATCTGAAGAGGAATGACTCGTCAATGTAATTTCATCCACGCCATTCATTTCCATCCTTTTTTTTCTACTTTCTTTCTGACCTAAATCATCACGTAAAGAGTAAGTTTCAAAGTAATGAGAGTTGTATACATTTTAGTCCCATTTCCTAAATTTTGATAGGTGCATTTTTGCTCACAATTTTAACTCAAGGTGTATCATTACTACACTTCTCAACACTTGACATGTGTTTATGGGTATAATCATGGTTCCACAAATGCAAATCAAAGAGTTAACTATGGTTATGCCCATGGATACATGTCAAGTGTTGAGAATAGTGGTTAGGATACACCTTGAGTTAACGTGATGAGCAAAAATATTTCCAAATTTTGATATGTGACATTCTAAATTTTTATTCAAGAGCTTTGACTTTCATGCACTGTATGTGTCATAATTTGCACTTTTATCCAGGTTTAGTCCCTGATGAATTTAAGTAAATTTAGGTTTTAGCCACATAAAAAACTTTTACTTTTGAAAAAAGCCAAAACCTTTCCAAAAAAGACAGAAAAACACTTCAACTTTCAAACCAAAGACATGGATTAATGAAATGAAATTGATGGAAGTGAGGGGTTACTAATTGATGCTCAGTAAGTTGTAATGGATAACGTGTCTGGTGGGATCAGCAACTCTCTTTTTTTTTCTTCGTCTTCTCTTATTGGTGTGCGTTGAAAGAACTAAACACAAAATTGTCGTCTATTTTTGTGATTTATACCATACATAGGAATAGGAATGTGAAATTGATGATGAGGTCAAGTTCTTGTCATTATTGCAAGAGAGTGCCACTATTAGCACTGTAAAGAACTTAACAGATCAATTGACTTTACCCTGAAAATGTGTGTGTAAGTTAGATTAATTGACTTTGTTTTCACCTTCGGGCTCACGCACATGACTTAAAAGATCATTCAATATTCTGTGTTTTTTCTTCTTTTATTTTTGGAAATGTATTCTGCTTGGGTCCTATTATGTCCTTATTGAGGGAAAACCTGATCATGCAGGCGGCGTTGTGTTTTTTCTTATTATTTTTGGGCATTCCTCCTCAATCTCAATTTTTTCCAAATCAACCCTACATATTTCAGAACAGAGAATAAGATTGTGAATTTCTCGGGCGTATTCTATTTGTATATGTATATTTGAGTTTTCATTAACTGAACTAAAGTTGGAGCCAATGGGTCTAGCGAGTGGAAAATGATCTTGCTGGCAAATTAGTGGTCATGTTCGAACTCTCATAACCCCTTAGCTATGTGTTTGAGAAAATCCCCCTCCACTTCCTAACTTTAGCCAAAAAAATAATTTGTTGAATATTTACTTAGATTTCTTTAAGAATGTTGTGGGAGCGATTTTCGTCCCACAAGAATATTCATCTAAGATTCCATCTTCCCCTTCGCTTCTCTTTCTCCTGCAAAACAATATGGAGTAAAGGACCACACTCGAGGGGTGCTGGCCAAAGGCCCTCCGATGCCTAAATTCGATTGTTTGTAGGAAAACAATAGCTAACAAAAGGATGGAGATTTCTCTAGGGTGAGAACCGGGTGGCTGGAGCCATGTGTGGTGGCCGAAGCCCTGTGTGAGAGAGAGAAAGAGTTATGGCGGATAGGGTTTGTGAGATAGAATTTCTGCAAAATTTCAGACAAAAGTTTAGACGTACCTCAACCTAAGTGTAGTCATATATTTATAGGAGCCTCGGAGGCTAGGTTTTCGGAAGAATAATTCCACAGATGGAAATGAATTATTCTTCCCCAATTTGGAAAGATTGACGTAATTAGGGATTTGATTTAAATCAAATCCCTAATTAGGGTAAGAATCGAATAATTGCTAATTAAATCAAATAACTCCCAATTAGGCCAAATAATTCCCAAATTGATTGGCTTAATTATTTGACCGTGGATCCATAGATATTTTGCTTCCACAAATGTGGAGGCATAATTAATTACTATGAATATATGATTCATGACACTAAGGATTGGATTTGGGAGGATAGCAGATTTAAACGCCGTAACTCTTTCAACAACTAATAAAGAGGTTTTCTCGTAGTGCTTAAGTTATGAAACTATTTTTCAGTGCTTTTTGGAGAGGCACCTAGAGCCATCCCCAATTGGAGCCTCTAAACTGAGGTTCTATCCACTGCATTAGCCTCCTTTTAAAGCCCAATGGGAATCTTTGGGACTTTAAAGGAGTAGTTGCTCCAATGGGATGCTCTACACTACCATCTTTTTAATTTTTTCTTTGTAAACATTTCAACCCAAAACAAAACACTGTGAATCAATTTTCAACAGAATCTTTGATGAAGTTGCAGTTATTCCAACATAATTTTAATATTTTTAATTCGCAACGTGAGTTCATTTTCAAGAAGGCAAAGAAAGACATATCTCAAATTCCATGGAGATTATGTAGTTTGTGTTTTCCAATATAAATAAAAGGAAGTGATTAAGAGCAAGAACTCATGCATCCGAAATCTTGGGTTTGATCCACCAATATCGCTTTGTATCAAGAAGAAAAAAGGGCAATTACAATTTTTGTCACTTTGTCTTAATTTGAAATCACCTTTCAATTTTGTCAATTTTGTTAATGTCTTGTTTCAATTCACATCGTTCTTTTCCAATCCACAGTAAAAGCTGGTTATTTGAACCTTTCTTCTTTTGTTGTCGATAAATCTTTCAAGTCTATGGCCATTTAAGGATGCGAAGATTGTAATTTGCTTTTGCTTCAAATACTTGTGACAAACACTACTTTTCTATTGTTTGTGAGAAATATAACTGAGGGAAGAGAAAACATCAAATGTATAAAACTAACACCTTATTCTTGTAAGCAGTGATAAGTAGAAGAACAATGAAGTTTTTTCGGTCCATAAATCACACACACAAACTTACAAAATCTTTCTCACAAAACCAAAGAAAGTTCTTTCTTATTTCAACTGTGGCCAAAACAGAACGCACCGTATAAAACTTTAAACCATGACATTACACAAACAAATGGTAAGGAATATTCCTTTTTTTTATTTTTCTCACAAGCAAAAGCACTTATAACTAGAAATAGATTACAAATAAATAACGCAACATCTAAGAAAGAATTAGAAGAACTTGATGACACAGTGAAAACATTATAGGAAAGAGGCATGTTTCAGGCAGCAAAGCCATTGAGAGCAAGCAATTCACCACATGTTATCATATGCAATGGCTCCAACAAAAGCGACCTCTGAGTTGAGAGGCGTTGAGAAACTTGCTTCATTGTTGGACGAGATTGCGGATTGAGATTCAAACATGCAAACGCTATCTTCACAAAAGAGACCACTTCCCCTGCTTCTTGATCTGTTTGGAGGGGAAATGTGTTAGTCCACAACATCCACAATTGGCATTTGATGGGCAGGTAATCCAGATGACGACGAAGAGGACGATCCTGACGACAAAGATGAGAAAAAAAATCCCCGGATGCCTACCCATGATTATTTCCAGTGTTACTACTCCAAAGCTATAAACATCGCATTGCGCGTTCACTTCCATTTTATAAGCAAGTTCTGCTAAGATAAAAGCTCATAGAAGCAGCACTATTAGCATATTTATAACTATTCAAATGGAGTTTACAGAATTGTAGCATGCATAAATAGAGTCTAATACCTGGCAAAAAAAAGTCTCCGATGCAATTCTGTAAAAATTTACTTTCCAAGTTCCAATTCAAAGATTTAAGTTATAAATCAAAACTGGATCTTTCTTTCCAAGATCCAGTTTTTGTAAACTTATAATTTCGAAATAGTATAACGACTGGTGCTTTCCAATTCAATCTCATTAAAACAAATTAGACCAATGGTTTTTAAACATTTAAACAGTTTAACAATGGATGTTTCAACGTAAATGAGTAATAGCTAACCAATTGGTATAGTCCTGATCTCTTGGACTACAAGGGTCCAAGAGATTTGTGGTCACTCACCGTTGGATATTAATCCAATGGTTCACTCACTCTTGCACTCCTTTTAAGAAACTTTTTTTGAACCATTGGATTAATATCCAACGGTGGGTGACCACAATTTCATGGACTCCTGTGGTCCAAGAGATCGGGACTGCCAATTGGTAATGAAGCAATACAAGCTATTTAAACCAAATAATAACTTTGAAAAAAAACTGTAGCGCACTTCAATTTTGTTTTTATTTCAAAGATCATTTTAATTAGCTTTTGAATACTATTAACATTATTAAAATCTGAAATTTATTTTTAAAAAATTGTGGAGACCAATTTAAGGATATTGACTTTGGTTTGTGTAGAAAACGGACACCCCAAATATCTAGCTTTAAATTAATTTTGTAATTAATTGGTTGGTTGCCCTTGAGCAATTAAAGATTTAAATCTCTTCCAAAACATTGAGTTATAATAATAATACTACATAAATGAGTCTGTCGGTTTTTTTTTTTTCAAACACTAGCATTAGTTGCCCAAACATTTGCATCAAATTATAAGAATATAAATTTACCAACAATAATTAAAGCAATTGAAATTTTACAGACAACATGAAAGCTAACTGCATCCACCCAAAAAAAATCGTAATTTTCATTTTGAAAATCCAATACAAATGCAAAAGCTTCAGTTAAAGAGTTAAAAGGTATTAAAGCTAGCAATACGGGAAGAAAAAAACTTTAGCATACAAAAGGCTTTAGATTTTTGTAAAAAATATAGTTTTTCACTTTCCGTAAAGCCAAATACAAAAACATTTATATTATAAAATAACATATAAACAAATTGGAAAGCTTTTAAGGTACAATGAAACTGAAGAAAACAAATTAATAGGTAAGGAAAAATAATAATAATAATAATAAGTAAGAAGGTGAGTTTGGTACGGTGAAGCACGTCAAAGACGCTGTCCTAAAGCCTTTGTAGCCTTCCTACGTGCAGGTACTGACGGTCTACAAGACTTCAAGATATAACCCCTTGTATACAAACTCAGGATCCGTTTTGAACACGTTCATAGACGAATATAGGTATCCAAGTCACAGAATCGTTGCCAAAACTAATAATATAAGTAGAGAAAATATAAAAGGTAGAAGAGAAGAGAATCAGATTGTGGTAGGTGATATTCTGATGGGGTTGTGTTGTTTCAAATGTGAAGGAGGAGTGCCCTTTTATAGGCATCCAAGAACATGTAACCTTCACCACATTAAGCCATAAAACTAAGGCATTCAATATAGAAATAATACTTGAAAATTAAATATGTATATCCCCCACAATAAATAAAATAAAACACCCAAAATAATTAAATAAATAAAAATGGTTAAATTTTTAAAACCTTTTTAAAATTCCAACATATTCAACACATTGCATTGGGAATGGGGGACATGGAAGCATCTACAGGGCAAATTTGTCATCTGGCAACGTAGTTGCTGTGAAGAAACTCCATATGTTACAGAACGACCAAAAGAATCTTCAAAAGGAATTCTTAAATGAAATAAGGGTACTGTCTAAGATAAGACACAGAAACATTGTGAAGCTTTATGGTTTCTATTCACATCGACGACACGCATTTTTGGTGCATGAGTATCTTGAAAGGGGAAGCTTGGCCTCAATGTTGAGCAAAGATGATGAAGCTAAAGAGTTGGAGGGGAGCAAAAGGGTGAATATTGTGAAAGGTTTAACTCATGCCTTGTTGTACATGCACCACGATTGCTTGCCTCCAATTTTGCATTGTGACATATCAAGCAACTGAAAGTTCTATTTTGCTCTTCTCATTGATACTATACCAATATTTTATACAATGGTTCGTTAGGACAGCCTGTAAGCTGCCACGTACAAAAAGGGAAATAATCCATGAGGAATAGAATGGCTAAAGTAAAGGGTAGTGACGAGGAGGGTAGTGATCATTCCATGAGGATACAGGGTTCCATCATACATCCACTGCTTATTGGTGTGTTGAAACCAAGGACTAAAATTTCGATATTATCGCCGATATTTCGGCGATAATATCGTTTTTTTTGGGTCCCGATATTTTAGCAACATTCCATTTATATTTCGTCATTTTATCGAAAATATCCTTGAAAATATCGCCGAAATATCGGGATCGATATTTTCGTTCAAATTCAATATGAAATGGTCAATTTATCGCGATATTATCGATAATATCGCGATATGAACTTTCAAAACAGAGAGATAGAGGGTACCTTCCAGTTGATAGCGTGGAAAAAACCCAAGAAATTGTCCAAAGCGGGTTTAAGACCAAACAGAGAGATAGAGGGTACCTTCAAGTCGGAACTTTCGGAAATTAAATATTTTTAGAGTTCTTGGAAGAATTTCGAAGGCCATAGCCAAAAGCAATTTTGATAGGAAGACTTATAGAAACTTTGGTGCAGACTTGCAGTGGTATCCCATCAGTATTGTCGTTTAGTTTTCCAATAAATGGTGTCTATTATTGCTGCGAAGAAGAGGAAATATGGTCGAGAGAGAGAGAGAGAGAGAGAGAGAGAGAGAGAGAGAGAGAGAGGAGGAGGAGGAGGAGGAGGAGGAAAAGAATAAGTAAGGAGAATGGTCGGGAAGGTGAGAGAAAGAGAGAAGAGAAGAGAAGTGAGAGGAAATGTCTGGATGGAGGAAGAGGAAAAAGAGTGGGGCGGCTGGAGAAAAGAAAGAAAGGAAAACAAATATAAATTAGGGTTTCACCCTAAGATTTTTATAATATTTTTCGAACTCCCCAAATTAGTTTTTAAATATGTTCAGTTGACACACATTTCACAAGCACTCCTCTTGCTATGGTGGTCTGTTAACAGAATTGCAAGTGAGGGGCCTTGGGTTCGAAAATAGCACTTGTAGATGTTTATTTCTTTTTTGGTTTTGTTTGAAGGATAATATAATATTAAACAGTATTGTTATAAATTTATTGTATATTTCTCCATATAAATATATATATATATATAATTTAATCACATATGTCGCATGTTAAATTAATTTTATCATAATTGATGTTAACATTTTAATATAACTTGCACCCCTCATCATGAAATTGGCATTTAATGTTAACCTTAGTGTGTGACCATGGAATTTAATTTTATCCTTCGAACTATGATCAATTTTATTGGATCAACTATTAATCCAGTGTGTGATTATGGCATTGTAACCCTTTGAAC
This sequence comes from Prunus salicina, assembly GCA_020226455.1. Lineage (NCBI taxonomy): Eukaryota > Viridiplantae > Streptophyta > Magnoliopsida > Rosales > Rosaceae > Prunus > Prunus salicina. The sequence continues at coordinate 25,769,370 of CM035346.1, read as the reverse complement.
CATTATCAATTTTATTGGATCAACTATTAATCAAGTGTAAAATATTGTACTAAAAAATGATAAATAAATTACTAGGGGTGTTTAATTCTCTTTCATTAATTACTCTAGATTTTCTAAGTCACAGAGTTTGTCAGCTCGCAATATAATCAACTTAAATCACTCAAACCCATTATGCAATGCATTTCCTTCCAATTTTTTGTGTCAAACTAATAGATGATTGACTAAATAAACTTCTTCTAAAGTTTCATTAAAAATTTCCATGTATTTATGACAATTTCCGTCGTTTTTATTCAATTTTTATCGATATCGATATTTTCCCGATATTTCCATCGATATTTCCGTGTTTTTGAACCATCGATATTTCCGAAACTACCGATATTTAAGACCTTGGTTGAAACTACAAAGTAACTAGGTGGCGCTCTCTATGTCATGTCCCGAAAGAATATTAGAGGCGGTTGGTTTTCCTTTTGCCAGCATTATTTAAATTTAAATTTTGATTTAGTTTGTTCAATAAAGTCCAGAAACTCTATGAGTTTTCTGTATTTTTTTTTTCCTTTCTCTTTTGATCACATAAATTGAGTTTGCTAGGTGTTCTTAGTCTCTCTAGGAGAATCATGCCAGTTAGCGACTAGTTTGTCCTTAATGTCATTGGACTAGATTTGGGGTAATTATGGTTGTTGAGAAAGGTTATAGAAATGTTATTTTCGAGAGTGATTCTCTCCAGATCGTTTCAGCTTTTCGGCTGGCTCAGGTTAGTGAGGAAGTTTTACCCATATCAGCCATATTGTTGTTGGGATGACTCCTTTTACAATCTCTGTTCTTTGTACTGTTATTCCTATTGATCTAATAAAATTCTACCGTATTTTAAAAAAATAATATTTCTTTTAAGAAGTGGAAACATAAAAATGCAAAATCTTATGGTTGGAGTCCTCCCCTTTCTAACTATTTTAAAATCAATTTTGATGGTCATTCTTCCGCTGGTTTTGTAATTATGAATCATTATGTTCATCCCCTATTAGTTTTTCTTATGTTTTGCTGGCTGAAGCTACGACTTATAAGGAATGCTTTAATATGGGCCTCTAGTCTACAGTTATCACAGCTGGAAATTGAAGGCGATTGTAAAGTTCTAATCCCAATCCTAAATCATCAGATCCCACCTCCTTGGCATATTCGAACAATTATTCAAGTTATTTGGTATCTTCTACATGGTTCCCATCGTTATTCCTTACATCATTCCTACGTGAAACCAACCAAGTGGTTGAACTTTGGCTAAGATAGGATATGCTTCTTCAGATGACATGAATTTGGTTTCGGAACTTTCCTAGGAATGTTTTACATAAATTATATTTTGATTTGTAAGGGTTACAGATCCCACGTGGATCTTATTTGCAATGTTTTTCTTGTGTAAAAATAGAAAAAGAATGAGGGTGTCTTCAAATAGCAATTCATTACGAATTCAATGTTCATAATTTGAGAAACATGAAGCGTTTGAACTCAACTTGTATTATATATGCTTTAGAAGTGACAAGCCTAGCAAAGAAGAAAAATATTTATAAACTGTTGCAAAAGAGCTCAACTATGATGTTTTACAACATATTATCAAAAAAATTGTGCTTCAGCAATAGCCAACAAAAACGAAACTATCCGTTGACATTATCGAATGCTTTGCTTAGATATTAGCCCCAAAAAAAATCTAAGCAAAAAATGCACCATGACATCCTCCTCTATTGCAAAAGAAACTCTCAAGCACCTAGCAAGGAAATTTACCCCACACCACAATGGAGCTCTTCTTGATCCGGTAAGAATTAGTGGTTCAGCAAATTTTCCAAGACCATAATACTTCCCTTTCTTAAAGAACATATGATGTAGTTACATTTAACCAGGTTCCTCTGCAGAATGTGACACATTCACGTCATTGCATGTGAAACGAACCTTTCGGTGGAATGTCCTAATAAACAATTTCCTGTCAAAAACAGATTCCACCATTTCTAATTAGTAAATTCTTGAGTAAATAACCTATATACCATTTGCAGTTCAAGCAGTGACTCATAAAACGAAAATTGACCACAAGAAGGTATTAATTAATACTCGGATAATGAAAAATGTATGTAACCGTTTCTGGCATCATGATCAGCATTGTTATAATAATTGAAGCCTAACAGAAAGATTGAAGATGAACATAAATAAAATAACTTTCACTAGCACTCTGGACAATGTATGAGGTTGTCAGTTGTTTGTACCTATTGTTGAATGGCAATGCTCAATCTTGAAATAGTATGTGACCTTTTTCAGGTCCATTTCTAAAGTGACATCTATGCCAAATTAATTTAGAGAATATATATAATAGGTAGGCAATTCATACCATTTCTTCCTGTTAGTTTCGAGGCATTGCACCATCATTTTTCAACATGACAAACAGGACCAACAAATTATCCTCGTCAGTAGGTCAAGAAGGAAATATCCTTACTATCCAATGTTAGCCTCGCCATTCACTAAAGTATTTTCCCCATTGCTCGAGACGCTATTGACTACTTCACTGCTGCTCTTCTTTGTCTTATCTTTGTTGATATTTGGTCTATCTTTGGCAGGGGTGACTAATCTCCGGATAAACTTCTTTTGTGGGAGCAAAGTATTCTCTGCTGTATTATTTTTGGGCGAGCTTATATTTTCAGCTAAGTCCCCCTTTCGAATGCTAATCAGTTTTTTAGGTAAACCTTTTTCAGATGTTTCTTGAGAACCTACAACATCTTTGTCGTCACCTGTAGGCTGCTTTGCACTGGCCTTCTCTGGATCTGTATCTGGAAGTAGCGCTCGGTGGCTAAGGCGAAGTTGCCCCTTCTCATTTACCTGCATTATACAGACAAATTATCCTATTGCAGTTCTTCAGGGTAGGAGAAAACCAGTAAAACCAAAATTGATCAAGAATTAGCAAGGAATGAAAAAAATGCATGGTAAAGGTAAGCAATAAAAAAATTTGCAAAACTACTAAAAACCTAAACTCATTCAGTAAAGAGAGAGAAAGCTTCTGGTCTGCAACTATGAATTCTTGTCAGTTTTAAATCTGATTTCTAAAAGGACTTCTTAAATCAATAATGCAAGGCCAAATTCTGTAAAGGATGGTCGTACTTCAATTTCTTGCATGAATGACTAAAGTTTTTCAACTGAATAATCAATGCATTCTGTTGTGATCAAAATCTGGCCGTTGTACGCATTGGCGTAAAAATTTGGAACCATGCTTAATGAGTTAGTCTTGTCAACCTGTCTTAGTTGAACAAAAAAAATCCCTTCTTTGAATTTCTTCCCAGTGCAAGGATTTCTCACTTGGTTTAAGGGCACAAAATCAAAAGGGGCCTTTACCATGGTCGTATTAGTAAGATCATTGTCAAATGCAACAATACAAGTATCAGTCTCTAAAACACAATTACACAGGTTCAGCCCATGAGGTGGCAACTTGATGCAAAGGTTAGGACCAGATCCAAATCTCCGTTAATGAGACCAACTTTTGCAGGACCATAGATTACAATGGCCATTGTTTATCTTATTTATACAATATATGTTCACATTTCTAGGATAAGGAGACTGATTTTTCTAGTTATATGGCTGTCAGAAAAAGTTAATGTTCCAATGAGAAGATAATAATTAAATACTATTAATGTTCCAATGAGAAGATAATAATTTAATACTAAATAACTCATTTATCACCAGACAGTTAACATTACATTTATTTCTTTCTAAGGATGTCAGGAATAGTAGATCGTACCTCAATAAGTTTAACATCAATATGGTCTCCAACTTTAAAAGCCTGTAAAATTAAATAAACAGGAACGTTTTATCCACATGATTCTTACACATGTAGAAACATATAAGAAAATAATAATATGGAAAATATAATGTGCTTACATCTTCTGCCTTTGCCAGCCAATTCGAACTCAACTCACTAATATGGCAAAGTCCCTGAAAAATTTGAGATTGAGATGCCTGCTGATATTACAGTTTCAACCCCATTTCTTTATAAAATGGGCCTACCTATACTTAACACAAGGTTTATAATGCTCAAAAAGGTAAAAGAACTAATAAATTGGTTGTTAACAATGCAATGCATTATACCTCTCGCCCAGGTGCTATTTCCACAAATACTCCATATGGAGCTATTGATTTGATCTCGCAGTTCCTGGTACATTAAAACCAGAAAGTCAAATAATTAGTGACTGATCTAATGCATAATTAACCAAGAAGAAGGTATATAAAAAGACATCCTGTTCTCCGATACCCTAATGAATATAGAGTGCTTGGAATTCCTAATGCATTGTCCTATTTACATATTAATGTCAAAAGCACAGTAAGTCCAACACATAATCTTTGACTAAGCCTCGGAAAAGAAATTAAAAAAATATATACAATCCAATTACAAAGAAGGGAGTTTTCGATCCGGGTTGTTCGTCCATAAGACTATTACAATAAGTTCAATAACTTAATTTACTTCATAAGAGATCTCTCTCCTTTAAAATATAATAACTACTATATTACGTGCCAGTTTTACATAAACTGTGAACGTAAAATGACTATAAATAATAGAAAAACCACTAACATACCTGTGACATAGATACAGTATCAAAATGCAATACAATTTGTCTTTTTTTTCCCCCAATAAGAAACAGAATTATATTTTGAAAATGAAAGTAAAGCGGTACAAAATTAGTCAACAAGGATTTCTCAACTCCAAAGCTACACAAAGAAGCGCAAAAATGCACCCTATCCCATATGCACTGCACCTCCTCACCCAACACATTTTCAAATACCCAACCCATAGAACCCAGAAAATTGTCATCATAACGCATCGCCCCAGAACAACACCCCTTTTCTTTCCACTGAAAAAATCAAACTTCCCACAAAATAGCGCATTATACAACAGCAGAATGGACAGCAATACAACTCATCTCTTCAAATCAAGACGATGAATCTAAGAGCCACAGTATCCTTATCCAACAGAATTCATTTTGATAGATATATTTGACTCTTTGATACATTAATTCAATTTTTCTCTAAATTTATATTTCATCACTGCTCTTGAAAACTTATTTGATAGAAATCAAGGAATGTTCTCCACAAATATATATTATTTGTACAAGCAACATGCAGAATGAAGTTTGATATTTTAAATTTGAGAAAGGTAATAGTTATGATATTTAATACTTTGAATTATAAGGACAATAACCGTATCTTTTGAAAATTGTACAGTCAACGATACATTTGAGCAGAAACAAAAACAAGCTATTGGACATGGGTCAAAATAAAAAGTTATTTCCTATAGAAAAAAAAAAAGGCTACCTGTAGATATCACCAATTGTTGGAACCATTGTCAAATTAGTAATAATAGCCTTAGACTTTTCTATACTAGCCAAATCCCTGGCAGTAATTTTCACCTGCAATAGCCAGAAAAAAGTTAAATTTAGGGTGAAATTATTAAATGAAAATACATGGTCGCAGATTGGGTCATAGTCTGGTCTTACTATCCCGTCTTCTTGCGTGTCAATTGCATCTACTCCAGTCTCTTCTATAATACTCTTCACCTTCTTCCCACCACTACCAATGATCAAGTTTACTTTCTCAGGTTTGACCTATCACAATATCAGGGTCGTAAGAAAGAAGTACATTACATACTTCAGATCATCAGTTCTATAGCTAGTCATGCAATATTCATCTACAGGTAATCAACAAACCTTCATTATGTGAATCAGTGGCGCATACTTAGAAAGTGTTCTTGAAGGAGGAGGTGAGCACTTCAACATTTCGGCTGAATTTTTAACAAAACAACAAAAACAAAAGATACAATATGAGATAACATTTCCAGAATCCAATAAACTAAACTCAACATTTCACCTTCTATTGACAGCAGAGAGTATGAGATAACAAGATACAATATTTCCAGAATCCAATAAACTAAAAAATCTTTTGTGGCTGGTTAGACCCAAAATCAGTGTAACAAACAATCCTAAGCTCATCTAGAAAGCAGATTTGCTCATAAACACTTTTGTTGGAAGTGCTTTTATTAGAAGCAAATAGAATTCAAGTGCTTCCTGAAGAAGCAGATGTTTAGGTGGTTCTCCAGAAAACACTTCCAAGTACTTTTATAACCCAAAAGCACTTCCAACTTTTTCCCCAAGTGCTTTTGGCCATTTTAAAAGCACTTTCAAACAGGCCCACAGCCGTCTAAAACAAGGAAAAAATGTTATCATTTGAACAGAAGATACTTGGCTGGTTGGGAGTGGTTCTGGAGGAATGGTTTTTGCCTAGTAGCAGTTTTACATGGTAGCATTATTGTTGAAGAAAAATTTTCATTAAGAACCCAAGAGGTAAAGCACTTCCTGAGTAAGCACTTACCAGGTGCTTCCCCCAAAAACAATAAAAGCACTTTAATAACCCAACAAACGTCTCCCTATTTCTGTCAAACATTGATTTTAGTTATTTGAAAACCCTTTACACACCAGAAAAAACACACCAAACACATCCTTAGTCCACTATATGCAATTTGGTGCTATTATATGAAGAATTATATAGAAGTTCCAGTGTCTATTTGGATAATAGGCAACCATGAACACGGGGAATCAAACGAACAATGAAAACCTACTGATTCCACTAGGAGATAAAATAAAAATTCCAATTTGGTGGAGACAGAAGGTATCATTTAAAAGGTGAAATTTAAAAAAATCAAAATGTTTTATTCTTTCTGTAAAAAGTGCTGGAAAAAAACATGCAAAACAAATTCATACATATGCATTCTCTTACCAAAAAGTTTGAAAAGTTATTTCTTTAGACTGTTAATCAGGACCGTAGATTTAGGCGTGATTCCAATTAAATGAAAACACGACTGTCTCTCTAATAAGCATGTTTTCGAGAATGAGGATACAGTTCTCTCTAATCCAAGACAAGTTATTTGTTCAGCTGCCCAAGAGTGGATTAAGTCAGCTTCTAATCGCACTAAAGGGGTAAATAAAGTTCAAATTCATATTGCTTGGGAGCCTCCTGGACCTGGACAGTTCAAACTTAATGTCGATAGTTCAAGGAGAAGTGTTACTGGTTGCATTGGTGCTGGGGGAGTCATTCGTGACTCTTCTGGTGACCGGGTAGTGGGTTTATCAACTGGATCTTGGGCTGTGCTTGCTTGAGCAGGCTCCTAGTTGGATCAGTGCTTATCTTGTTGATGATTTGCTGGGAATTGTTCATTCTAGACTGGTCTGTTTAGACCAGTGTGTGTAGTCTGTTTCTTGGGGCTTTGCCCCCCTACTTCATCCCAAAAAAAAAAAAAAAAAACACGACTGTCTGACAAAAGGAAAATTATATATCGTAGACTGTATGACAAGAAAATTATATATGGGCTCTCTCTCAGGCAAGAGGGGGGGGGGGGGTCTTTTTCTAACTGGAGTGCACTGATGAAAAACATGTATCTGCAACTGCAACCTATAATGGAAGTACCAAGCACCAAGAACACATTTAAATTGCACACAGGTTAGGAATACACATCCCCAACTAATTAAATCCGTCTTAACCTGATCACACCTCCCAACTATAAAACACAATATTAATTAGGAAACTTTACCAATAATATGCTTCCGGCCATTCTTTGCTTGTAGGAGTGCCTCTCTCATAACGGGCAATGTAATCCCGCTAACCTAAGATAGAAGGAGGGCTTCTGATTATTACTTATTATAATGCACAGATAACCAGAAGAACACAAATAACATGCACACACACACATACATACTCTTCACACAATCCATGTCAATTGGGTGGGAAGTGGGTTAGAAGTAGTAACAATACTATCCTAAAACACAGTAACAAAATGAGATTGATATTGAAGAAACTATCAGGATATAAGTAAAAGCTGACCTTTATGTCCATCTGAAATGCAGTTACACCATCTTCATTTCCAGCAACCTGCAATCACTGAATTATTCAATAAAATATCATGCTATTAAATCATGATCTATGAGGACCACTTTGTAGTTCATAGAGTATTGACAACATACGCTTTCAGATTTGAACAATATTAGATAATAACCAACAAAAACACTAAATAACTAGGTAAATTCCAGAACATAAGACCTTAAAATCCATATCCCCAGATGCATCTTCAGATCCAGTTATGTCAGAGAGAATCAGTGGAGCACCATCTCCCCCAAATTCCTCAGTTTCCAGAACCATACCCATCGCTATCCCAACTATAGAGCACTTGATCGGAACTCCAGCATCTTGCAATGCTAAGCATCCCCCACAAACAGATGCCATACTGTATCCTCAAAAAGGATAGTGTTAAGAGGTAAATCTTAGCCTCGATGTCAAAAAATTGATGATGTTAAAGATGTTTGAAATATATTTGATAACAAAAATATATTATTTGGTTGATGAAATTGAAAAAAGCCACCTTGAAGAGCCATTGCTTTCAGTAATTGTGCTCTCAACACGTACAGTGTAAGGAAAATCATCTTCAGAAGGCAAAATTGGTTCAAGAGCTCTCTCAGCAAGCATTCCATGACCAATTTCTCTTCTACTAGGTGCTCCATTCCGTCCAACTTCCCCAACACATGACGGGGGAAATGTGTACTGAAAAATTAATACATTATTAGCAAGGTTCCCAACACTTAAAAAATGCAGAAATGCAAAACTATTTTGAAATGGCATCATTTGCAAAACAGAATTCGAACATCAACAAAAGGTGGTAATTCCAATCGGAGAAAAATTGTTATGTAATGAAACATCTCGTTTTTCTATAACTCGATTTATGACCATGATGGTAACTACGCAGACAACAGTTGCAAAAGAACATAAAAGAAATTATCATAGAACTGTCAAATATTACTTCCGTTCAACGATGACAATTCATAAGTTAAATGCTTAAAGGAAACAGAGGACACCACAAAAATATCAATCTTCTTAAGACCAGAAAAGTTGGGCACAATATCATATCTACTGAACTTTGAACAGAATTATTTACAGCTATAAGAAATTATGTGTATGCCAGAGACTAAGATGAAGAGATATAAAGAGAGAGACCTGGAGATAGAACCTCTTCCATTCATCTACCCCTACTAGGTTGTCTATCCTCTGTGCCATCTGCTTATCACCGAGTGTAACAACAGCCAATGACTGTAAATAGAAAAAATGAAAAGAAACAATTAATGACACTAAACTAAAATATCCACGGATAATTAAACTCAATGATGATCAGAATGGCAACGTAAGAACCTAAGTTGTTCATAAGAACTGTGGATTCAGAGAGTAGTAACAGGCTCAGTTGGAACAAATGAGAGTCAATTGAAATGCATTAAACAAATGTGGGGTGTGGCTAAAAGGTTAATTATACTCTTCTGCTCAATTACTAGTGTGCTGACCTTATTAAAATCATATAAGAGATAACTAGCTTTGACTATAGCTAGACATAACACTAGTTCAAAAAAAAAAAAAAAAATTCATCTCAGCTTGAAAAATGATTCTTACTATTAAAGTCACCAGCAAACAATATGAAGACAATGTAGCTCCATGGATGGTACCAAGTGTTTGGGAGAAACAAATCATGGCGAAATACTTAAAACACAAACAAGCATATGCCACACACACACACACACACTAGCACATACATACAGAACAGGTAACTATCTTCATGTGTTCTGAATATACATGGTAACGGCAATAACATTAATCAAAAGAGCAGTTTTGGTACACAAGATAATCAGGTATGCTGAATGATAAAATTCAAAACCTGTGTTTCTCCACGTGTGAAAAGAGCACTTCCATGTGCCCTGGGAAGTAGTCCACATTTTGAGTTAATTGGACGTATCTCATCTGGGGAACGCCCATCACTTCTTCTTCCACCCTGTAGCAACCACACACAAAAAATAAATAAATAAAACATGGCATGAATTTAACTAGCACTTGTGGCATTTAGATGACAAGAACCTAGTTCAAGGTTAAAAACAAGGCTCCTGTCAGTTTAATAATTCATATCCTGCCTAGTAATCCATATCATTGGAGCCATGTGTTAGTACTCGCCAAACAAGAACTAAATCACAAAGATCCTTTATGCCCGGAATAACCACTAACTATTTCAGTGTTCAAAATGAGCAACACAAAAACACTAACTGCTTCAGCGTTTCAAAATAAAAGATAAAATAGTCTGTATTGCTTAAAAAAAATGAGCAGGTTATGAACAAAGAAATTTGCATATGTATAACTCTCTTCTGTTCAAAACAATTTATGTTGCATTGCTAATGTAACCCAAAAAGGCATAGTTTGAAGTATCAAGGATCTGAGAATAAAATTATGTAGGTGGCAAAATATGTCAGCAAAGAAAGCATAATGTAGAATTTATACAGTTTAGTCATTCAACCTTCATTTGGGAGAATTTAAAACTCTTTATCCATGGGTAGATCTTTTTTGTGCAGGAGCGTGTACATTTCAAAATTTTCAGTTAGGGGTCGACATTTTAGCACATAAACTGACCAACACACTCAACCTAACCAAAACAGTGTGGGTAGTGTTGATGTTTCCTCTTTAATTGGGTGATCTCAGGTTGCTTCACCAGCAACCCAATTCATTTCCAGTCAAACAACTAGATGCAAACTCAGGAACCCATTTAAACCAACCTAAACTGTGAGCATAGGTGCATATTGAGACTTGAATGCTTGATTTGAAAGCCAAGTCGTCACCAAACAAACTGTTAGGCTACAATATCTATTGCAATAAGATCATGCATAAGTTATATTTAATCCTTCCAAAATCCCTAACTGGTAACAGCCTTAGAATGCAGTCCTCTGGACAAAAATATAGTGAAGAAACCCTTAGTGGAAGTGATGATTCACTTATCAGAGCTTGAATATTTAGTGTACTTCATTTTATTGTTTCTTCAAACTTGGTTACAATTTCATATTTGCCCGACTTCAGCTCAAAACATGCACACTAATTTTTACATCAACCTTTCAAAATTGAATATGCTTAGCAGGTAATAGAGATGTATCTTTGAAACCTGATCACACATGAATCTTATACAACAGTGTTACTGATTTTGCTTTTCACATGTGATCATATGCAAAGGCAGCCAAGTTAGTTAAACAACATTTAATGACCAAAAACTTTATATACGAGGGAAAACTTATTCCAGATGCTGGTCCAAATAGAGGTAGTTTTACATGTCTACAACTCCATATAATACTAATTTTCAAACAATAAACTTCCATTAGTGAGATCCTAAAGAAACAAAAAGTCTCTAGAGTCTAGATGATGTAGGATATGGTTGAATTGAGTATTTAGGTAATATAGCGGGAGTGAAAACAATGGAAAACAGAGAATAGAATGAAAAAGGATAGGTCTGGAATCACTCCCATGGGTTTGGCTTCACACCAAGAAGTCTCCAATCTCTGGAAAATAAACTTTTCTCAATATCTCAATAACTCAACTCCATCATGAATTACATGGGGGTGTTTTTATAGCAATCTAACCCTAGAGTGAAAAGGAAATTAAACTTATTCTAGGAAAGAAATCCTAAACCAAATAGGAAAGGTAATCAAATCTACATTTAATAAAATAAGTAAACCAAATTCTAGTCAAACAAGAAATCTGAAAGTATAGAAAACTTGGACAACAAGTTAAAAACGCAGAAATCATCTATTGCTCCAAAATTGCAGGATTTGAAGACTGAATTAAACAATTTCCTCTTCCATCTCTTTCTTTTGTAAACCCTAATGGGTTTGACAAGGATGTCCTCATCACTAGGCCTCCATCAGTCAAACCCAGAGCCAAACCCAATTAAAACTTTAACCTGTACTTGTCCCAATCAAACTAGGCGATGCAGGACGCATAGGACCTAGATTTATTAGTTTCCTAATGTATTTGTTAGTTTCCTAGATTCTCTAGTTTTCCCAATTATAGTAGGATTTCTACTTTTCCAGATTTCTAGTTTTAAGTTTCCTATTTTATTTGGGTTAGGATTTCTGTTTAAGCAAGGGTTTTTTATCCTGTTATGTCTAGGTTTTAGTTTGCTATAAATACCCCCATGTATTCTTTAAAATTCAGATTTGAATGTTGAGTAAACCTTTTCCTAGAACTCTCTGATTTCTGTCCTTTCTTTCGTCCCTTCGATCTATATTTTCGTCTCCTCGACCTTCAATATTCTTCTTGTTCTACTGTTCTGCTGTTCTACCCTTTCTTTCGTCTTTTCAATCTATATTTTCGTCTCCTTGATCTCTTATATTCTTCTATGTTCTATTGTTTGAATGCTTAATCTAATACCTACGGGCTGTTCTACATCAATTGGTATTCAGAGCCTCTTGCTCCGCCGCTGTTACTCTGCTTCTGGTCGCCATGGCTCCCAACATCACCGTTGCCAATTTGGCTGACCAATTTCAGGAATTCAAGGCGAAAATTTCTACAGATGTCACTAATTTGGACACTCAGTTCACCAAATTGCTGGCTGATCAAAAGGCTGAATTTTCGTCCATGTCCACAGATATTGCTAAGTTACAAGCTTCCGTGACGCTGCTCATCAACCACATCTCAACGGCTACTCCTGAACCATCCTCCACATCCGCTATTCTCTCCAGTTCGTCCACACCGTCTCTACAGGCCGGTCTCCTTCCCAATCCGTCTAGGGATTCCAAGTTCCAAGGCCACCTGGGCCTTCCATCCTCTTCTGTGGGGACATCTATGGTTCGGTCCGAACCAATTTTTTCCACAAGATCTGCGTCTAAACCACATTATACCCAACATACAATGGGTTCTCCTCTGGTGGATGCCACTATCCCTCCCCCGCCACCCGGACCCAAAGAACAGAATGTCGTCCACAGAAACTTGGGTTTTGAGATCGCCCGTCATGCCAAGCCTACCGCCCCCGACTTCGATGGTCGCGGGGATCCTACTCTCTTTGTTGATTGGATATCAACTATGGAAGATTATTTTGAATGGTATGATATGTCTGATGCACAACGGATCCGGTTTGCCAAACTCAAACTGGTAGGAGCCGCAAGGCAATACTGGAGGGCCACTGAGCACCATCTTCAACAACTTGGACACACCCCTGTGATTTTATGGGACGAGATGAAATTGAAACTCCGGGAACAATACCTTCCATCTTTTTATCGTCACCAATTATTAGATCAATTATGGACTCTTTCCCAGGGCACGTCAACAGTCCAAGACTATTATTCCCGCTTTGTGGAGCACAAATTGCGTTCTGCCGTACAGGAAGAGCTTGCAGTTACAGTTTCTCGTTTTATTCATGGCCTCAGGGATGATCTCAAACACGAGGTTAGTAGGTCACGTCCGGATGTGTTGGAGGACGCCTATTGCCAAGCCTTGGGGGCTGAGACATATTTATCACCACAACATTCAGGATATTCTGGTCAACTTGCAACCGCCAACCAAACTCTTCCCACTACAAGTATGCAGACGGGATTTTCAGGACCATCTAACCCACCTGCACCACCACCTCACAAAGGACCGGCTGTTTCTACTAATGCTCACATTGAATGTTTCCATTGCCATGCCAAAGGACATATTGCCTCTCGTTGTCCACAGCGAACTTTAACTATCAACACTCCCCCTAGTGAGCTTTGTGAGATTGTGGAGCCTCTGGAAGCTGTCTATGATCCGGACATCAATGATTGCTGACCCTTGTCCCCTATTATTCATACTTGCAGTCGGCATTGTCGTCATTAATCTACCTTTTTTTGGTTTTTTTTACTCGTCGGAGTCGAGTTCTTTTCGCCGGGAAAGAATGATGCAGGACGCATAGGACCTAGATTTATTAGTTTCCTAATGTATTTGTTAGTTTCCTAGATTCTCTAGTTTTCCCAATTATAGTAGGATTTCTACTTTTCCAGATTTCTAGTTTTAAGTTTCCTATTTTATTTGGGTTAGGATTTCTGTTTAAGCAAGGGTTTTTTATCCTGTTATGTCTAGGTTTTAGTTTGCTATAAATACCCCCATGTATTCTTTAAAATTCAGATTTGAATGTTGAGTAAACCTTTTCCTAGAACTCTCTGATTTCTGTCCTTTCTTTCGTCCCTTCGATCTATATTTTCGTCTCCTCGACCTTCAATATTCTTCTTGTTCTACTGTTCTGCTGTTCTACCCTTTCTTTCGTCTTTTCAATCTATATTTTCGTCTCCTCGATCTCTTATATTCTTCTATGTTCTATTGTTTGAATGCTTAATCTAATACCTACGGGCTGTTCTACATCACTAGGATTTAGAAATGGGGTTGAAATTGCTCTCACCCAAGAAAGAACCTGATGCAGAATGCATATTATTAGTTTTCCTAATACTACTTGGATTAGTTTTCCTATTTTTAGTTTTCCTAATTCTTAAAGATTCCTTGTTAAAGGATCTCTTATTAGTTAATTTGCTTTCATATTTCTTAAAGTTTACTTTTCCGTTTCCTAGACTAAAAAGGGTTTTGCCTTTATAAATAGAGTTGTTTGTAATCTTTTAAGGCAGACTTGATTAATGATAAATTTCCTTACTTTAAACTCTCTGATTCCTTCCCTTTCCCTTCGTCTCTTCGATCTCTAATTCTTCTCTTCAATCCCTTATTTCTTCCCTGCTCTATTGCTCCAGTGTTTACTCTAAACCTAAGGGCTGTTTACTCTAAACCCTCGGCTGTTCTACATCAGAACCCAACCCTAAATTTCTCATACTAGTAAGTAGGTTTAATTTTCTTTAAATTTAAAAATAAAAAATCCTTTCACGTAATAAATATTATTAAAGGTCATAAGTTTAACAGATAACATTGCATCTAGTTAAGCAAACACCAGCTTCACATCTGCCTCAAATACATTTAAGTAAATGTATCTAAATAAAAGCAAATGTTCATACCTCCACAATGCGCCTCCGCAAAAATTTGGATGTGACTTCTTTGAATACCAGCTTCACATCTACCTCAGAAAAGAACTAAAAATAATAATATTACTTTAGTAACTATTGCACTCACAATTAGGTATTCATAAAACTCCGAGATAGACCGCAAATAATACAATTGTCAGTTGAAATATTCAAAAATATAACTGCAGCAACACAATCCAAAATAATGTAATACAGAAAAATCAGAATTGATTATTTCTAATGGTTTAAATCATGCTGACCCATAAGTGCTCGGATAGAAAAACTTAAGGATTTGAACTACCTTGAAAATCGCTAGTTCAGAAACATAACTCTCATTGCTTGTTCAATAAAGTTCAATCACTTAAGTTGGAAAGTTATATATTAAATAGTAATATATTTGTTAAATTTCTTGTGATCCACATATCCTAATATTAGACTTCTTGGTGTTAACTCCAAAGAAGCATAACTTTCACCACAAGTCCAGAAAATTTCTAAATACTATATAAAAATATCAACCACATGGGTTCCTGTATCACATTTAAATTCTGTAAGGCCAAACTTCGACCAAAAAAAAAGACCCCACTGCATGAGCCAAAGAATAAAAACGAGAATGTGAGAGTATGGGGACTTAGACATGAAAAGTCGACTTTACAAACATGTTTTGGCACACGAGGTACTCTCTTTGAACTTCTTTTCAATATATTTTGTTCCAACTATAATTCCAAATCATGTGAAGGTCAAGCGACTAAAGAAAGGGGACAACAACCGCACTGATGGCTAGAAATCAGCCTTTTACAAAGCTTTTAGGACAAATTCACTGGATGCCATATAGGTAATTAGATATACAGTAATTTTTGGGTTATCAAAAGGTTGATTCCAGATCTTTTAAAGTATCTTAACACCATTCCAGAGCAATCTTCAACAAATTTTAGTAAAAAGCAAATAACAATGAGATAATTCCATCTTTCTTAAATATGAACATATGTTTTAATAACTACATACACATACAGATGAATATATATATATATATATATATTATGTGCAAAAATAAAGGATAATGTCATTCACAGAATGATAAAAAACTTGAAATACAGAATAGAAAGATTTGTACTATACCAAGGGAGTTGACTTTGGTAAACTAGGCTTTATATGAACATCACCTTCATCTACTTCACCATCCACAACCACTTCCTCGTCCTCATCCTCATCTTCAAATATATCTGGTATTGTTTCACTGCCTCCAAGAGCTGCATCCTTACTAACATATCCCTTTTCTGTAAGTATAGTCAAAACTTCTCCTTCCAATGACAAAAGAGCTTTTCTTCTAGGAATCTTGTCTCTAATCTGCAGAGCTCTAACCAACTCGTCACCGGCAATTTCCTGTGCATTGTCAATTATAATACGTGATCACTTGATGTTTGTTAAAAGGATAAGTAAATCTGTCATCATATGAGAAGAATAGCAGCAAGAGCGTAGAAACCAAGTAGGGTAAAAGAGAGTATGGAAATGAAGAATTAGAGAAACAGTGAGGATATGGTACATTTGTGTGTGTGTGTGTGATGGGGAGGGGAGAGAGAGAGAGAGAGAGAGAGAGAGAGATCAACCTAATTCAAAAGGTAATTTTTATTTTTTTTCAGTAAAAAGTACACAAGATAGAAAGCATACCTCAACATGATTATATAGCTCAGGGGGAGGTAACTTGATTGCATCAAGCATTTTTGCCTTTCCACACTTCTTAACCAAAGCTTCCACCTCATTGCAAATTGCTCGTACGGCCTCCTGATATTGATGTATAATCAAAATTTATACCTCTATGTGGATATTTATATGTTCTGGGAGTTTTCAAATAAACAATCAAAGAAGTAATGACAATGAACTCTTTGAACAACTACATAGAGTTACTAACTCCCGAGCAGTGCCTTCATACATATAAGAATTGTTTATGATCAAATATAGAAAGCACAAAATAATATTTTCAGTATATCTGGAACCAAGTCACCTCAAAAATAAATGTTACTGCTGATGCATTAGACTGGCCTATGAACGGTAGCTTTGGTTGTTAATTTCCAGTATTGGCAAACACCTAAATAACTAAAACTCAAACGGAGCAGTTTACAATTAAATGTGACTCTCATTCAATTACCCTCTTCATCCTCCAATTTATTCAACTTATTCATTCTTGGCTACTTTGCGAAACATTCTTGAGTTATTGTCTCAATCTTTCACCCATTTCATTTCAGTCTTTTCCCTAGAAGATGTTTCTCCCTTAAAAATTAAATCTTCGAACTTGTTTCAGAGCTCACATCACTCTCGAGTTTCCCTCATACTCTTCTAAATCATTAAGTTCTTTTATTCTTTCCAGGATAGCACTCTTAGCCACTTTGACATCACCAAACACTTGGTTAGAATTAAGCTTGGTTAAGCAGAAATTCTCTGATATCTTATTCATCTCCAATGGGAGGTATTTATAGCTACACAAAAGTATAGGATACTCAACATGATAATGGCTGATTTTCTGCCTCAAAAGCAACAGGGCGAGAGGACTGCCCCACTTCAGTAATGTTTACTGGGGCTCCACAACTCCCAGTAAATACAGCAAAACATTCTAATACAAGCAAAGACAATGGCTTAACTTTTTATGACCACTTAGTAATGCTAAAGATAAAAATTATTTGCAAATTCATGTATCCTGCATGGGCAGCAAGGCCAAAATAATTGGAACATAGCATTGTCTTAGTTAACTTCAAATAATAAAAAGCTATAACTTGTGCAACCAAATAAACTACATACATAGACGAAGTAACAACCTGCCCAACTTCTACTGCTTGCAGCAACTTTTCCTCTGGGAGAAAGTCACAATAGCCCTGCAAAGAAGATGTTACACATAACGATGGATGTGAGTCAGCATTAAAACACGGAAACAGAGAAAATTTTCATGGAATTACTATATCCAACACTGGAGAAAGAAAAATGTTAATTAACACTCTTTCATGTCAGATATACAATGAGTACATAAAGTGATGCAGACCAATGAATTTAAAAGCCCCAAAGTAAGAAGAAGAAAAAAACCTACATATATTGATGCACAGATATATACATATAACAACTAAAGATGTGGTTTAGTAACAGATACTTTCTACACTCGTTGACAGAACAAAGAGCAAGGGTGCAATTTTTTTCACTGCTGATTAAAGTATTGAATATCATAACACCTATTGTAAATACTATTTTGCCGCATTGATCAAATTTCTAAAAGATGTATTTTACCATTTTAATAACATATCAACAAAAATACAAATTATATATTGTTTATTTCCATGCCCTGCAATAGACGTTGCTTCTGCTACACCTAACACAAGTTAGAAAGCAGATATTTAATGTAGTCAATAAACAGCACATTGTTGTAGGTAATATCCCGAATTGGGTAACCATTTTCAGACCTCCACTAAGAAAAAATACAAACAGGAATTTCGGACGCAAAATTTTGATAACGAGAAATCTACCTTGAACTAGTAGATGGAATCCTTATAAAGTAAACTATAACACAACGTGCAAAGCTTATTGCAGAGCTGAGTACATAATTACCGATACCTTCTAATTAAATCCCAGAAATGTGCTTAGAAACTTGTTTTATAGTAATAAAGCTGCCATATGGATTCAAGATAGTCTGCATGATTGCTGTTACAGATATAATCCATTTGAGAAGCTAAAGTTGACAAGGCTTTGGCATTGTCAAACATTACATTTAACTTTTCACTAACAATTTACCTCTATCATCAATATTGCATTATCTGTGCCAGCTAGCAATAAGTCCAACTCCGAGTCTTCCATCTCCTTAGTTGTTGGATTCACAATAAATTTGTCACCAATGAGACCAACTCGTACTCCTGCTATGGTTTTTGAGTTTGGAACTTCTGAAAGAGCCCTGCGGAATTTGAATAATTAGGCCAAAGAAAGTGTCATTTTTTTATACCAAATGTAAACCAAATTGCATGATAATGCTCCAAATAATTAAAAGCAGTCAGACTTACACTGCTATTCCAGCTGCTGTAACGGCCAAAGAATCAGGAGAGTGCAAACCGTCATAACTCAGAACCTGCAGAGATATGTTGACAAAGGAAGTTATCAAGATGAAACATAAATCAAGTAAAACAATGGCACCATGACTCTGTATTGGTTCATTCTGTTTGACAATTAAAGAATTGATGAATAAGCATAATTAGCAGCACACTAAATCATAGTGTAAGTATCTTGTAAGTGCTCAAGTTGGCATACAAGTAGATTACAATTTGCTGAAAATAAAGATATTAGCAAACCTATTACATATATGCAGTTGAAATTCATACAGGACATACCCAAGAAAGTATCTGAGTTTCATGGTAGAAGCCATTCAACATAGTTGGACGCAAAGGCCTATCAATCAATCTACAAATGAGAACCTGCATACAATTGAAAGCTAAAACAATTGTATAAAAATAAGACAAGGGAAAACATTGAGTTATGCACAATGAATACGTAACAGTACATTGATACATATTATGATTGATAACTGACTTCTAGGTCGCCGAAGTTAAAAAAATTCTAAATAAAAATAAAATAATAAAAACCCAAAATAACTCCTCAGATTGCATTGAAAGTTTACATGGGATTTGTAGCAAGTACAATCTGTCTCAATATGGGGCAAAAAAGGGCGAAACAAAAAAAGACGAAAGTTTAAGAAAAAAATTTCATGCTGAAGTTACAATTCTGCTCTTAAGTCTGATCTGAAAGGTATATCTTTGATAAGAAGCCATATCTAGAATAATGGGAATAGATTCTCAATAAAGTAGGGACCTTGACCTTTTTTTTTCTGCAGGTTTGGGAAAAAAAACTCACACCCAGACATGATGTAAACCCGCAACCAACTTCCACCCTTACTGATGGGGAGATGAGCTACCAATTGGCCAAAAGGCATATCTGAATTTGTGGTGGCTAATAAAGAACCACTGACCTCTAAATCACAATCAAAGAAAGATCTTTTTTAATAAAAGAAACATAAGCAGTCCACCTTGGTTACTTTCTTTCCTAGGACCTCGATGTTACACATACAACTTATGTAGGTGAACGGTTGCACGCCTTCTAAGGAAAAAAATAGATAAACACACCAGACTCATAAAATAATGCAATAGCAATCCCATGATATAAGCATCTTGAACCAAACGTCTATGATTCATCAAGACAGCTCCAGCTGTCAGGAGAGGAATCAAGGGTTCATAATACTAAAATGCTACTGGCAAGTACCTCATGATCTTTCGCCCTTCCTTCTCGTTTGAAAAAGCCTCCACTGGAAGAATGACAGATGCAAAGTATTGAAAAAAAATGCAAGCAACAAAAGTCTAAGCAACTAAGATACAGGAAAAAGGTCCAAGACACACCTAGTTCGACCTGCTGCCGAAAAGCGCTCCTGATAATGTACCGAAAGAGGGAAGAAGTCCGAAGGTTCACTTGGAACATCAGCCAAACAAACAGATGTGTAAACGATCTACAAAAAGAAAGATATATCTGCTAAATCTTCACTGGCAGAAATCTAAGTTCAGCCACAAGAATGACAGTAAGAATTAAAGGTGATAATGCAAAGTAACACATCAATCTATTACTTAGCAGCTAATGTAATAAATGTGTTTCTTATGTTATTAAAGAAGAATATGTTTTACTGCATAACACAATGCAAAACCTTTTAGCTTTCCACTATTAGATGAGAAATCTGTATTTATACTAGTAAAGAATAAAAATATTGATATCAGTTGTATTATCCATACTCCAAAATTATGGAAAATTGGAAATATAGGTAAGAATCATGGAAATGAAATAAGTTCATGTTATAACATGGACATGTTGAATGATACTTTAGTAAATCAGTCAATAATATATACAACACTTTAATTTCCTCAAATAGTATATTCAATTATATAATAACAGTTATTCTCTCATCCGGAATGTCCACACGTTATTATCATGCGGATGCCATTGTAAACAGGGAAGAAAGAAGAGAGGGGTAGTAGAAAATACATGGCGTCAGCACGATAATAACGTCTGGACGCATAGGAGAATTTCTGTATATATATCATATACGACATGGTAAAAAGAAGTTAGCATGCTGACTAAATAATGCTTATAAATAATTTATGTGCATGTACATAAAATTTTGGACAGATACATAAGCAAAATTGTGGTATCTCATTGTTTATCCCTGCATTTCTGCATTTCATAAGCTATAAAAATTTATAAATAAAAAAAATCTCGTAAAAGGTAAAACGAAAAATAAAATAAAATACCAATTGACCCAAATATATTGTCAACACACATTATGCAAGCCACTAACCCAATCTGAAACTTGTTAGATAAAACAATTTTTTAAAAGAAAGACACATGCCCATTTTAACTTGGCCCAATGCAAAATATAGGCCTTTTTTCAATACAGAAAGAAAGCCAAGCCCATTTTGAATCCAAAGCAATAACACTAACTGGTACTAAGTCTATGTTTCTATGTTGGCATTTGGCATTTCCTTAGCAAACATTGAGTCTGTGTCTGGTTAAATCTAGTCAAGATGGAACAAAGGCTACTCAAGTTGCTTTATATGGTTTAAGCAATGAGAATTTCAATAAGCTCCCATATCTGACTTGATTTTGGTAGCTAGGTGACTTAAAATACTAACATCAGCAATTCTAGGGTGTTAGACTTCCACATTTACATGACAATGCATTATTGATTGCATGGCTTTAAAGTAAAAAATGTTTGGAAATTAGATAAAGTTGATTTTCTGGGTAGAATCAATTGTTTTGCAAATCTCCAGCAGACGAGGCTGGATTTAATAATGTGTGCTTGAAAATTTTCCAAATGATTTTTAAAACTACAAAGTTAGTGGCTTTCAAGTCAAGATCCATAGATAGTATATTGACCAAATGAGATTGCTTCAAGAAATTTTCTAAAATCAAGATTTTTAATTTTGAAGTTTCTTATTCAATTTAATTTTGTTCAAACTTACTTGTTTTAGCCTTGGGAGGTTACCCTGGGTTTGTAAAACCTTGTATGACCATGCAAATATATAGTTTGCAAAATTTTAGAGAAAACTTTGCACCTTCAACTGGAAGACTTTAAAAGAGATTTTGTGCTAACATTTTTGCAAAGCTCATGAGCCTTTTAAATTTGATTCTCAAACTACTTTGAGTGCTCAACTTGATTTTCAGAGAACTCTTGCCTTTAGTTTTCACACATGTTCATTGCATCCTAACGCTCACAAACCTTTGTCATTCATAAATGTCATCAATATAGCCAGATTATTAGGAATGCAGCCCTAGGTTAAGGTGGTTGACTTAAATCAAGATCTAATTTATAGAGTTGATCCAATTTACATGTCACCAACATTTTTCTGAGATGTCAGCGACAAATTCTAAAATGTTGACGGACATTTTCAGTGTCAGTCGACATCCCAACACTTGTTTAATCCCTCTTGCTTGTATATAACAGCAATTACTAAAAATCAAAAAAATCAAAAAAACCGTAGGGAAATAGTATAACACCAGAAAAGGAACCATTTTTTTCAGGCACACAATTATAACTTACGGTTTCTCCGTCTGTCACTGTAACAGAGGCACTGGCTTGTCTCCCAATATGACCTGTCTCAACCAAAATCTGTAATGATTCCAAAACAAAATATTACATGATGATACAACCAAGCTTAATTTAGCATATCTTTTTTCTAATAAACAAGTACCTATGAAACAATTCTCAACACAGTTTAATTGAACTGCTAAACATCCTTTCTGGAAACTATGGGCCTTGTTACACTTCTAAGAAGGTGCACAGAACCATTAGAACTTCGTTCAGTAAAAACCTATGTTTTTCTTTTTATATCACCTTTCAGTCCTAAGGAATGTTCCATATACTAGGAATTTAATCTAATTGCGTTTTGCTGAAATTAATTTTTCTGGAAAGCACTGCATATGCCAGGCGCATATGAGTGGAACACATGATAAGAGCCCTTTGAAAAGAGATAAAATAGCTCAACAGAAAATAATCTTACCATGCGAAGTAATAGGATTAGGTTTTTCTGACACTAGCTTGAAATGATCAGCAAGACCCACTGTGTTTTTTCTCATTCTAAGTTTGTTTCATTTACAAGTTTTGCACACCAAAACATTTTTCTGAAAATTGGTTTGCCATCCTATTCTACTCCTTTTTCAATATCTCATTCTTTTCGGCTATGATTAATTGTAACAGTAAAGACGTAACCGAGTTTCTACAAAAGCTTCCAGCACAATATATAGTTAGTTTTAAAACCAATTTCAAACAATTTGGAATTACTTATTCCCTGCACTTGATACAAATCCTATCCAAAGTTTCTCTATACATAAAAAGAAACAAAGTGATAAAGATAAATCCCGATTATAATATAATGTATTCCTTCAAAGTTGAAACTAAACCAAATTTCTCAAAACTACACTCACATGTCTATCGCCAACAGGGATTTTGACAGAGTATGGCGGAGGGTAGCCCTGAGGACCGTTCATTGAAACTCCGGGCTCGGCCAAAGCTCTGATGCCAAACCCCTTGCCACTCTTTCTGGGCAGAAGCAGGGACAAATTGCAAAACTTGGACTTGCTGGTGAAGCAGGGGGAACGAGGGCAGTTTGGGAAGAGAAAACATTTGGGCCTTTGTGGGTGCAGGAATTGGGAGGGCTTAGGGCAGTGCAATCTGCCATTGTTAGGGTTTGCCAACATTTCTTTCTTCTATCACTGTGGCCGCTTCACTCGCTGGTGAGAGAGAGATAGAGAGAGATAGAGAGAGAGGGCAGACTTTATCCGCTTGTATGGTTTTAAGGCGCGCAAGGTTGAAAGAAAGAAAATGAAAGAAATATATTTTTAAATTAAATGAAATTAACAATTTTTAAAGATTGCTGCTAAATGAACCTTAAAATTAACTGAGTACACCCTATTTCCAAATTATTTATTGAATGACTAATTTACCCTAATATAAAATGACCAAAAAGGATATGTTGAATTGTGAAACAAATATAATTTTAATAAGTACACCATATTCACCATATCCAACTCTAATCAAACATATTACTTGACAACGCAGCGAGCATCAATGGTGGTGCAAAGAGGTATCGTTGAATGTTCATTCCTTTGCCCCTTCCTTTGCATACCAATAGCCCTCCATTGCTGCCCAACAACTCCTCCATTAGAAATGAAGGTTAAGGAAATTATTAAGAGACCAAATCTGAAAGTGGAAGACCATTTAACTATTCATTACAATCATTGAAGATATTAGTTGGATCTAAAGTTCAAATATAAGAAAGCATTTGTGAATTAGCTTTCATTTGAATCAAGTTTGCAGTAGCTATTAGACCCATATGGCTTGTTGTCCAACTAGTTTGAACAAATTTGTTATTTGAAGACTAAATCAAAACCCCATTGAGATGAGGGGGAAAAAAAAAAGGAATTTGCAGAACCAAAAAAAACCCAGATTTGTTCAAATTGACTCCTTTTAATGTGAAGAACAAAAGCTTTAGAAGAAATTAAAATATGACGTGCACTACAAAAAAAATCCTTTTTTGCGAAGGCAGAAAGATGTCGGAAATACCAATTTTCCGTCACAAATGCGTTTTTTCGAGGGCAACTGGCCGTCGGAATGCGTCGGAAAAGCGATCATCGGAAAAGGTGAATTTCCGACAAGCCGTCGGAAAAAATTGTATTTCCGACAGGTAACGTGTGTCCTAAATAATGTGACATCATCGGAAACTAATTTTGCAAACGAGGACAATTTAGTATTTTCGATGTTCCAACGTTGTCGAAAATAATTTGAAGTTCGTCGGAAATGTTTCTTAAACGACAATCATCGGAAAAGGTCTATTTCCGACGAGCCATCACAAAAAATAGAATTTCCAACAAGTAATAGCCGTCGGAAATATCATCAGAAAAAAAAAATTCAAAATGCAGACATTTTAGTATTTGTGATTTGCTAATTTTCCCGGAAATGTTTCTTAAACCATGAACAGTTTTTCTGACAATGTTTTTGGACAAACAAATGTTGTAGGAAACATTATATTCAAGTTCAACCAAAAAATGTATTTATGACAATGTCAATTCACTGTGAAAAACCTTGTTAAATGCCATATAAATGCAAAACAATTGAAAACACTAAATATCTTCATAAATAAATAAAATTTCATTGTGCAATACATCCATGTGACAAAGACAAGGCTGCCTACACGCAATATCTCATTTATTTGGCTACCTCATATTACGGTGATGGATAGGCACTGCAGAAACAAACATAACTAATTTGGCTGTTTAGTCATCTTCAAACCGGAACATCCAAAATCCAAGAGTCTAAAGGTCCCTCTAACTGCAAAATAAACCAACTCATTATGATTCAATTGCTAGTAACACCATATAAGAAACCATCACATAATATAAGATAAAAGACAAAATGAAATTAAGCAAAGAAGAAGAAAACACTAAGCAATTTGAAATTAAGGTATTGGTATAGAACACCAATCATCAATAATAGAGATTATTTTATTGTTCTCACCATTTCACTCAAGTATTGCTCTATGTCATTTAACATAACTCTTCATAATTAAGAAGTTAACAATACAATAATCTTGCTCAATACCAAGTAGAACCAAACAAACAGCTCATAGCCCAATACAAATCTTGCAATTAATATTTATGTAATGACTCCAACAGTAATACAAATTTTTGGATTGTGCTCCAACAATACTAAGAATTATTCCAAAAAGTAAATAAATGAATCATATTACTCTATAGCAGCCTGCATTTAGAAATTAACCTAAGAAATAACCATGGCATTTCCGATGACAATGACTTTTGTCGGTAATACAACAAGCGCCAAGGTTTCCCGCCAAAACAAAATGTATTTCCGACATACTTTGAGACTTTTTCCGAGGGTACTATCACTGTCGGAAATAAAATGCATTCTAGTGACATGCTTCCGACGGTCCACCTTTTTTAGTCGGAAAAAGCACATTTTTCGACGACAGTTGGGCCCCCTCGGAAAAAGTTTGTCGTAAATGACTGTTTTTTTTTGTAGTGGTGGCAAATGAGATGTGATAT
Organism: Prunus salicina; assembly: GCA_020226455.1. NCBI lineage: Eukaryota > Viridiplantae > Streptophyta > Magnoliopsida > Rosales > Rosaceae > Prunus > Prunus salicina. The sequence continues at coordinate 25,743,379 of CM035346.1, read as the reverse complement.
AGCATATTAGGGTGTATTAAGGGTATTTTGTGTAGTTAAATAGGGTGTACTTAGTTAATTTTACATTTTGATTTAAATAATATGGTGTACTTAGATCATAGGATGTGCTCAGTTAATTTTAGAGTTCGTTTAGTATCACTCTTTTTAAAATGTGCCATTTTTAATGCACAATTGTAAAAATTAGGGGTGGGCATGGTCTGATTCGATCTAATTCTTACTCCAAATTGAAACCCAAACTGGCACTATTTTCTGGTCTGATTTTGTTTGATTTTGATGAAAAATTAATCAGTCCAGTGTGGTCCAGTTTGCCCATAAGTCGATTTTTTTTTTTATCGAAATCGAGTTTCATTGAATAAAATGTCAAAGCTAGATTACATCAAAATGGACTCAAATAATTGAGTTCACACAAAATACAATACAAACAGACATAGAGCTCACTACAAATAAAACTAACAAAGTGCATAAAGCACACATAAAAGCATAAAGCCCACATAGAGGCCAAGAGCCCACATAACGGCAAAAAGTCCACACAAGCCAAAAGCCCACAAAATACAACACGACATTAGGAAACCCTAACATTGTTAACAGGTATGTGCCGCACAATCCTATAGCCACAAGTTGTGCCACCATAGCAAGCCGACAGCCACAAGCTGCGCCCATAAGTCGATTGGTTTTTAATTTTGGACTATAATTTCTTTTTTTTTAAACCCAATTAAAATTTTATTTTTGGGGCATAAAAATTCAGAACTGGCCCAATTTCATGTAAAGGAAGGTAATTTGGGGTTGGCTTGGGGAAATATTAGTTATGGGCTTAGAAATTTAGCATTGTGGTTAAATATTTTATTAAAAAATTAAAAAAAAACACAGTCGATCTGGTTTGGTCTTATCCAATTTTTTCATTACAAGAACCAAAACTAGAACTGGACCAAACCGATCTAGTTCGATTTTTGGTCAACTCGATTTTTTTAATATTTTTTTTGGCCCAATTCGGCTTGGTTTTATGGTTTGAATGCCCACCACTACATTGTGTAATGCAATTTTAAGTCATATGCCCAATGAACTAGGGGATAGGCATGGTTGAGATTGGATTGATTTTACCACAAAACTGCACTCGAACAAATTAAAATATACAAGTTTGATTCAATTCTGTTTTGACAAAAATCATGGAGGAAACCAAACCAAACCAAACCAAACCAGTTTAACACGGTTTGGTTCGGTCAGTTTGGGCCTAAGTCCAATTCTTTTTCTTTTGAGGTAATTACAATTTTGATCAGTGGGGTTAGGGTCGAATTTAATTTTGGTCAACGAAATTTCAATTTTCCAATTTTGGTCATCACACTTTGCTTCATGTGGAAATCAAGTCCAATTGGCCCATTTCGTCAGTTAAGACACACGTGTTGCATGCATGCAGGGACAAAATTGCCTTCTCTCCTCCCACTAACTTCCTCTATCTCCTTATCTCTACAAGCGGAAGGAGCTCTATTGTCATTCCAATTGAAGCTTTAGGCCAACCCTTCAATTCCTTTTTCGACTTTCCTTCTTGTACCTACACAAACCAACCCATCAATCTTCTAAGCGTGAGCATGGATGCTGCAAAAATAATTATATGCAATCCCCTCTCTTCAATAGCCACCCACACCACAACACCCACTGACCTCCCAGCCATCACTCATCATTGCCCCATATGCCTCATCCTTCTCTCTCCTTTATCTCTTTCCCATCTCTTCAATAGCCACTCAAAATATTTTCACAAATCCAAACTTCTATGTTGTTGTCAAATGTAACATAATAAGACCGGTGAAAGCATAAGAATATAAAACTTTTGATGTAAGCTATACCAAAGGTGTATGGCTTTGCAGGCCACTCATGATTTGAATTCTTAAAAATGATAGTGTACTCATCCAGGCAGTCCCAAACGATAAGATCGTACATTGCTTGCTCTCTCCAGTTAAGCGGCCTCAAATGAATAGTGACTATAATTTTCTCCTCATGAACTTTTGAACCACTCGAAGTGGAATAAAGCTTCTTTCGGATTTTAGACAATGGTGTTGTTGGTCTCCCAGGCATCATCTTCACTTACTAGCCTCCACTCTACAATACCAAACACTTTATATCTCAGTAGATAGCTCTAAGCACAAGACGTCCCTATCAAAGTAATTCATTTATTGTGCAACGTAAGTTATCAGTGTGCAGAACACTCTGATTTCAATAACAATAAAAATTTCATGCATCTTATTTGGTTGTTGATAGAAACTAAACTAATTCTCGGATTGCAAAACTTAGTAAAAACAAATTGGGGACCACACACTAAACCAAGTTCACATCAAATCCTAGTTGGCTGTTATAATATTTAATGAGTCATGTGTGCACATTCATGTAGCCATGTACTTCACATAAGAGCAGCCACACATGAGAGCAGATATCAATAGAAGATGGGAGACAAATTAGCTTGGGAACTCGTAAAGAGGAACAAAAGTCAAGCTTACCATGAAGAGACTACGAAGAATAGTCCACCAAAAGCATTTATTGGGCAGTTGGTACAGTTGGCATTTAATGAGGCAGTTGGGTATGTAACACCCCGACCCGGCAGTTGGGTATGTAACACCCCGACCCAACAAATTATTTTTATTTACTTATTTAATTGTGGAATTACATTTTTGCCCTTGGGAGTAGGGGTACTTTAGTCACTTTTTGTTCATAAAGGAATTTGGGGAATTGAGTAGCACCGTTGCGTAGAGCTCGTGAATATGAGTTCGTAGATAGGCGGTAGGATCAATTCCAAATTAAAACGAAGAAGTGGCATAACCATAATTTTTGCAAAGTCCAAACTTTAAAAAGATATGGTCAGCTATTTTTCTCTCACTTTTCTCTCTCTCTGCGATGCCAACCGGTTGAACAACGATTTCGTTGAACAACGATTTCGTCGCAGTCCGACAAAAGTTTTAGGCGAGATTGGTCCCAAAATATCCATCTCTTCGTCCTCTACTTAACCCACCCCTTTTCCCAGTTCGAAAACCTAAGGATTTTGGACTGGAAACACGTGAAGTTTCACTCTGAAACTTCCACCGTGGCTGTCAACGTTTCCGGCCACCTTAGGCTGCGCCACCACCTGGTTCAAGTTCGTCTCCTCTCCCTCTTCCTTTCCCCTAGGTTGCACGACACCATGATTTGCCATAAAGGCGGCCTAAGCTCGAAAAGCTCTGCCCAAATCTTCATGGGTTTGGCTGCGATTCACCTAGTTCTGGCCATTTTTTGGCAAGGGTCTGAGAACAAAACTTGCTCCCCTTGCTAGTCTGATTGTGTTGGTATAGGGCTTGACTGGTGATTTGGAGATTTTCTGTTGCCGGAAATTTCTCAAGACACCCACCGTTGCAGGCGGTGCATGGGCCACCTTATGGCTACCCATTGTCCTCCCATGTTCCCTGTTGAACCGAAAAAATTCACCAAAAAAAAAAAAAAAAAAAAAAACAAATCAAACATGGGCTTGGATAAGCCCCACAATGCTGCGTGGATATGGCCCTCACCTTATGCTTGTTTTCAAAACAAGTTTGAAACACCTAGGAAGTTTGTTCCTAATCTTCTGCCTAGAGAAAAGGAAGGGAAGAAGATAATCAGATAAAGGGGAGGAGGAGTCCAATCTGAATGGGAACTCTTCTATCTCAAAACTCTCTCACAAGCACTCTATAAAAAGGAGGAGAGAAAAGAAAAAAGGGGGCCAGCAGGCTGCACAGGGATCAGAAAAAAAAGACACTGCAAGGCCACAAAGGCAGGGGGAGGCAGCCGTGAGGCTGGAGGAAAAGAAGAATCCAGCTATGGATTGACAGTCAAGATGATCGAAATCATCGTGGGGTCAAGTCCTGATATGCCCGAGATGCAGCTCCATTTAGACGCTTCCAGGATGTGCTCAACATCCGAGTCACAAGCACTCCGTAAGGGTGGTTTATCATGATGGGCTAACCATCACAAAACCAAATCTGGTGGCTTCGCAAGGAAAGTACGAACTGAGTCCACCACCAACAGATTCTTGGCTATGATGATTACGATCATCATAAACAAGAATCTCTCCAAGGCTCGGCTCGGCTAAAATGATTCCAGAGATGTTTTCAGTCCACCACCAACAGATTCTTGGCTATGATGATTACGATCATCATAAACAAGAATCTCTCCAAAGCTCCGCTCCGCTCAGACGCACGCTTCCAAGATGTGCTCGACATCCAATTCACAAGCATTCCATAAGGATGGCTTATCATGATGGGCTAACCATATCACAAAACCAGAATTGGTTGCGGTGCCATTAACATACGTAGAGAAGCTCCCAGAATTTTCTGGACTTCTCTTACGGCAGTGGCAAGCCTCTATGTGAAACCCAACAAATCAAAGAGACCCTCACGACAATTGATTGCCTTCCACATGAAACACTTGCTGCCAGCAAGTCAACAAAAAGGAGCTCGCAAGGCCACAAAGGCGGAGAAGAGAACAGCCGCTGGGAAGGGGAGAGCATACAAGAGCAAATGAATTTGCCGACGGATCTCTACCAAGAGCAGAAAAGCACGGGATAAAGAAATTCTATATGAATATAGAATTTCTTTGTTATTCGTTCCTAAGGGCAGCAAGACAATGAGATTTCTCTCACAGATGCCTTGAGCATCCAAACCCACAGACAAACAGCCAAGGTTGTGCATCGTCAACAAAGTTCCTCCCTGGAAGTCTCTTAACTTGGGTATGACACCCACAAAACAGATCTTGGATACAAAATCCATCATGGGTGTGTAACCCTCAATCAAACACTCTGTGACCGATCCAATTTGGGTACAAAACCCACAAACAAAACCATGGAGGGTCTAATCTCATAGCAAACAAAAATCAGCCATGAGCACAAAGGAAAAGAAACAAAGCTTGAAAAGGGAGGCCATGTGGTGCAGCCCATTCCTTGAATTTCTCATCTGGGGATTGTTTGCAAACAATCAAAACAGAGGATGGAGGTCTTTGAAAAAGGGAAAAAAGGGTAGCCACGTTTCTGTTCTTGTTGTGCAGCAAACCAAAAACAAAGAAAAGAGGGAAAGATGAACTACAGCCACGTCTTTGTGTGGCAGCCAAACCAAAAAAAAAGTGGCTGACGCCACTTTGCTTGAAGTGAAGAAAAGTCAATACACTTCAAATAAATAAATAAAAAAGGGTGGCTGTACGCCACCTACTTGGTTTGCTGGGATCAAAGTAAGGAAGCAGAAATTGGGAAGGGCCACATTGGGGCAGCCCATGCATTGAGTTCCCCATCTGCTGGTTGTTGGTTTCTTAGCAAAATAAAGGGCCCTTTCTTTGTAAGTGTCCACTAAGCTCAGGAATATGCTTTACAATATAAAACAAGCATTGAGCTTCACATTGATGGAAGACAAGGTGAAGGTTTGAAACCAAGGCTTTTTCAAGTCCCTCACGTCACTTTTTGTGACTACAACAAATGAAAACAAAGGGCCCAGGCATTTGTGCTCCTTTGTATTCCAAAGGACAAAGACGTGAGTTCACTACTTGCAGTACCAAGCTCTGCAAGCAAAAGCACAAAAGTGGCGGCAAGGGTTCATGAGAACTAAATCAATTGATGGTCAAGAAGGCTCAATAAAATGCTTATGGCATTCGGGTCTATCTGCTTCAATTCTCATATGCAAGATGGCTACCAAACATGCCCACAAAATCCCCATACAAAATTACAAGATTTGATGGCCCAAGACATAATGGTCTCATACCCATGGGGCTCGTCTCACATCTCAAGATCAGTCAGTCTCAAGCCAACATTCCAAGACTTGACGGTCTCAAATATAACGGGCTTGGTCATCAAAAATTCCAATTGATGAATAATTGGTACAAAGTCTCAAATTCACAAATTATGGATTAATGGGCTCAAACAAAAAAGAGAGTTCCATTAATTCCCAAATCACCAAGTGAAGACCCAACTGGTACAAAACCACACCAAGTCCCAAGTGCAATTGTCAATTACAGGAAAAATTAATGGGATGATTGAAATCACTCATTATTTTTCTTGAACATTGACAAAAAGAAAAATGGTACAAAACCATCCAATTTTCCCCATGGGTCATCTACCCATGCAAATCTCATTGAGATTAAATTCAAATCCCCTAAACAGAAATTCTCAATTAATGGGCCACACTCACCCGTTAATTTTCGATTTTTCTCATGGGTCATCTACCCATGAAAATTTAATTGAGATTAAATTCAAGTCTCTCAAACAGAATTCTCAATTAATGGGCCACACTCACCCATTAATTTCCAATTTTTCTCATGAGTCATCTACTCATGAAAATTCCAATGAGATTAAATTCAAATATCTCAAACACAAATTCTCAATTAGTGGGCCACACTTACCCATTAATTTCTAATTTTTCCCATAGGACATCTACCTATGAAAATCCCCAAATTGTCCCCAAAGACACAAATTCTCAATTAGTGGGCCACACTTACCCATTAATCTCCAAAATTCCGAACTACGCTGGTTTGATCCCATCAAGGGTACGTAGGCAGTCTATCATCCCACTAGACACAACCACAACCAAATTTGAATCCCTGGTTTATTCTAAAAATTAAACTTTCCCAAATGCATATGTCAATTGTAGAGAATTAGTGGGTTAACCAAAATGGCTCATTAATTTTCTTGGACATTGACAAAGAGAAATATGGTACAAAACCATCCAATTTTCCCATGGGTCACCTACCCATACAAATTTCATTGAGATTAATTTCAAAACTCTCAAACAGAAATTCTCAATTAATGGGCCACACTCACCCGTTAATTTTCAATTTTTCTCATGGGTCATCTACCCATGAAAATTTAATTGAGATTAAATTCAAATCTCTTAAACAGAAATTCTCAATTAATGGGCCACACTCACCCATTAATTTCCAATTTTTCTCATGGGTCATCTACTCATGAAGATTCCAATGAGATTAAGTTCAAATCTCTCAAACACAAATTCTCAATTAGTGGGCCACACTTACCCATTAATTTCCAATTTTCCTCATAGGTCATCTACCTATGAAAATCTCTAAATTGTCCAAAAGACATAAATGCTCAATTAGTGGGTCACACTTACCCATTAATTTCCAAATTTTGGAACTACGCCGGTTTGATCTCATCAAGGGTACGTAGGCAGTCTAGCATCCCAATGGACGCAACCGCAATCAAATTCTCACCAATCAAATCTCCACACAAATCAATTCCGAACTACGTTGGTTTGATCCCTTTGAAAGGGTACGTAGGCAATCTAGAGATTCAATCTAGATGCAACCATCCCAAACACAACTCCATATCGAATCCCTGGTTTATTCAGCCAAATTCACTCAAACACTCCTCAACACAATTCAAATCAAATTCCCCCCGCAATGAGTCATTTACTCATTGCGACTCTTTGAACTACGAGTGGCTTGATTCTCGCAAGGGATACGTAGGCACCTCGAGGTTGGACTTGGGGGCAGCCGCAAAACCAAACACACACATGTTGTTCCTTTATGATGGAATCAAAGGGTTTTTCCCTTGTAAGCAAGGGATTGTAATTAAGAGACTTGCGTCTCGAATGGGTCGAACCTAAAATAATAAAACTCCATTAATTAGTTAGTGGTGGTGAAATTATGTTGGGAGGTTCACATTTTCCCTCAACATAATTTTTGGCACGCCCGGTGGGATCCATTTACCTTTTCATCTCCAATCATAAAGTGACTAATCATATTTACTTTGTGTTTGTCTCAGGTTATTAAAAAACCAAACAAGGGCAGCACAAGATATGCTCTACTTCCAAAAGCCCCTTCAGAGTTACGGTTAGCAAAGCGGCTGCAAAGGTCATTAATGCCCAAGCCACAAGAACTCCATCTAAGAGGGCAACCCCAAAATGCAAGAAAAAGGGTTGTTAGAGCTCTAAGGAAGAGAGTTAACTGTAAAGTTGTCCCAGTCAAAGATTTTGAAGTTGCTGCAACAAACGCCATTAAGGCTAACTTCTTCAAAGCCATTATGGCTCCAAGGCTATCAAAGCCTTTATAAGCACTCAGTCATGATTGGTTCAATCTTTACCAACTCAGTCTTCCCAGCTTCAACATCGATGGTTGCTAATGCCACAAAGGACCAACCATTGTCAACTTGAGCATCACAAAACCTATGATGGTGATTTCTGCTGAAGAACATTCACTATCCATGTACGCTCACCAAGTGGTTAAATCATCAAGGTTGAACAAGGCCAACAATTCATAAATAAAAATAGAGCAAAGTAAAGCTCTGCCAGTCAAGTGACGAGAAGATGAGCACCACAGGGGGCAGTTCCCCCCACTTACCAGTCAAATCAAGTCAAGATATGAAGCTGACATGTCACATGGGATAATCCCCTCAGCTCAAAGTCAAATCGAGACATGAAACTGGTATAACACAGGGGGCAGTCCTCAAGTTACAACTCAAGTCAAGACATGGAAGTCAGTCAAAACATGAAACTGATGTCGCAAGGAGTAGTCCTATCAGTTCAAAGTCAATTCAGGACATGAAACTGATGTCACAAGGAGTAATCCTATCAGTTCAAAGTCAAGCCAATGCATTAAGTTAATGTCATACAGGGGGTAGCCCTCAAGTTGCAACTCAAGTGAACACATGGAGGTGAAATCAAGATATTAAGCTGACATATGTCACAGGGGCAATCCCCTCAGCTCAAAGTCAAGTCAAGACATGAAGCTTATATATGACAGGGGGCAATCCCCTCAAATCAAAGTCAAGTCAAGATATGAAGCTGATATGTCACATGGGATAACCCCCTCAGCTCAAATTCATATCAAGACATGAAACTGGTATGTCACAGGGGGCAGTCCCCGAGTTGCAACTCAAGCCAAGACATGAAATTGAGGCAGCAAAGAGTAATCCTATCAGTTCAAAGTCAATGCAAGACATAAACTTGAGGTAGCAAAGAGCAATCCTATCAATTCAAAGTCGAGTCAAGACGTGAAGCTGATATGTCACAGGGGTTTAATCCCCTCAGCTCAAGGTCAAATCAAGACATGGAACTGGTATGCCACAGGGGGCAGTCCCGAGTTGCAACTCAAGTCAAAACATGAAACCGATGTAGCAAGGAGTAATCCTATCAGTTCAAAGTCAAATCAAGACACGAAACTGATGTCGCAAGGAGTAGTCCTATCAGTTCAAAGTCAATTCAAGACATGAAACTGATGTCACAAGGAGTAATCCTATCAGTTCAAAGTCAACGCAAGACATAAAACGGATGTCACAAGGAGTAATCCTATCAGTTCAAAGTCAAGCCAACACATGAACCTGATATGTCTCATGGGGCAATCCCCTTAGCTCAAAGTCAAGTCAAGACATGAAACTGATGTCCTAAGGAGTAATCCTCTCAGTTCAAAGTCAATCCAAAACATGGAACTCACATGTCATATGAGGTATCTTCAAATTCCCAAGGGGAAGCCATGACATTCGATGGGTCATATTGTTACTCTAAAGCAATGGGCGACGTCACATCATTCATGAAGGATGCTTTCAGCCTCAAATGTGATGAGTAATGAATATTTCAAAACCAACAATCCAAGTTTGAAGCTAGAAGATAAAAGAAGACACAAAGTCTGAAGCCATGCTAGTCTTGTTTACTATTGTGGATGAAAATAGCCGAACAAAATACTCAAATAGCTTATCTAATGGCTTAGTCCACTCCAAGAATAGTCAAGACAAGCGTGAAATGAAAGAAGGAACAAGGAGGCAACAAAGAAAGTTATCATCCTACAAAAAGGATGCACATGAACAGCCTGCAAGCTCTCTTGTTGCCCTCGCTCAATGGTTTTCACCACTGTTCTTCACAAGTCAATATGAGACTAAAGAACAGGTCTTACAGTGCACCATAGCCTGTGGAAAAGACTACAATGTTGATACTGAGGTGGACGAGGTCACTTTACGTTCCGGTCAAACACATCGTATCTGTTAAAGGAAATTGAGCTTTCTTAAAATTTGAGCATGGGAAAGTCATCCAAATATCCTTTTTGAAATGATGTGACAATGAAAGCTCCAACTACCGCCGTAAGACAAGTGAACCCAAGTGGCACTCTACCTTGTCACTGGCGAGGTTGGCACAAAGGTTAATCAAATCTTGCTGGATTGCAGTTTCGCAATGAATTTGATCCCAAAAAAGACGCTACATGTCATTAAGATCTGTGAACGACAAATGCTCTCTCCAGTGTTGACCATACCATACATGGGTTCAATAAACTCGGGCAAAAAGCCACGTGCTCTTTATCACACTGCAACCGGAAATGTGAATCTCTATATGAGCGCTTTCGTCTATGTGACAACGTCCTATTAAGTCCTCCGTGACTGGATGCATATGACGCCATCTATCCTATGCTCCACCAATGCATCAAATATTTGTGGAGTAAATGAGGGTTTTGGCCAACTTTGACCTGCTTATAAGGGAGTGATAAATCACTCAAGTGCAAAGTTTTATGGACCGCCTGGCCTTACCTTAACTCAATCTTTAAAGGCTGAAAAGCTAGGTTGGAGAGAGAAGGTGAAAAAAAAAAAAAAAAAAAAAACCCCAAAAGGCGAAGGCACTTGAGTCCAACAAAATCATTGGAGTAAACTATGCACCTTGTATTAGGTCATCCTTAAGAGGTAAATGAGTTTTGAAGACCAAGCTAAAGAAAATTTTCAAGTTCTCGATAAGGGACCAAGGAGAGTCCAGTTTGTTGAAACATACAGTGAAGTCATACGCTCGGGCTCTTCAAAAGATCAATCAGCCCAATTCAGGGGGCAGTATGGTTATGAAAAAAATCAAAAGCGCAAAAGGAGAAGAAAAGCAATGCCAACCTCACAATTCAACAAGTGAATGGCATACTCAAAGCAACTCTTCCGAAGCCAAACTCAAACGTTCTGAACCGGAGCTTCTCATTATCCTCGAGCAATCAGTGTTTAGTGGAGATGAAGTGAGTACAGAACTCTTGCACATTTTGGTATTCAAAAGCCCAGGGGGCAAAAAAGCCACCATGCACCTTAGCCTTCTAATGTTTGGAGGATCTTTCCAATCATCAAAAAAGGAAGGTTCACATAAACAAAACAAAAATGGAAGATCAAGGTTCAAAGAAAGGCAAATTCTCAAAAAGGCTCAAAAGTGTTAAAAGGGAACAACGACATAGCTCAAGTCAATTACACCTTCGCCAAGGAGATGATAGAGCAAGATGTCAACCATCCGTTTGCAGAGGAATTCCATTGACACTATTCAACTAGCAGGGACTCACGTCTTCACTAAGGTCTTTGCTAATGAGCTCACGAGTTCTCGAAATCTGAGGAGAAACACGTTTCGCCTTATGTCAATGCGAAGTTCGTTAAAGAAATTATGTCCAACGGTCCGCTGCATCGGAAACCCGAAAGAGCAGGATGAAAAAAATGTTTCTTGGGCCAAAAACCCAAAAAGGTTGCCCAAGCCAAAGAACTACGGTTGACTTGATCCCTAAAAAGGGTACGTAGGCAATCTAGTCCTAAAAGCTAGATACAGTCGCAAATCTCAAATGTCTCTTTCTTTACCTTAAATAAAAGAGACGAAGGTAAGCAAGCCTAAAAGCTAGCTCTAGCCACAAATTTTCCACCAATGGTTTTAGCACGTGGTTAAACTGCTGTATACTACACAAGAACTCCAATATCACATGAGTATAAACTGTGAAAAAAAAAAAAAAAAAAAAGACCCGTTGGACTGAAAACCCGAAAGGCAGTTCAAGCAAAAATTAGGGTAAATAAAATGCTCAGTAGGCCGAAAACCTGAAAGGGCGGTCTAAGAAAAAAATTAGAGCTAAAAAAAAAGGGGCTCGTTGGGCTGAAAACCTGAAAGGGCGGTCCAAGCAAAAGTTAGAGCTTAAAAAAAAAAAAAAAAAAAACGCTCGTTTGACTAAAACCCCAAAAGGGCAGTTCAAGCAAAAGCTAGAGTTTTTAAATAAATAAAAAAATGCTATGTGGGCTAAAAACCGAAAGGGAAGCCTAAGCAAAAGAACTACGATCCCTCAAAAAGGATACGTAGGCAGTCTAGTTCTTAAAAAAGCTAGATTCAGTCACAAGTTGAAAAAACCCCCCTTCATCACCTCAGTTCAAGGAGGGTTAACTATGTTCGGCTTGATCCTTGGGCAATCTAGCCTAAAAGCTGGATGCAGCCGTAAAATATCAAAATCCATTTTTATCCACCAAATGATGAGCACGTGGCTAAACTGCTACACAAGAACTCCTGACCTGTGAATGGTTAAAGAGGAAAGCAAAAGAAAACCAAACTCCTATGAGAAGGGAAAGCTTTCAAGCCTTGCACGCGAAAAGCAGCTTTCAAGCCTTGCACGCGAAAAGCTGTTTCACGCACAATGCTTGAGGGGGCATCTGTTGAACCGAAAAAATTCACCAAAAAAAAAAAAAAAAAAAACAAATCAAACATGGGCTTGGATAAGCCCCACAATGCTGCGTGGATATGGCCCTCACCTTATGCTTGTTTTCAAAACAAGTTTGAAACACCTAGGAAGTCTGTTCCTAATCTTCTGCCTAGAGAAAAGGAAGGGAAGAAGATAATCAGATAAAGGGGAGGAGGAGTCCAATCTGAATGGGAACTCTTCTATCTCAAAACTCTCTCACAAGCACTCTATAAAAAGGAGGAGAGAAAAGAAAAAAGGGGGCCAGCAGGCTGCACAGGGATCAGAAAAAAAAGACACTGCAAGGCCACAAAGGCAGGGGGAGGCAGCCGTGAGGCTGGAGGAAAAGAAGAATCCAGCTATGGATTGACAGTCAAGATGATCGAAATCATCGTGGGGTCAAGTCCTGATATGCCCGAGATGCAGCTCCATTTAGACGCTTCCAGGATGTGCTCAACATCCGAGTCACAAGCACTCCGTAAGGGTGGTTTATCATGATGGGCTAACCATCACAAAACCAAATCTGGTGGCTTCGCAAGGAAAGTACGAACTGAGTCCACCACCAACAGATTCTTGGCTATGATGATTACGATCATCATAAACAAGAATCTCTCCAAGGCTCGGCTCGGCTCAAATGATTCCAGAGATGTTTTCAGTCCACCACCAACAGATTCTTGGCTATGATGATTACGATCATCATAAACAAGAATCTCTCCAAAGCTCCGCTCCGCTCAGACGCACGCTTCCAAGATGTGCTCGACATCCAATTCACAAGCATTCCATAAGGATGGCTTATCATGATGGGCTAACCATATCACAAAACCAGAATTGGTTGCGGTGCCATTAACATACGTAGAGAAGCTCCCAGAATTTTCTGGACTTCTCTTACGGCAGTGGCAAGCCTCTATGTGAAACCCAACAAATCAAAGAGACCCCCACGACAATTGATTGCCTTCCACATGAAACACTTGCTGCCAGCAAGTCAACAAAAAGGAGCTCGCAAGGCCACAAAGGCGGAGAAGAGAACAGCCGCTGGGAAGGGGAGAGCATACAAGAGCAAATGAATTTGCCGACGGATCTCTACCAAGAGCAGAAAAGCACGGGATAAAGAAATTCTATATGAATATAGAATTTCTTTGTTATTCGTTCCTAAGGGCAGCAAGACAATGAGATTTCTCTCACAGATGCCTTGAGCATCCAAACCCACAGACAAACAGCCAAGGTTGTGCATCGTCAACAAAGTTCCTCCCTGGAAGTCTCTTAACTTGGGTATGACACCCACAAAACAGATCTTGGATACAAAATCCATCATGGGTGTGTAACCCTCAATCAAACACTCTGTGACCGATCCAATTTGGGTACAAAACCCACAAACAAAACCATGGAGGGTCTAATCTCATAGCAAACAAAAATCAGCCATGAGCACAAAGGAAAAGAAACAAAGCTTGAAAAGGGAGGCCATGTGGTGCAGCCCATTCCTTGAATTTCTCATCTGGGGATTGTTTGCAAACAATCAAAACAGAGGATGGAGGTCTTTGAAAAAGGGAAAAAAGGGTAGCCACGTTTCTGTTCTTGTTGTGCAGCAAACCAAAAACAAAGAAAAGAGGGAAAGATGAACTACAGCCACGTCTTTGTGTGGCAGCCAAACCAAAAAAAAAGTGGCTGACGCCACTTTGCTTGAAGTGAAGAAAAGTCAATACACTTCAAATAAATAAATAAAAAAGGGTGGCTGTACGCCACCTACTTGGTTTGCTGGGATCAAAGTAAGGAAGCAGAAATTGGGAAGGGCCACATTGGGGCAGCCCATGCATTGAGTTCCCCATCTGCTGGTTGTTGGTTTCTTAGCAAAATAAAGGGCCCTTTCTTTGTAAGTGTCCACTAAGCTCAGGAATATGCTTTACAATATAAAACAAGCATTGAGCTTCACATTGATGGAAGACAAGGTGAAGGTTTGAAACCAAGGCTTTTTCAAGTCCCTCACGTCACTTTTTGTGACTACAACAAATGAAAACAAAGGGCCCAGGCATTTGTGCTCCTTTGTATTCCAAAGGACAAAGACGTGAGTTCACTACTTGCAGTACCAAGCTCTGCAAGCAAAAGCACAAAAGTGGCGGCAAGGGTTCATGAGAACTAAATCAATTGACGGTCAAGAAGGCTCAATAAAATGCTTATGGCATTCGGGTCTATCTGCTTCAATTCTCATATGCAAGATGGCTACCAAACATGCCCACAAAATCCCCATACAAAATTACAAGATTTGATGGCCCAAGACATAATGGTCTCATACCCATGGGGCTCGTCTCACATCTCAAGATCAGTCAGTCTCAAGCCAACATTCCAAGACTTGACGGTCTCAAATATAACGGGCTTGGTCATCAAAAATTCCAATTGATGAATAATTGGTACAAAGTCTCAAATTCACAAATTATGGATTAATGGGCTCAAACAAAAAAAGAGAGTTTCATTAATTCCCAAATCACCAAGTGAAGACCCAACTGGTACAAAACCACACCAAGTCCCAAGTGCAATTGTCAATTACAGGAAAAATTAATGGGATGATTGAAATCACTCATTATTTTTCTTGAACATTGACAAAAAGAAAAATGGTACAAAACCATCCAATTTTCCCCATGGGTCATCTACCCATGCAAATGTCATTGAGATTAAATTCAAATCCCCTAAACAGAAATTCTCAATTAATGGGCCACACTCACCCGTTAATTTTCGATTTTTCTCATGGGTCATCTACCCATGAAAATTTAATTGAGATTAAATTCAAGTCTCTCAAACAGAATTCTCAATTAATGGGCCACACTCACCCATTAATTTCCAATTTTTCTCATGAGTCATCTACTCATGAAAATTCCAATGAGATTAAATTCAAATATCTCAAACACAAATTCTCAATTAGTGGGCCACACTTACCCATTAATTTCTAATTTTTCCCATAGGACATCTACCTATGAAAATCCCCAAATTGTCCCCAAAGACACAAATTCTCAATTAGTGGGCCACACTTACCCATTAATCTCCAAAATTCCGAACTACGCTGGTTTGATCCCATCAAGGGTACGTAGGCAGTCTATCATCCCACTAGACACAACCACAACCAAATTTGAATTCCTGGTTTATTCTAACCACATTCGCCCAAACACTTTCCCAAATGCATATGTCAATTGTAGAGAATTAGTGGGTTAACCAAAATGGCTCATTAATTTTCTTGGACATTGACAAAGAGAAATATGGTACAAAACCATCCAATTTTCCCATGGGTCACCTACCCATACAAATTTCATTGAGATTAATTTCAAAACTCTCAAACAGAAATTCTCAATTAATGGGCCACACTCACCCGTTAATTTTCAATTTTTCTCATGGGTCATCTACCCATGAAAATTTAATTGAGATTAAATTCAAATATCTTAAACAGAAATTCTCAATTAATGGGCCACACTCACCCATTAATTTCCAATTTTTCTCATGGGTCATCTACTCATGAAGATTCCAATGAGATTAAGTTCAAATCTCTCAAACACAAATTCTCAATTAGTGGGCCACACTTACCCATTAATTTCCAATTTTCCTCATAGGTCATCTACCTATGAAAATCTCTAAATTGTCCAAAAGACATAAATGCTCAATTAGTGGGTCACACTTACCCATTAATTTCCAAATTTTGGAACTACGCCGGTTTGATCTCATCAAGGGTACGTAGGCAGTCTAGCATCCCAATGGACGCAACCGCAATCAAATTCTCACCAATCAAATCTCCACACAAATCAATTCCGAACTACGTTGGTTTGATCCCTTTGAAAGGGTACGTAGGCAATCTAGAGATTCAATCTAGATGCAACCATCCCAAACACAACTCCATATCGAATCCCTGGTTTATTCAGCCAAATTCACTCAAACACTCCTCAACACAATTCAAATCAAATTCCCCCCGCAATGAGTCATTTACTCATTGCGACTCTTTGAACTACGAGTGGCTTGATTCTCGCAAGGGATACGTAGGCACCTCGAGGTTGGACTTGGGGGCAGCCGCAAAACCAAACACACACATGTTGTTCCTTTATGATGGAATCAAAGGGTTTTTCCCTTGTAAGCAAGGGATTGTAATTAAGAGACTTGCGTCTCGAATGGGTCGAACCTAAAATAATAAAACTCCATTAATTAGTTAGTGGTGGTGAAATTATGTTGGGAGGTTCACATTTTCCCTATGGCTGTTTTCAAAGAGAAAGCTTTCCTCTCTTTATTCTTTGTGGATCATGGCCCCATAACCCACTTGGTTGTTTATGAAATTATTATATCATTCACTTTTGTATTTGTACTTACGTGTGTTTTATTCATTGTGGCTCATGGTTCTATATTGCTTTTTCTTGAAGGTTGTTTTAAAAAAAGAAATTGTTTTTAAAGTCATTTGCACATGCTCTTCAACCATTCTCTTGTGCAAGCCTTTATTTCACGTGCATTCGACAAAAGCATGGGTTGCTTCTATTCTTTCATTATGGCTCATGGTTCTTTATTTCAAACTGTTGTTTCCGACAACCTGTTATTTATCTTGAACCAACAATATTATTTTATAATATGTTGCTCCATACTCTCAACGACTGGATATGCATATTGCATATACCTTCTTATTTTATTCTCTTGATCAGAGCATTTGAGCTTTCCTCTTTGAAACTTGTTTTCATCAAAGTCTATTTAAACAAAACTTGTCAATGATCAAACGTGACTATGCAGGAAAATAGGTGTTTCATTTTCCTTTGAAATATGAAGCAGACCATTCATTCATGAAGGAAAAACAGAAACTGCACATAAACTAAAAATCTTATGCAGTCATCTTTATAGTTTTTGAAAAACAATTTAATTTGCTATTGATTATTCAAAAACAATTTTTATTATTTCAGCCATTGTTGCTTGAGAGTATGAGTATAATTGCATACACATAAATGTCCTCCAAGTACATTCACATAGATTTCGACTGAAAGTTTCATTGTTTCTTTTGTGTTATTTTGATTTAAACTATATGCTTCATGATTCATTTGCTTCTAGTTTAATCTTCACAACCTTAGGTTTCATTTGTCTAGCTCAATCATACTTTGTGATTGAGATAGATGAATCAATAAAACCATAACTCACTTTATACATCAAACTACATGCAACTCGAGCTTGGTGCTCTTGAGAGGATTTGCTGCTAAGAGATAAAGAAAGGTGCTTGCTGAAAGGTTGGATTGTAACTGCCTATAGGTGATAAATTGAGCTAAATCTTCTTTTGTTTTTCTTGTATTTCTTAATTGAGTAGAATGGATCTCTCTTGGCTTGGTGCCCTCAATTTTTCACCCTATTGGGTTTTATGGGTCAACAATTCTTTTGTGTTATTTACATTCCGTTGTTACAAGTTTTAATTTATTAACCATGAAATTATTTGTGTGTTGTGCTTGTGTGCCTTTAAAGAACTTATTTTTTTTTTAAAAATTTAGGGCATCTTTGGTATCTGATTTGAGTCCAATTTTATAAACTCAAAAACAGATTTTAAATTTAAAGGCCCAAAAACTCGTTTGGTAGGCCTATTTTTAAAAACTCAATCTCAAAACAAATTTAAAAAGACCCCTATTATTAAAAACAAAATAAATGCGTTTTTCTTGTTTTTTTTTTTTTTTCACGTTCGCTCTGCTGGTTCACTCTGCTAGTTCACTCTGCGCTCAAGCTTCAAGCTTCCATGGAAGAAGCTTGAAGCTCGCTTGCTCCATCTCTCTCTTCGTCCTTCTCTCTCTTCGTCCCTCTCTCGCTACCTGTCTCCTCCTCTCTCTCATCAGTTCAAACCCTAGAAATTGGGGATTTCCAAATCAAAGGTCAGTTTGCTTTTTCTATTCCTTTTGTCTTTTGGTTTCTCAAATTTTTTTGGATAGCCGGATTTTGTTTGTTTTAATGTGAGTTTCTGTTTAAATTTGATAATGGGTTTCTTTTTTTTGGTAAATAGAACCACCTTGCTTATGTGTGAAATGATATGCTAGTTTTATGTCTGAACTTTCTGTGACTCTCTGTATATATACCAATTAAGCACATGCATATACACAATAGGACATGAGATTGCTTTCATGTAGACAAAATCAAAAAGTTTTGATCTGGGAATCCATATTTCCTTTTTTCTTTGAATTATGGGGAATGAATATCTGTGTTACCTTTAGAGAAAGGCAACTTAGGTAAAAAGGAGATTAGTAATGATGTTAGTGTAATGCACATAAGAAACTGAAGAAAAAAAGAAAAAAAAGAAAGAAAAAAAAAGGTGATGAGATAACAGAAACATAAATCAATTAAAGTGTGTACCCTTTGATATAAATCAATCATAGGACCATTGCATCAGTTCATACTTAACGCAATAAGCTGCCAATTAGAAGGTTTCTTTCTTCAATTATTTCTGATTTTCTGAGGGTCTTTTTGTTATATTATCCATTTTCATGCGCTTGCTTGCTGGTGCGCTGTATATTTTGTCTACAAATATGCTATCTGCAGGTGTTGTGTATTGGTTATTTTCATGGCTTTGGTTCTTTCCAGGTTGCCAAAGAGTCACCCTTTTTGTATCTACTTGACTATAATTTATGAACCTTTTCAGACGCAAGACAATTGCATGTGATTCAGTTGCTTTAGCTTATATATATTTACAAAAATGCGAGCGTTGTAATGAGCGGAGTGATGGTTCCTTGTTCTTGTCCAATTGCAATGCCTCCAATCCAGTTACTGGTGACTTTCATGAGGCTTCAAAATATCTTGTTCCATACGTACGTCATCAACCTAATAAGACTTCTCCTTGCCCAAAATATGGTGCACTTTAAGTCATTAATTATCTTCATTTGTCTCTCGTGAGACTTTTTTTTTTTTGCTCTTTCCTCCATGTATCTGGTGGTTCAATCTCCGCCATTCATTTCAATGTCTGAACTTTCTGTAACTTATTAGTTTTATGTTGTTGTCATCTTTTATTTATGCAATAAGGATCCTTTGTGGTATATATTGTCTTAGAATTGTTTAATTGTGATTGATAATTTGACTACGTGAACCAACTAGTCAAAAGTAAAAGAAATACGACTAACTTTGAGTAATCATATATATATATATATATGCATATGTATATGCATGTGCTTAATTGGTATATATAAACAATAAAGTTGTGAAAAAGTCTCTTCATTGTCAATACAGATTATAAAGGAGTTAGAAATTTCATGACAAATCACAACTTCATTGTCTCTTCATTGTTGTTTGTGGACTAAAGGGCTATTTTTTAATTGTGCCATCATCATTCAATGTGTGATGTTGTTGTTTTTTTACGTTGGTTTCATACATAGTAGAGAGATGTCAAACAAGGATCTTGAAAATGAGCTAGATGATAAAGCTAATTGGCCAAAGCCTATTGAGGACCATTTTATTCATCTATTATATGAAGAGGCAAAAAAAGGCTTGCAAACCAATACTTTAGATAAGAATGAGTGGGCTGGGATAGAGAAGAAGTTGTTTGACAAGTTTGGGAAAAGATACAACCGTGACAAATTGAAGCAAAAATATAACCAATTGTGCAAGATTCACCGTGAGTTTGGAAAGCTCATTTCTCATACTGGGATGGGTTGGGACCCAAACACGAACACTGTTCAAGCATCTGAAGAAGTTTGGGCATCATATCTCAAGGTATGCATAGTCTTGTATAATTTGTCTTATTTTGGTATCCTTCAATATATGTACGTTTTCTAATCTATCTTGTTTTAATTGTACAAAAAAACAATTTTCCAAGCCGTTTTCGTAGCAAAGGGTGTCCTCATTATGATATACTTGGTGTGATCTTCAACAACACCACTGCCACTGGACATATGCAATATGCATCTACTAATTCTCCTCCAGATTCTGATGTTGAAAGAGAGCTAGAAAATGATTTTCTTACCACTGGCGCGCACATAGGTCTTAATAGAGAAATTGGTTCAAGAGGCTTTAGTGAGGGAGATGAAGGAACTAGCAGCAAGAACAAGCGTGCTGCTCTATTCCCCCAAAGTGATCTTCCCACAAGGTTAAAGTCATCCAAGTCCACCAAATTATGGATGAATGATCAGTGCATAATTACATATCTTTTTATACCCTTCTAACTTATGATTTGGTTATGTTTTTGAGTTAAACTTGTGCTTTTAATAAAGTTTGTATATGTTTCAGTGTAATAAGGATGAGACTCATTACATGCATTTTGAAGACAAGTTAGCAAAACAGTGTCTGCAGATCAGTCACATTCACGGATTAACTTGTACTTGCTCAAGAAGAACCAGATAATGAGCCATACATCATTGGAAAGATACGGAAGTCTAGTTTCCGTAGCATTTTACGGTTCATGATTTGGAGTCTTCTAGAGGAAGTTATCCATGATTTAGCAGCTCAAGGTCAAAATTCGGCAGCATCTGCGTTACTGGGCCAAAAATGACATTTGAAGGTCTTTCCTATTTTTCCTTGAGTTGGGCTGCATATGCTTGGAAAGATAAGACAAAGGGCTTGAAGATCCATATTTTTCCAGAATTTTTTGGAGTGAATAACAAGCCCAAAATCGACCCACAAGCTGATTGCAATGCAATGTCATGCATGACTATCTAGTGGGATTTGTTGGTGAAGTGCACTAGCCAAAAGAATGAGTTTCTAATTACAAGTGCTATTGGCATAAACCATATTTAATTCAAATATTCCCCTTCCATTCTCCCTATAAATAGCACTCCAATTCTAAACACAAATCATTCAACAATCCATCAACTCACTTCATCCATTACTCATACACATTCATATAGAGAGAGAGAGAGAGAGAGAGAGAGAGCTAGTTGCAAAAGGAGCAAAGCTTGGAGCTGTTTTGGGAATTCCTTGCTGCCATCATCTAGTTCTTTTCTTCTCTTTATCTTATCCTATGTATTTCTTATTCTATATTGTTTTTCAATCATTAAATATGTGTAACTAAACTTCTTCTTAGTTAGAGGTGAATTCGAAGCCATGGACATATGTTTTATATGAATTGATCACTCCCAGTTATGGTTTCGTAAAGTATGAATGTGATTTACTTTTCTGTTTTATTCAGGACTTATTCTTGCATGTTTATTAAGGATGCATACTTAGTTTGCATGCAGGGATTTGATGCTAGGATATAAGGGAATTTCACCTAATCGTTATGAACTTATATTCACAAGTAGTAAAAATCACTAGTCATGATTGTGTTAAGTAAATTCCTGGCAGGAGTATCATGCTTTTCATAGTTACAAATGCTTTGTCAAAGCTTATGATTTTCATAGAACTTAATGATCTTTGATATGTATCTCTATCATGCTGTTCATATAGGGAACTTGATAAGAATAATTTGATTGAGTCGCTGAGTCCAATTCAATGAACTTAGGAGAATCTGAGAGTTAATTAGTGCAGTTCACAATTAATTTGGGGCTTTGACATTCATACTTTATTGAAAGAGTAACTGGAGATCGATTTGTATGCATATGTTCCATGTGTGGAAAAGAATCCTCTAGCTATCCCTTAATCCATATATCATTCACATCTTAGTTATTTGCTGCTGTAAATTTTACTTTGGTCTAAATCATCCAACTCTCCCCCCCCCCCCCCAATCATTGTTCCCTTAACTTAGTTCTAGTTTAATAAATTTAATTTGTGTTGATTAGCATCCCTCCTAATCCCCGGAATAGAACGATCCCTACTTACTCGTACTACGATTGCATGATTTATAGGGTTTAATTTGTACGTTAGTTATTTCTCACGCCAAATTTTGGCGCCGTTGCAGGGGATTAGCAAAATTGCTAATCTTCCGTGCGTTTTCGTTGTTCTTGTGTTTCTGATTTTGTTTTGTTTTGTTTTCTTTGTTTTAGGTACAAGTGTATGACTCGAAGTTCACACCGTGTTCATGCGCACATATTGGACTTTGACGACGATCTCGAACGAACTTTGAGAAGGAAGAGGAAACAGCCAGAACTCAGTCCCCCTAGTTCTAGTTCTGAACCCGAATCTGAAGCAGAAACGGACTTGGAAGAGGAATAAGACATGGCTGTAGACAATAGATCAATCAAGGAACTTTCAGCCTCTGAATTGGACAATGCAGTCCTTCTTTGCATTCAATACCCCGGGGCTGCGGCAAGCAAGACCGATGTGTTTGAATTGAAGTCAAGTTTCCTACATCACATTCCCAGATACCATGGGCTGTCCATGGAAGATCCAAACAAGCATTTGAAGGAATTTGAAGTAGTATGTTCAAGTATGACACCCATTAACGTGGATGGAAATATTTTGAAGATGAAAGTCTTTCCATTTTCTCTTATGGACAAGGCTAAGGATTGACTCTATGAACTAGCACCTGGAACCGTTACTTCTTGGGAAAGTATGAAGAAAGCATTCTTAGAGAAATTCTTCCCAACTTCAAGAATCATTGTTTTGAGGAAGAGAATTAGTAGAATTCAACAAGGCCCGGGAGAATCCTTTCCAGTGTACTATGAGCGTTTTAAGACGTTAGTTGCATCCTGCCCACAACATCAAATGAAGGAAGAGCTTTTAATTCAATATTTCTATGAAGGGCTACTTCCACTGGAGAGACAAATACTTGATGCTTCAGCAGGAGGTGCTTTGGTTGACAAAACACCAGTTGCTGCAAAGATATTAATAGCAAACCGAACTTTGAATGCACAACAATATGAAGGAGTTGGAGGGAGAGATCATGCACAGCCAAGTCAAGTTAATGAGGTAAGTGCTATTTCAGAACTTCAATCTCAAATGGCTAATCTCTCTACTCTTATTTCGCAGGTTGTTGAAGGACCCAAAGTGCAAAGTGCAGCCACTTGTAGCGTGTGCTCTATGCATGGACACCACACTGATCAATGTCCTCAATTAATAGCGAATGGGGGATGGGAAAGTGCCAATGCCATAGGTTATCAAGGACAAACTCAACCTAGGTATGACCCATTTTCAAACACCTACAATCCAGGCTGGAGAGATCATCCAATTTTAAGTGAAGGGAGCCTCAACAAACTCAACAACAAGGCGGACATAAACAGCCACCTCCGGGGTTCTATCAAAGGCCATTCGCACCACCCCAACCTCAACCACAAACTACCCAATCAAATTCAGGTTCCCCAATGGATAATGATCAAATGCTTAAAGTACTAACTTCTTTGACTCAGGGTTTGCAAAATCAAGCCAAAGAGATGAGCGAAGTGAAGAAGCAAATTGGGCAGATGGCGGAATTCATGGGACAGTTTAGAGAAGAAGGCAAACTACCTAGCTCAACCATTGTCAACCCAAAAAGAGGTTTTGAAACGGCTAAAGCTATCATCTTGAGGAGTGGTAAAGAGATTGGAACCAATCCCAAAATGTCCAAACAAAGCCCAACAGAGAATGAAAAGTTGCTCTTCAAAGAGGAGGAGGAGGACAAAGCCACGGCAAGGGAGGAACAACCATTGCTGCAGTCCCCCAAAGCTCCTGCACAACCAAACTCAGGTAAGGTTGTTCCAAATTCAACTCATTCTAACCCTATCCCACCAAATGTGTCTTTCCCTCGCAGGTTTATGCAATTTAAGAAAGAAGAGAATGAAAAAGACATCTTAGAGACTTTCAAGAAGGTGCAAATCAACATTTGCTCAATGCCATTGCTCAGATTCCGAAGTATGCAAAATTTTTGAAGGATCTATGCACTAACAAGAGGAGATTCAAAGAGCATGAACAAGTTGCAATGAGTGAAGAGGTAAGTGCAATGTTACAAAGAAAGCTACCTCCAAAGCTAAAGGATCCAGGTTCGTTTTCTATACCTTGCATAGTTGGTGATTTTAAGTTTCAAAAAGCTTTGCTTGATCTTGGTGCTTCTATAAATCTTATGCCATATCATGTGTATGAGAAACGTAACCTTGGTGAGTTGCAAGCCACAACTGTGAGCATTCAATTGGCAGATAGAACTATTCGGTACCCCAAGGGCATTCTAGAAGATGTTTTGGTGAACGTAGAAGGTTTAATCTTGCCAGCTCTTGGAGATGGAAGAAGCACCAATTCCTGACAATGAATTGCCCCTTATCTTTGGCCGACCCTTCATGGCTACTGCTAAGACCAAGATTGATGTAGAACAAGGCACTCTCACCATGACCGTTAATGGAGAAACTGTTGCCTTCAAAGTGTTTGATGCCCTGAAGCCAAATGTTGTACAAGATTGTTTTCAAATTGAAGTATTTGGTAATCCAGGGAAAGAGAGATTTGATGGCCCTCCATATTCAATAGAATCATGCTTGCCGAAAAGAGGAGATAAGGAGGAGAAGGGGGCAGCCCACATGTTCAATGCTACAATTCCCACACACAAGAAAGGGCTGCACAAATTTAGAGATGTGAATACAATTCATTGTGATTCTATTCATAAAAAGAAAAGAAAAGCAGTAAGGAAGCGATGGAAAAGGAAAACAAGCTTGGTGAACTCTCTTGTATTACATGAGGTGTCGATTGAGCCCAAACCTCCCCATTCACTATAACAAGTTGGATGTCCGGCTGAAGACATAAAACTTATCGCTTCTTGGGAGGCAACCCATGTGTTGAAGAATAAGGTGCTTGGTAGCGGTCGACCTAATCGCATCAAGAGGGAGTTTCTCTAATCCTTTGTCTTAAACTTTCCCTTTATTATTTACATGTTCTCACTCATCTTATATACTTTCACATTGAGGAAAATGCTCCATTTAAGTTTGGGGGTAGGGATTGACAATGTTGTTAGGTTTTGTGGTAGAGTTAAGTTGTGCAAACCTAAAAATAAAAAAAAAATTTAAAAAAAAATTTTTAATTTTATTTTATTTTTTTCATATGAGTTGACTTCTGGTAACTCCAATAAGCACCTCTGTTAATACAGTGTCTAGGAGTTCTATAGGCGACACCTTCGGTGTCTAAGAAGTTTGGGTTTTAAGCGGGACCATTGTGTCCTCTCCAAACTTCCCGAATCCCCTGGCTGTGTTTTCTGAGGTTCTTAACTGGTAATCCATGAGTCACTTGTATATTCGTGTGTTTTATTCAAAAATAATAATAATAATTTAATATTTATTTTTTTTAAAAAAAAAAAAAAAAAAAAAAAAACCTTCTCTTTCTCTGAAACACTACATACATTAACCCTAACCCTCCATCTTTCATTTGATCTAGCCGCCCGCAACCCCTGAAACCAAACCTTCTTTTCCCAAGCCTTCTCCAAATTATTGCTTATTGTAGGGCTCGTCAATGGAGAAACTCAAGGATGCCGTCGGTGGAAAGCTCAAGGAGAAGGAGTCCGAATTTAGCATGGTGAAGATGCCTAGCCCAATAGTTTTGTTGAACTCACTGCCAGCTGTCCCACCAGAAGATCCTTTGGGAGAGGACACCATTATGCAACGGGTGTTTGAGGTGATTGAGGTGCTCGTGGTTGTGTTTGCCATGGATCCCTCAGAAGTTACCATAGATGCCTTTCTGTTTCATAGAGGTAGGGTGATAGAGGAAATTAAAGGCATGATTCCAAATTGGGATATGGATTGTGGATTAGAAGAGATGCAGCTTGCGGCGCTGGCACATGGTCTAGATACTTGGAGGGTATATCTGCTAGATAGGAGGTTTGTGGCAAGAACTGTTGTGTTGAGCAGTCACATGTATTGTACAAGTAACATTCGAGACGAGTTTGGCATTTACTTAAGTGTGCTTGACGAGTTTCACTTCCAATTAGCGTACATGACCACAAGGCTCCGAGACTTCGTGGAGCAGATGGATGAGTTGATGATAGATGGAGCCATATATGATTCTTCTGTTTCAGACCCTTTGGAAAGTGAGTCGGATTGAAAGATGAACCGTCCTAATCGCTTCAAAGGGGAGTTTTTCTAAACTCTAACATTTGGTTATGTCTTTTCCTTCTCGTCTTTCCTTGCATTTATGAGGCATTGCATGTTCTTACGTTCTAAACATTGAGGGCAATGTTTCATTTAAGTTTGGGGGGAAGGATTTGGTTATGTTGTTTTACTGTCAAATTTTAAATTTATTTTTTATTTTTATTTTTGTGTGTGTTTAGCGTCTAAAAACGCAGGATTTTGTGTGTTGTTTCGTTATCCTTCCAAACACCTATGATAAGACTTGGATTTAATACTAATATGGTTTATCAGAAATTGAGAGTCATTTTTTAAGGACTTTGTGTGGTTCTGAGTTAACTCTGTCTTGCATGCCACCCTTGCACTTATTGAGCACTTTGCCAAGTTAGTCCAATTTCTTGTTACTTAGAGACGTTATGCAATTCTACTTATCTCATGATCTTGGTTTTGTACTCTAGAACTTATTTGAATATCTCTTGAGACATTTTGTTGTCATACAATGCTTAGGAAGTGATTTAGGCCATGTTTGAACCGTTTGAGCCTTTCTAACCATCCCTCTACATGTATTCATCCCTAGTCAACCCATTTGAGCCAATGTTAAGCCTTTCTTTGTGTAAACCATTCCTACCATAATGAACTTCTGTTTTCTTATTCTCACTTATTCTATGAGCGGTTAAAGTTATCTTCAAAAGAGAGTTATAAAGAATGCAAGGTTTTTGGAGCAAAAGTGAATCATTAGTGCCATTACCCAAATGTTGAAAAGAAATAAGTTTGGGGGTATTAACTAATCAAAAGAGGTAATGAAGTGTGACCAATGTAGTCACGGCCCTAGGGTGTTATAAAAGAGAAGAGCATGGTGATCTAGGGTAAAGAGCCACAAAATTAGGCCAAATAAACACATTTGAAGGTGCTGAAATTATGTTGAAAATCTGCTCATGTATGTGTTCCTTGCTTGTTACAAAGTTCAAAAAAAAAATCTCTTATGCTCTTACCTGTGCTTTAATTGTGCTAAAAATATTGTATATCTCATATCCCTTCTTTCATTCTACCACTACCCTGAACCTCATTACTACCCTTGTAAAGTCCTTTTGATCCTTGATGTTGCATGGTATTACTGTGGAGAGCGGATTGGATAATGAGCTTATGGGGTTCAGAATTATTGATTTTGCTCTAAGTGTGTGCGCATATACTTATTTGAGTGGCAGGGGTTGTTCTGATTTGGCATTCACACACTACACTTAAGGGTGTCATTGTGAGCTTTGCTTTCTCGTGAATCATGTGTGGAACTTAGATTGTGATTGTTGTGTTTCTTTGGAACCATATACGTTGGTGATTCTTTGAGGATATTGTTTGGAAAGCTAGTTGCTTATTTCCTGTTTCCTAAGTTGTAGTTTTATTTTGTTTTGCTCGAGGACTAGCAAAATCTAAGTTTGGGGGTATTTGATCAGTGCATAATTACATATCTTTTTATACCCTTCTAACTTATGATTTGGTTATGTTTTTGAGTTAAACTTGTGCTTTTAATAAAGTTTGTGTATGTTTCAGTGTAATAAGGATGAGACTCATTACATGCATTTTGAAGACAAGTTAGCAAAACAGTGTCTGCAGATCAGTCACATTCACGGATTAACCTGTACTTGGTCAAGAAGAACCAGATAATGAGCCATACATCATTGGAAAGATACGGAAGTCTAGTTTCCGTAGCATTTTACGGTTCATGATTTGGAGTCTTCTAGAGGAAGTTATCCATGATTTAGCAGCTTAAGGTCAAAATTCGGCAGCATCTGCGTTACTGGGCCAAAAATGACATTTGAAGGTCTTTCCTATTTTTCCTTGAGTTGGGCTGCATATGCTTGGAAAGATAAGACAAAGGGCTTGAAGATCCATATTTTTTCAGGATTGTTTGGAGTGAATAACAAGCCCAAAATCGGCCCACAAGCTGATTGCAATGCAATGTCATGCATGACTATGTAGTGGGATTTGTTGGTGAAGTGCACTAGCCAAAAGAATGAGTTTCTAATTACAATGGGATTTGTTGGTGAAGTGCACTAGCCAAAAGAATGAGTTTCTAATTACAAGTGCTATTGGCATAAACCATATTCAATTCAAATATTCCCCTTCCATTCTCCCTATAAATAGCACTCTAATTCTAAACACAAATCATTCAACAATCCATCAACTCACTTCATCCATTACTCATACACATTCATATATATATATAGAGAGAGAGAGAGAGAGAGAGAGCTAGTTGCAAAAGGAGCAAAGCTTGGAGCTGTCTTGGGAATTCCTTGCTGCCATCATCTAGTTCTTTTCTTCTCTTTATCTTATCCTATGTATTTCTTATTATATATTGCTTTTCAATTATTAAATATGTATAACTAAATTTCTTCTTAGTTAGAGGTGAATTCGAAGCCATGGACATATGTTTTATATGAATTGATCACTCCCAGTTATGGTTTCGTAAAGTATGAATGTGATTTACTTTTCTGCTTTATTCAGGACTTATTCTTGCATGTTTATTAAGGATGCATACTTAGTTTGCATGCAGGGATTTGATGCTAGGATATAAGGGAATTTCACCTAATCGTTATGAACTTATATTCACAAGTAGTAAAAGTCACTAGTCATGATTGTGTTAAGTAAATTCCTGGCAGGAGTATCATGCTTTTCATAGTTACAAATGCTTTGTCAAAGCTTATGATTTTCATAGAACTTAATGATCTTTGATTTGTATCTCTATCATGCTGTTCATATAGGGAACTTGATAAGAATAATTTGATTGAGTCGCTGAGTCCAATTCAATGAACTTAGGAAAATCTGAGAGTTAATTAGTGCAGTTCACAATTAATTTGGGGCTTTGACATTCATACTTTATAGAAAGAGTAACTGGAGATCAATTTGTGTGCATATATTCCATGTGTGGAGAAGAATCCTCTAGCTATCCCTTAATCCATATTTCATTCACAACTTAGTTATTTGCTGTTGTTAATTTTACTTTGGTCTAAATCATCCAACTCCCCCCAATCATTGTTCCCTCAACTTAATTTCCAGTTTAATGAGTTTAATTTGTATTGATTAGCATCCCTCCTAATCCCCGGAATAGAACGATCCCTACTTACTCGTACTACGATTGCATATAGGGTTTAATTTGTGCGTTAGTTATTTCTCACGCCAATGAAGCCATTGAAGCTTGGGCAAAGTCTCTTAATGCCAAAACTGAAGTTTTATTGGCAAGGCTTAATCGTAAGGGCGAGAAGGAAGTATCCTCTCCATATAGAGAATTGAGCTCCATTGAGGATTGTATGGAAATATTGGAGGCCATGGAGGGAGTGAATGATGATGCTTATGTGAAAGCTTTGGATAAGTTTACTAATTTGGATTGGAGGAAGATGTTTGTGAAGATGTTGGATCCACGGAGAAGAGTGTGGCTCAATAGCCTACTAAAGTGAACGAGAGTGAATAAGTCTTAATTTATTTAGATTGAATGATTAGTTGAGCTTGACACTTATATAATTGGTGAAAGATTCTGGCTTGGCTAACTTGTCTATTTTGATTAGTAGTAGGTATCTCTCTAGGTGCTACAATTGATTAGTACTGTTTCTTCTTGTTTATATGGAGTTGATGCTACTGTTGTTTTTTACTTGTTATTTGGTATGTTTGGATTTGGATATGAGCATTCATTTGATGTTGGTTTTTTGGGTACAAAGCTGCTGTTGGCAACTTACCTTGATAGCTCTTTGCCCATCTCTCTCTCTCTCTCTCTCTCTCTCTCTCTCTCTCTCCACCCCATAGTGACGAAAAATAGCAGCTTTGGTAACTTTGTTTGGGTACAAAGCAGCTTTGGTAACTTGATGTTTGTTTCAATAAAAGAGGCATTGTAATTTTCTTTTAACAGTCAACCAACTTGTTATTGTTCCTTCTCTCTCTAAGACTAAAAGAGTGAGGAAAAGAAGCAACTTTGGTAGCTATTTTTGGGTAGAAACTAGAAAGCAAGCATCTTTTGGCAACTTGATTGCAATTTGCCAAAAATATCTTAATTATAAAAAATGAAGAAAAAAATTGTTTTCAAGAATTTAACCAAACAAGTTTTCAAATTTTAAAGATTTAAAAACAGTTTTCAAGTTGCATACCAAACAACTTTTTGAAACTTAAAAAATGGATTTGAGAACCCCTTGTTTTTAAGAAAAATAATAATTTTTGAGTTCCCTACTTGGATAGGATACCAAACAAGCCCTTAGGTTGTTGTCCCATAGCCTACTTCACCCCCTCTCTATAGGCTTTTAGAGCTTAGGGCATGGTTTTACACATTCAACAAATGAGAAAAAAAAAACATATGCAAACAAATGACAAATACATGTGCAACATGCACCCAGAGGCGGATGCATGTTGGGACAAGAGGGGTCGGACAACCCCTTGGAAGGTTGGAAAGTTGACAAGGGACTCCATGAACACCCCCTTGGATAGCTGCTGGACGACCCCTTGTATGCACACCAACTG
This sequence comes from Prunus salicina, assembly GCA_020226455.1. Classification (NCBI taxonomy): domain Eukaryota; kingdom Viridiplantae; phylum Streptophyta; class Magnoliopsida; order Rosales; family Rosaceae; genus Prunus; species Prunus salicina. The sequence goes on along the minus strand of CM035346.1, from coordinate 25,712,612 downwards.
CTCGACCAAAGTCTCAGGCCATTGCTTCCTCTGCTGCGCAGCTGTGCTGTGCCTTGTGTGTGCGCGCTTTGCGTCCTTTTTTTTTTTTTTTAAACTAGCCTTGCCAAACGACGTCGTTTGGTCAAAGGCTCAGTCAATTTTTTTCTAAATTGACCTGGCCTCAAAACGATGTCGTTCTGGGCCAGGTTTTATAAATAAAAAAAATAAAAAAGAACACAGACTTACTCGACTGCACAGCACCTCCAAACCTTTCATTCCCAATATCACAACCCTTCCCACCCGCTCAAACCCTAACCTCTCCCAATCTCCCAACCCAACCTCCGACAACCTCCATCAACTCTTCGCCGGTGGCCCAGTGTTGATCACCACCACCTTGTGCCGCTGTCCGCCACCCTTTTTTTCAACTACAACAAGTAAGTAGGGCAAAATTTATATTAATAATTATAGTGATAATAAATATTGTTGATATTTATATATATATATTTTTTTTATGTAATGAAATTTATCATATTCATGGATAATGTAGATTGATTGAGTTTATGCTTGATTGATAATGTGAATTGATTGATTATTTTGAATATTGATTGATATTTGATATGATAATTTGGTATATTGAATATTGATTCATATGGGTTTAGGGAGTATATTGAATATTGAGAGTGGGTTATTGACATTTTCATATTCATATGACAATTTGGATAAAAATTAATGATTGATTGAATTAATTGATTTGTAGATTTATGGAACGATTCTTTAAAAGAAAATTATCTACAGATAGTCTTTCTCGGTCTAATCCGGGTAGTTCAAGTGGAAGATCAATTGAAGTAGATGAGATATTAGCTAATCTTCAGGCAGAACTTGGACTAAGAACTCGAATGTCGGATTATAGTCCTAATATTCAGGATGAGATCCGAAGAGCATATCTACAAAAGGGACCTTGTCAGCCTAGAAGTTATAAATTCCCACAAACTAATCAATTAGGAATTAATAGACGCTTCATTGCTCAATGGTTTGATGAGTATGATTGGTTGGAATATAGTATTGCTAAAGATGCTACGTTTTGTCTTCATTGTTATCTCTTCAAATCTAATTTTGATTAAGTGGGTGGTGATGCATTCACTGGGGTAGGCTTCAATAATTGGAAGAAAGGGAAATAAAGATTTAACCTTCATGTTGGACCAGTTGGTAGTGTTCACAACCAAGCTAGAGAAGTTACTTACAATTTGATGCATCAAACTACACATATTGAAACAATTGTGATCAAGCAAACAAACCAAGCTCGCACGGCTTATCGCACTTGCTTGAATGCATCACTTAAGTGCACTAGGTATTTGTTGCGACAAGGTATTTCTTTTCATGGTCATGATGAAAGTGCACAATCAAGTAATAAAGGGAATTATTTAGAGCTCTTGCAATTTCTTTCGGATCAGGATGAAAAAGTTAAGGCAATTGGAAAATGCTCCGGGAAATTTAAAGTTAATAGCTCCTTCAATTCAAAAAGATCTTGTCAATTGTTATGCTAAGGAAACTATTGGTCTTATCTTGAGTGATGTAAAAGATAGATATTTTTCAATAATGGTGCATGAAGCACGTGATGTTTCAATAAAGGAGCAAAGGGCGATGGTGCTTTGTCATGTGAACGACAAAGGACAAATAATTGAAAAGTTTGTGGGGGTTCAATAAGTAATCGACACTACTTCAAGTGCACTAAAGGAAGCCATTGATGAATTATTTTCTTCCGCAAATTTGAGCTTTTCCAAGCTACGAGGACAAGGTTATGATGAATTGGTTGAGCAAGCATCTTTGTTTTGTGACAAATATGATATTACAATTCCTACCATGGATGAGGAATATGTAATTCCAAGGAGATCACGGCGTAATACTCCAATGACGACAAATTATCATTGTTATCGTGTGGATATCTTTATTCATGTGATTGATGGACAACTTGCGGAATTAAATGATCGCTTCAATAAGGTAAGTACTGAGTTACTTACTTGTTTGGCATGCTTGAGTCCGAAAAATAACTTTGTAACTTTTGACAAACGAAAACTAGTTCGTCTTGCTAAATTTTATCCTCATGATTTTTCGGATCGAGACTTATTGATGCTTGAAGATCAACTTGGTGTTTATGTTCATCATATGCGTTCGAGTAGTGATTTTTCTCAATTGGAAGGAATTAGTAGTCTGACGGAAAAAATGGTAGAGAAACGAATGCATGAAATATTTCTTTATGTGTATTTGCTTCTTACATTGGCTTTGGTGTTTATGTTCATCATATGCGTTCGAGTAGTGATTTTTCTCAATTGAAAGGAATTAGTAGTCTTACGGAAAAAATGGTAGAAAAACGAATGCATGAAATATTTCTTTATGTGTATTTGCTTCTTACATTGGCTTTGGTGTTTATGTTCATCATATGCATTCGAGTAGTGATTTTTCTCAAGTGGAAGGAATTAGTAGTCTTATGGAAAAAATGGTAGAGAAACGAATGCATGAAATATTTCTTTATGTGTATTTGCTTCTTACATTGGCTTTGGTTTTACCGGTTGCAACTACTTCAGTGGAGAGGGCATTTTCCGCCATGAATATTATTAAAAATCCATTTCGCAACAGAATGGGAGATCAATGGTTAAATGATAGTTTGATTGTTTACATTAAGAGAGATGTGTTGTGAATTTTAGACAACCTGAAAAATGGAGATTATAAAGATTAGTCTAAACACAAATTATATCGCAAGTGCACAAGGTCAATCGTGATATAGTATGGCAAATACGAGGTCATTCCCACGAGGATTGATTTCAACTACCAATTAGTCTAACCTAATTTACTTCACAAAATAATTTAACTACTCTAATTATATAAACAAGAGATTAAACACGTAGCATACTCACGTAAACACGAAAGGGGTTTGTTTTTGAAAGAATGATTTAATTAACAACCAAATTAAAAGACAAAATAAGTAGAAATATCACGAAACACAAGATGAGAAACTCAAATTGATAAAAGCACTAGGACAATGAGTTCGCCACTAGTAATCCAATCTAGCCTCTTATTCACCTACCTATTAACTAACCATTTGATGTCGCCGCTTAGTTTTCCTTTTTCATGAATTACCTATGGTATTTAGGCTAACTCGTATATTCCTACATGCAATTTGCCTATGGTATTTAGGTCAAATATCAACACATAGAAACTCATTAAGATCAGTGAAAACCTCAAACAAGCATGTAAACCCTAGGAGTATGGTATTTACCCTAGACGAATTACAAATCCTAATCACAAGAAGCAAGCCTCAAATTAAGTATGGTATTTACTCTAATTTGCATCCGATTAACTCAATTAAAAGTCTAGATGGTGATCAAACATCAAGATAAGAAACCAAGTTATTAAGCACAGTGATTAAAAATCCAACATCAAACAGCAATCAATAGACAGGTAAAATAAGAAAACTAGATTATCATACTAGGGCTACATCATGCCCTAGCAAGGGAAAATTAGTTACACATAATCATAGAATTCGACATAAGCAAAAACATAAGAAAGAAACAATAAAACTTAGGCAATTGCGGTACTCTTCCGGTGTCTCCAATTTCTCCTAGTCTTTGCATGTCCCTCAGGGAGTTGTTTATCATGCTTAAATAAAACACCCCACGTCTATTCCTACCCTAGCTGGGCTTTTACAGTAGCCCAAGATTAAAGAAAAACCTAATTAAAACATAAATCCAAAATGGGTAAGTAATTGACTCCTCTTCCTACTTGGACTGGGATAACACATCAGTTACTTTGCAGGCACGTTTAGGGTTGTTCCTCCTCCAAGAAAATTCGGCAAAAATATGGAAAGTGTAGATTTTTGTCTTATATTTCCATCCATATATCACAATCCTTGAGGAAAAATCAGGAAAGTCTTCAAATACTCATTCTTCCACAGCAGCACAGTTTTGACGGGATTGCACCTTGTGCTGACTTAACTTCAAAGACTGCTCTCATTGGCTGCTCAGAAAATTCTAGAAAAATTCCACAATCATCTTCAAGGTCTTAGCTTTCATCTCCACTTGGTCTCGTACTAAAACTTCACCAAAAAGTCGTATTTCCATTGGAAACAAATTACTTGCTCTGGAAAGCTGAAAATTGAGAAAATAAAGTAATAAGTCCTTTTTAAATCAAATTCTCCTACAAAAACTAAGTATAAAGAGTACATAAATGTGTAAATTTATGGACTTATCAAGATGTTTTTGCTTGTATTGATAACGAAACTATAATGCAACGTTTTCAAAATATGAAAACTCGTCGTGGAAAATTGTAATTTGTATTATTGGTTTTGTTTTGAATTATGATTGGAAGTACTATCTTTCTAACTTTTTAGCATTATTTTCTTTGTAGAAAAATTTCGGAACTTTGGCCACATAATCCTGGATCCGCGAGTACATGCACCACTAAGCTAAAAAAATAATTGAGAAGGAATGTTTTGGTGGATATATGAGTGTTTTTATTGACAACTAAGTAACACCACAAGTTGTTCTTCTCAGACGTTCCTCTTCTTACCAAATGCCTCTCCTTATAAAGGAAAAACTAAATGTTCTATAACACCAACACATACAAAGGAAAAATGAAAACACATGCGCCACTAAACTAAAACAAATAATTGACAAGGAATCTTTTGGTAAAGAAATAAATATGTGAAGTTTGTTTTGGGACTTATGTGTCTTTATTACTTGACATGTTGTTCCCAATTTGTGTTGTACAAAAATTATTGACTGGCTTAAAAAAAAATCTTGCTCTCCTTGTAGGTGTTTTGATCATTTGCCACTTTTTTTAAATGTTGCAACGAAAATCTACTATGAAAAAGAGACAACTAAGCGCACAACTTGGTCATTTGTGTTTCTTTTTTTAATGCAAGCGACAATCTAAACTATTAGTCTACTTTGTGGGGGTAGGGGGGAAGGGAATTCGAACTTGGGTGCAAGGCGGGGCTCACTGGCATACCCAACTGACCTTTGCCTTTCCTGTGTTTCTTTTTTTTATTTTTTTTGAAAACTCATCTAAAAGTACATCCATTAGATAATTAAGGGTGCATTTAGGAGTGATTCTGGAAGGGCCATAATTATTTTTGGGGAGAAGGATCTCTCACGCTCTGCTTCTCCCCAAAATCACTTCAAGTAATTATATGGAGAAGTGATTCTCCATAGAAGATTATTGGTCTTTTGGGTGATTTGGGGGATAGAGAAATAAGAGAGATTTTCAGGATATTAAAGGGGACAAAGTTCAGCATAGTTATGGGATCGAATTGTTGTGAGTAGTTGTCGACTTCTACTTCATCAGAATTTAGGGGGATCAGCTTTCATTTTATTTAGGCTAAAATGTGGCAATAGTCCCTCAACTAAGACCCGACTTTACTTTTTGTCCCTCAACTCTAAAAATTGTTATGGTTGTCCTTCAATTAGATATTTTTTTGCATCATTGGTCTTTTCGTCAATTCGGTTAAATTTTCTGTCAAAATTAAGGGCAAATTGGAAAATTCATATAAAATATTTATTAGATAAATAGACTTGTTTGACGTCGCAAATCTCGCGGCCTGGTTCTCCGGGCCGAGGGGATGTGCGCGAACACGTGACATCCTTCTTTTGGATAAGGTGCATTTGTGCATGGGCGTGCCAGCACGGTCTACCGTGCGTCGAGATAGTGATGGTATTTGGGTAGAAGATGTTCAAATGGTGCGCCTGTTTGGAATTGGACTTCTAATCAAACAATTGTGGCTGAGAGAGAAACTTATCTCGGCCGTTAGGTTCACGGCCTGAGCTACAAAGCCGTTTAGTGGTAGTGTAGGTGGTGGATTTTGGGCGGTGCTCCGGCGCGTTGCTCGGAGAGCGACGGTCGTATGATTTATGGGGTGAATAAGGCGATAACAGGAATGGTGCTCCGGCGCCTTGAGAAATCAAGGGTAGTATGATATATTGATGAATGGATTTTCTTTACAAACTACCACTACTCCTAGGAAAGCATGTAAAAGTATTGAAAGTGCGTTACAGGAAAAATAAGTTGCTCCGTGGGAGGCTTTTGGTTTTGGTGTTGGACCGTTTGAATGTGGTCTTGAGCTTGGTATTTATAGGAGGAGCCTTGGAGAGCCAATCGAGGCTGAAGAAGACCCGCGTGAGGGCTTGAAAAAATATCTGCATGGTGGAGTCTGACTAGGGCAAGTGGGCAGTCAAATCGGCATTTGGGATCGTGAAGCATGGTGGTGTGACCCCCATAAATCTTGGCAAATCTCGGCCACCGCCCTGATCGAGGGCTCTGCGCTTCCTGGCCGTGGGAATGCATCTAATGTTCTGGTCCAGTGGTTGGTGAGCTGACCCTAGGTTGTGAGAGTGCTTTGTGAGAATGTTTGCGCCTAACCACTCTGATCCCTGTTTACTAAATACTGACTTCAATCACTTCCCTTCTGCCCTCGTGCATTAAATGCTTTCTGCGCCCAGTGGATTTGCTGTGGTGGTCAGAGGCACTACTTCATTAAATGGGGCGTGGGACCCTGAAGCCACGTGACGATTTTGACCATAGTATCTTCGGCCGTGTCTCGCATGGACCTCGGCCTCGGCCCATAATGCTATGGTCGAGAGGCCAAGAAGACCCTGCCTTCGCATTTGCCTTATGTTTTTTAGGAAGGAAAGATGCTTGACAAAACGCGGTCGTTCTAGTTTATGAACAGGTGTCATGGCCGAGAAGAGGTCCCTTTTTACGACCGTGATTTATTAGGCACAAACAAGACTCATTTATAAAAATTTAAAATAAAAACAAAATCATTCTCTCCGCTCTCCTGTCAACGATCATGTCTATGATCCTCTCCTTGTACAACAAGCAATCCTATCAATCCCAAATTCTCCTCCTAGTAATTAGTTTCCTATAATACATGGCTGTAATGTTGGCAAATCCCTTTAGACCTATTGTACCCATATAAATATGTACTTTATACAATTGATTAATACAAGAGGAGATACATTGTCTACATGGTACCAGCCTAACCCTAGGACTTTATTCCTACCCATCTTGTCCTTCTTATTCACTCTCTCTCCTTGTCTTACCTTATGGTGTCTTATTCATCTTCCTCCTCCTCCCTGTCATCTCTTCCTAGCCCCAACTCCTCTCACTTCATCAAACTCTCTGACTTCAACTATTTTATTTGGTTCTGTCAAATAAAACCCTTCCTTGTTGGTCATGGTCTCTGGAAATTTATTGATGGCTCTAATCCTTAGCCCCCTACAACTATCTCCCTTTCCACCATTGATTAAGAAACCACCACCACCGCCCCTACTCACAAATCTAACCCCGAATATGACCAGTGGTATCAACAAAACCAACTTATTGTCAGCTACATGACCATCACACTTACTGAAACTATCCTTCATCTCAACGTCGATTGTGACTATGTCCGTGATATTTGGATTTGTTTGCCATGCTATTTTTCTCAGTCCTCTACTGCCAGTGAGACCACTCGCTGTTTTCAACTCATAGATATGCAAAACGGCCATTGATGAATACCTTCGCCATGCCAAATCTCTTGCTGATGCCTTGGCCACCATCAACGAACCCATCTCCAACAAAGACCTTGTCACTGTTGTCCTTCGTGGCGTAGGTCTTGACTACAAGATGCTTGTCACTGGTCTCCTCAACTTTCCTTCCCTTCCCATCTTTACTGACCTCCGTGCCTGCTTGTTGGCCTTTCGTTCTTCTCTTACTCCAAATGTTGTTAGAAAATTATAATATTTATTTTAATTTTAAATATTAATTTTTTATTAATTGAATAGAAATTAAATTGTGGGATCCGTGACTTTAAGTACATGACTTTTACGAATTGGTATGTATTAATTGAGAATAGTCATGTTCTTAATAGAGGAAAAATAAAATATTATTTATTTTGTTGTTTGTGAATAAAATAATAATATTTTATATGAAAAGTTGCATTATTTCATAGTAATTAAAACATTGCACTTCTTGGACATTTCATAGTAGAGATTTGCATCTCTATTTGAAGTCTGAGTCTGATAGAAAAGAAAAGGTTCCTCTTCGAAAGAAGGTACTTATGGTTGTAACAGGAAAAGACACATCTGTTGATATTTTTCAGTCACATATTTTCTGAACAAAGGCCTTGTTGCCTATAAATAAAGAAGGTCCTACAACATTTCATTCATCCAATTGTCATCCAACGATAGTAGTTTTTAAAGCATTCATAGCCTTATATTTTCAGAAATATAGTGAGTTAGTAAGAGAGTTCATACACAAGTTTGAGTTTGCTTTTCTTGGGGATTGGAGTGCTACTTCAACAAGAAGTCGATCAATGTATCTTGGGAGACATTTGCCAAGCAAATCCTAAAAGCACCTATGAGGAGGCAATTTCGTCTTAAGGAGATAGAACCAAGTTCTAGACTCGATCATTTGTAAAGTATTTTTCATTTTCTTGTATTTATTTCTAATTTATAGTGAAGTTTTACTTTCGAAATTCTATAAATATAGCATTTATCTTTATATTTTACCAACAATCTTAAGACGAATTTTTTTTGGTAATTGCTATATTTATTGATTTTTTAAGAATCTTAAATTTAGTTTAGTTTCTTAAAAGTTGTTAGTTTATTTTTTTTAAATTAAACTATAGATTTTCCTCTTTATTGAAAGAAAATAACTGGTGTTACTAGTAGTGATTGTCTAGTGATAACAAGGGAAAATGTGTGGCTCATGCTTTACTTGTGGTGATCCCTGTTTTTCTTCTATGTGAAATGATTTCAAGAGGTGGCAACAAAAGATTCTGTTCTATTTGACCACACTCAATTTGGCCAAGTTCTTGAAGGAAGATACTCCTGCTACTGGTACTACTGTAGAAGCGATGGATGCTGCAAACGCATGGTATCACTCGGACTTCCTTTGCAAAAACTATATCCTCAATGGAATGGACAATACTTTGTACAATGTATACCGTCCAATCAAAACTACCAAGGCCCTATGGGAGTCACTTGACAAGAAATACAAGACTGAAGATGCTGGCTTGAAGAAATTCGTGGTTGGTAGATTTCTTGATTTCAAGATGGTGGACTCCAAGACGGTCATCAACCAAGTCCAAGAACTTCAAGTTATTATGCATGAGATTGAGGCATAAAACATGGTTCTGGGTGAGACTTTCCCAGTGGATGCAATTATTTCAAGAATTATCTCAAGCATAAGCGCAAAGAGATGGGACTTGAAGATCTTATCGCGAGGCTAAGGATTGAGGAAGACAATCATGGTTCTGAAAAGAAAACCGGTGGTAACTCCATGGTGGCTAAAGCACATGTAGTGGAGGATGAGCCAAAGAACAAGAAAAAGAGGAAACACTCAGGGGAAGGTTCTCACCAAGGGAACTTAGAGAAGAATAAATGGTTCAAGAGAAAATGCTTTAATTGCAACAAGCATGGTCATAGAGTTGCGAACTGTCAAAGCAAGGGAGAAACCACAGAAGTTCACATGACCGACGAGGAGAAATTGTCCAATGAGATATTTGATATTAACCTCTTGGTCGTAATCTGTGAAGTGAACCTAGTAAGCAATACCAAGGAATGGTGGGTGGACACTGGAGCTACATGCCACATCTGCTCTGATAGGAAGATAGAACCAAGTTCTAGACTCGATCATTTGTAAACTATTCTTAATTTTCTTGTATTTATTTCCAATTTATAGTGAAGTTTTATTTTCGAAATTATGTAAATATAGCAATTATCTTTATATTTTACCTACAAATGCTGCTGTTATGGTAACTCAGCCATCCAACCCTGGCCTCCACCCAGCAACTACACCACTGCCACTACCCCTAACTTTACCCTCTCCCTCAGATAAAGACCTTCAATTTGGTAAACGAGTATGGTGGTTTGGATTGGATTAAGGCGTTGGATGTGTCTATTTGAACTACCAAATACTCTGTCTTTGAGAATTTGAGCCATTTTCAGTTTGAGCGTGTAGGGAAAAGGAAAAGGCTTTGTGGGTTATTGATGGTCCTACTCTGTAGGGCCTTCGTTTTTTGTCATTCCTGCTTGACTTTTGAAAAGGTACTGAATTTCACACGCGGAGAGAAAAAGATTTTTTATGTATTTATTTTTGCATATAGTGATGTGTTCTTTTGCTCTATGGTACAAATAGATGAAATCAAACTAGAAAACCTATGCGTCTGTGTGTGATTAGACATTGTTTAGAGGTGCTAGAAATCCACTTAACTTGGGCAATTTCTGAGAGCACGAAAATTGGCTGGGCAGACAAGGATATGCGGCCGGACCTCTCAATTGCAGAACTGGGCAGCTAGTTTTCAGAGTCTTTGGGCTTTCGAAAACGCGATTGGGTCTGCTAGGAGCTCGGGGTTTTTGCGGCCGACCGGATTGGAGAAATTTGTGGCCGGATATGCTCAAAGGAGGTGCGGCCGAGTGTTTTGGGTGAGTGAATTACTGCCCGGCTTTTTGGACTGGAAGCCCTTTGCGGCTGGGGCCTTTGTCGGTCTCCAAAGTTAGAGTTGTAGTATTTGGGCTCTGTAGAAATCGAGTGGAAGGGTTTGCAAATATGCGGCTGAAGGTTTTGGGTTTAATGAAGCTGTGGATTATTTTGAATTGTCCGGCCGAACCTTTGCAAACCCTCCTTGTCCTATTTTATAATATATATATATATATACAAGCATATATAAATGAGTGGGTGTACAATTAGTGCTTTAAGAGTTTTTGCGAAATGGGGAGCTATGTTGGAGTGTGTGCGTCCGAAGGTGAATAAATATGGATGAATGGGCTGTTTTAGAGTAGGTTGCTTTAGGAACTTATATATATATATATATATATACAAGTATATATATGGCTGAATGAGGGTGCATACACGAAGGCTGGGAGGTTTTGTCCGACTTATGCTTATATTAATATATAGGACAAACTACAGTAAACCCCCTAACCTATAGGGTCATTTACGAGTTCATACTCGATTTTGGGGACATTTATGGGTACATACACAACATCGCAAAAAATTACAGATCGCCCCCTCCGTTAGCGATTCCGTCATGGAATCCGTTATGTGCCTACGTGGCGTCTGGCCTTCTGTAATTCAGGAAATCTATTAAGGGCATTTTCAACATCTCATGTCCCTGGGTTTTGCGCCCAAAACAACACGTGGCATGGCGTGAGAAATAACTAACGCACAAATTAAACCCTATAAATCATGCAATCGTAGTACGAGTAAGTAGGGATCGTTCTATTCCGGGGATTAGGAGGGATGCTAATCAACACAAATTAAATTTATTAAACTAGAACTAAGTTAAGGGAACAATGATTGGGGGGGGGGGGGGGGGGGGGGGAGTTGGATGATTTAGACCAAAGTAAAATTTACAACAGCAAATAACTAAGATGTGAATGATATATGGATTAAGGGATAGCTAGAGGATTCTTCTCCACACATGGAACATATGCATACAAATCGATCTCCAGTTACTCTTTCAATAAAGTATGAATGTCAAAGCCCCAAATTAATTGTGAACTGCACTAATTAACTCTCAGATTTTCCTAAGTTCATTGAATTGGACTCAGCGACTCAATCAAATTATTCTTATCAAGTTCCCTATATGAATAGCATGATAGAGATACATATCAAAGATCATTAAGTTCTATGACAATCATAAGCTTTGACAAAGCATTTGTAACTATGAAAAGCATGATACTCCTGCCAGGAATTTACTTAACACAATCATGACTAGTTATTTTTACTACTTGTGAATATAAGTTCATAACGATTAGGTGAAATTCCCTTATATCCTAGCATCAAATCCCTGCATGCAAACTAAGTATGCATCCTTAATAAACATGCAAGAATAAGTCCTGAATAAAACAGAAAAGTAAATCACATTCATACTTTACGAAACCATAACTGGGAGTGATCAATTCATATAAAACATATGTCCATGGCTTCGAATTCACCTCTAACTAAGAAGAAATTTAGTTACACATATTTAATAATTGAAAAGCAATATAGAATAAGAAATACATAGGGTAGGATAAAGAGAAGAAAAGAACTAGATGATGGCAGCAAGGAATTCCCAAGACAGCTCCAAGCTTTGCTCCTTTTGCAACTAGCTCTCTCTCTCTCTCTCTCTCTCTCTCTCTCTCTCTCTCTCTCTCTCTCTCTCTCTCTCTCTCTCTCTCTCTATATAATATATGAATGTGTATGAGTAATGGATGAAGTGAATTGATGGATTGTTGAATGCTTTGTGTTTAGAATTGGAGTGCTATTTAGAGGGAGAATGGAAGGGGAATATTTGAATTGAATATGTTTTATGCCAATAGCACTTGTAATTAGAAACTCATTCTTTTGGCTAGTGCACTTCACCAACAAATCCCATTGTAATTAGAAACTCATTCTTTTGGCTAGTGCACTTCACCAACAAATCCCACTAGATAGTCATGCATGACATTGCATTGCAATCAGCTTGTGGGCCGATTTTGGGCTTGTTATTCACTCCCAAAAATCCTGGAAAAATATGGATCTTCAAGCCCTTTGTCTTATATTTCCAAGCATATGCAGCCCAACTCAAGGAAAAATAGGAAAGACCTTCAAATGTCATTTTTGGCCCAGTAACGCAGATGCTGCCGAATTTTGACCTTGAGCTGCTAAATCATGGATAACTTCCTCTAGAAGACTCCAAATCATGAACCGTAAAATGTTACGGAAACTAGACTTCCGTATCTTTCCAATGATGTATGGCTCATTATCTGGTTCTTCTTGAGCAAGTACAGGTTAATCCGTGAATGTGACTGATCTGCAGAAACTGTTTTGCTAACTTGTCTTCAAAATGCATGTAATGAGTCTCATCCTTATTACACTGAAACATACACAAACTTTATTAAAAGCATAAGTTTAACTCAAAAACATAACCAAATCATAAGTTAGAAGGGTATAAAAAGATATGTAATTATGCAGTGATCATGGCATAACGTAATTCAAAAAACAAAAAAAAAACCAATCATTCCAGAAGCTCATCATCCCTAACTTCTATCACCGAAATCGATTTACCCCCCAAATCGAAACCGATTGCACAAATTGAAACCTAATCCCCATTTTGCATCGATTGAAAGCGCAAAGAAGGCTGGGTGCTGTAATTCGAGATGCCCTAGTGTATTCGTCCTCGTGGTTGTCGTGCTCCTCGTTACTGTAAGTTGAAGGCAGTTTTTAAATTTTCTTGCTTTTTGGTTTCCTCGCAAAGGTTTAAGATGCGTGCAGTTTGATTTTGTCTGAACCTTTCAGTTGCTTTGAAGTGTGCTTGATAGTGATATTTGTGGTCCATGGTTGATAATAAACGTAGTTGTGTTGTTGAAAAGGCATAAAAAAAAAAGCACTTTTTCTTTTCAAACCAAACTGCTTTTGATTGGAGATAGTACTTAGTGGTCCAAAACCTCTGCATTTGTTTATGTCCTTGTTTAGTCACCAGTTAAATATTGAACAATTGTGTATTGATAGGTTTGACTGTTATGTGGCATTGTAGGTGAAGATGATAAGTTTACTATTTGAATGAACCATGGGGGTTCTTTATGTGACAACCTGTATGTAAATGGGACTCTGGATTTCATTGATTTTTGTGATAAGGACCAAATGTCTATGTTTGAAATTGGTCTGATGGTTAAGGAGTTAGGCTATGATGTTATAGTGTTATATCACTATGAGTTTCCCAACTCTGCTTCTGTAGAGAAGCTTATGTCTGATGAAGATGTTCTGAAAATGTGTGAATGTGTGCCATGAGTAAGGGAGATAGATATATTTTTGACATAGTTGGCTGATGACCCTTATACCTTTTTAAACAAACACAAAGAGATGGAGCTGCAAAGGGTGGAAGGTTCTAGGGTCCAAAAACAGAGGTCGGTCGTGATTGAGGATATAGGATGTTCTGATTCTATTCCTCTTGTTCCTTATGTAAGGGCAAAGGCTGCTGCAAAGGGTAAAATACTGAAGATATTGGAGCAAGAACCAGTGGAGGATGTTGGGGATTTTTCAGAACCTGAGGCACCAAAGAATGCAAAGGGTAAAACAGTGGCTGAGGCAGCAAAGAAGGGAAAGGCTGCAAGGTGTAGTATGGATAAGGAAGTGGCTGACCCTGAGCCACCAAAGAGTGTAAGGGCTACAAGGTCTTCAAAGGGTAAAGAAGTGGCTGAACCTAAGGCACCAAAGAGGGCAAGGGCTACAAGGTCTTCAAAGGGTAAAGGTGTGGCAATGGCAACTGTAACAGATGGGGAAGATAGTGATGCATCCTTATCAGATGCATCTACTTTTGTTGACAGTGAGTATGGGGGGAACATTGAAGAGATAGCTGAGGAAACCATATTTTTGCAACAGTGGATTGCAGATCATTCCCCAGTTGAAGATACTTTTCAGCCTCTTGAAGATGAAGAGATAAATGAGGGTGAAGGTGGTGCTGTAAATGAGGGTGGTGTTGTTAATGAGGGTGAAGGTCCAAGTGGGGACCAACCTTTACATGCTGGCCCAAGTAGGGACCACCTTTCACAGACTGGTCAAAATGAAGACCAACCTTCACAGACTGGTCAAAATAGGGAGCAGCCTTCTCGGACTACGGATTTTCACCACACAGATCTTGGAGACACCAGATTGGAAGAGGGGGATCAAGCAGTGGAGGATGAGTTAAAAAGTGTTCATTCATATGAAGATGATGAAACAGTTGCAAGGGGGGAAAAATTCAAACACTACAACCATGAAATAGACAAGCAAAACCCTGTTTTTGATACTGGAATGATATTCACTGACTGTAAGGTTTTCAGAGAAGCTGTTGGTGAATATTGCTTGTTGAGTGGGAAAGAGGTCACTTTCACCAGGAATGAAAAGTATAAGCTGAAGGCAGTTTGTAAAGCAGTGAGCTGTCCATGGCAGATTTATGTGGCTTGGAAAAACCCTACAAATCGAAGCTTGGTGGTGAAATACTATAATCCCAATCACAATAGTGTCAGAGTATTTCAAAACACACAAGCCTCAAGTAAATGGTTGACAGAGAAGTTCCTGACTAGGATTCAGTCAAATCCCACCATGCCTCCACAGTCTATAGTGAATGCAGCATCTTCTGAGTTTAAAGTAGGTATATCTAGGATGAAAGCTTACAGGGCAAAGACAGACGCACTTCGAATGATTGAAGGATCAGTTGCTGAGCAATATGCCATGCTCTGGGATTATTGCCATGAGCTGGAAGACAAAAACCCTGGCTCCACAACAAAGATGCAGTGTGAGTTTGTTGATTGTGAAGCTGTTTTCAAGAGTTTGTACATTTGTTTAGAACCATTAAAGAAAGGGTTTAAGATGAACTGTAGGTCTTTTATTGGGTTAGATGCCTGTCATCTAAACGAGGTTTATTGTGGACAGTTGCTTACAGCAGTTGGGATCGATCCGAATAACAAGTCTTGGGTCCTAGCATATGCTGTGGTTGGGATGGAAACAAGGGAGTCATGGACATGGTTCATTGATCTGTTGGCCAAGGATGTGGACATTGTTAATTCATATGGATGGCCTTTATATCTGACAAGCAAAAAGGACTGCCTGGTGCCTTTGAAGACATTATGCCTAATGCTGAGACAAGATTCTGTGTGAGGCACCTTTGGGATAACTTCAACCAAACGTATAAAGGTAAAGTATTGAGGGATCAGTTATGGACATGTGCTAGAGCTACCAATGTGCCTTGTTTTAACTATCAAATGGAAGTAATGAAGACCTTAGATAGCAATGCATGGGAGTGGCTTGCTGAGAAGCCACCAACACAATGGAGTAAGTCTCATTTCAGAACACATATTAAGTGTGATATGCTGTAGAATAACTTGTGTGAAAGCTTCAACAATAGTATCAAGACAGCAAGGGACAAGCCAATTATCACAATGCTAGAGATGATCAGGTGCTTGTTGATGAGAAGGATCCAGTGGAGGAGGGACAAGATGAGCAGTTGGCCTTATAAAATATGCAAGAACATTTTTGACCAATATGTGGTGGATTTGGAGTGGGACTTGTCAGGCATTCCTTGTGCTCATGGAATTACTGCCATACATTACAAAGGAGGTAAAGCTGTGGAGGATTATGTGCATTCATACTACAGCAAGGATAGTTACATGGCCCTCTATAACAATCTCATTATGCCAATTAATGGATCACAACTATGGGAGAAGACCAACCAGCCATCAATAAAGCCCCCAGCCTACACTAGACAACCTGGAAGACCTAGGAAGGTGAGGATAAAAGGAGCTGAAGAGAGAATAGATAGGAGTGGGAAAAAATGGTTGGGAAGACAAGGAATGCAAATGAGGTGTAGTATTTGTGGCTCAACTGGCCATAACAAAGCCACCCACCATTGGAATCTGCCTCAAAAGGAAAAACCCCTTTCAAGGGGTAAAGGAAGACCAAGAAAGATATCTAACCAAGACCCTGCAGTTGCTGCTGTGAGTGCCTATTTTTATTGCTAGGTTGTGTTGATGAAATGTTATGTTGTTTCTTCCTTAAAATGGAAAAGCAATTTCATTGTTTTATTGTTTGAAGCTGAGAGTGTATTTTGTCTGTAGGATGAAGCAAAAGCAGTTGCAAGAGTTAGGAGAAAGAATGCATATGTAAGGGCAAAGGCTGATGTTGCTGCAAAGAAGGCTGCACTAAATGCTTCCCAGCCAAATGCAGCTGAAACTGCTGGAATAGGATTGAGAGCATCCAAGAGACAGAGAAAATAGTCTCTTAGTTCTTAGTTCTTAGTTTATGCAAATTCCATTTGATTTTGAACTAGTATTATGTCTGGTTTTGTGATGTGGCCTTTTGAAGTTTACTTTTGGTATTTTGAACTCCAAGTGGGGACCAACTTCTGGTTTTGGTAGCTGTTTTATTGTTATTCCAGATTCGGTGTGTTATTCAATTGTAATGAGATGCAAATGTTGAAAATGTATGTGTGTTTTTGAACTAAAATATAATGGAATTTTTTCAAGCCATTGTTCAATTGGAAATTCCTAACAATTGTGCATACATAAACAGTCTGCATTTCCAATTTGCCTCACAATTGTTCATACATAAACATCTTTCATACAACTTCACATGGGAAATTACAAGAAACAGACTTTTCATACACAAAGCACTTTGATTTTCCAGAATGTCCCACAAATGGCCACAAAATACATCACCCAACTCTTCTAAGATATAGACCCTAAAATGTAAGTGCTAATTTCACATTCTTGGAAGATCCAGAGTCTCTCCATTCCACTACTAGCATTCCCAACAACACAATCAAAAAAATCCAAGAACCCAGAACACTTGCTCGTAGAAATCTTTGTGCTTTCAAGGCAGCTCCAACCTCTTCTTCCTTACGCAATCGTTTCAATAGTCCAGATATCACAATCTTGGACCTTTCGCATACCTGTGGATCATACCATTCAAAGAATGCACAACCTTTTCTGACCCCATAATCGGCGCAGCCCCAAAATCTTCTCCCAGGGTTGTTGTCAGTCCATGATGTTGTCAAATGACATTGATTGCCGCAGTGACAAATGGGCTGGCCCACTTCGCATCTTCGATTTGCAGACATCGTTGACCTCGTCAACATCGTCGTCTTTGTCTTCTTCGAATTGGAACCTGGGCATCCACTTCTATCGATTTTGGGGGCTAAGTCTAAGTGGGGGCTTAGATATGGAACACGATTTGGGGGTTTTCTGTTTTTCTTTTTTGAATTAAACTAAACCACGTGTTGGCGCGAAAACCAGGGACCTGATCTGCCGAAAATGCCCTTAAAAAATTGTCCAGCTAGATGCCACGTAGGCACATAACGGATTTCATGACGAAATCGCTAACGGAGGGGGCGATTTGTAATTTTTTGCGACGTTGTGTATGTACCCATAAATGTCCCCAAAATCGGGTATGAACTCGAAAATGACCCTATAGGTTAGGGGGTTTACTGTAGTTTGTCCTAATATATATTTATATATATAATATATATTAATATGTATATATGGAATGATATGAAATCTAATATATATTATATGGATGGCAATATAAGAGAAATCGGATGCCCAAGCCCAAGCCAACTATTCAAGCCCAGATTTTCGGAGGATTATGTGCACGTGACGGAGACTTCACAAGGAAAGAAATCAAGGGATTTTTTTATAGTAACTCCGAGTGTTCCAAAACAAGGAAGAATCAAGCATGTCAGAATACAATCCCACGGATTTAGAGGGCTTTGAAAGGAAAGATTTTTAAGAAGAGTTGACCTTTGGCCATGCAATGCCCAGCCCATGGGCTGACGAGTGCCCTATATAAACCTTGCTCGATGAACACATCAGACACACAACATCAGACAAACAAACTTATCTTTCGTCTCGCACTTTTCTTTTCATAGACTTAGGATTTTATTTTTCAAGCACATAGTGTAGTGAGTTCTTCATATTTCTAGTGTAAGTTTATATTTCTCTTGTCATTTAAATTCTTGTTTCGATTTATATTTCTTGTCATTTAAATTCAAGTTTATTTCAATTGTTTTAATTTTCATTGTTATCGCACTTCAATTAAGTTTAATTTCAAGTTTATTTTATTTTATCATTCTTATTGCTTTCACTTCGTTCTTGCTTTATTTATCGCTTTGATTTATTTTATCGCACTTCAATTCTTGTCTTTACGTTTATACGCATATTTAGTTTAATTGCATTATTTTTACTTAAATCACAAAAACATCCGTACGAAACCTAACCATTTACTTAAACCACAAAAATCACAAAAAGTGAAAGAATCTAGGCCAATATGAGGTTCCTTGGCCAATCAATTGTTTGGAATGTTGTAATCATGTAATGTAGAAGGGATATTTCTGGTTTTCATGTGGCTATCTTGACAATACTTGTTTGTTTTGTCGGTTCTGATGTTTATGGGGCAGTAAAATTTTGTTTCTTTAAAAAATTAAAAATAAAAGTGATTATCCAGAATCATTCCCAAGGCTTCAAAAATAAAAACTGAAACAAAAACAAGGCACTACCAAACTGCGGATGGAATCTCATTCACGTGCGAAGAAAAAGCAAGGGATATAAAGCCGAAAAAAGATAAATGAGAAAATTGAGGGCCTCAGGTGAAAAAAAACAGTGAGACGAGGACTTGCCAGCCACAGACCACGGTCATAACAGAGTAAACCGTAGGCAGCAAACCCCACCTCTCATTGCGATCGTGTCTGGTCAAGAAAGAAACCCTTCTCGTTCTCGGCCCATAGGGTTTTCTCTTATAGCCTCTTACACCACCACCAAGGGACATGGGTATGTTTCTCTTCTTTACTACACTCTACACATTGTGCTCGCCTTCTTTTCTTTTGTTTTCCCAGTTACCAAACAGAGTTCAGAGAATGGTGGCTTTAAAATATGTGAACTTTTCTAGAAATGGAGCAGTAATATACTAATCATTTAGTTAGAGAGTTTTTGGGCATTTCAAACCCTTTTCTTTTAGCCATTGACAAAGGTTAAGTGATAAAAAAAAAATGATTTAATGTGTGTATATGTGTATATGGGAGACACACTTGTCGGTTGCCTAGAATCTTGGTAACAGGGATGACCCACATATCAGACTAATTTTCTTTGAATTTCCTAGGATATGGGTAAATAAAATTTTATCAGTAGAGGATCTTCCTTGTAAAAAGGTTAAATTAAATTCTATTGGGAAGTGGGAGCAATTTAGAGTTTAGAGTTTGCTAGTGGCCTTTGGGTCACATGCTATCTTCTCTCCTCATATCTATGGAGATGTAGGATGAGTTGGTGGGTTTAATACTAATAATTCACCAAGAAAAATAGAGGAAAAAAGAGAAGGATGTGACTGACTTTCTAGTATTATCTTTAGGTCAACAGAAATGAAGGTCAAGTGAATGTAAAAATAGGCAAGGGTATGTAGGGAAATTTCATAGTTTATGATATTTTTTAGGGAGTTTCACTAAAACACCCAAAATGGGTGTTGAAATTATAAAAAAAACTCAAGCACTATTTAAACATATAAACACACCCAAAACCTATCATTACACACACTCAAAACCCATTTATAAACACACTCAAAAAGTTGACTTTGGGGTTGATTTTGGGTGTGTTTCTATGTTTAAATAGTACTTGGGTTTTTTTTATAAATACATGTCTAGGAATGGATTTATTTATAAATTTGTATATTTTTTATTGGGTCATAGGACATGTAAAAATAAGCATAATTGATATTGTGCTAAAACATAGTTGCACTTCTTGAAATGGAAAGAAGCTCTCCAGGAGCTGGATGAAATTTACCCCAGTCCCACCTTTCATCTGCAAGAATACATTTTTAATTGTATGGTCGCTCAGGGGCTCATATTTAAAACAAATGGGCAATTAAATAATGTGTTTCTTCTACTAGGCCTATATGGGATTTCTAACCAAATTCGGTTTCATTGAGGAGTTCAATTTCTGTCAAATATGGATCAGTTTTGGCTGTTTGGTATATATAAGGAGCATGTGATTTTTTATTTTCTGTACTATGTTCCAAAAAAGATTTCTTTACCATTCCAACGAGCATCTTCAGCTGGTTAGTTCTATGGGTTTTTTCTGTGCAGTGACTGTTTCCTGCAGGGGTTGCCATTCGTACCTTTAATATAGTAAAAGACTATTGGCATAAGAATCTGGTTCACGACCATTTGATGCATATGATGTCCCTTCTTGGTTAGACTATAATATGATTTCCCTGCAGAAAAGGTGCTTTACGTCTGAAGGAAGTTTGATATCTCTAATTACTGAAAGTTTAGGTTGATCATGGTTAATCTGTGCTTCTTCCATTTTAACTAGCATTTTGGGATTGAATGCAAATCTAGAACACGATTGATCTTATTTTCTCCATAATGTTTATGATATTCATTGTGTCTTTGTAATCAGGTTGCTCTTTGCAATTTTGGATTGAAGTAAATTAATATTTTGTAGTGAATGTATGCAACTGATGCTCCTTTAAGAAACCTTTCTGTCCTTTAAATGCTTCCAGTTTATATCTTCTACTTGATATGCTTCATTGGCATCTACAAAAACTAAACTAGAACATTTGCCAACTAAGCCTGATCTACTACAAAAACTAAACTAGAACATTTGCCAACTAAGCCTGATCTATTACTAGGCTTTCTCATATAATTTCCATTTCTTTTCTGAATTGAAAATAAATGA
This sequence comes from Prunus salicina, assembly GCA_020226455.1. NCBI lineage: Eukaryota > Viridiplantae > Streptophyta > Magnoliopsida > Rosales > Rosaceae > Prunus > Prunus salicina. The sequence continues at coordinate 25,691,433 of CM035346.1, read as the reverse complement.
AGCAATTGCAAAAGTGGAGTTGAAGTTGTTAGTCGGCCCACGAACCTTAGCTGAAGTGGTAAGGGGTGGATGTGGGGTGAGGTAGAGATCCTAGGTTCAAACCTCCCTGTAATAAAACAATTTTGTTCTTTGAATGTCTTATTTATTTTTCAATCAGGAAATTACAAACACAATCATGGTATTGGATCTGAAAGGATGTCTCCAGCAACAAAGCCTCATGGAAGGGATGATTGGGATATAGAGTTTCAGATTCACCGTATGGAAGCAAAGGCATACCATGCTGTGTTGAGGGCATTTAGTGCTCAATCGAATAATCTAACTTGGGTAAAGTTTTAATTGTTAACCTCTTTTTTGGCACTTACAGATTTCATGATCATGTTGCTTCCTATTTGTCTCTACAGATTATTTTTATTTCCTTGTGTTATTGTGAATTGTTTTCTATCCATTTTTGTGTTATCTCAATGTCCAAAAAGTCTTTTATTATATAGGGACGAGAGGCACTTATGACTGAGCTGCGGAAGGAACTTAATATTTCAGATGATGAACATGGAGTTCTGCTCACGAAGATTAAGTCAGACGAGGCGATAAAAGTGATAAGGTCCTCATAATTTGTTCCCGTTGAGTCATACAATAATACATCTTTTGTGATTGTTGTGATAACTTGGCTGTGGAAAATCTTATACAGTTTTTTTCTTTTCACTTTTTGGGTGTATTTTATGCAGGGAATGGCGGAATGATGCCCATTGTGCTCAAGAGTGTGGTAAGGATGCTCCTAGATATCCTTCTAAACTAGTGAGCAATGCTCAACATGCTCAACAGAGAGAAGTGGAGACTCAACATCCTCCTGTTTCAAAGTCTCAGAAATATTCCTCATGCAGTCAGCCTTGTGCAGAAGTTATCCCTTCTGCTACTGCTGCACCAGTAAGTAGAAAATTTCCAAGCTGAAGATTGTTTATTGTCATTACATTTATTTCGTAGTACATTCTTTCTACATCCTATGGAAGGATATTTGGTCTCAGTAATCTCTTTAATAAATATCACAGGGTGCCCAAATCAAAGACATTGGTGGAATGAGAGTGAAACTTGGAAGAAACTTTGTGACTAAAGGAAACAGCCCTTTTTTGAACTTGAAGGCATGTATTTATTTAACTGTGACGATGCTACTTGATCTAGTGTTAGTCTTGAAATTTGCATCTCTCTCTCTCTCTCTCTCTCTCTCTCTCTCTCTCTCTCCCATACACACTCAGAGGCTGTCTCTTGGGAACAAATATGAGCTCTCTTCTGCTAGAAGCAAACATATAAGTCCATATAAGTCTCTCTTGTTGGAGTTGTGGTTGCAAGAGAAGGTGGACATTTCATTTTAGAAGGTAGTGAATGGGCTTACCTTTGAGTATTCATATCCCTAGTGGTGTATTATAACTTATAAGTTGCTATAAATTTGTAAACTGTTTTGGCAAGTCAGATGGACGAGTCTTATTGTCAACTTGATCCTCTCCCTTTAAATTACTTTTCTTGTTGACAATAACAATTGTATAAATGGTTTTCTTGATGTCTTTTGTGTTTGCATGGGTAAAGAAAACTGTAGAGTTTGATTCAGTGTCTACTTTTTAATGTTGTTCCATGGATTTACAACAAGATAAATGATGCCTTAAAGCTTCTGCCATTGGATAATGATGTTGGCTTAGAGAAGCTCAAGGAATTATAAGATTAAAAATCAAAATACATTTTTGTGGGTTATGTGGATTTAAGGCATAGATCTAACTTGATGTAGTACATTGAGTGGTCAATGCATTACTAACACGCATCCTAACAACAGAACTTTTCACAGCTTTTGCTTATCACTCTTGATAATTCACGGTCCTTTTGGGGAGATTTCTATACTGTCCTTACATTTATCTTTGAGGAGTTTTAGATTTATTTCTTTACTTCATCAGCTATAATCTACGTTAACCTCTGGTTCTACTGGATTATACCAAACTAGTATGTAATCGGGACAATATTACTTAATTATATGTTAGATTTGCTGATTCTAAGACCTACTTCAACCTCACTTATCCTGTACCAAGGACAGGTTCAGTTTATCTTTGTTTAGTTTCAGATTTATGTTTGTTTCCTATAACTTCCTTTAAATGATTATACTAAAATCACATGCTTTGAACTCAAGTTTCTTAAAATACTTATACAGTACCAAGGAGAACTTAGCAAGGATCAAGGGAGTGGTGACTTGGCAATGCTCTCATCTGGGAATGGTAGACAGTCTATGCATATAATTGGTCGTAACCCTCAGGCACCATATGGTAGCAGAAGTACTGGACTGGTAAAATCCCAATTGAAGATGGGCTCTCACCCAACTGGCTCTGACAATTTAAACAAAAGTTCTGATTTGATTAAGATACGTGCTACAGATAAAGTCCTTTATGAGGTGAGCCAAAAGTTGTGTTCATATTTTTTCATTACATAGTTATTTGTTTTTTGCAATGTTTTCATTAACTTGGATATTTATTTTTAAACTGGATTCGGGTGCTGATTTTAGAGGGGAAGTTTAAAATACAACTTTTGATGCAGATATATGAAATGAAGTATTGATGGTTTACAGTACTTGATGTTGGTAGCCATTGGAATCCCAAATTATGTAAAGCAATGGGAGTTTTATAAATATGGCTAAGCCATGTTCGAAGAATCTTTACCTTTTTAAAAACATGAGTTGGAATTAATGGAGATTAGTGAGTACGTAGGCTAAAGTAAAATTGTATGTTACAATGGGATTCTTCCAACATTTTAGCAAACTTTGATTGGATGAACCTTGATATAGGGTTTGTAGCTGTTTATAGTTTTGGTAAATGAAAGAAACAGAATAATTCTATTAAGATGTCATAAATACAAGTACAACAACAACAGGATCAGTCCACCAATGTACAGATAGAATCTTCAAGACTCAATTAGCAAACAGCCTCAGATACAAGTAGAACAACAATGCATGATGCCCAATGGACTTTTCCAAAAGAACTCGATCTCCTCCTCGCAGATATTTTTCCAAAGAAATATGATCTTTGAATAAATTATTTAAAATATCAGTATGTAATTGCCAACAAAAGAAATTTTAGTTGGACATCTGAATAATTTCCATTGACACAATTAGTTCTGAAGGGTTCTTTGCCGCTTTATCTGCATGAGGTAATTGATTTTTTGTTTGTCTTTTCAAACTCTTACACCCATGCCGATCATATTGGGAAATATGAATTCTTAGGTCATTAAGAATTCTGTTGTACATAACGAATCACGTCAGTAAAAGTTTTATTTTTTGTCTTTTCCTTAGGTGGCATCTCCTACTCTTGAGACTCTGTCTTTTGTAGTTCTGGACTCTGTCCGTAGTTACTGATCCTTTCAGCATGCTTTTGTGTGTGCTCAACATATAAAGATGTTCTCACCTGCGCCCTTGAAAGGTGGTTAGTTCAGGATACAAAAAGGATATGATTGAAAATTCTATTAATATAAAAACATATGATTGAAAATTCTATTATTATAGAAACCTTGTTGTATACCCCGAAAGTGCTGCTTGTCGTGTGTTTGCTTATGTTGCATGTTTCGCTTTTGGCAGGTTGAGAAGCTTTGATTGTCAAGAAAGCCTAGTCCCACTTCATGTTGAGAAGGCAAAGTTAATCCTTAAAGTAATTTCTATACCCCATCCTGCAGGAGTGCAGATAGTACCATTTTGTTTAAATTTAATTATCTGGCCAATAAGAACTCAACTATGATTTTTAAACCCTATAAAAAAAAAAAAAGTAATACTATAAACAACCCAAATTTTGTTTTGGTTTAGGAGCATGAAAGAGCTATCCTTGAAGCACTTGGCAAACTGCCTGATGTGTCAGATGTGGGTAAGGACTTCTTTCTTCAATCCTCTCTGCTCTCTCTGACTTCTGATTTCTGAAATATGAATATTGACAAGGGCTTGATTTTGTAGATGATTCTCCAAAGCAAATCTGGCATAAGTATCCTCATGAACAGCTTCCAGTAACGGGACGCAAAATGTTGATACGCAATGACTTCTATGGATAGGCCAGTAGGTTGACATACTGAGGGTTTATGTTCTATTGAAACACACGTGGTTAGGATTTCCTTTCATTGGCATTCAAGATGATGAAGCTGCCACTTAATTTGACCTGGTAATCTTGGAGATTTGAAGTCATGTATATATAACTGTCTATCATATGGTCCAAGGCCATCCCACGCCATAGCCTCCTATGGTGATCACTAAGAATAGATGTTAGCTTTTGTTGCTTTATGAACAGAAACGCTTGAGACAGATTTTCTTAGCAAATAGTTTTTTTTGGCACAAAAATGTTGGTAAAAATCAACTGGTTTAGTTTGCTGAAAAGTTATCCCAATTTCAAAAAAATGTTCAGTTGCCCGCTTTCTGAACAGTGCTCATATTCTTTTGGTTGTAGCATGTGGATGTTTTGTTTTGCACCCTCTCTCTCTCTCCACCTTTTTTTTTCTTGCTGCTAGGAAATTTCGTTTTCTGGAACTTGTTTCGGGTACATAAGAGATTTAATTGGGATTTCAAATCAGAGGACGAAAACTGTATCAGAATTCCAAATAACATTATGGGTTTGAGATTTTAACAAATGAAGGTGCCTCTTACTAAACCAACCCACGTTACTGATATATCATGTGTCATTTTTTCTAGTATAGCTAAAGGCTTGTTATAAATAAATAAAAAAGAAAAAGAAAATAATAACACCGCACGTTACCTCTCCAAGAGATAACAGATACCTGTCCAGAAGTTCCAAAAGTAATGGACTTCAATTAATATCTACATCCTCAGCAACACTTCCGTCTACAAGCTCTTGTGTGTGAAGTTTTGAATGGCAAGCTCAACTTCCATACTTCAACCCAAGAAACTCTCTCTTTTAATCCTCAACATATCCTTTCTCTTCCTCTTGTGTCTCTCTCTCATCACAACACATCTCCATTCTCACTCTCATCACAGCTCAGACTTACTGGGCCAATCCAATAATACAAATCTCAGTGAGATCAAACTAGTTGATGGCTGCACAAATCTCCATAATCTCACAGATTATGAAAGCAAGTGCTTGTATGTCAAAACACAAACAGGTTGCAGGCCTAAAGGGTACATCAATTATCTCCAAATATTTTACTGCAATCTTGGCAAGTTTCCAGTTCTAGGCCATGCTGCAATTCTACTTTGGCTTTTTGTTTTATTCTATCTGTTGGGAAACACAGCTGCTAATTATTTCTGTTCCTCCTTAGAGAGCTTGTCCAAAATCTTGAAGCTCTCTCCTACCATAGCCGGAGTCACCCTCCTCTCCCTCGGAAACGGGGCCTCCGATGTCTTTTCGAGCATCGTTTCTTTCACGAGATCCGGTGATGGTGATGTTGGCCTCAACAGTGTGCTAGGGGGTGCCTTCTTTGTGTCCAGCATTGTGGTAGGAGTTATTAGCATACTAATTAGCCCTCACCAGATTTCGGTTGATGAGGCCAGCTTTGTTAGAGATGTGATCTTCTTCTTATTCTCTCTCTCATCTCTTCTTGCAATCATTGTTATTGGAAGGATCAACTTGTGGGGTGCCATTTCTTTTCTTGCTATTTACTTTGTTTATGTTGGCACAGTTTCGGCCACTCAATTATACAAAAGGAAAAACAGAGAATTGTTAGGGGACAGGTTTTCAACATCTCTTGCTGCTTCAAAGAATGTACCAGCGCTACAAAGCTTTGATGACTTAGGAGATAGTACTAGTACACCATTACTAGGCTATGTTGATGAGGATAAACCTATTTTCGACATGAATTCGAAAGCCACTCTTGATGTTCATCAAGAACAAAATTCTGGGTTTTCTTATTTGGGAACATTGATTTATATCTTGGAGTTACCTCTCTACTTGCCTAGAAGATTGACCATACCTGTTGTGAGTGAAGAAAGATGGTCCAAGCCATATGCAGTTATTTCTGTAACTTTGGCACCAGTTTTGCTGGCTGCTCTTTGCAACACACAGAGGGAGAATCAGAGCTCAAGAGGTAAATTAGTAACATACATGACAGCAGGGCTGATTGGGTTGGTTTTGGGCAATCTTGCATATGTGACCACAAAAAGTTGGGGCCCACCAAAGAAGTGCTTGTTCCCTTGGCTTGTTGGTGGGTTTTTTATGAGTGTAGCTTGGACTTATATTATTGCTGAAGAATTGGTCTGTTTGTTAGAATCATATGGGAATATATTGGGGATTAGCCCTTCAATTCTAGGACTTACTGTCCTAGCTTGGGGTAACTCCCTTAATGATTTGATAGCTAATGTTGCTATGGCAGTGAATGGTGGGGCAGATGGGGCCCAGATTGCTATTTCGGGCTGTTATGCGGGTCCCATGTTTAACACATTGGTGGGAGTGGGTATCTCACTGGTTTTCTCATCTTGGTCTGAGTATCCATCCTCCTATGTCATTCCCATTGACCATTCTCTCTATGAAACGATAGCGTTTTTGATGGGTGGCTTGCTGTGGGCCCTTGTGATTTTGCCCAAGAAGGATATGAAGCTGGATCGTTATATGGGGATTGGCCTTGTGGCAATTTACTTGTGTTTTCTGTTTCTCAGGCTGGCCATGCTCTTGGTCTTATGAATTTTGATTTCATGTGTAATCCCATGTGTATAAATTCTGTAATCCCATGTGTATTGGATTCATTTTCAATGAGAAATACATAAAACAAAAGTAATATTTTCTCTAAATTCTTCTCTATGAATATTCTAGAACTCTTTGTCTTCTTCTTCCTTCAGCTCTACTTCTTCTTCCTTCAGCTCTGTTAGCATGGTATCGAGCGGATTAGCCCACGTGTGAAAGCCCAACGGCCACACGTGCTCCACGCCACCCAAAATATATGTTATCTACGTATTAGGCTTGAAAATTGGCCACACGTGCGGGGGACGTGTGAGAATGTGAAGGTAAAAAGTCTCACATTGGAAAGTTGAGAAACCTAATAAGGGCTTATAAGGAGTTGAGCTACTCCCCATTACCAATTGGTTTTGGGGTGGAACCTCAACTTCCTTCACATTTTAGTTAAATAGTATCCTTTTGTCTAGTTATTTTGATGTCGAGTTGGTACTTCATTTTGTTATAATTTTCTTCTTTTTCTTTTTATGAACGGGAGATGAATTCGAACTTGGACATCTTTAAGCATTAACGAATGAAATATCATTAGACCAATAGTTAGTTCATATAACCTAGCACGATTGCTACCCCGTGTATAAGAATATACCGATCACACTGTCAATTAAGCATATATATGACCGATTCAATACCATCATCTACTCCCTAATATAAAAGGTGTTAGAAATTTGGTTCAGACCAAATGGTTTTCAGTCAACTATGAGACACAGATTGAATGGGTCCGGCATAAGCTGACTGGATTGGGGATAGTTCAAAGTAACAAAGGAATTCTCTAATAAATTTGTGAAATGGATCTCAATCCTGCCTTAAAAATAGCTAAGTTGAAGGCTAGACGCAAGCTTGGTATAGGGCCATGGATAAGTAAAATAGTTCTTTATCAAGAGGGGAGGGTTTAGAGACTTGAATATTTAAGGGTGACAGAGGGAAAGTACATACATAGAGTTAAGACGAATAGACCTACCCAACAGTTAGCTTAAATATGCCTAAAAATTAGATGTACAATTCCTAACATCATAAAATATTATGTGAGACCATACGGAACTTGTAATTCAAATAATTAAGAATAATTATCTTTGCATCCGATATCCTGTATTCAAATCACCACTCTCCTAATATTATGGTTAAGCATGATGGACTCTTTCCCAAGACATGTTAAAAGGATTTTTAGCACAAACTCATGGTCCAAAAGCTACTAATAACATGTCTTTTTAGCAGACCCACTTGGTCCAAAAGCTTTTAATGCATCGACTTGGACTGGACGTCCATTTCTTTCACGTGGTCTAAAAGTACTTATGTGGTCCATAGAGAGCCCATGGACACGGTGAGTTCGCCAACCTGTTGAGACAAGAAGCGTTCTAAATATCGCACGGGTCCAAAGGTCGACTAGGATGTGTGTTGTATTTTAATCCTGATCCTCTTTGGTGAGGTCTGTGCCACAAATAATTCTACTTGTACAGACTGGTTGTCGAGCACTCGCACGAAACATTTGGATTCATAGACTCTAAATTAGTAATTTTGTATCCAAATTATTATTCAGAGAGAAGTGTAACCTTACATATTGGGAGAAGAGGTGCCAAATGAATCGGGTCAGTCCGAGTACAACACGAGCATGGTCTGTTTAAGTAAAGTTTGGTATGGCACGATCTGTATTTTTGGACCGTGCCGGAATGAGGTAATTATGTCTAATAGGTTGGGTCGGCTCGTAACCCATCACGGGCCGTGCTGGCCTGAAATCCAACAGGTTGGCCCGTTTAAAGCCCATTTATTAAATTATACTTGTTTCGGAGAAAAATAATACATAATATTATTATATTTATATCTTAAATTCAAGTCTATTTCTTTTCTCTAATAATATATATTAAAATTTAATGTTTTCTTTATATATAAAATAATGATTTTGTTTTTCAAGTTTCAAATTTTAAAATCCAAATAAGAATCTAGCCATTTTCTATATAAATGTACTTTAAATAAAGTTATTGACCTCTTTTTTTTAACAAATAATAAATTTTATTAGTACATACATAATTGTAAAAAAATTTAGGGCTCGTGTGGGAATGCTTCTTCCCGAAGCGCTTATGCTAGTAGCGCTTACACCAGTAGCGCTTATGACATAAGCGCTTCTACAAAGTAGCAGTTTGTCGTTTGGATGTCACATTTAAAAGTGCTTTTACACTATATAAAAGCGCTTTTGATATTTTGTTGAGTGTTTGGCTGACACAATAAAAACACTTTTAAAAGTACTTAAAAAAAATTTAAAGAATCCCAAAATATTATAATAAACATAGGAAATAAAAATTCGCAGGATCCCAACTGATCCCAGTTGCTAAAATAATATGCATCTCAATAAACTTACCAGTAACACTTGCACTTTCATTAGCAACCCACGCACCTTCCCCTTCTTTCATGACCTTCTTTATTACCTTGGCATCACCAGTAACATCAATAACAGGCTTGAAAGACAACAACTCGAGATCAATGTTTAGCACAGAACTTGGAAGGACAGAATGAAATCCATTGTTTGAATCCCTCTCCTCCACACCAAAGGCATCTGCAATTATTTATCAACTGTCATCATCAGACGATTCAATTTTTTTTCTTTTTGCCAGACATAGCAATTTGATAACAAGGATCCAAAGACATACACTGAGGTTGAACAATTAATCGGACCTTCTCTCCCCTGTTCATTGTCTTGATTGCTTTTGGCAATGCTGAACAAAAATGGCATGAAACAGACACAAACCCCTCGTTATTCAATTATTACAAATTGGTATAATCACAAAGGAATTGCCTTTCCCCATTAAAATCAAATCAGATTAAAACAAAAAAAGAAAATACCATCTTTCTTCACATAGAATTCAATTCCTTCTTCTAGTGTCTCTGCAACAACAGTACCATCAACCAACGCCACCCAATACTTGACTGCATTAACAACAAAATTCCAATAAAAACATCAAAATTGAGGTTGACAGAACTGTGATTACATGCTAACACAGAATGATAACCAATAAAGAATTCAAATTGAGAGGCTCATCTCTGTCTCTGGTAGACTCGAACTTCATCCCATCAAGTAGAGTTCCAACGTAGTGCACTAAATTCAAACTTCCACACTCAAAATTATAATATAATTTTCATGGGTATTGTTTTGATTTTAATAGGAGAGAAAAAGAGAGAGAGAAAAAAAAAGAAAGGGTATTTTGGCATTTAAAAAAATTAAATATGGGTATCTTCGGCATTTTAAAAGTTTCATTAAAAGAAGCCAAGTGCTTCCCTTGTTTTTGTCCTGCAGCGCTTTTAAGAAGAAGCACCTCTCAAGTGCTTCTTCCAAAACCACTCCAAGTGCTTTTGGATCTCACCAAAAGCGCTTTTGCAATTTTTGCCAAACACCATTTTTAAAAGACAGAAGCGCTTTCACCCATTTAGAAGCGCTTTTCGCTTCTCCAAAAGCACTCCCAAACGAGCCCTTAAATGATGTTGTAAAAAAATGACAAAATGCAATACATAAGTTAAATTTAGCGTGAGCCCATATCGGCCTATTTAGTAGCTAGACACGAGCACGGGCACAGCTCGTGAGCTCAGGCCAGGATTGATGATTTTTCTAAATGAGCGGACCAGACACGACCCATTTATTAAATGGGCCGACTCTAAACGGGTCGGGCCGAGCAAACACAGTGCTCTAATTGGGAGTGAGAATTGTCATTCCTGAACAGCTTCTAGAAACTTATTCTCTAATTAATTTAGCATTATTGTGGCAGTAAATAAATTTATTCACAAAAATTATTCATTATAACAATAATTATTGTTGGACGCGTATGACATTTCGCCTATAAACTCAAAAGAAAACACATAAGTAATTTTAAGGGTCATTGACAAATAAGAAAAAAATAGTGTGTCAATTGAGTAAAATAAAAGTTCTTGGTCCATTTTTATTGTTGTTACACTATATTTTCAAGCAAGTTTGAGCTAGTTTTTTTAGTAAGATTAGGGTTTTTACTTGCCAGTTGCCCACAGTGGCGGATCCACATAGGGGCAAGACAACTGATCTGCAAACAAATGCTATTACCACTAAGCTATGGACTCGTTGGCAATTACAAAGTAATTTAACTTGTCAGTAATCTAGCTAACATAAAGTAAATTATTAGCAAGATATGGTACACGTAAGTTAAATTTGAGAGATAATTGTTGCAGAATATAAATCCCACATCGGAAACTTGATTAAATGAGTGGTTCCACTATTAATATCATCGAGACCTTTTGTATAAAACTCTACACTTGCTAAACATGTGGTTAAGTTTGGGACAATATCAATATTACTAGTAGTGGACCAAGAATTCGTCCCTCTAAAATTTTAACAATAATGAGGTCAGACAACACCTACCTAAGTCACGGGACAATGAGTACCATTAGCATTTGCAAATTGCAACAACAATCCTCTTAGGTAGAAATACTCAAAGGAAAGTCATACGAGGTAGAAATTACTAGTGTCAAAAGTCATATTAGTCACACCAAATTCAAAGCAGAAATTGAAGTAGAAATACTCAAAGCAAAGCAAAGATTACCTAAGTAGGGTCTAGAGATGTAGTTCACAATTGTAGATAAACTACATATCACCCGCCATCTACAACGTAACAAAGGGTACGAGTAGGTAAAGCATCAGTGGATCCAAAAAACCTTATTGTCGCCACTTGCCATCTTGGTTGGTGTGTGGCTATGAGGTAAGAAAAACTTATATAAGGTTATGGTTTAAATGTTGGGTTGAGGTAAAAGTAGTCCAAGGTGGAGGATCAATCGCTTTAATACCATGTTTAGATTTTAGAAATGAATTAACATTCCATTACTTCAAACACCGATATTGTCCTAAACTAAACCATCAACATAGTCCACAAGATATAATGTTTTATCACAAAATGCTTCAATGTTATTAGTAGTGAAATCACTCACTTATATGTTTTATTTTATCAAGTCTTTAACGTCAGATTTCACATTCTTCGACAAATGATCTAATTTAAATTAATTTTAGACACTGTATGTGGCCTAAGGATTTTAGCAAGTTTCCTATTTAAAAAAAAAAAAAATCACGGCAAAAGGGTTTGGGTGTATGCCAACTTTAAATCAAGATGAGAAAATTAAAAGTTATGCAGTAGTAGTTGTCTCCAGTTATTGATGCCTGAACGAACTCCTTGTCTCCAGTGGGGGAGGTGGATGGGTGGTGGTGGAGGTGGCGGTGGTGGTGCTCAGGGGGTGGCGGCGATGGCGGTAATGGTGGTAGAGACGATGATAACTATGGTGGTGGTGGTGGTGGTGGCAGTGACGACAGCTATGGTGATAGTCATGATAAAATGGTGGAAGTAGAAGTGGTGAAATCATATCTTGAGAATAAAAATAATATATCTATCAAAATCTCTGGGGGAAACAAAGATTTGTCATGGCTTAAAAATAGTCTATTATCAAATGAAATCCACCACTTTTTGTATTTCCTTAAAAATCAATGAGTTTTTTAATACACCCAAACTTTTATAAATTTTTTTTAAAGTCATAATTGAATACATCTAAATTTGAATGGAGTTTAAAAAGTCTAAATTGAATACACCCAGAATTAAATAGACTTTTATAAAATCATGATTGAATACACATAAACTTTTAAACTTATTTAAAATCTTTTAAAATCCAAATTGAATACACCCCCTTAAATGTCATATTGCTATATATTTCAGTGTTAAAGCTTGTTAAGGTCTACAAAAAGTATACGTTCCACTCATCTCATATTCACAATATATAGATTAAAATTGTTTTGGCATGTTGCCATTTGTAGGACCTATAATGCGATAAAATTGGACATAATGAAGCTCTTATTGTGGAGGAGAACCATTCAGCATCGCTTGGTAAAATGACAAGTTTGAATTGACTTCAATTGGGATCATGAAATGTATCATCCTCCACCAAATGAATTGACTACTAGCCCTTTACATTTAATAAAATTCTGATAAATACAGAAGAAAGTGAGTTTCTCTACTTGTCATATTTGAAGGAAGTTGAGGTTCCACTCCCAAACCAATTGACAATGAGGGGAGTAGCTCAACTCCTTATAAGCCCTTGCTAGGTTTCTCAACTTTCCAATGTGAGACTTTTTACTTTCACATTCTCATATGCCTCCGCATGTGTGACGAATTTTCAAGCCTAGCATGTGGACACCACATATTGGGTGACGTGGAGCACATGTGGCCGTTGGGCTTTCATATGTGAGCTAACCTGCTCTGATACCATGAAGGAAGTTGAGGTTCCACCCCAAAACTAATTGGTAATGGGGGGAGTAGCTCAACTCCTTATAAGCCTTTGTTAGGTTTCTCAACTTTCCAATGTGAGACTTTTTACCTTCACATTCTCAGAATCTTGTTACTCTTTATCTCAATTACTAGAGGTGTAAAACGGGCTGTACTGGGCTTGCCTATTTATGAAAATCATCAATCCTGGCCTGAGTTCACAGTCCTAGCTCATATGGGCTTCGGCTGTGCTCGTGTCGGGCCACTAATTGGCCGAGATGGGGCCACACCTAATTTGACTCATGTATTGCATTTTGTTTTTATAATTTTTTTTTACAACTTCATTTAAATCTTTTTTACAATGATGTTTATACGAACAAGGTTTATTATTTGTTGAAAAAAGAGGTCAATAAATTTATTTAAAATACATTTAAATAGAAAATGACTAGATTATTGTTTGTATATTTAAAAATTAAAACTTGAAAAATAAAATTATTATTTTATATATAAAGAAAATATTAAATTTTAATACATATTATTAGAGAAAAGAAATAAACTTGAATTTAAGATATAAATGTAATAATATTATGATTATTTCATCCCAACTTGAATTTAAGGTATTAAGATATAAAGTAAGCTTTAAATAGGTCGTCAAGACCGGACCCATTAGACCTAATTATCTCGTCCCAACTTGCCTAGAAATGTAGACCGCATCGTATTGAACCTTACTTTAACGGGCGGTACTCGAGCCGACCTGGTCCGTGAGACATCTCTATCAATTACTCATGTTTCTCTGTCAAAGTTTGGCGTAGCCTTAAAAGATAGGAAGTGAATGACATTCAAACATGGACCCTTGATTTGTACACTACACATCATGTCCATGTTGTCTTTTAGCCAATAATAATTTATCCAATTTATTATGAGGTGTCCCCTTTACTCTGTCCAAACCTCAATCTTGTTTTGGACTTTATCTTTTTCGCATTCTTGTTTCTTTTAATCTATAAAGCCTTTGTCTTCGTGTAAATTATGATGGCAAGAAATGAACCAAAATACAATAATATAATAGAGGGCTCCTGTGCATATTGGTTGGCTTGTGGCAAACCAATCATAATGTGTTTAGGACCACTTTGAGAAAATTTCAAGCTGATGGCACTGACCAACCGACCATAATTTCATATAGCAAATTTGTTTGGTGTCATTGAGATAAGAGATGTTGTATTGTAGGTGCGGAAGTGAAAAAGGTTTTGTAATCATGTTGTTACAGGAATTCAAGTTTTGTTGGAGTATGCTTCCTTCCTCAAGGATGATATGGCAGAATAAAATTTTCATGTCATGCAAAACATTGAGCTCCATATTCCATGAGAGGCAAACCAATTATAATGTGCGATACATTGTTATTGCATACATGGTTATGCACAGTTCCAGAAAATAAAAAACTAAAAACAACACATGATGGGTAGAAATTGAAGGATTCAAATCATTAGATGACATTGTAGAGTGAGCTCAAATGAGTGGTCAATGGCATATTAATTACTAACCGGTTAGCACTTGAGTGGTTCTTAATGGAGCAAAACCCAACGATACGTGATGAAGCGGGAATTTAAACCTTGCTTTATTATAGGTAGATGCTCTTAATCATTAGAGCTAGAAGGCCTAAGAAACCAAGCTTGAAATACAAATAAGCTATTGTATTCTATTGAAGCAAAAACTATTAAAATCAACTGCCGAGCTTGCAAAAGGCTATTACATAATATGTTAGAGAAAAACAAAGCAGGAGTTATTTATGAAATCCTTGAATACACAAAATAACAATAGCGACTTGGCTCAACCACCTCTTTACCAATACACAAAGGAGGTTATATATATTGTGTAAGAACAAGCTATTCTCTGTCTTCAGACAGACTTACAACTCAAACCTGCAATTACCAAATCTCTTTGGAAAATCATACCTTGGTGCAGAGGCATGGCGTTCCCGAAAGCTACATAATTTCGATATTTAGGAGAAATTATAGACTCAAACAAAACAAGAAATTGGGGCTTATCAACTACACCAGACACCTCAATTGAAGCTGAAAACACAAGCAGCCAGCAACTTAGTTTGTCAACTACACTAAACAAAGCTTGTAAGTAACTATTTACATTATAACTAATTTACAAATCTAAATTCAGTCCTATCATACCACAGTTACTAGGATTAGTTTATCTGTTTTTGAAGATTGAGAGACCCAAGTGTTTGAATCAACCTCAAAGACATAGAGCTGATGTATACAACTAAAAGCCCCCCCCCAAGACCCCATCAAGCCTCATATTTCTCCTTGGTAGAACCACAAGTGCCCAAAGCAAGCCTCCTGCTAAGAAACACACTGTCTCCAACAGGTATGGATCTCTGGGGATCATAAGGGGTGATGGATATGTAGACCAAGCAGAGCCAACGAGGGATAAGCCCAATCCAAACAGAATGTTGAAGATGGGACCAGCATAACAGGCTGCAAATGCAATTTGAGTTCCTTCAGGTCCACCATTCAAAGCCATTGTCAAATTGGTAATCAAATCTCCAAATGAGTTACCCCAAGCAAGGACAGTTAGCCCTAAGATAGAAGGACTTACACCTAATAAGTACCCTACTGAAACTAACAAACCCACCAATTCCTGAGCTATAAAATAACTCCAAGTAACACTCATTAGAAACCCTGCAACCAGCCAAGGAAATAAGCAATTCTTTGGTGGGCTTGATTTCTCTGTTGTCACAAATGCAACAACCCCAAAAGTGACTCCAAAAATCAATCCAGTAATATAGATCGCCAAGCTTGTCATGAAGCTAACACTGTCAAATTGATGGTTCCAAAGGATTGACAATAGCACTGGTGCTAGTGTCACTGAAGCAACTGCATACGGCATAGACCATCTCTCTTCACAAACAACAGGAATAGTCAATCTCCTTGGCAGATAAAGAGGCATCTCGAGTATGAAAAAAACCATACGACAAGAAGCCGATGATCTAAGATTAGAGCAGCATTTCTTGACTTCTAGTACTTCAGAACTGCCTTCTACAGCTCCTTCCTCTGCAGCACTAAGCTCTTCCTTTTCCTTGTTGCTAAGAATTGGTACACTCAAGTCAGTGTCATTGGTGGAAGTACAGTTTGATTCACTGATATCCCCAGCAGCATTCTTCCAATGAGTATGTGAGATGTAAACCACAATCACATAAACAATATACATTGAAGCAAAAGCCATTGCAGCCCACACATCTATTTCACTCTGAATCAAGATCAGAACCAAGAACAGAATGACCAAAAGGTAGAAGCAAATATCTCTCACAAAGTCACATTTCTTAACTCGAATACGCCTCTGGCGCATTGAAATGCTTATGATTCCAACCACAACACATGATACAAAGGAAGCTCCCCCCAAAATTGTATTAAGACCAATTTCACCTGTCCCACCACCCATAAACGAAACAAGACTGGAAAAAACATCAGGGGCTCCATTGCCAAGAGAGAGCAGAGTGACCCCAGCAATTGTGGGTGACAATTTTAGTAGCCTTGATAGATTTTCCAGTGAAGAACAAAAGTATTCAGAAGCTGTATTCCCCAACAAATAGAACAAAACCAGGAGCCACAAAAACATAAGAAAATAACCCAAAAGAGGAAAACTTCCAAAATTGCAATAGAAAATGAAAAGATAGTCAATATAGCCTTGAGAGACACATGGGTTTTCGGATTTAAGGTAGAGGCACTTGGCTTCATAGTCATCTAAACTAAGAAAACCATCGCAATCTAGCGTATTGCTGTCTCTGAAAATTTCAACAGTGCTTAGAACCAGATATTCTGAAGGCTGAAAATGTATAATCAAGAGAGCACATGCCACTAAGAGAAGTGAGATATTCAAGAAAATAATGTAATTCCTATACTTAGGCATGAAAATTAAGGTACCCATTACAGAGATTCAATTCAACCTGAGGCCAAAAATGCAAAAGTTCAATTGAACCTACCTAGTCTATGCTTGTGCCCAAGAGTAACTTGGAGTAGATCATGAGCAAGGAATTGGGTTTATGGCAATTAGGCAGACAAACATTGAAGGATGAAGGGTTCGGAATTTGGTGCCTTGAAAGGTTTCCTTTTGTGCTGCAGACTGATCAAGCAATGGAATGGAGCTTTTGGTGAGAGTCAAGCCAATTGCAGATTCTCCTCTTGTATCCACATTGTGGGAATATTTCACTTTCCCCCTGAAAGGCATAGATCATACATACATGCTGACATGGCTGGGACACGTGTCATATGATTGTGCCATGGGGATCAGGACAGTCGACAAGCTTCAATTCAAGCTAAAACTACGCGTGGAACTTGGGTGGGACGTCATCTTTCACGGTGGAGCATAGCATCTGTGAAAGCAAAGATAAAGAGAACCCACGAAATAGACTTACGTGACGGCTTTCAACATCAATCCTTGTTTTGTTAACTTCACGTTTTTCTTTTTTCTGATATAAATATATATATATATATATATATATATATAAATATCATATTCAGGTCGGCCCTCAAATTCCTGTAGTTCCAGTCGAACCTCCGAAGTGGGATCAAGATTCAAGACCATACTGTATTCATACTATCCAAAAAAAATCTCAAATTGGTTTGAATGATTATGTTTATACATTAGACTAATTAAACGTATAAATAATATAGGCGTGACTCATGATTTGAGGGTACTAAGTAGCCACCTTATGGGCCTACCTTCTCTATGCCGACCTTGATCACATTCTCCCCGGTTCATCCCATTTGAGCGTTGAATAATGTAAAGTTCGATATTAGAAACTTACAAAATAAATCTTATATATAATAAGTGGTTCAAGTACTAATAGTAGTGATGCCTTTTGTAATAAAACTTGGGGTTGGCAACCGAATCAACCACACTTTGAGGAGAGGAACCATACGTCAATGTTGGTATTCTAGTTGAGAACTATATACACATTGCCTTTCTTTTGCATTTTATCGCAGCCTTTACAGCACTAGGGTAAGGGCAATTACTATTCACATGAAATATAAGGAGATGAATTTGTATAAAATTTTGGTGTGGGAAGCAAAGAATATGACTAGGTATTTATAATTAAAAACAAAATTCTAAATTTTTTAGTATTTTTTTCAAATTTTTTGTTATTTAAATTGGTTGCTGATGTCAGCATTGCTTCACTTTGCCCAGATAGTAGCATGGGCTAGACTTGCCTGTGGTCTTACCTGGATTGGTGGGTCTCACGCTTTGCCCAAGCTTGCCCTTGCACGCTAGAGCCGTTCATGGGCCTAAGCCCTATCCTGCCCTGGCAAAAGGCATTGCGGTGGACTTACTCTTAGTAAAATGCCGTCTTCATCACAAGTCTTACATGAAAGCTATCATGGCCTCTTAACAACCATATCTAACAAGTCATTAGGTTTTTTTTTTTTGATCAAGAAACAAGTCATTAGGTTGGTATTTAGTTATTAGTTAATAGGGCAAGGCTCTAGCAAGAACCTCTAAATGAGGACTTAATATGAGAACACCGTTGGATATAATCCAACGGTTCTCTGAAAAGCAATTCTAGCTGTAAATATTGCACTAGAACACTCCCTGTTATGCGCATGCTCTCTCCTCTCTCCCTCCAAAAATATCCCTCCCTCCAAAAACAATACTATCTTGAAGAACACAATTTCTTTTCTGCTTTGGTATTCTCTTCCCTCCCTCCCTACGATCTACCACTGTAATTCTCTTTCTTTTTTTCTTCTTGCGCATGCTCTCTCCTCACTCCCTCCAAAAACAGAAGCTCTTTGAAGAACACAATTTTTTTTTCCTCTTCTGGTTTGATATTCTCCTCCCTCCCTCCCTACGGTCTACCCCTCTAATTCTCTTTTCTTGTTTGGTCATTCATACCTACAAAGCAAGTTTCATCTACCTCTGTAATTCATTTCTCTCTTTTCATTTGTCTAGTTTGGTGATTCATACCATACCATACAAAGCAAGTTTCATCTACCTGTGTAATATTTTTTTTCCTTGAGTTCATTACTTGATGATTGGAGACCACAAAATGAGTACTTGGCTCTGGTTCTATACTGTGGGTTTTAAAATCTCTGAGTTGGAATCCATATTTGTAGAAGCTGTGTTGTTGCTCCATTGTGATATTTGAGGAATCTAGAAATATTTGGGGTTGAAATCGAGCTAGATTGTTGCTCCATTGTCATATTTCTACAGGAAGCTCCGAATTCTAAGGTAAGAGATATCATATATTTGTGAAATTGAGTATTTGACCAAGTATATGACCATTAGTTACGCAACTTTTGTTTTGGTTGAATAGTTACACTACTTTGAATGTTAGCTGTTTCATTGTTTCACTAGAGACTCAGAAAGGCTTCCTAAGGGGGGAGGGGGGTAGCACGGTGTTTGAACTGATTAAGATTGACCAGAAAAAACAGATTATGAAGAGACTATAGTATTGTTGATTAGTACAATCAATTCAGAAGAATACCACACATCAGTAGTTCAGAACTCTTTCACAGATTAAGAATAAACTATGGTAGCAAAAAGCTGTGTTATTGGTTGATTTGCAATACATCACAAGTTGAAAAATGGTTTTCACAGATTAAGAATAAACTATGCTAAAAAGAGTCTATGTGGAAGGTATCATTTGCCATACAGCAGAGGTTCATAAATGTTTTTCACATATTAAGAATAAACTATGCTAGCAAGAATTTGTGTTCAGGTTTCATTTGCCATACATGACAAATTCATAACTATGTTTCGTGAAAATATAACCACATGTTTATATTTATTATGCATATAAATATGTAGTTAATATATATTTGAATGTTGGTTGGGAGCATGTGCCGACATTATTATGATGTTTATGTGATATCCAGGATTAAATTGAAAGAATTCTGAAATGGAGTCTGAATTGGAGGTGACTCCGGAAGTAAGTGTGGAGTTCAAACCACAAGTGGGACTTGAATTTGATTCCCTTGAGGATGTGTTAAAAATGTATAATGTGTATGCAAAAAAAGCAGGATTTGGCGTTCGGTGTTATACAACCAAAACTTCCAGAGTCACAGGGGAGGTAGTAAGGAAAGAATTTGTATGTTGTAAACAAGGGCATACGGAGAGCAAGGTTGGTCGGAAGAAAAGAAGGCGAGGATGTGTTCGAACTGGTTGCATGGCTAAACTTGCAGTTTTGAAGCCATATGAAAAGAATAAGTACACTGTTGTAAAGTTCAAGGAGGAACACAACCATGAAATGACAGCATACGATAGAGTCCATTTGTTGAGATCTCACCGTAAACTTACAGATTCTACAAAGGTGTATAATGCACATCTTTCCGAAGTTAACATCCCAGTACATCAACAAGTAAGCCTTCTTGAGGTGCTAGCAGGGGGATTGGAAAATATTGGGTTTTTAAGAAAAGATGTCTATAATTACCGAAGGGACATACGAGCAGAGGTTACTGGCCATGATGCAGATCTTCTTAAAGAGCATTTTTTGGGAGAGCAAGAAAAAAATGAATCATTCTATTTCAAGATGGAGTTAGATTCGGAAGGAAGGATGGGTAAAGTTTTTTGGGCAGATGCAAGGTCAAGAAGAGCTTATGGGATTTTTGGAGATGTGGTGGTATTTGATACGACGTTCAACACCAACCGTTATGGCATGGTATTTGCGCCTTTGTTAGGTGTTAATAACCATCGTCAAACAATATTGTTTGGTTGTGCTTTCCTAACAAGTGAAACCACAGAAGCATTTGTTTGGTTGTTTGAGGAATTTAAGAAAGCCATGCCACATGGGGCACCCAAAATGATCATTACAGATCAAGATGCAGCTATTGCAAAGGCGATTGCGATAAGCTTCCCGACAACATTCCATAGATATTGCATATGGCATATAATGAATAAATTGACAGAGAAAGTGGGCATTAGAGAGTGTTTTTCAGAACTGTGCAATTGCATATGGGATATAGACAGCAGAGAAGAATTTGATGCCAAATGGGATGAAGTTATTACAAAAAATAGGCTGAAAGAGCATATGTGGCTGAGCGCAATTCATGCCTTGCGGGAGAATTGGGTTCCATCATATGTAAAACATGTGTTTTCAGCTGGGATGTCAAGTAGTCAACGGGCCGAAAGCTGTCATTCTTTTTTCAAACAATATATTAACAAGAACAACACATTGATGGAATTTATAGTACGTTTTGAAAGAGCTCTTGCTTCACAAAGGCATAAGGAGTTATTGGCTGATCATGTTGATCAAAATGAAAAACCTCCAACTCCATTTCTCACACCAATGCAACTTCAAATGGGAGGCATTTACACAAGAGGGATTCTTGACATCTTTGAGCGAGAGGACTTCGAAAGCCTTTTATGCTTCTTTGAAGTTGTAAAGGAAGATGAGACTCATTGCACGTACAAAGTAATTGAGAGGGTACAACCGGGGGTTACACGGATAAAAGAGCTTGTGCATAATAAAGATATCGATCTAGCTTGTTGTAGCTGTCGGGGATTTGAATTTCGTGGTATTCCGTGCCGACATATCATATCATTTTTAAGAATGAAGCAGGTTGCGTATTTACCAGAGAAGTATATATTGGAAAGATGGATGAAAAGTGCAAAGTTAGGTGTAGTTTTTGATAAGGATGGAAAAGAAGTTAAGGATAGCGTTGATGGTTGTATTTTGGTTAAGAAATCGACATTATGCAAAGTTGCAGCTGATTTGATTGATTCGGCGTTGTTGTCTGCTGAAGGTGCTGACCTACTGCAAAAAACATTTGACGACATTCGTGGGAAGCTTACTAGCTTAGTTTCATCAACCGCTGATGTTGAAGAACCCAATGAAGATGGGGAAGGTAGTTCTGCCCAAGTGAGAATAAAAGATCCTAATCGAGTTAAATCAAAAGGTCGTCCAAAAAAAGGACAACATGAGAAGCCAGCAGGACGATATAAACGTCGGTGCACTGAGTGCAGGAAGAGTGATCATAATAGAAGGAAATGTCCAAAACTTACTAGCCTGTAAGCAAATATAACGTATATATTACTCCAATATATTTACTTGTAATGATTTGTAATTATGTATGAATTTTGAATTGCAGTTCTTCATGTCCTGACGCTGATATTGCTGCTCCAGTTGCTGAGAATATGCAGCCCAATCAGAGTGCGCAGAACAGTAAAGGAACTCAGCCAAGTATGACTCAGGCATTTATGCAGGAGTTTGATTTAATGCACGGACCCAGCGTTTGAGTATTTACTGATACCTATTGGCGTTGGTTTTTATTGTATGGAAAGCTTTTGTGACACTTATGTAATCGGTTCATGTCTGATTGGTTTTTTTTTTTTTTGCGAACCCTGAGTTTGAGTATGTAGTGATACGTATTTACGTTTCCTGTGAATGCTCGGCAAGTATTTATGACACTTATCTAATCAGTATCTCAATGCTTGCGATCGGTATCTCAATGCTTGCGATCGGTCTCCCAGAATTGCTGTTTCAACGGATTTATGGTACACACAAGTGCTTTGATACTATACTCTCACTTAGCTCACTTTTCTCTCACGAAGCTCAAACCATTTTGATGCCCCTTGTGAAATTCTCTCTAAATTTGTTCTACTTTATTTTCCTCTTCATAACTCTCACTCTGTATGTTTTGAATATCTAGTGATACATATATATGTTGGTTTTGAATGAACGACAAGCGTTTTTGATACTCTTGTAATCGGTTCATGTCTAATACCAAAGCATTTTTTCCTTTGTTGTTGAACATTATCGCTAATGATACCATAGATTTATTGATTTGTGACATTATGTGCGTGGAAGCCAAGCCATTCTATTTCAATAAACTCCAAAAAGGTGATGTTCATGTTGGGGTGAAATATTTTGCATGCATCATTTTTCTGCAGAAGTTTTATGAAAGTGAATGTTCAAAATTTAGGAGCCCAACCCCTTGGAAATGCACATGACACCTTTTCCAAGACATGAACAAAAAATTCAGCAGTACAAAAGCATGACCCCAGGATACCCCCACTCGTATTAGTAGAAAAGTACTGAATAGAAAAACGACTGAATACATTTAATCAAGGATTCATAAAGAGATCACTACTCATGCATTCTCATTCGTTGTTAAAGATGTGTATTCACCACTTGGTTGGTGGCTGTGTTGGGTTGGGTCCACACTGCCATAGGTGAATTCTTGGGCAGCAGATACTGTTATGACGTCCCAGTCAATATCTTTGTGAGCATCAGCAGCGATGCGTCTAAATTTTTCGAAACCTTCTTTGAAAGCCGCATGCATGGCCTGACGATGCATGTTGCCTCCTTTGTGGATGGTTGTGGTTTCAAACATGAGATCCTCCTCTGTCATCTGCAAATCCTCAGCTAACCACTTTCTTCTTTGAGCTCGAAGTCTGTGCTTCTCTTTTCTGTAATGAGCCTTGTTAACTTGCCTAGTCACATAAGCTAACTTTCGCTCAGCTCTGACACACTTTTCTGTCCAATAATGGACCATTGAGGAATTGTGGGCCAATTTGTTGTTTATATCATTTATTTCCACAGCGGGATCATCGGAGTCCCCCTCGCTTGCTGAGGAAGTTGGAAATGGAAGTGGTGGTGGAGGAGACTTTGGAAATTTGGGGACATACTCGAAGGACCCATCAGAGTCCCACTCGGTCGCATGTCCACTCGAACTAGCCATGGATATTCAAAATGGAAACGAAGAGTTTTCTGCACACAAAGTCTCTGTTTTTAAGCTTGTTGATTACAATTATAAATAGCCAGATTGTAAATCTCATGTTCCCAAGATTTTGAGAGACCCAAAGCGAATGGAGACACGACACCCAACTTAAACATGAAAACATATTAGAGTAATTTTTGTTTTAAACTACACTTCCTGTCCCCCGGTCTAGTGTAAGTGTTGTTTTACCATTTGACCCTATATTAATTGAAATTTTGTGAGCTTAATTACAAGTTTACCAACCGTCACTCATTTTGTAAGATGAAAGCAACTATAATTTTCCTTTCTGAGAAGCATCCCCTCCTGTTAATGACCCCATTCAGAAACATTTATGATATATTTAGACATGGGTATTTAACATTATCATACACATTATACAACTAAAACCATATTCAGATCTGACATCACTGACACACGTACAACTTTATTGTGACTCCAAACCAACCATTTGTACATTGCAAAACAAAGATATTAAAATAAAGCAAAACATATTACAATTTTGGATTTAGTTGATGGTAATGGCATCCCAATTATACTCCGGCACAACCCTTTTTGCATACTTGCGGAATAGATCAAAACCTTTACGTGCTTCAGCTTCCCTCATCTGCATTGCCTCATTGGAAGCACAAAACTTTTTAAAACCATTCTCTTTCGCAAGCCTAACCCTTACTTTCAGTGTTTTTACGGTGCCTAGGTAGAATTTCGCTTTTTTTTTCTCCGATGTCAAGGTTTCTTGATGCCAATTTAGACGTAGCTGTTGGCGTTTGATGGCCAGCATCAACGCCTCATACCTTGATTGCCCGATACCAGTTGCATCCTCAATGTCATATGAAAAACGCTGGCACTTGGCAACACGTTGAACATCATCTTCAGCTTCATTCTTCCTTCGTGACAATACTGACGTACATTTTTGTGGTGGAGTATTTATAAGTATTATGGGAACTTTGGTAGGTGAAGAAGACATTATCAGTGTTGGGAATTTTGTAGTAATTGCTTGGTGTGGGGGGGGGGGGGGGGGGGGGGGGGGGGGGGGGGGGGGGGGGGGGGGGGGGGGGGGGGGGGGGGGGGGGGGGGGGGGGGGGGGGGGGGGGGGGGGGGGGGGGGGGGGGGGGGGGGGGGGGGGGGGGGGGGGGGGGGTATAAATATCCTCAGTCGTCACTTTTTGCCCGCCAAGGGGGGGGGGGGGGGGGGATAAATATCCTCAGTCGTCACTTTTTGCCCGCCAAAATTAACGTCCTATTACTACTGATGGATATGGATCTCTTT
Source organism: Prunus salicina (assembly GCA_020226455.1). Taxonomy (NCBI): domain Eukaryota; kingdom Viridiplantae; phylum Streptophyta; class Magnoliopsida; order Rosales; family Rosaceae; genus Prunus; species Prunus salicina. Next base: position 25,666,509 of record CM035346.1, on the reverse strand, counting down.
CAGATTTGTCGAATATTATAATGTTTATATGCCACATCACCAATTGTATAGCTTTATCATAATGTATAGCTTATCAATTGTATAGCTTTATCATAATGTATAGCTTTATCATAATTGTATAGCTTTATCATAATGTTTGTCTGCCACATCATCAATTGTATAGCTTTATCATAATGTTTGTCTGCCACATGCCAAGACAAACAGCCAAAAAAGCACCACCCAATTAATAGCCAAAAGTGATTACCCAATTAATAGCCAAAAGTGCTTTTTTCTTTTTGACTAACGGTGTATGCAGATTATTTCATGAACTCGTCAACATTGCAAAGGTTTGCCCAACGTTGTCAATGGGGAAGTTCCTATTCCAAAACCAAGAACACATGCATGCATGGTAAGGATTTTGTAGTGCAACAACAACTACAAAACATAAATATTAGTATGATATTTATGTGCGACTGGACCCTGCTCAATTTTATATATATTTCAAACTCACTAATTCGGACTATGCTCAATTATATATATATATATATATATATTTAAAACTCACTCATTCAGACAAATCCAAATAAAATTTTCTAGATTTTGCTGCTATTTAATTTTTTTGTTCCCCTCTATGTTGAATGCTCAATATTATATGTAGTTTCCAACCAAAACTAATTATATTGTATATCCACTTCGGCTGGGTGTTAAGTGGAGGGCCAACCCCGATGTTGTTTCAACTCCTAAGGGATTAAATCACTGTTCCTGATAACTTTACGATGCCTTGGGGGAAGTATTTTAAAAAGAGAGTTTCAAATTATTATTTACCAATTACACTGGGAATACGATGTATGTATTGTTGTGACAAGTACGTATATATTGTTGTGTTATTGTATTTTTCCTATGCAATGAATTATTTCATTTTACTTAGAACTTATTCAAAAATCGATCATAATTAAAAAAATGCTCAAACTCTATTTGTCGGGATTGGTACGACATTTCCTTCGATCACATACTTCAAATCTTGTCATTGTCATTAAATTTTGATCCCGTCCTTATGTGATCAAACAAACAATAGCTTAGGGTTTACACCAACAAATTATGGTTATGTTATCATTTGCTTTGCATAATTCACATTTATGGTTGTCCCCCAAATTGTACTTCAAAATTTATTTAGGTTTTAAAGGTTTGGGGTTAAGAGTTAGGGTTTAGGTTTTAGGTTCTAGGGGTTAGGGTTTAGAGGTTTGGAGTTAAGAGTTAGGGTATAGATTTGGTATTAAAGGGGTTAGGTTTTAGAGGTTTGGGATTAAGAGTTAGGGTATATATCCGAGGTTGTAGGGGTTTAGGGTTTAGGGTTTAGGGTTTGGGGTTAAGAGTTAGGGTTTAGGGTTTAGGTTGTAGGGGCTTAGGGTTTAGGGTTTAGGGGTTTGGGGTTAAGAGTTAGGGTTTAGGGTTTAGGTTGTAGGGGTTTGGGGTTAAGAGTTAGGGTTTAGGGTTTAGGATCATTAAACTATATCTTTTTCATTGGATCATTATAAGGAGTTTGTAGTTTAGATGTATGGCAAGATTTAAGACTAAAAGGAAATAGGGTATTGATCTGAATACCGTCTATTTAGGAAATTGAAATAAAAGTATACAGACTATATTGTTAGCTATTATAACATGAAATTAACCAAAACCAAAGCTGACCACTTAATGGGATTCTGAATAGCATTCCTTTGGTCAGGAATTAGGGTACTAAAGAATAACTTGAGATGAGTGCTATCAACAAACAATAACTTGGGCTTGGTATTAAAATGATATTCTACATGCTGTGTTAAAAAACCAAGGTAATGTCTACTAAAAAACTGGTCAAAGACCACATGCATAAGGACAAAAATAAAGTATTGTGTCTCTCTCTCTCTCTCTCTCTCTCTCTCTCTCTCTCTCGTTCCTTATCTTCTTTCGATTTTGCATGATATTCTCTCTCTCTCTCTGTCTCTCTTAGTTTAAAATATTTTCTCTTTCTTCGCTCAATTGGCTCTCTCTTTCTCTTTTTTAATTCTTTTTTCTCCATCAGTTTTCTCTCTCTCTCTCTCTCTCTCTCTCTCTCGTTCCTTATCTTCTTTCCATCTCTATAAATTTTCCATCGCCCTCCGTCTCTTATCTCCTCCTTATTTCTTCTTATTCATAAAAAAATGCCCATGACATACCAAAAATACACAAACCGATCCATAACACACAAAAGGCACAGATACCAAAAATAAAGAGAGTGGCGACCGAGAGAAGGTACTAAATACCATTCCTCTGTTGAGGAATTTAGGTACTAAATAATTTCTTGGGATGGGTATGTTTTTATGCTATCAACAAATAATAACTTTGGGATGGGTATTAAATGATATTATGCATGTGGCGTCTTCAAAAACCAAGTTAATGCTAATACTACATGTGGCAAAAACCAAGTTAATGCTAATACTATATGTGGTTAAACCAAAGCAACAAGAGGATAAAAAACCACCAAGAGGACAAAACTAGTCAAAAAGCAAGGACAAAAAAATAGGCTAAATTATTGAAATAACTCAATTTCAGTATCAGTTTCCCCCCTGAAACTCCAAGTGTCTCACTTTCCCCTATGAAACTCCATATAATGTCTCACTTTGCCTGACTTCCATCCAGTCATAACAGAAATCGTTAAACTTCCACACGTGAGTGCCATTTTTCTTGGTTCATTTGTCCATATAAGAATTTATGGGTATTAATTAACTCTGCACAAATTGGTCCCAAATTGCAAACAATTGTGAACCATAAAGACCTCCTTCAACAATTGAACTGAAGTTGTGATGGAGGGTCGACAAAGAAAGCATTGCCATTGTGGGAAGCTCTGCCGAGTTCAGACCTCATGGACAGATTCCAACCCAGGTCGGAGGTTTCTAGTCTGCCCACTGGTAATAACCACTTTAAAATTTGTAGATTTCTACTTATTTATGGTAGTTTTTGATGATATTATGGTGTTACAGGGAAGGAACAGAGGTTGTTGCTTCTTTGAGTGGTTTGATCCAGAGATGTGTTCTCGTTCAAAGGATATAATACCTGGGTTGCTGAAGAATAGAGGAAAACTGGAACAAGATCTAGCCCAGCTTCGAAGTAGAGAAAAATTGTTGTGGGGATTTCTGTTTTTTTCTTGGATAATGTTGATTTCCATGATGGTTGGTGGCTTAAGGGATAATCATCATTAGGTTTAAAGTTGACTATGTAATGTAGGTTTAGTAATCTTGACTGTACTGAAGGGAAGGAGGGAAGTTTGTAATCTGCAAGTGTTTTGGGAATGGTTGAGCACAATGGCATTTGTGTGTTATGTAATCTGGTGTTTTTTAAGAAAACTCAAAACTCAAAATAAAAAACAAATTTGAACCCAAAACCAGTAATGAATGAATAAGAAAACAAAAAACAAAAAACTAGAGCTACCCAGATGATAAAACAAGGGAAAAAACAGAGGAGGACGAGGCTAAGGATGTGAGAAGGAGAAGAAAAAGAGAGAGAGAGAGAGAGAGAGAGAGAGAGAGAGAGAAAAGAATAAATAAAAAAATAAAGAGAGTGGCGACCGAGAGCATTGCTATGGGTCCTGGCTTCCTTTCCACCATGCATAATTAATGATATTATGCATGTGCCGTCTTCAAAAACCAAGTTAATGCTAATACTAGATGTGGCAAAAACCAAGGTTAAACCAAAGCAACAAGAGGACAAAACTAGTCAAAAAGTAAGGACAAAAAAATATACCAAAGCAACAACAAGATATGTTGAAATCAACCCTGTCGTCTTGAGTCTCACGATTAAAGGACAAAGAAACCGAAACCAAGGATAAAGAAACCGAAACCAACCCCAAACCCACCACTGGGATACATGGGGAATCGCTTTCAACATTCTGTTCGTAAACTTTTTTTTGTAAACTGATCAACTAGTAAGGGGCAAAACCCAAACGTCTACTACTTTTGTTTTCACATATGTACATTGGTATGGAAGTGCTTTCACGGTTATTGTATGACAATGTTATTATCCACCCTTCTCATATTGTATCACGGTTATTGTATGTACATATTTTCTTCGGCTTCTGAAGTTAAAAAAAACGTTTCTAATTAAACAACATGCACCTCTGTGTTCAGAGTGAATATATTCACATCACCGTAATCAAAACAAAATAGTGTTGCATGTGTGTTCACACGGTTGGTAATACCTCTCAAGTTCAAAACTAAGGCGTTAAACATTCAGCCATAATCATACAGCTATATATTGTAGCATCCCTGCAACAAGTCTACAGTAAGCTTTAGCCGGAATAAATGCATGGCCTCATTTGAAATTTTCCCCAAGTCTACATTCCAGCTCAGAAAGTCACAATATTTGATGACAAACATCCCGCAGTCACCGCTGAAAATAGGTAATAAACTGTGAATCATTCCCCATTCGCAAATAACATATGTAAATGGTTAGGTAGAAAGTTACTCACCCTCCAACTTGTTGGGCAGAATCCATTACACGATGAATTGGCCACTCACCTTTTCGCAGAGGAAAATCACCAACATACCCAGCTTCTTCTAACAAGGGAGTGATCAATTTCGCAAGTGGCTGCACTGCCTTTACCAATATGTGGGTCCTAAACAAATCTATTTTTGAATCGTACACAAAAATTTCACAACTTGTTAAATCTAAAACAAGTCCCACCCAGTGCTTTTGCCTCACATTGTACGGCATAAAAACTTTTTTCACAGAAGACCAAGGTTTACCCCACATGGGCAGTTTGCCATTAACCATTTTCACCAAAGCATTGCTATGGGTCCTGGCTTCCTTTCCACCATAAAGCCGCATATGTTGCAAATCTATTGCAGCATACGTCTACATAATGGCATACCAGTTATGCATCAGTTCAGATACCAAATGAACCAATTTGGCATGCATAATTAATTATGGAAGATACATACCTGGAACATAGTATCTACTATTGCCCAGTCCGAACGCACCAAGTTTGCATACATTGTCTGCCGTACCCTTAGCAAATACAATCCCATGTCGATGTTCTACACCAACAAATTTCCAATATTACCCCAATAAATCGTATAACAGCAGTCATTTGGGCACAATGCAAATACTATAAAACAACAATGAAGTTTCTATGTATTTATATGCAATCTTTTATGAAATTTATTTGAATCTATAACATTATTTACTTCTTATACTTTGACTAATGTCATTTTACCACCCAAACAAATATTATGTTTCAGTTACTTTATACTTACTGTGTCATTCAACCAACCATCCTTGGTCAAAAGGCGAATAAAGAAGTCATGCGAAGTGTCCACACCGTGTTTTCCACATAATCTCACATGCGTACTGCAGGTATCACCAAATATTAAAATCAAATCAGTTTCACCAAGTTCCTTACCAGAAAAATAAATCAGATTCACCAACAACTCAATAAGTTCTCATAATACAGTCATTTGAATTCCAATAAGTACCAAAGCAGGGAGAACCTACTTTTCTTTTTGTCCCCATTCCCAGAAGAATTTCGCTGTCTCTAGAAGCAAACCACGACGAACTGGCCTCAGGGGGTCAAAAGTAAGACCAACTGTCTCCTCCCCAATATTCGAAATCTCCTGCATTTGCCAAGGAGTTTTGCATTCCACAGACCTTGGCCGCTTCATGGCAGGCTCAACAATTGAACTCTGTGCTCGACCCCGCTTTTTTTGGACCTTACGCACAACTACATCATCATCAAGATTATTATCATCATCGGCATCACCCTCTTCCATTGCCACTTTCCATTTTCGACAAGGGTTTTTAAGAAAGTTAACAAGGGTCACACAAACCAATGCAGGATCATCCCAGTTAATCTCTGGGGTTATGTATTCCACGTCTCCCTTGTCATTTTCTACAGCATGTACCTTCTCTCCACCCTTCTCATCTTCATCCTCTCTCTCCTCTTCGTCATCCAGCTTTTCATCTTTCATTTCACTGTCTTCAACCTGTGCCTCACATACACTCTCTTCCCTTTGTACTCGTTTCACCTTTACAACAGATGGCACAACCACAGTTCCACCTCCATGACCTATCATTTTTCTCAATGCAGTCAATTCTAACCTCATAACTTCCATCCCATGATTGGTTGCGTTCTTGAAATCTACAAAATTTGCCCATTGCTCACTCTTTTCACGATGCAAAATTTCAATCTCATCCTCCAATCGCTGCACATGAGAGCTTACTTCAGCAAGGTCCGTACATACTCGAGGACCCATACTGGGTGCATCCTCTTCATGAAATTTAGTTCCCCAAGTCCAGTACTTTTGCCTCAGCTCGAGTGCACTTGGTCGTAGGGGGCGTAACGAAACATGCTGTCACAAAAACATAGTTCACATGTCATATACAATACACTTAACAACTTGAGTCATGAAATAAACATATTATTTACTGAATACCTGTTTGCTTTGAAAAATATATGCATTCAACTTTCTAAACTCAGGGGTTTTATCAGTAGATTCCCACCAGCAAATACGAGGAACTAATTCAGTTTTGTCCTTCCTCTTACAATATCTCAGAGGCGCCATTTCCAATTCAGGAATCAATTCATATGCCCAAACCTGCTCCAAGTTAATTTCAAAGTCAATAATTATTTATGAACATGACTTTACAAAACAGAAATTATGAACTCAACTTTACAAAGCAGAAAATATGAATTAAACATTACCTGGAAAGCAAAGCTCAATCCCTTTATAGTCCATGCCGGTCTGTTAATTCTTTTACGCTTCTTATCCTCCAACTTCTTCTTCCTTTTCACCTCTTCTTTTCCTTTTCTCTGTCGTTTCTCTTTCTCATCATCATTCTCATCACTCTCTCTTTTTCCAGGACTAAACAACAAAGAATCCTGGAGCTGCTCAAATGATATCGAACCCCACGGAAAGTTGTTTAATTCCTCCATATTATGTACCAAGTGTAAATACTCCTCGTTTATCCTAACATTGGGGGCTTTCCCCAATATCACAAACTCTATAAAGCATAGCATTCCCAATTTGAACACGTCCTCACTTCCAAATTTGGCGCTTAAGAATGCTTTCTCTATGTCTTGTAATGTAATGTGATTCTTATTGGTAATATGAGCATCAAGTAGCCGATTTACACCATCCTCATCCTCAGCCGTTATGTGAGGCTCTACTCCAAATTTCAGACCACTAATTAGACAAAATACTTTTGCACTGAACTGCACCACATTCGACCCTATTGCATAACTAAGCCCGTGTATGTCCTTCACACCAAGTCCAGCCACGCGCCGAAGGGCCATACCATGCACCATTTGACCACTAAATGATATTTTATCCAGCTCCATCAAGTGCCCAAAGCAGGTATCTCTAAATCTTCTCATTTGTTCATTATTAAACTTCAACGCAAAATTAGAGAGTACTGTACTCGGCACACATAGATTATTCACCCTCGCCGAATACACCTCTGATTCAGGAAAACAAAGCTCAAACCCAGATTCCATTTTTGACCTGCAACATACACCATTTACCCAACTTCATATATACTCATATTTATACTACTCACATTACAATAAACACATTATAATACAAAAAGGATACCTAAATCCATACGAATGACATATAATCAACACATTCAGATACAGACTATGATACCAGTATCCATACACTATAATGAACACATTAAGATACTCATATGATACTGATATCCAAACTACTCACAGTATTATCGTGTTGGTTCTGATATACATCCACACTATTATCGGTGATAAAGGAAGACTGGATTGTTTATGTGGCCAGTTCAGACTTAAGAGTATTCTTTCCATTAAACATAAATGACATTATTCTAGCCATTGTAATAGTTTCCTACTCATCTTTCTAAAAAATACTCATATGATACCCAAATCCATATTATTCACACTGTTATCAAGACATTCAGATACACAATCGGATACCTCTTTCTTAAAAAAAAAAAGATACATCATAAGATACCCAAATCCATATTACCCACTTATTTGCAAGATACAAAACAGACACCCATACCCATACTACACACGTTATTATTAACATATTCAGATACAGAATCTAACTCAGATAGAAATTCAATATATCTTGTCAGATCACCCATATTCAAGACTAAAAGATAATCACTTAGCATTTACCCCTATGAAATAATCACCTAAATCATTCAAAATCAAAATTTTTCGTCTTTGTTTTCTATACAACCAAAAACAATTAAATACTAAAGATATCATCATCAGCAACATCAGAATCATCCTTAATTTCATCCTAATCAAATTGGGGCAGCAACGTGAATGGCTATCTTTCAAGTTTCTCGATATATCAACATATACATCATAAAACAATGAGGACAGAGAATAAAAAACCATTTCACACAAAACATCCACCACACGAAAAAACTAATCACACAAAACAATATCAAGTTAAAGAAAGAAAGAAAGAAAATACCAGCAAGTATAAGCATATACAAATAATTGAACTAGCACATAGTTGAAAGAAAGAAAATACCAGCAAGTATAAGCTTATTGCACCAAATATCCTAGTCCTCCAGCAAATTCAAAGCAACAATCTGCCTCATGGCAATCATCTCATTTTTCTAACCTGGTTTACATGAAAAAAAAAAAAAAAAAAAAAAGGAAGATTAACAGCTATATATTTCACAAGAAACATCAGGGCTACAAAACAGCAGGGGTGACCACGAGAGCCAACAAGAACATCAGAACAAACTGAATATTAATGTCCTGGTCTAGTGTATTTCTTCAAATAAGATTAAATCTCATATTCCTTATTTTCACAATTTAGGTTGCATGATGGCTGGACAGGGCTTGTGCTTCCAATAATAAATATGTGTGCAATTAATCTTTCTACTTATTCTCTATCTTATAGTAGCTACTACAAATGTACTAGTGTGGTGTGGGCTGTTTAGTAAGGAAGCATGTGAAGGGCCTCCCACAATCTGAAATTTGTAATTACATCTTATGAGGAAAAACAGAACCATGAAGTGCCTGCAGCGAGAAACAGTAATCACTTAAATTCAAATGGTGGCAATGCACATCCATCTACTGCCAATGCTCAGCCAGCTCTTGCATTACCCAGGATTAGCAATATTCCAAAGCCTGAGACACAAGTACAAGATCTTGCACCTCAATTTGATAGAAAACAGGAGTTCCATGAAGAATACCTAAGATCTAGTTTTCTTGAAAATTTCAATAATGAATTGAAATTTGGCGTATTTCAAAGATTCTCCTCTTTACCAAACGAAATATCCTCCTTTGCAAAATAGCATGCCATATAGAATTCTCAAAGATTCTCCTATTTCTCTCCTCCCAAATCACCCAAAAAATGCCATCAATGCACAATAACCCAGCACAACACCCACCCCTCTGTTTTCCACCGAAAAATTCTCTAAGTTGTATATGAAATTACAAGATTCCCATATATTTCAAATTCAAGGAAAGTGTATCTGAAATTATAGGCAAAATCAATAAATTGAAGAGAGAGAGAGAGAGAGAGAGAGAGAGGTGAAGTACCTCTTCTAGTTGACAGCGACAAACGAAGAGTCATTGGGTGAGAGAAACCGAGTGCTTACGAGGTTGACAAAGACGAAGTGCTTACGGTGATAGAGCTTGGAGGCAGATTCAGTGGAGATAGGGTTCTGACAGTGAGAATTGATGCATATAGAGAGAGATATTTTAAAACGCGTGAGAGTGTGTGTGTGTATGTGTGTTTTGGTGTATCTAAGACGCGTGATGTGGATGACCAACGTGCTGTTTTTGCTTTCTATTCTGCTACTCTTGCCTCAAAATCCAGATGGAAAACGGAATGAGATTTTGGGTTGTAAGATTTTGCACAAATGAAAACAATTTTTTCTTCAATCTGGAATTTGGGTGGCGTTATGAGCTTCTGGGTATTTGGGTTTTCAAATTTTGGGGTTTGTAGTCATAATTCACAAAACAATGAAGGAAGAAGAAAAGGCGCGAATGCCAAAGGAGGGAAATTGTAGCGTACACACTTACATAGTAAGCTTGTTTTTTCTCTACAGCCGTTGAGATTAGATTGGATGGCTGAAATTGATCCTCACATAGTGTCCTCATTTAGGAGTCCTCGTTAGAGCCCAGTTATTTTCTTCTAATAGCAATTATAGCACAAATATATACAGGCCTAATACAATGAAAGAACCAAACCAACAATAGCAAAACAAAACAAAAAAAGAGCTTCCAGTTTTTCAAGTTTCAGAAGCAAGTCTATATAAGATACCGCATTCCCTACGAAAGACGAACCAGATGCTATCTATTTATTATTGTGATGATTAGAACGCTATAAGATTGTTGCTGTATTCAAATTACAAACAAGAACACTATGCCAAACGTAGCTGTTCTATTGTCTGTGTGCCTCTTCTAGTTGGCTTTGAAACTGTCTGCCTCCCAAATTGCACATGCTAAAAACTTTCTATGTAAAAGGCAAAAACAATTCAGCATTTCATGGCCCCTCCACAAATGATTTCAAATTTAGATATTCTTCAACCTGCCTCAGGTATAGGTTTCACTTTGCTTTCTGTCAGTGAG